>JAQMCX010000011.1:7536001-7663633 GCA_029814765.1 Acanthurus leucopareius | reverse complement strand
CACACACACACACACACACACACACACACACACACACACACACACACACACACACACACACGCACACACACACACACTTTCAACATTTAGGTGAACACACACCACAAAAATCTGGGCAGGGATGAACATGCATTTGCACTGCCAGGTGGTTAAGTGTTGGTTGCTGCAGCTTTAGCCAGGAGGCAACGTTATGAACCCTTTTCTATTCCACTCACTTGGATGCATGCACTCACACACACACGCGCGCGCACACACACAAAAAAAGCAATTGTCTCAAATGTAACACTTTCATATCCATGAACATGAACATGACACTTGCTGTTCAGTAGCCATTACAGGCATCTGTGACCAAAACACCCACGTACCAACATGATACTTAGTCCTCTAGGACTAAAGGTTACTATCTCAGTACATACTGTTAAGTAGTCAGCACAAACTGCACTATAAACAGATTTCTAATGAGGCCAGTTGTTAGATAACTATAAAGAGTAGATAAGTAGAGGGGATAATAAGAGGGAGCACTACAGAAAGAAAGAGATAGAGGGTGCTGCTGCTGATGACCTTGATCTGACTTTGAGAAATGCCTGTGGAATACTAAGTGCCTCGGCAGCCTACCTAAAAGCTCTCGCCTGCTCGCTCCCTCCCACTTTCCCCCTGACTCATCCTTCGACTGTTTTCTGCAATCCCCATCACAGCTCTCCTGCATTTCATTTCTCTCAGGGCTGCCTCCTTCAAGATTTCCATCATGATTTTTATCACATTTTGTCCAATGCATGTCAGAGCACAGAAGTCAAAGATAACATGAATGTTATGCACACAGTGTGTGAATTGCTTACCTAACTCTCTCTTTGGAGTCTCCAAAAGTCTCTTTGAGGTTGGTGAGGTCAGGGTAATAGGCAGCGGGTGGGGAGATCACCTCCAGCAAGCCTGAACTCAGCTCTGTAGAAAACCTGGACAGAGAGTCATCATTGGTGACATAAACGAGTGTGACAGTCATACACATACGAAAACACACACACTTTTCATGCAACAGTGTGCTTTAACGCCTTCATAATTTCTTCTCAGTATCTTTTTGTGCATCAATCAGACAAATGTACTCACTCTTTCTCCAGGCCAGCAACCACACTGTGAACATAATCTACATCAGTCTGCGGGGATCAAACAAGGAAGATATATTAGCCACTCAAACTTTTTTGAATTTATCATGCAGAAGTGTCGTGCTATGACTCATGCTGTATGAATAAGTTATCAATCTCACCTCCCCAACAAAGACAATAATGACACAGTCAAGTTTCTCCTCTGGTGACAGCTTGTCTATTAGTGAACGAAGAGTCTCTGACAAATAAGATTTCACCTTCCTCTTCACTGTGGGGATCCCCATCACCATAGTAACTGAAAAGAAGATAAAAACTGAGGTGAGAGCAGGAAGTGTCAAAGGCTGTAGGATGATGTTTAGATCAAGATGACCTAAAATCAGATAATTATAAATAATCTATTCTGTAACAGCAACTAATTACATCAGTTGAAATCCACAAGAACAAAAATTCATGGCCAAAATGACAGATGGCAGTGGGAGGGATAAATGATGGAGGTGGTTTGTAATGCTTCTGCGCTACCATGCTACATGTTATTTAAAAACATGTCTTTTCACAACATTCTCACAGAAAGTGGGTAAAGTAATTCATTTCGAAACATACAATATTTTAGAGTCACTGAATCAACATCAAGCTGCAAAATGTTTGGCTTTTAGACAGAGATTACAAATGTTTATAATAACTGGCATTTGCTCAACGTCATTCTTTACCCTGAGATCTGCAAAGCATTGCTATGTTCAATAGAGATTTTTCTAACAACTAAAATAAACAAAGCCAGGCAGGCAGCGAAGCCAAAAGCAGTGAGAAAAAAATAACAAGAAGCAGAACTGACAGTTTCAGAGAGGGTCTAGCCACGAATCTTATTAGCGATTTTTTAGCTATTTGTTTCAATTATCTAACAAGAAATGAATCTATAAGACCACAAAAAAGCTAACTGAGTCATAACTAAATTTTCAAACTATTTATTTTGTGTGACTTGTGCTCTAAAATCCAAAAGTTATGACATAGAGAAACAAATAGAAGAGGGAATTCTACCTGGAAACAGCCGATGTTTTTTCATGATACATGATTACTAATGTAGATTATTAATTAATTTTGTTAGACAACAGCTGGGGACAGACTGATGAAGTGAGACAACACTAAGACATTGAAAGAGAGGGAAAGAGAGAAGCTATTGTCATCTCTTTATTGCTTCCATTGTAAGAGGTCTGGAGTAGTTGTGGCTAAACAGATGGCCTCTTCTTTAGTGTGGAGAGATTCCCTGAACAGAAAACCAGACTGAAAAAAACAGACTGTTAAAGACATAAAACCAACTCATTTTACTCAATAGGATGCAGGATCACTTTCACTGGAGAAAGAGCAAGTTGTATATCTGACACTTGTCAGTGTTTAATCGGTGTTTTCTAAGGAAAAAATAAGCCAACTGTGCACTCTTTTTCATGTTAAGCTTTCTCTAAACAGGTTGAACTTGCCCCTTACTGAACTGAACCCTAGCATCACATATCTACCCAAGGCAGTTTTGTATAGTGTTTTGCATAAAATAGGCAACGCTATTCCACTGAAATGGAAACAGGTCAAGTGTTTTAAGGCTAATGTAAGCATGTTTTGCCTGTTGTCTGTGGGTGTAACTCATGCTAACTGAGTTGTTGTGGGGGTACAAGGGGCCTCAACAGAGGCACAAAATAAACTTGAGGTGCACAATGAGTAGCAGCACAGTGGACTTGAGAAAGAGTGCAATCCTCCAGAGTGATCCGAGCAGCGTGGAGAATCTGTCCCAGTTTTGCTTTGTGTTTCTCACACTGAGCTCCGTGTCATATAGCGACACCCACCATCACCGAGAAAGTAGGTCGAGGATGAAAGGAGAATGTGGGAAGAAGGAAAAGAGACAGAGAGTGACAGAAAAAGGGAGGGTGGCAGACAGTGAATGAGTGATAATGCATGGAAGTGCAGTGTGAGCAGGATGGACTCCAATACCACCCCTCCCCGTGTCCCTTGATCAGCCTGCCCGCTTCACTCTGCCATCCTTTCATCTCCTTCATGAAAAAAAGCAAAACAATCTACATTTCTGTCTGCTTCTCTGTCACATCAGTGAAAAGAACTGACTTGGCATGCCATGCACATAAAAGGAGCTGGTGTTCAGCTGTGTTGGAAATGTCCAGCAAAATGTCACTTGATGGTTTGCTTAAATGCAGCATGTAAATGCTTTTTATTTTCCTGAGTAGAGACCATAGTTGCATATATTATATATTCAGGGTAATGGTTAGTTAAAAGGACAGAACTGATATCACTGGATTACTGTTTGTAGCGGGAATAATCATGCAACAATGCGCGTTTGGGAAAAAAAAACACTCACTTGACCGGTTAATTTTATGTTGTTTTTTTTTAGTTATGCAATATTTCAAATGTAAATAATAATAATAATAAGGCTTAATAAAATGACTATGTACAAGTACATATGAACAAAAGTCAATTAAAAGAGCCTTTTAAATGATAAATGAAAATCTTGTTTGATAAAATTTAATAAAACTAAAACTGCCATGCTTTGGGTTAATTTAGATCTTAATGAGTCTCAACATATGATCATTCTTACAACTGTTTTTTGCATCCAAGTTAATAATTCAATGTTTTTCTTAGGCATGTTGCTATTGGGGAAGAGGGGAATTGTGAAGAATCTGTGTGCTATGTTTTAAAGAGAAAATCTGAACCTTTTTTTAAAAAACTTTTGAGCATTTATGGTCTAAAAAAGGCTGCAGGACACTCTTAATGTGTCTGTGTGTGTATTTATGAGTGTGTGACTAATACTGCCTTTAAACAAAAAAGCTTATAACAAAAAAACTTCAAAGGCTTGCCAGTGAAAAACCTACAATCTAAAGCTGAGTACAGCTCTTGTTATAAATCCTGCAGGTCAAATTAAAAATCATTTTAGTCACAAAATTATAGTATCTTGTTACTTAGGTGGTCTGTTCAAAAAATTCAATCTATAACACAAGAGGCCTTGTGGAAAAAAAAAGTTATATCAGCAACCAGTGAAAACCATCAGAAATCTTACTCTCCATTATGTGTCTTGCATTATCCAACCAACCATGAACAGAGAGGACCAGAAAGAATAACTAATACTCCTTGTTATATGTGTGCTGTTGGCATACGATACCGCAAAATACTGTATGTCCGATTAAATAAAGTAATTCACAATATTCCATTAAATATGAAACACAGCCTCCAGGTGTGCAGTGAATATAGACAGAGTCCACACATACACCTGACTAGCTCTCTGACAAACATCTCCTAACACCCACTTCTTGGGTATGGATAAACAAAATACCTGATAATTATAATCTGATGTCAACAACATGTGGGCATCAGGCCTGGTTATGACCCTTTGTGCAAACTTTAACGGGTGAAATGCACTACATAGATTTCTGCCGTGCAAAGCTCAGCTGCTTTAACATGCGTTACCGCTTGCAGCTGGAAACTGGAACCATGTCCTATTTTTTTTCTTAAGTGTTGCATTGCAGCAATGCAGCTAACCAATCAGGGTCCACACTGAAACAAAACAGAGTCTTGCTTTAATACTTCAAGGGAAATTCAGAATTCAGTGATAGTTGAAAGCCTTGGCTCATGTTTGGAGATGCAGCCAAAAATGTCTATACGTGGGAGTAGGTTTGATATACAAGGTTAGGAAATAGGCTAAGGACAGGTCTCTGGTGTCTAAGGGAATTATGTGTGTTATGAATGAGTGAGTGAGTGAGTGAGTGAGTGAGTGAGTGAGTGAGTGAGTGAGTGAGAGAGTGAGAGAGTAAGTGAGTGAGTGAGTGAGTAAGTGCAGCGTATAGGAATGTGTTAAAAAGCTAGAGTTGCCACTGGAGGTGTTTAGTTTCAGATTAGACATTGCTGATTAGATTGTGCTGATTAATGTACCGAGATCACAACTTCTGCCATCCAAACTGACTGAGCAATTGGCTAAATTTGAAGGCCATAATACAGAGACATTGTGCAGTTTAAGATGCAAAAATGTAAATATGAAGTCTGTATTACTGTTAGTTGATATTTTTGCTGTTAGTGCATTTTTAGGGTTATAATTAGCAGTAGCAAGTGTAAAGCCAGTGAAGGATCATAGTCTTGTTGATACACAAGCAACAAAACTAGTGGAGACACCTGCACAAAGAGCAGTGGGAGCTGGGGGAGACTGCATTACCCTGAAGTATGGTGCGCGCCTCTTCCACTGCTGGTTGAATGTGTGCCATTTCAGGACATATTAACTGAGCTAATTGTTACGGCTGTGCAAGTGTGTGACATGCTTAAAGATCAGATGATGACCGCTACATGTGTATTAGTGAAGACCCATGATTCTCTACAGTCTCCTCATGCCATCAGCGGAGTCAGCAGCGACTGCAGCACAAGGAATACCAAATTGGAGAGACAGGGGGAGGGGGCAGGGGGGGTCCTTCAACTGTGGCTTGTGCCATGTTTAATAGCTGCTCAGTGTAAACAATCCTGGTGTTACTTGGCAACAAATGACTACTCATTGTGTTTAAAAAGCAGAAGTTGGAAAGATGGTGGCTTGCCAAAGGCCATATATGTGTTTGGGACAAGCAAGGCGGTATTTACAATAACACTCTTTTGTTGGTTGCTTTCGAAAGGGCATCAGTCAGGCCTAATCCATTTAAATCTCAGTGGTTCTCTGAACTGTTTCTTCCCATAATCCTCGTTCAATTTATGGTGGGATGATGTCCTAATTTGCACAGCTATAAATATCCCAATGTCAGATATGCTTAGACCAGCAGAGAAACACAGGGGAGGGACTATGAGGTAGACTAAGAAAAACAATGAGCAACAGAAAAAATAGGATGTTCAAGGCATAGATACGGAGCATGTTGTATATACGTATATGTCTATAGATATATGTGCTATATCTATGACTAAAGGCGCATCTTTTCAACCTGTAATGTCTTACCTGTTGTTAGTATCAATACAAATCCTGGCCAGCTGCTGGGAGAAACTTGCCTGTGCTACCATTAAATTTGGGGTGAGCATTGTATCACATATAAATATAAGATATGACATCTTATTCTGGATGATTTATGTGATTCATGATATAGGTGAATCTACTTCTGATGTGATGGATTTAATAAACACCTGTATTATTTTGATCTTTGTGTGTCTGTCCTTTGCAAAGAAGCCATGCTCTTTCACCATTTGGAAGTATCAGACGGTGTTGTCCAGCCCTGCTTTGATTGGTCCAGCTTGAAGCAGACTGACTTAAAATCATAAAGATCACCATCACCTCGGTGAAAAATGTGTGTGTGCTTGTATATGGTTGCTCTGCCTTGTGATGGTGATTTGCCAGTGCCTGACAAAGATCTCGGTAACACTGAAACAATGCTCAATTAAAAAATAGCTGGGAGCTATTAATACAGTGTACGGATCTTTTGCTGATTCTTGCTTAAAGGCTCTATCCGGGCCTTGAGGCAAAAACTGCCAGTGGCTAATCAAGTATGTCACAGGGGCATGCATCTCTGTGCATCTGTGCATCTCTGTGACCCACCATCGCTGAGATCCATGATCACTTCCCAGCAGCAGGACCTCCAGCTTGCTTGTGCATTTAAGTGAACACAATTGATAGTTTTTCAGGGTGGGAAGCTGAAGAGAACAAGGCAGTAGGCAGCGACAAACTCTGCATTAATCAGTGGCTGGGCATCCTGTCTAGAATTTCTAAGAGAAAGCCTAAAAGAGTCATAAAACCCTGGCAGAAAGACTGACAGTGATTTACAGACATAAATGATAGGCCATGCAATTTTTTTCTTGTTTCCTGTGGGAATACCTTGTACTCATTGATCAAAACAAGCCTCAGGCCAGGGACAGAACCTCCTATTTGTTCCAGACTAGTCCCTCCTTCCTTCCTCTAATTTGTCTAAGGCCTCTGTTCCTCCCCTCAGTCATTGTCATTTAGAATGTGGAAACACAATTTGAGCTTTTCATCTCCCGAACACACACCCAAAATTCACTCAACCTCTTATAAGTGCATTGCTATAAAAGTTATCCTTTTACAGAAAACTTGATAAAGCAGAGGTCACTCGCTGTATGCTGCAGTTTAGGGGGTGAAATAAAGATTTTTTTAAAGTTTAACAGAGTAGTAGTAGTTACAATAAAAACAGGGATGGTAATAACAGACAGCACAGCAGCTTTGGGAGAACATGTTGTACTATTGTGAGTTTTGTAAAAAATCAGTTTTATAATGTTCTCACATGAAGAAAACTTGTGACTGAGCGAGCTCTTGTTACGAGAACTTAGACTGCCATCTTTTCATCGGTTTCTGTTCCTAACAAAGTGTGTTTCACTGAATAGCAGTTTTTAAAATGACAGTGTATCTCTCAAGTTCAATAAGAGTGAAGAAAGAAAACAGCAGAGCATTTAAATTCCTATTCGATCAGGCTTAGAGGAAGGATACATGTGTAAAATAAACAGAAAATCATACTCTACATAGGGTATAATTATCTTCTAATTATCTAGTATGTTCTATAAAATCACCTCATTGCAGAGCTCAGTCTCGAGGGGGTACTTGTTGTTAACTAATCGCCAACTGAAAACTTGTTGAGACTTGTTTCTCTCTCTGGAGGTTTTACTGTGTTTTTGTAGGACAAGCACGCATATTCTGAAGTAAAAGCCTCATCACTCTGGGAAGTGACTAAATTTACAGATTTGCATACTCTCACCTCCTGTGCGGCCGAGACCAACCTGCACGGCAGGGTGCAAGCTGCCCTCATTGTTGAGGAGGTGAGGCAGGTGGTGGTAGATATTTGGCACCTGGAGAGGTTTCCTATTTGCCAGCTCCTTCAGTAGTTTCTGCGTCTCATCTGAAAGCAGGTACAGAGAAAAAGAATCAAGTGGAGTCATCTTCTTGGTTTCATCAGGTGATGGCAGGAGAGAATTATGCTGATTCTCTCTGTGCTGAATTACGCATCAACTGTTAATACTCAAGTTACAGCAGTAATGTTAGAACTACAGAATCACAGATTAAAATGTGTAACTATTCTTTACATTGCTCACAGTCAATAAAATCTGCCTTTTTTGAGCATATGCATACTCACTGGTGGAAAGACCCTCTTTATACGTACAACTTACACCATACTACATTGTGTAGACACTACTGTCCCTGTGCAGGGCTCTTGATGTTTTCCACAAGCCTACTGCAGCCAGTAAAAAGGGAGAAATCATACAACCAAATTGAGGCTTCATTTTCCATTTGTGTGTGCACGATTTATGACTAAATTAAAATCTAAAACTGTTTGGAAAAGCAGTAGTGGCTGTCATAATCTCAATTCACACAAAACTAAATTAACACAATTTTCAGATTCAAATGCATAGCCCTGCCATTATAATAATGACATAAAAAGTGATGAGGGCTTTTAATTTAAAATTTTCAGGAAATGTGTGATTTAGGCTTAAAATAAAAATTGAAAACAAGACTTAAATTTCTAATGTGATTTATGTGTTGTGCTAAGCAGTAAAATGCTCTTGTGATTGGGGCATTGTGGGAATCCATAACCACACCTGTGGTTTTGAGGTTTGACAGAAATAACTGTAGCAGCCAGGAAGAAGGCTGTCTCTCAAAATTAAGATGGGGAAAAAGCATTTCACGTCATTTTCATTAGAAATAAGACCTAGTTTTCCTTAGTACACTGAGTTACAATTTCCAAAAGCAAACAGAAACAGAAATAAACCTGTTATTTTAGCAGCAATTAATGTTTTTGACTTAAGAACATCTGCTCTGGACAAACGACAATAAAACTTCCATGTTTATTTAACATTGTAAAAGTTCAGTTGGTGTTCAATCATCCTTCGATGAAACTGTCTGTTAGTTACCTGAGAAGTTTGTAAGGGCATCTTTACTGTTGTTAGTCTCTGCAATGGCACGTCTGAACTGCTCGAGAATGTTGTTGAGCTCAGACGAGCGCTGCAGCGTCCTGTGCTCTGCCACACGTAGGCGCTCTTTCAAGGCATGGAACTCCCTCTGGTATGCTATCAGCTTCTCTGTAAGAAAAAAAAAGTAAAGTAGGGGGTATTAGCAGGTGACAGAAGTCACTGTGTTAAGTTTGAGTAATTGTAAAAAACAAAACAATCAGTGGTCAGATAAAAGCAGCACTGTTAGTGTCATGGAGAAAAGGGTTCAGGGTTCTCACACTGAAAGCCCTCACTTCAACCATGGAAGCACATAGCACCAAATTAGTTCTTTAAAAAAGAGGAAGTGTTGAAAGATTTTTTATTTTTGCCTCGAGATTTGGACTGTAAAGTGCTGGTATGATACACATTTACATGCACTAGATTATTTTTATTCAAGTGAGTATCATATTTTTTTAAAGGACAACGTGTTCAAGCATGCCCTATTTCACAATGGTGAGAAACTGTTTTCCATTTGGATCTGTACCAAAAGCTAATCACTTGTTACTTGGATCTTGGCCTGAATATCTATTATAAGAAATGCATTTTTTTCTTTACTCTGCACTTTTACTGGAAACATCTGAAGACATGTTATTTTAAACCAATAACATTGACTGACTGATGGATGTGCCATTTCACACTCATATGGTTAAGAACATTATATGGTTAAGAGTTGTGAGCTGCCCAGGAGGTAAGTGCATCCAATCTGTAGGATACTTCAAAACAAGCTGCTGAGGGAAAGCAAAGAACTACCTTTTCCCAGCCAGGATCTGTAAGATTGTACAGGGATTTACAGTCCATGGCAGAAACCTGCTTTTTAAATCTCTGAACTACCGCGGCACCATATGATGATATTATCAACAATGATACAGCACTCAGGAGCAGCACTTTAGTGGCAACACCAGCTGTATGCTTTAACTGGCAATTACAGTCAAGATACAGCAGGAGAAATTTGCATTTGGTAATTTCTTATAAGGAAATGGTTGGTTTAGCAGTTAATTGCAGGAGTTTCAAAAACAAGGCTGTGAAATTCTGTAAAAAGGAGAACAGCTTTGTTATGTTGGTGGGCTACACAGTGACTCAGTCTTGTTGCTGCACTTACTTTACATGATAAAGTTTCTGTGTTGAATTCTCTTTGTGCTGAGCTTTTCTATTTGAGTATTTTTCATTGTGTCTTACCAGACTAGAAAAGTTCTATATAATTACGATAACAATAACAATGACAAATACCTGATGATTAGAAATGATGTGATTTTGTGTCAAATTTTGAGGCTACAAGGAGAGTACATAGAACATATCAGCTGTCATCTGTGTGTGTGTGTGTGCGTGCGTGACTGCCTGCCTGCGTGCTTGCGTGTGTGTGTGTGTTGTGTGTGTGCGTGCATGTGTGTATTTGTGTGGACAGATTGTATGTATGTGCGTGTGAGTGAGTGTGTGTGTGTGTGTGTGTGTGTGTGTGTGAGTGAGTGAGTGAGTGAGTGAGTGAGTGTGAGAGTGTCAGTTGGGGTTAGGGGTTTGGCTAGTGTCTGATCTTCCTCTGCTGGCTGATGTATTATGATGTCCCTTTATCTTCTTCTCTCAGTCACTCTCTCCCTCCATCTCTCTGACTGAGCCACTGTCTACCCACTCTGCCAATGCCCCTCTTCCACACAGAAACATGTTGTTCTTGCTGATCTCTGAGACACACAGACAGATGCTGTCATTTGGCCCAATCATTGTGAGAGGGGGCAGCTTCAAACTAAAACATACTTTCATCTTGACATTGGCCCTTTGAGTGGAAGACTCCAGGACTGTTGAGTTAAAACCACACCCGCAATTCCTAAGTGCAAGGAAACAAAGACACAGAGAACCAAACCGTGGGAACCAAAGCAAGAAGTGGGATTAGGTTTGTATGTTTCCAATGCAGTGTTCTGTAAAGGTCTCCTGTCATTGCAGTTGAATGTTATTGTGTAGTAGATGATGCACCTGCTTGACTGGTTTACAGCCACTGAATAGGTAACCAAACACATTAAATCTCCCTGCAGTCTGGAGCTCATCAAATTATTTTTTTTCTGCTCTATAGAACCAAAGTGATGGGGGAGGGGCTAACTGGCTATGCTCTACCTCTTAACCTGTCAACCATTTTCCTCCCTTCTGTCCAACCTCTTCTCTGTACATCATGTCATTTCATCTGCCTAATTTCATAAAATTTTTTATATCTTAGGGTATTTTAGTCTCTGAAATTTGTCAATGTTTTTCCCCTATCTGCACTTCCAATTCAGCATACACTTTTGTCTCTTCCCTTCTTTAAACAAACCTTAAGTGTTCATGAACAGACTGCATCCCAGTTGCATGGCATCCAAAACTAGAGGAGTTAAATCGCACATGTAGTTTATCCCATCTCATTTGTTCAGCCATTTGAAAACTTGAAGCTCTTCTTTGTTAACAATGTTAAAAAGGTAATTATTAATTTATAGTTACAATATTCTTGTTGTTTTACTCACTGTGGTACTAAGCGTACTCACTATGAATTCAGTAATAGCTTTTCTCAATTGAAGGGGCTACTGTAGTTTGCAAAACAAAGCATCTTGCTTTATTGGCAGCTGTGCCTGTTGCCTTGCCAAGCTAGTCAGTAGCTAACTATTTGCAAGGCTCAGGTAGATGAATTCTCAAAGAAAAAGGCCACATTTCTGGTCATAAGGAGAAACATACTTTCTGTCATAAAGTATACTACTCATGAGCCAGCTTTTGAGTAAATAAAGCAGGTGAGCTGTGCTCGCGTGAACAAAGCTGTAAATAAATGAATAGTTACTTTGTTATTGTTTCACCTTTAAATTCGTTTACTGCTTTGCATGTGTATTTGTCAGTCAAAAAGCAGCAATGTAACCTGGTTGCCACTGACAAAGTCACAACCTCATGGTCCTAAGTTCATCTGCAAGAGTGAATGAAAGAGGGCAGCTATGTAGGTTAATCACAGTATTTAACTTTTATGAATGATGTAAACAAATTGGTAAGAATATTATCTTGTCTCAGAATAAGGACAAAAAGAATCATATATGTGTAAGAAACTGAAGTCAGTGTAAGCTACAAGAAAGAACATGGATGACCTTAATGCTGAGACATACTTTAAAGAGATCCAACCCTGACCACACTAGAATGTAAAGAGTTTTACCCGTCAATGCAATAGCACGTCAAAAGCCCTCACAGTGATCTTGTCCTTGACCTCCCTCTCCTTTGCTGATGCATGCTGCTGACTGCGGGTTAATGAGTGCTGATAAGGGACTTGTGCAGTTTATAGTTTGCATGTGTGAGAAAGGTACAGTATATAATATACCATTGTCCTCGTCGGAGTAAAATTTCATTTTTTCAGCAGATTTTCTCTTTAAAACACACAAAAACCAAATTCGGCCATCAGTCACAAATGTGTAAACAAACAGGCACAGAATTCTTACATGCAGCCTGTGCTGGCCAACAAGCAGCATTGAAGTGCTGTTATTTCACAGTCTGTTGACTAAATTTGCTGGGTGCTGTTCTAGAAGTATGCCACACAAATAGATTCTAGATAGATAGTGAACTTAGTGAATACTTCCTGAATGACACCATCTAGAAGGTGAGGAAGGAAGTCAGCCACATAACTTAATGCAATTTAAATTAAACTTTAACACATTGCTTCATCTGTGAACATTTCTGCCTAAGTTAGTCAGGTTTTCATCTATAATGGTGGCTGTTTGACGACGAATGAAAGAAATCCCATGACCCTATGCTACCTAAGAACATCTATAGACCACGACCTTTGTTTAAATTATTTTGACAGAAAGACATCGAGTGGCAGAGAGACATCTAGAGATTACTTATTGTGTGGTTAACAAACTCTTTATCCTTCTTCCTTAAAATGCACACTGGTCACTGGTCACTTTGCCAGGAGGTCAATTTATCAAAAACATCTTTTCCTTATTTCCAACTCAGCAGATTGTCTCTGTGTACTGACAGAAATCCATTTTACCACAAAGGCACTTAGGCTTTTATTCACATAATATTGTAAAATCAGCAACCCTGAAAAATGTAACACTCCTTATAACATTGATTTAACATCACTAATGGAGTTAGAAAGATAACAGTGACACCACTTTTTTGGCCATAGAAAAAAATTATTACTTTTAAGTAATACTTGGTAAGTAACTTTTTTGGTTTAACAGTCTCACCAGGTATAAATCATGGCCCACTTATCTTCACACAGAAGAAAACAAGCACACCAACAGACACAAATAAATTGCACACGCACGGAGTAGTAGTATTGATTTTTGGTGGTATTTCCCTGAAGAGAAGTGCAAGTCGATCTGTGAGTAGGCGAGTGATACTCCTTAAACGATTGCATGTAGTTTGCAGAAAGACAAAATGCACATCTTTATCCCATTCTGTCCATTTTTCTTTGCGATACACCACAACCCTTTCACTCAACTTTTAAGTAAAGACAAAGGGTTGTGGGGGCGAAAAGTAAAGCAGTATCAGAAGAGAGAAGACTAACATTTCACCCCTTGGCAACTTTCCAATCCAGTTTTCTAATTCTGCTCCCTCACCATGGGCTCATTGTTTCTTCTGACCTCCACCCACTTCTTTCTCTGCTGTGCTGCAAGTCATGATAAGCTGCTGAAGCCTGCTGTGTTTCTTTGTGGTAGAGTACGTTGCCTCACTGCACTGAGCCGAAAGAGTGGCCCTGCTCTGCTTACTTCCACTCCTCTGGCTCCATTTGGCTCCTGCAAGGTTTCTATCAGCCAAAGCTATCACTCAATTTGGGAAAAACTCCACCTTCAGGGATGTCACCTCACCAATCAATTGTTTTAATGATATCCAGTGGGATCCAGAGCACAGAGTCCACTGGAAAAACTCTTTTTAGAGCTGAAACAATGAGCTGATTGACAGAAAAAAAATAGGGACTATTTTGATAATTATCTTTATTTAGTAAAATATCCAACATTTACTATTTCTACCAGCTCAAATATGAGAATTTAAAGTTTTCCATTATAAAAAAATTACTGTATTGAGTACTGCACTGTTGGTTAAAAAAATTTAGATACCCTAAAACGTCACCTTAGGCTCTGGGAAATTCTATTGGGTATTTTACTTTTTTTTGTTCTGTAAGAAGCTAGAAATTTGTCTTTAAACTTAAATACACTGTCAATTCCATGTGGCCACCAGGATTTTTTGTATTGGAAATTTTGTCATCTCCTAATATTGGTGAGTGTTTGCATGAAGCCTCTGTATTCAGCCCAGAATACATTAGATTCTTGTTTAAATCTGACCCTTTAGGGCCCTGAAACACTTGACCAACATCAAAGAACTGGCAGCAACGAAACCTGACTGTTGCATTGCATCACATCTCCTATGCTTTGGCTTAAAAGCTGCACTTGGAGACACAGCAAAGACTACTGCCGACGGTCATCTGGGACAGGCATCGTTCGCCTGCATAGGAGATAACGTTCCAGACCAGCAGGTTGAGGTAATCTGCATTTGTAAGTGAAAAGAAAAACCTAAGAACCAGGAATCCAGATTGGACAGTTTTGTAATCTAATGTTAATTGTTTCTAATCGGGAATATGACACTGGTGTAGTCAGCCATGGCCTTTTGGTTTTGAAAAAAGAAAAAAGAAAGAGGCGGATTTGAAAAATAATGCTACAGCAAAAAGCCAAGGGGCTTTCCCAAACCCGGTTCAAGAGCTGGAGTCAAATGAAACCTCAGATTTAAAAAATTTTGGTTGGCTCTTTCTTGTTTGGCTCCATGTATTAAAGGAACTTATCAATCAGAGTGTTATGTCTCGCTGATGATCCCAATGCTGATTCAACAAGCTGTATCAGCTTAAAAACCACTGGCAAGGGTCAACTAGAGCCATCTAGAGCCAACAGTGAGGGACATACCGGAAGGACTAGGGAGACAGACATACCTACATGCGTGGTGTGTCAGAGCCCAAACTTGTTTTTTAGTGACTGAAAAGATCATCACCCTCAGCATGGCTGTCACGATGCTTATAGGTATGCAAAACCTATTCAACAAAGACAAACTAATGTGTAGGTCCAGGTTCTGGTGTATACAGTCCTTGTATATACAGCAAGCTTATGCCAGAGATTGTTCAACAGAGAACAACTATCAAGGTCACTTCATCCTGACACTGAGGAGAAAATGCGAGCAATCAGGGAATTCTGTCCAGAAGAAGAGGAAGAGTGTGCATGAATGAATGGATATCAGTGTGGTAAAAGGAAGTTAGCAGAATCACGAGGGGGGAAACAACGCTAGTTAACTCAATAAAAGCTGAAGAAGCCTGTTCCTGTTTAGACAGACTGTCTCTATGTGTGTGTGACTGAGCAGGGTACAAAAAACAGAAAAAAAAGAATTCATCCCATCCTCTCGCTGCTTTGTCAGCACTCTCATCCTTTCTCCCCCTAAAACAGCCCACCTCAGGCTCGTCTCATCCTCTCTCTTTTAAGACTTGGCCTTTCTACTCTATTCCTGCTTCCAGGCCACTTAAGATTTGTCTGAAGACCGCCCAACTACACAGCGCACACAAACTATATGTATACACACACACAAATAACAAGACACTGCAAAGAAAGAAACACAATGTCCAAACCTCCTGTTCTCTCCTGTTCTTACAGATAAACCAAGTATCCAGCCTACCACCCTCCTTATCTGCCTGCTTATTTAGCCCCCTCACTGCAATCACTTTTGTGCTATTTTTGGCCCATTGTGTTTGAAGTGACGATGGAAGAAAACCTTTCCTTTAAACAAAGAGGAAGGGAAATGCAATGGTTTAAGGAAGGCAAAGAGGATCTCACATTATGGAAAGGAAAGCATTATGGGCCTGGTCATTGTAAAACCTTAAAAAATCTGCCAAAGTCATTAGCACCTCAGAGGTGTCTCAAACTAGGGGTTGGAAATCAGAAGTTGTCAATATTATGCTCACAGTATCTTGAATACAAATAATTATACCAAATAAAAACATCTTTATCACATAATTTCATAACTGAAACCAAAACTTGAAATTTAATTCAGGTACCCAAACAAAGCTTGTTAGTACTTTAATAACCACAATAAACAACTGCAAAACAAACTTAAGTCAAAAGCAATCAGTCCTCTGTGGGATTTTAACATTTTCCTGGTTTTCTAATAGTATTTGTGACTGTTTTAATTAGTGTTTGTGTGTGTGAGTTGCTTTGAGTGGCTGACTCATCTTGATATTTTTAATGTTGTATAAATATAACTTGTTCTCAAGTATCATAAGTAATATCTTAATCTGAATGGGATTCCTTTGTAAAAAAAATAGCTAGGTAAGACACTCAAACTATGCCTACAAGTCAAAGAAAATATAATGACACATACACAATCATTTTTAAAAGCAACTTGTGGCAAAATGCAGTGATGATGGAAAAGACCTTTTTTATATTCTTGCTGTCAGGAGGCAGTTGTTGTAAAACGTGTAGTCTTTATTATTTTTGTTTGTCCTATTGCACTTTATGCTACACTGACTTTTGCCCCACTACTATCTCAAACCCAACATTATAAAATCATATTTATCCTGCTATTTAACATTGTGCAGGTCCATAGGAGATATCACCACAGAGATACCAGAGAGCAGACTCGCCCTGGGGGGTGGGGCTGACTCTGACAGAGAAGTACACATTCTGGAAAGTCATTCAACATGGAGTGTTTGGACAGCTGACTGACACAGGTCTCAAACACAGCAGTCAAGTGACCAGAAACAAGACAGGCTGTCGGAAGCAACGGGTTAGAGAAAAAGATAAAAAATAAAAACTTAGCCCAAGATTACCTCTTCACCCCAATAACCCCACCCAAAACAAAACCACCAACAGTGTCCTGTTGACTACAGCAACTGACTCATACAACATAGTCATGAGCCTAAATACAACTATTTCCTGAGTACACTAGAACAGGATTCAAAATCTTTTTCATTTTCAGAATGATTCAGTGCCTGAGGCCAAGTACACTCTTAACACCCACGCTGGGTAGCATCAAGAAGCTTAGCCATGCCTAACCACAGAGAGAGATGATATGAGATTTCAAAGAGACTTATATGTTAAAAAAAAAAGGAAAAGAAAAAAGAAAAAAAGAAAAAGTTATGTTAAAGCATCTCACGTTAAGACAAGAATTAACACAAACATAGAGAGGAAAACAAGCCAGTGCAATACATGGTAAAACACGTACATAAAGCTCATCATGTTGTTTTTGCAGATGGACTTTGGGCGATACACTGGTCACTAGTCAGTCAGAGTTTTCTGAATCCTGATTGACATACTGCAGTATTATATAATGCATAGTAAATTTAGCTTTAGGCGTCTTGAATTTTTTAAAATCATTTCCTGCAAGCATGTAATGACATGGCAATATATTTGAGACCTTTGTTTTTCACGTCTCAGTGTTACTGTGTTACTCCGTCTCTATTGTTTGTCCCCATCCCCCAGCTAAGATACTTAGGTGTTACTTGGCTGCCTGTCACAAAAAAAGAAGCTCAGCGTTGCAACTTTTTTTTTTTTAGCAAAGAATAAAAGCTAATTGTGTCAGTGACTTTCATGTAAACTAATGCTGCTTTACTTTAAGGAGTAAATCAATACTCCAGCTTTTCAGTACAAGGCCAAAACTGTATCTTCATTACAACTCACACCCTGTTTACCCACAGAACACGAGCATTTGACACGTTTTGTGTCCAATCTAGAAAACCTTTGAATAAGCAAATAGCAATATTGTGTTGCACAATGCATTGCAGCTCAATAGTACAGAATCAAATAGTCACGCTGTAAACAAAATGTCTATGACAACAAATAGGTAGCATGTAAGAAAGAAATGCCACAGACAAACAAGAAGCACATTTTCCAACTTGTCAACATCTTCAAGTCATAAAGAAACCCACTGCATATGCAGACAAACCAAAGACATAAAGAACTGCTGCAAGTTCACACACTACACAAAACCACGCTACTTATGAATATGTCAGATATACTGGTGTCCATAATTATGCAAACAATGTTTATTATAGTTTTACTCAGGAAACAGTGTCCATATGCCATCCATTGTTTGCCCTTAACTAATTGCTTGTTTGTGGCATGCTAAGGAAACTTCTATTGTGTTGGTAGTTCTGTTGTTGTCTGTGACTTGCAGTCTTACTGTATTCATCTATGTTTCTTAAATGTGTGTGGTCAAACTGGAAGACCTGTTGTTTAGGTGACAACAAATGTGAAGCATGCAAGTGAATGAAGATGTTTTCTTCAGGGATGTCGCCATCAAGTGTTTTTTCAGCTCCCCTCCTGATCAGACTCTTTAATATAGCTTGATCAGTTACTTATATATTTACCTAAATGTTAAATCAAAATTAAAAAAAACAACAGAGTAGACTATTAAGAGAGGATCATTTTTTGCTATTTTTTTCTTAAAAAGTTGAACATTTCACCATATGCCAATATTATCAACTCAAGAGACAACTGTCAGGTAGAAAATTAAAAAAATACATCTTTTAAAAACTTATAGTAAACTACTCGCCAACGTCATGATGTTTGTATCTTGAAAAATTACATTAAATTGAACATGAGGGTTTACTCCTAATATCCCTGATGTCACTGCAGACTTGCAGAATTGTATCAACAGGTCCAGCAAATATCCTCACTTGCTTGCAACGTGCACTTTATCAACCCATGGACCAGTGTTGGCCTGCTCTGGTACTGGCATTCACTGGACTCCATTTAAAGGAAAATATTTCATCACACTGATAAGCTCCATCATAATCACAACATGAACCTCTAGCTTGGAATTTATCTAAGGACTGCAATTATTTTCACTCTGCTGATAATAAGTCACCAAGGCACATAACCCCAGCACATGGATTGGGTTAACCCTGGCAAGCAAACACTGGGCTCTAGCGTACTAGTGAAACGCAGAGGCAATTGTAATGAGCCTGAGCTCAGATGTTTGTCATGGCATGTGAAAACATGATTAATATTCTGAAGAAAGACCTTAATGTGTTACAGACTGTACTGCCTGGTGTTTTAAAATGAAGGGAACAAGTTGTATTATCCATAACTGATTGTGGTTAAATGGAGGACAGTATAAAGTGACAATTGGCAATTAGTCTTGACTACAGATCGCCATGTTGTTAAACTGTGGAAAAACCCCTTTAAAGTATCGGTGGGAATGCTAAAACTTGGAATCAATACACAATAACGAGTTCATAAAACCTTAGTATTACAATCCATAGCCTTTGTATATTGTAGGCCTACGTAGCACTACATAATGTATGGAATGGCACGCCGCCTATTATAATTATTCTGCTGGACAGAAACAGGACAGGTCAGAAGTGAACACCTGCTGTCCTGCGACTTGCTGCTAGACCCATGTTAGCTTGGTGTCTGCCAGTTTGTTACCCAGGCCTCGAAACTGTCTCTTCTTTTAAATGCCAATCACACCTTACCATACCTTATATTTGTGTGATTACAGAACTGCCCAGCTTACCTTTTCCATTCTGCCACGCTGTGTACCAGGACAGGCTGAGGAAAGAAGTGAAGAAAATAATCGCAGTGGCCACCGTTCCATTTCTGAGCCTCATCTCATTTCAGCGATGCCTTTCCTCGGCTGAGTGTCGGGGACCCCGGAGCTGCCGTTGCCTCCCTCCCTCCTCTCTCTGCCTTCAGGGTACTTAGACGGGTGTAGGCGCAGGCATACGGGGGCGTCAAACGGTGGATAAAAAAACAAACGCTCTAGTTAACAAGACAGGGTACACGGACTTATGCGCTGGGGAGTGAAGTGCTCGGATGGACCCTCAGTCTCGGCTCGTCTTTCCTTGTCGTTGCTCGGAGGGCTGTAACTGGCTACCCCGTTACCGTCCTACGGCTATCGGTCACGAGTCAACTGCCTTCCGTGACAAGACGGCTTACATGGTCGGTTTCGATAGAACAAGCTAGCTGCCGATACCATCCATTATAATTATTAAAGCCAGTCGTTAGCTACAAGTTACAAGTAGAATGCATTTCGAGTGTGTGACGGTTAATCCTCTGGGATAGGCTCCTCGCGCTCTGACGGCGGCCGAAAGGCAACGCCTCATATCGCGTTGATTCCGCTTCAACTGGCAACAGATGGATTTAAAAAAATAAAAGCAGCGTGTTGCTTTTTAACCTCCAGTTCTCTCATTGACGTTATCCCCCTCAGATATTGGTTAGGAAGTATTGCTAGCTTATTCGGGCTGTTACACTGATGGTATTTTGTCATTCAAACGCAGGTAACGTTTACTTTAAAATTCTTCACAGATTCATTTAGACATGAGCGTACATGTTGTACAACGAGAGTTCAGCTGGTTATTATAATTTGTATTAATTTATACTTACCACGAAGGAAAAAAATGACTGATCTGTGATGAGAACATCAGTGACTTCAGTACTTAAAAATGGGCTTTTTCATACATTTTTCCAAGGTAAAAAATGGTTATTTAGAGATGTATGATTGAGATAACACGTACATTACAAAGTGCCTCCTTTAGTGCACGTTGTTGCTGTCTGAGAGAAATCTGACGGAATGTGCCTTATCAAAATGATAAAGATAAATTAATAAATATACTATTACTTATCAGACGTGACATAGTAACTTTTTCAGAGACGGAACTGTCAAGCTGACATTAAAGTAACTAAACGCAAAGTCTGCATGTTACAGGGGCTCGATACCCGCTATGCTTGCGGTACTTGAGTCAGCGTTAGCTTGTCAGCTAACCAGCTAGCAATAAGTTGAAACCATAGCCTAGTCTTTAAAACATCGCAAAATGACAGCTTCCATAGGGGAGCTAGGACTTGTTTTCTTTGTTTTTCTGAAAGTAGCTACAGTTTGCGTGTAAGTATATATTATCAATGAATCTTTTCGGAATTTGACAGGTAGCGTCCATCAATTAAATCTCAAAAATCATGTACAAAATGGTCTTCCGGTATGAACTTTCAAAATAAAGCAATTATACTTGTGAAGTAGTGCATGACTTGAGTCTCGATTCAGGCTATCGAGCCAAAATCGGACTGATGGCTATTTTCTTTGACTGTGTATTTTAGCAGTTAAATTCAGTGTCAGCGTCTGTGCCTGAGTCAGGATCCAAATTGCAACTACAGAGAAAATTCTGAAGTGACCAGCCTCTGTTTTCCACAATGCAGCGACGATTCTTTAGTTCAAGTGCGCCATCTAGTGACTAAATCTTAAAAGACTCAGTGAAATTTTAGTAAGCCTTCAGTCACCAAGAAACTGATGTCATAGATTTTTTTTAAAAAATAACTGCATTTAACTCACTCTACATACACGTTATTGTCTTACAAATGAGAAACCGGAGTTCAAAAGTGTAAAAGATACAATTCTATTTCTAAAGTTGAAATGCTAACTGAACATAAATTTGTATGATCTTCAATCAGTATGCACAAAAGTTGTGTGTGCCAACATTCATTTATTTTTAGACAGCACACATTTTAATGCAAACCCATAAAATGTCAAAATCAATGTTTACATTGAACATTTTAAATGAAATAGATTTTTTCCTGCCGGATGTGATGACTGTCACCATTAAATTAAGTAGCTTATCAACTTAAGATACATTCGCACACAAAACAAACACAAGAAAATGATATACTGATTTTGTGTGACAAAACAGAAAAATTTAAAATTCAGCACTTTCACAAATCAAAACAACAAGAGAATTTGAAAAAAATGTTGAATATTCTGGCACCACATCTGTTTGTGGAATTGAACTGATCTGTATAGGCTGATGTGGTGTAGACAGAGGAATATTTTCTCAGAAGGGTGAAGCTTTAAAGTAGTCCTCCAGTGGAATGAGTGATACACCTCCAATCCAGTCCTGTAACCAGACCTGGACTAACTCTAGCTTCATGAAGAACCACTTGTGTCCCACTGGCCATTTTGCCATCACAGGATGCCTAAAAAAACAATAGCAACATAATAAAAATATACATGTGCCAAATATAGCTGTTTTGCTTAATTTTAAATGCTAAGGGAAGCCAACATGTATTCATACACTACTACATCTTCCATTAGCTGAGTTACCTTGAGAACATTGCTTTCTTTGCAAATTCGAGCTCCTCTGCAGCCACCTCCACCATCTTGCCTGTTAGTGTGAGTCTAGCACATCTCGGATCCTCTGGATCATACATCATTTGCCTTCAAAAAAACAGAGAACTGTGTTAACATTATAAAACACACATGACAAGGGTTTTAGCTTTTCTGAGCCTCTCATCAACTTGGACTCATTCAATTTAGCTGACAACCCCCCTTGGGCCCAAAAAACTCCAGGCTTAGTGTTCAAAAACTTATTTGTATTGATTTACACTTGTAATTTTAATAAAGAACAATATCACCTGATATAAATAAGTCCTTTAGGTGTTTCCTACTTGATTACCTTAAAATGAGGCTTGTGCTGAAGTTGCCCCCTGTTTGAAGTTAGGTGGTTAGACCTTAATTATTTTAGTTTTATGCTTTGTTACATGTGCCTCAAATAATTTTTGCTTAGTCAAATTACTATACTACACAGTTACCCTTGGGGCCAGTTTGTATTTCAGCAGAGAATAAACTTTACATTTTGCCTACAGTGTGAAAAGAACTGGAAGTGCATTGAGGAAAAGCAGTTAATTTTTTTTCTCAGGACTTTTTTGCAGATTAACGTGGTCATGAGAATAAAATTGGGATTTACCTGCAGAATTCTCCCTCAGCCTCTGAGAAAGTGAGAGAAGCAAAGGGATTGCTTTTCAGGTCTGATACGGTGTTGTCCATGGGAGTCACATAAAAGTAGATGACTCCAGTGCTGTTGTCCAGTGGTCCATCACTCACAGAGAAGATGTTCCCGAAGGGGAGACCTTTGATCTGAGCAAAAAGTATTAGCAAAGACATCTCAAAGACAAAGTACTGTACTAAATACTGTTATGCAAATAAAAGTCTTGCATTCCAAAATTCGACTTGAGTAAAGTATTTGAGTACTTTGAGCAGAGGTACTTCTACTACTACTTACCACTAAGTAATTTTTAAAAGTAAAAGCAATCATTATGCAGAAGTAGGCAGCTCTGTTTGAGTGTGAAATTATCCAACCCCCAAGGTATTAACATGCTTGGGGGTGGGGGTGGGGGGTGGGGTGTTAGTTTTTTTTAAACCATTTGAAAATTTTGCACACAAGTTATTAACATGAACATTTTTTTAAAAAAAATTATTCCATAACTTTGGATGCTTTCTTGTAAGCTTTACAATGAGACTTTATACAACTCTCACCAAACCAGCCACTTAACAAAAAACAACTGTGTGAGTGTGCAGGGTTTTGAATCTTAAGTAATACCTTATATTTTATGAGTTGAACACCCGTTTGTATGCAAAATCTAAGTAACTACTGATGCATGCAGTGGAGTAAAAAGTCACATTTTCTTTCTGAAATGTGGTAGACTAAGCTTACAATTTCAGAGAGCGGAAACACTCATGTAAAGTACCTCAGAACTGTGTTCAAAGGTGGGTTGTGTAACATGCTGGCACTTGCCAAATTACAATTCTTATGAAGAGGTCAGAGTAGGTCTGTATGCAGTATGTATACTATGCTACATACAGCACCTTTAAGAATAGTAGTTAAGTAACTTTGTTAAGTTTCACTGGACCTCAGTATTTCTAAAACCATTCATGGCCCTGCCTCTACTGATGTCCACTCAATGCCTGATAGTTTTAGGAAGAGTTTATAGCTTGTCGCTCGATTAGTCCTGTTTTTAATACTGCAATGTACTGATACGGGGATCAAGATGCCCCAGCCACAGAAAACTGTACATTTTAACCGTAAGACCCCCTGTGTGTGTGTGTTACCTTGTCTAGAGTTGATATGGTTGCCAGATGTCCCCAGTCACTGTAATGAGCTATGTATCTAGCAGTCCTGGCGGTCTCCTGGTGGGGTGGAGGAGGAGGAGGACTGCTGCTACTGCCGGTCTTCACCTTCTCCAACCGATATGAGAAGAGGCGAGAGGAGAGCTGCGCCATATTGTCGTCCTCTTGCTTGACTAGCTCCGCGGGGCTCTCCACGCTGTCCCCGAGGACGTTTGAGGACGGGTAAGCCTGCTTCCACAGCCCGGCGCCGTCCACCAGCAGAGCCGGGGCGACCTCCTCCGACAGGTCCGCGTCCTCCACCACATCGTTGGCGGAAACCACCCAGGACACGGAGCTCCTAAGGGTGTAGCTTTGACACAGGCACAGGGCACTGGCTAACAGTGCCAGCGGAAAGTAACGGGCCCTCATTTCATTGAGCTCGGCAATGGCTACCCCAACTTCACGCTCTTGTTTACAACCTCACGTGTATGTGTTTTCGTAACACGGGAAGATTTTGCAACAGAGAGCAGGCTTACAGCGACCCCTACTGGCACACAAGGGACATTCAATCTGCAATCAAACGGCATCTCAGAATTTCTGATATGTGTAATCATAGTAGTGCTTAAGTACAACTTTAAGGTACTGGTACTTGGTAAGGCTTATATAAAATTACGAGTAAAGTACAAGTCATATTTTATACGTGTATTTCTCTATTTTTTAAAGGAAAATGATGCTGTTTTCACTCCAGTGTATTTATTTTCCATCTGTCTGCAATATTTTGCAAATGCAGTTATTACTCACAAAACCTATGATGAGCCTTATGCATTGCAAGGCAAATCAGTGGTTCCTCACTGAAGGATCGGGACCCTTAAAGGGTCCAAAGTTAAACCTAGGGAGTTACAGGATGATTTAAGGGATAGTCAGACATCATTTCCTTTGGGTTACTTCTTTAGGCACCAGAAAATCTTTCATATGAATCAAACTGAAAAAAAAACTAATTAATCCCCTTCCCACTATGGCCATAACCTGTGGTAAGGGGTCCCAAGTAATGATTGATGAGTAGAATATCAAACTGTCTGACCTTAAATTAAGTCATAGAATAATTTCCAACTTGACCAGCTAATAAAATCAGCAATGGGATTTGATCAAACTGCGGTGTATGGAGGCTGCTTTTTTTATGTGCACTACTATATATAACTGCAGCTAAAGAAACTTAGAGCCAAAGCAGCAATATTGATCACCTTTCAGGCCTGCAGGGCAAGTACAAGTCTAATGATGTTCTGATTCATTACTGCTAACTGTTTACCATAATTAAAGGCTGGGACATCAGACGAAGACATCCCTGCTCTTTTTTCAGTCTTCCCTCACACTCATCACATAAGGTCCTGCAGAATTGCTTCAATTATATTTTGGTCATGTTCCACATTTACTCTTAACTGTATCATAGTTAAAAAAGTAAAATGAGTTTTGATATAACATCTGATGATGAGGGAGACATAAGTAAGTCACTGTGTATTTCAATGTGGTCTGTTATCATCAGCTCCTTTGCCTTCTTACATTAAAAACACAGGACAACTACACAAAAATGCAACATTAGAAATTTATTATTTAACATAAGCTATTACCAGCAGTGACATGTTGAATCACATAAAATATTATTCAGAAATACCAATTATCTTGAAGTGCTAATGGTGTTGAGGGATTATAGTGAACTTTTCAGTATTTATTCTCACTTTGTCTGCCTCTTGATATAAAATTAACAATTTACAATTAAATAAAACTTTATACACAAACACAACAGCCTTAACAGAGCTGCATCAATGCCTTTATGACAGACTCACTGAAAAAAATCAAAACAACAACTGGGCTGTTGAATGGGCTGTTCATATTGTACAACAATATGCCCGTCTGTTTTCCCTCTCAGTCCATGGACTTATCATTCCAAGCCATTGATTTTCGTTTTGCCAGTTCCATCCAGGATGGCTGGCCACTGTCAGACACTGACTGCAAAGCTGATGGCATTGTGGGTGAGAAGGAGGGCGATGAAGGTGGCGCCACATTTTTACGCGACCATTTGTCCTCCCGAGGCTTGTCTGCAACTTTGGTGGGACTCGACTCTGAAAGGAAAAAGCTGAGTCATGATGCCGTGCATGGAGACACTGTGAACCAATTCAGTATTTCAGCAGCATGTATGTTTACAGTACACACCTGCTGGTTTTTCTTCTTGAATTCCCTCCGGTTTCGTGTTGTAGCTTAGAGGTGTGGCTTTAACTGAGGTGGGGGATTCATCTGATGTCTGTGTCTCTGTTTGAGCTTTCTTCACTTCCACCTGAGGGAAACCACAAGTTAGATCATCCATTTAAAGTAAGCTTTCATTCTAAAAAAAAAACAGTAGTTAAAGAACAAATCCAATTATATTCTACACTTCATTTCTTATCAAAAATCCAACGAAAAGACACAAACAAACATCAACTGATCCTACTTGCAGGAATTGTCTGTGTAGCCAAAGCCTGATTTAGCTAAATCTTCTACACCACAGACCTACATTGTTGTCTGAAGACCATTAAAGCAGATCAATAAGCCACAAACAAACTGCCACATTCCTTTATTACTATGGTCATTGGCACTGTAATTCATTTTGAGTCAACCACACACAAGGTACTGCTATTGTAAAAAAAAATCACCAGCACGCTAAAGCTAAAGTGGCTAAAAAACAGTCTCCACAAATACACAAGTGGTATTTACCTCTGTTTGATTGATGTTTACGAAAAACTACACATGCACACGTGGTTTGTTGTGTGTGGGATGATTATGTAGCTCGATTGTTTAGGCTGTATGATTGTGTGGTTGTATGGGCATCCAGTGTCCCTCACTGTCAACTGTGTATTCATTTGCCTTCTATCCTTGATTGTATGCTCTGCTAGTTTAGTCTGCTTTACTTTTTATAGTTGATCTGACTGAGGTTTAAACAAATCAACCATGGCACTGATCATGTCGCCTGAATGGGACACCTAACTGTAATCTGCATTTTTCTCCATTACGCCCTCAAGTCTCTGTAAGTTTCCCTAGATCTGTTTTGCATCTCCATACAGTCTATAGTCTGTATAAGGACCCACTACAGAACTTTGTCCCTTCTGCATGGCCCATCTGCTCCAAAACATAATAGTTTTAGGAGATTACCCTGTTTGTTACAACAGGGAGGTCTCTTTAACAAATATATAGTTAAATACAATATCAAAGACAGTTACAAAAAAGTACCACAAACCCCCTTGGTTCCAGATGAAGTCGACCACTCTGCCCGTCTCTCCAGGAAAACAGCTCTATCGCTCGCTGACCCAGTCCAAATAACTCGTCTTCCTAACAGCGATGAGCCCCCTTTTTCCTGCACAGGGGGTTCACTTTCCTCTTTCTCCAAGGCAGAAACTGGAGAAGGAGCTGGAGCTGGAGCTGGAGCTGGAGCTGGAGCTGGAGCTGGAGCTGGAGCTGAGGGTGTGGTAGAAACTGAAGTTGGAGCTGAAGTCGTGGATTTGAGCTGGTTGGAAAGGTGAAGACCTCGATTGTTCCAAAGAGGTTGCTGCTGGCGGAAGGAGAGATAAGATTGTGCAACAGACTGCGTGACACTCCCTTGTGCAGACTGAGATGAGGCTTGTGTTTGTACATAGGAATGCGAAGGAGACTGGGTTGCTTGTTGGTTGGTCTGCACAGATGCAGACTGTGGGGTTGGCTGAGTTGTGTCTGGATGTGACTGGGGTTCGTTGGTTTGTTTTGACGTTTGCGGTTCTCTGGAGGCGTTTGAGTGAAAAGGAGACATCACTGATGTCCTCTGTTGCACTGTCATTAGTGATGGTTTGAAAGTCTGTGTTTGACTTCTGCTTTGTACTGTTTCTGCTTTGACTGCATCAGTTGACGGCAGATTTGCAGCCTCCGGTGGTGTTGGAGTTTCTTGGATCATTACAGTCTGTGTCTGTGTTTGTGCCTCAGTCGGTGTCTCCGTTTGACTCGTTGTCTGCACCTGTGCTCGTGGTCGAGGTGCCGTGTGTGCACCTGCAAAATCTCTGGGAAATCTACTAGTGAAAAGCTGTTGGAGACTTCTTGTCTTTTCCATTGCCAAGCTCATCCAGGACACCTCAGGTGGGGCAGTTTGAGGGGCAGGCTGGGATTTCTGAGGTGATGTGGGGGCAGTTTCATCTTCTTTAGGGTTTGAGGAGGTTGTTTGGAGCTCCGCTGGCAGGATGTTCTGATCGTGGCTCGATGGCAGGTTATGCTTCACTTGAAAGGAGAAGCCAGATGGGGCTGGATCTAAGGAGGGACAGAGTTCAGTTAGACACGCTTGACAGCTCTGTTAAAGGTAGCGATCATTAGCCTGTTCAAGTACAAGGTTCACTGTGATTAGAAGAAATCTTATCACTCTCAAATGAATGTTTACAATGTAAAAATTACAGTGTCCATCTGTGCAACGTTCAGCTCTGAGTAACTGACGAATAATTGTTGCACAGTATGAAATTCATTGGAAAGTGAACTTTAGGTTAAACCTCCTCCACACATTATAAATAATAAGACTCTTTAGAAACTTACCTGTTGGTTGGAGATATCCAGGGGAGGATGGTGTAGATGAGATGTTTGCTGACGACTTTTTATATGTGTAGCTGGCATTATTGCTTGTTTCCTGTGTTATTTGTTTGTCACTTTGCTCCTCACTCACTGGTGGCTTTGAGTAGTTTCTAGGGGAGACATCATATCGAATTCTCATCGACTGAGATGTGGACCGTAGTTTGACACCAAATGGTGTTTTTCCTTCTTCCTCTTCAATCTCTTTTGCTTCCACTGCCTCTTCCACCGTCTCCTGGCTGCTCTCCAGCTCCTTCTCCTTGGTAATGTCTGTATCTGGAATTACAGTTTTAGATGGTGATACTGATTCTTTTTCTACTAATTGCTTTCTGAAGCTGTCCCTCTTTTCCCATGGAAGAACAGAGATTTTGTGTTGGGCTTTCTCTTCTCTTGGTCTTCCGACAGCGATGGGGCCTCCTCTAGGCTCAAAGTCTCTGAGTTCTGCCTTTTCTTTCATGCTTGAATAGGGTTTATCCTCCACTTTGTGCCGGGTTTCAGTCTGCTCCATCACTCCCACAAAACTGCCTGATCGGGGTCTTTCTATATCTCGGTTTTTGGCAGCGGTAATGGAGAAATGGAAGGACCCTGATCCTGGGGCATGTCTCTTTATTCCTCTTGTGCTTTCAGTCTCATCTTGAATCTGCTGGCGAACAGAGGAAGATCTAAGTATCACCACTGAGCTGGGGGTAGTGGAGACCTGGTCAGTGGAGTCCTCAGTAATTTCAGACTTGTCTTGAGTTTTTTTCTCTTCATGGGACATTACTTGAGTCCCAACCGCCCCCTCTCTTTTGGTCTTCAGTTCAGATGGCATAAAGGATGAGTGTGGTCGCTCACTGGTCATTACATCTGCTGGCTTGTGAGGCTTGACTCGAAATAACTGGGTGGGTGGAGAGGGCAACCTCACGGGCAGAGCTCGGTCATGAGGATAAGTTGGGTCTCTTCCTCTTGTGCTTTCAGTCTCACCTTGAATCTGCTGGCGAACAGAGGAAGACCTAAGTATCACCACTGAGTTGAAGGTAGTGGAGACCTGGTCAGTGGAGTCCTCAGTAATTTCAGGTTTGTCTTGAGTATTTTTCTCTTGGTGGGACATTACTTGAATCCCAACCGCCCCCTCTCTTTTGGTCTTCAGTTCAGATGGCATAAAAGATGAGTGTGGTCGCTCACTGGTAATTACATCTGCTGGCTTGTGAGGCTTCACTCGAAATACCTGGGTGGGTGGAGAGGGCAACCTCACGGGCAGAGCTCGGTCATGTTGAGGATAAGTTGGGTCGGAGGATTTGGATGTTGCTTCAGATGTAATTGGTGCCACATCTGGGGGTTTTGAGGGAAGATGCTGTGGTGTTATGGGGATGACAGTCCCTTCTTGTTCTGTTTCTAATTTTGCTTCCTCCTGAGTACTAAGCTGCTGCTCCTCTTCTCTCACAGACTCAGTGCGGTCAGTGTTGTTTAGAGCTTCAAGGACAGAACTAGGATCAGGCTGCAAAAAAAAAAAAGAAATATGTGGAAATAAGGTGAGGGAAGCACATGAAGTGTGTTGTGAGTGTTTGTCTGCACAAGGTGCAATATGATGTAAAAAAAAATAAGTGTGTTCACTCACTGCAGTGGCTCTCCTCTTGGTGCTGACTCTCTGGTTTTTGGGCTTGATAGACATCCGGTGGCGTGCAGCAGAGGTATCCAGGCAGGTGGTGAGCTGGGCTGGAGCGCTGAAGTCCAGCGGAGGCTCCACAACAGCAGAGGAAGAATTGGAGGAGACAAAAGGAGGCATAGGATGGGATGGAGTCAGGGTCACAGACTTGGCAGGTTCAGGTTTGGGAATGGACGTAAGTAGATATGAGATAGGCTGGTATATTGTCTGAAAAAGAAAAGAAAAATCGTAGCACAACACTGCAAATACAAGTTGAACATGAAAATTCAGAAAAGGCATTTTTGTTTTTTGACTTTTGTATTGATAGGACAATTATTGGTTGTATTTATCACCTAATACCTAAACCAGAGCTGATCATCTCCAATATCCCTGACTTACTAGTGTATCTGTAAAAAAAGTCCTCAACGAATGAACTATTTGCATTTTAGTTATGTCTATTTTAAAACTGTAGTGCCAGCTGTGTAGAGATTACTGCTTTAAAAAAGCATTAAGAATGGCCATATGGAAATAGCTGCTGGTCTTTCTGACAGTCTGATTTGCTTATGTAGGTCATACAGAGGCGTCAGTATTTAACCGAGACTCTGACCATTACTCTAATCTCAGACTTGAACTCCTGAAAAGGTAGGATTTACAGAATGTCTATAATTTGGAAAAAATCCCTCCATAGATTGTGCTGGTCCTCATAATTCTGGGCACAAAAACACTCAAAGAAACACAAGTGGACATATTTACACAAATATTGCACTCACTGCACTGTTAAGCAAGCACAGGCAAGATGTTGGCATGAATGTCTCCATATATTGTGAAGATGCTACTTGTTCCTCCTCTTAACTTCCTGTTTTTGTTAAATTAAAGGGCCTGTGACTCTCAGTGGCATTTGGATGTATTTAAACAAGAAAGAGCTAGTTTACTGAAGATACACATACTCTTACGTTGAGCATGAGCGCTTAAAACAGGCAGATAACTGAGCATGTATTATTTACGTTGTATGATAACTCACCTTGCTGATGGCTTCCTGTGTTATGATGTCACCCCCTGAGATCTCAGGGGGGCTGTGGGAAATATCGTCATCCTCATAGCGCCTTTCATGATCCTCATGTTGCCTGATTGGCAGAACCATAGGTGGTGGGCCAAAGTGCATCTTCTGCAGCTGAAGCTTCATCTGTAACAGCAGGGCGCACGTGTTTTTAACATAACTACATTTAGAAAAGCCCAGTTTTTAACAAAATGCTAAAAATAAAAGGTCAAACCTGCAGAGCTTTTATCTTGCTGTGAACATTCTCCTGGGATAAGACCCTGGCTGGTTCAGCGTCTGTCAGGACCTGATCAGCCAGAAAAATGCTGTCATGGGACAATGCCCTTGATCCCATCATCCCCTGGGAGCATCTGTGTAAGCAGGAGGGGGGAGAAACAGATGAGTAGTGAAGGCACGGACTAAATATCAGATGTTAAAGCAAACATTTGCTATCACGTAGACACTTACGCCAGATCTTCCTCTGACCCGAGTTCCTCTCCTGCCGTAATGTCACCGGCTGATTGGCTAAGTTTGGCAGTTCCCCCTCCACCTGCTCCCTTACTCTTCCCAAAGATCCGAGTTTTCAGAGACTTGAGCTTGGACTTTTTATGTCCTAACAGAGAATGAGACGGAGATGGATCCAGGTCACAGCAGCTCACACACAGGCAGAACTCATATAGTCTCCTGTCTTGATATATCCTATGTATTCTCTGATGATCTTTTCTAATTATTGCATCGGATGTATGTTAACTCTTGCTGCATTTGTGATCCATCATTGGCAGTAAATGCTGACTGGTCCTTTACTTTGATAACTTGTTAATTCCAAGGCTGTGCTTTATCTTTACCGTCACACTCTTAAATTACTCTACATGGCAGATAATCTCACCTGGAATATCCTCCGTGCTTTCCTCTGTGTCTCCATAAAAAGACTGCATCCGGCTGATCCCTGAAAGAAATGCAGAGCAGATGACAAGAAAGTGTGTAAAGAAAGCCACTGATAATGAGAAGCAAATGTGACATCAGTAACCTCCGGCATGTGCCTTTTTCAAAGCCCTTGTCACATACTGGAGGGGTTCAAGCGAGGTGTGATCAGCTCTGTTTTCTGTTCCCTGGAATGTGCGCACATGCACCTACTCGTGTGATATCCTGAAGAGGAGACACCGGACTTGAGGGTCAAAGGTTTATTGGTGTTATCAGGTGCAGTACAAGACTTTACTGTTGCTAGGTGGAGCATGCTTTGGCAACTCCGTGCTTGTGATAAACAAAGCCTTATTAAAGAATCTTTTATTAGAAATAGACCATACACAGCAGAAAACAAATGCAGTGTCATCAGGAGAAAACACCTGGTAGGTTACAGAGGAAGTATTTGGATTTCTATTTCAACACTGTACTTGTAGGGATATGCATAAAGATTATGTTGTCACAAAACAGTGCAGTCTGGATATATATTTCTATTTTTTCGAACAAAGAAAAAGCTGAAATCTTGCTCTCAGACAACTTTACTTATGCAACACTTCACGGGCTAACATTCAGATTGAGTTGATTTGTCACTGGGTGCAAGATTCAGTTCAGGGAGCTTGTTTCCTCTGTATCACAGACTTTATCTCACATCTCGCCCTGGAGCTCTTGTTCTGTTTGAGACATGTATTACACCATTTTCTGCTCTCCTCGTGTAGCCAAGGAAGTGTTGTCAACAGAACATAATCGTGCACACTGCACGAGTGCCTGATAAGACAAGGTCTGTCAGGTTGTGGATATAGATGCAAAGTCCACACAACACCTTTAATACTGCCCAGCCTGCTCTCATAATACAAACACACCAGATTGAAGAATAAACAAGCATATGGAAAACTAAAAAGCTGTCATATTTGATTCAAACAGCATTCAAACCTCTTGCCCTACAAACACATCTCGACCTGTCTGTGGATTTACCACCACAGTCCTGAATGAAACTTAAGTGCTCTTGAATCAGGCCATACCTCAGAGTTTTGTCATCCGGTGAGCCAAAGCTATCGCCCCAACAGAAACACAGGATAATCCCACGGATTATTGACATTGCAGAGAGATCCTTGTAAGATTTCTCAACACCATAATCCACAACAACAGCTTAATCACAAACTTCCAATGGAACGTATTGCGACATAAAAATTCACCTGACATTCACTGGGAAGGTACTTGTCCTTCTCAATGTGAAAACCTGTCAAAACACACACAGGCATACACACATACGCACACTGTTTAATGCAAAAAATGAACGAACTTACCAGACGAATAAAAGCAGCTCCTCTGCTTCTTTTCTCCCTCTTTGTCCTCCTCTCTGTGTTGAGTTGTCTCTTCTTGGCCGTGCCACTGTGTAATGTTTAAACCTCAGGCTTGCGTCGTCCACATCTGCAGGCGGAGGGAGATGCGGAGAGAAGGAAGCGAGAGAAGTAGAAGGAGAGAGAGAGAAAACAAGCAGGGAGGAAGAGAGAGGAGAAGAGAGAGAGAGATGGAGGACACTCCATGACAGGGTAAGCAAATGCACAAAGAGAAAAGAGGACAGAGGAGAATGAAAGAGAGAGAGTGAGAGAGAGAGAGAGATATACTCTATTACATTAGTGGCACACTGTGGCCCTCTGCGCTAAGCTCCTTATAAAACGCTAACCTGATTTTAGGCCCAGAAATGAGAGTGGAGGGAGAAAAAAAAAATAATGCTTTGGTTGGAAAGAGGGCAGGCATACATGAATTACAGCTCATAGGACCGCTTACACATTACACCAGGTTGCTTACACCCCTGGGCGATCACAGAGGGGTGTATGCATGAGTGTGTGTTTCTTAGAGAGTTAAAAATTAAAATCACCACCAACTGGTAATCCCCCCCCCCCCTACCAGTGAGATCCAGAGTTCAAATCTAAATGTTTCCAAAATTGGAGCTAAAATAATACAACAAAACATTCTAGCAGTCATGCATGTTGTTGTATAAATGCGTGAATCATACATTTGTGTGTCCTCATATGGCCAAGTACTTTACAAGCATGAAATGGGCCCCTTGATTGTTAATTTTTCACCAAAGACTCACAGAAGGGCGTCCTGATGAACCTGCGTTGGAGGTGTTTACTTTACAGCTGCAATGTTTGATTCCAGATGAGGAGCTTTGTTTGTTTCCTCTATATCTCCACTGTAAACTGTCTAAAAGAGACTGGAAATGCAAATAAATACATAGATGAACAAATAGAAATCTGCATACAAAAAAGTGACTCTTGCATTAAACATGGTGAAAAAAATACACATCCAAGCATATGACCTCCACCCACATTTTATAGTCAGTGAGATGATCCTTTTATTGTAACAGAAATTCCAAGTTTCTGCACATTCACACAGGACAGGATTCAGAGGGGGGAGGACTAACTAGGCCACTGGGCTACAATCAGCGAGAGGGAGGGCAGCAGGAAGTGGTGAGCAAACCTCTGCATCCATGTTTTTTTGTCTGTCTGGGTGTCTGGCTGAGCAGCTTCTCTTATGAGGCTCCTCATCACACAAATCCTTATCTCTTCCAGCAGAATATAAACCCAGCCGGTGACATCTGGATTACATGCAATCAAACACACGCCGCACGATAACCAACCAATGACATAAGAGTCTGGGACGTGGCTTTGTTTAATACGCCCATTCATGGATTTATTGCCTATTATCTACACAAAAGGAACAATATGTATGCAGGCTTATCTAATTTAATAAAGTGGTTAAAGCTCATTTGTTGTCTTGTATGAAAGTCATCTGCACATTTAAAGCACTCACTGCTTCTTGCTGCTGTAGCCTTTTTCCTTTCCACTTAAAGGAAACAAAGGCACCAATGTATGTTCCATTCATGGTCATCACCGGTTCATGTGCTTTTCTGATGGATTATAATTTCTTCTCCCCCTGAGCCCAGATGAGGACTGTGCATATCGAGATTAAGGCCGATAGATAATCCGATCACAGCGCTGTTTGAACTCAGGCGGGTGACCATTCATTCAAACAAACAGTTTGCCATGGAAATGTAATGAAGGAGATATTTTTATGGTGATTTTTTTTCTTAAGGGTAAAATATCTTTGTCATTGAGCCCTGAAGAAGCAGCCTGACTTTTCTGATACAGTAAAAGTTCACACAGTATTGTATGTTATTATACACTTTTAATGCAGATTTTCTCAGAGAGGCTTAAAGCTGCGTTGAGATAAATTAACCCTGTGTTTTAACCCTTTACGAACAGTGTGTAAGAAAAAGAGCAAATGGATCTACCTGATACAGTTGCTGCATTTAGTGTAAGACCACTGTTTATGATGTGCTACTGCATTGAACCAACTTCTTTACTCAGTCTGCTAATGAAGACAGCCACCACACAGAAATTAGACTTTACTGAGTTGAATACAGTTTTTAATTTTGTTTTACATTTACCAAACCTTTTATTTTTTATGTGTGAGAATTTATTTTCAACAGTATATTCAAGTAAGTAACATGGTTTAAACTGAGTCATAAAAACAGGGATATTATACATTATAAAAGCACTTTTAATAAAAATTGTAAAATTTTTTAAATTTAGTTTTCCCCAGATATAAGACACTCCCTTAAAAGCATCTTCCTTGAAGGCCATGTTTTGTTTTGTTTTTTCCCAGGATGGTGACGTCATGATCTTCCAAAATCTGACAGCTACTTGATAAACCTGCTGCCTGATACACCTCCAAATGGTTTAGTTTAGACACAAACACTAATTCATTAATGTTAGGAAATGATCAGAGGGGTGTGTTATGAAACCTGAGACTTCTTCTGAGACAAAACCTGGACCTCTCTCGTACCTGTCGCCTTAATTGGTTAAGTTGGTTTGAAGGAGTAAAATTGGTTAGAGATTGAGTAATGATGTCAGGGTAAACTAACAAGGCAGAGAGGGATGCCACCATGGAGAAAAAAACAAAAAAACAAAAACAACAACAACAACAAAAAAACCCTGCAGATAGTTGTTAACCACCCATTTAAAGTAAAAACTTTGGAAAAAGGTCAGAAAAAATGACCCTTGTAAGAGAAGACAAATAAAAAAACTAACAAAAATAAAATTTTGCATAAATTACACACAAGACTGAGTATAAAACCAATTGTTCAGTACCAAATCATTCATTTGCTTTAAATTAAAGAGTGTGAAAAAAGCAAACTGTAAACTACTGGCAAATATTTCTCCATTACATAATTGTTTTAAGGCAGATCACATGTATGTTAAAATCAGCAACACAGCAGATGAGACGTTTGAGGGCAGGTAAGCAAATTAAGTCACACGAGATAGAAAAAAGGGATTAAAGCTTTAGGCATCTCATAATGTTTTTGTGTGTTGGGTGTGAAAAATGTCTACAGTTGTCTCCTGGCACTGCCTGAGGTCATAATCACAATATCCAATGGAGAATCGTCCCTGGAAGATAACAAAAAAACACACCTCTTACAATCAGAGTCAACATGGGAACATTCAGCACCATAATTCTGTCAAAAGCAGCTATAGAAAAGGATGAATATTAATTGGGATGAACTGTGAAGTCTCACCTTTGGTCTCTTGAAGTAGTCCAGCCCTCTTCCTATCTTGATGATCCAACCATTGTCAAACCTAAAAACACAATTAATTTTGTATTATTGCCATTAAACAAAGCAACAATCGTAGAAATTGGTGTGCTAATGTGAAACACAGTATGATGTTTTGGAAGAAAATTTGTACCTGATCTCCCTGTCATGTATAGTGGAGGAGTACTGCAGATCCAGAGTCACTCCCTGAGCACTGAGACTCTCCTTCATCTCAGCCAGAGCGCTGCTTTGCTGACCACTGTCTGCCTGCAGGACGGGTCGAACAACAGTGAAACAACAGCACAAACCAAACAGAAGAGAGTGCTACGGCTACCATGCATTCACTACATAGTGTGACCTCGTTACTTGAATAACCTACTTCGTCCTGTGTAGTCAGTAGATGGATCTTTTTCACCTTGCAGGACGCTTTTAGCAGCATCTCACAGAAACGCAGGAAATTGTACAACTGGAGTGGAGAGAAGAGGGAGGGGTTTGTTTGACATGTTAGGTTGAGTTCAGTAGTTTTATGCTGTGACTAAAATTTTCCTTAACTTTGAAGCTAAGCTAAAGGTACAGAGTTTTTTGTGCATTATAAAAAATGAAAAAAGATAATAAATTATAAAAGTAAAAAACTAAACTTTTCGTGTTTGTAAATGTATAACTTTAGGTTTGACATTTTAATGTTGATTTGGACAAAGTAAACAAATGAAAGACATCACTTATGGTAGCCTGATTAAACATTATTTACAATTTTATGATTTATTTCAGAATATTTAACTACCTAATAGCTTAATAATGATGGTCTTCAAGATACATTTTCGAGATATGCTAATAAAAACAAAATGCTTTATCATTACATGTTCCCATTAACATATATAAAGTTAATAAACCATATAATCTCCTGCCTCTCAGAGTGTGTTTTTTCGCCAAATGAACTCTGGTGCTTGAAATGGTTGTGTTCAGTATTATAAGTACTTGCAAACCAGTTTGTGATTCCAGCAGCTTATTAGTGGAACCATTGTAATACATGATATGTCATTAAAAGGAGGTGTTGCACAAAGCACAACACCCCTATGTAATTGAACACACCCACTTCTGATTTGAATTGTTTAAAATCAGGTGCAACAAATTGAACAGAACTGGTTTCATGTGAGTGAAAAGGGTCTTACAGTGGAATTAGGACTTTTGATGCTCCAGTGCAGTTGTCTGATTTTTTTCATTAAACGATTCATCCTTTTTTTAATCAAATAAATAAAGAGCTAATTGTCACACCAATTGAGAATAAAAAATAATGAGAAAGAGCCTTTGACCAAAGCCAAACAAAAGAAGCAAAATCTATACCATACCACTGAATTGTGGATAAAACAAAGCTCTTACTTGGTGGACGTGCCGTATGTATGGGTCTTCTACCCAGACCTCCGTGAGTAAACTGCTGATATATGGCTTGAACAGAGCCTCGTAGCTGTAACCAGTTGCATCCTCTGCTATTCTGATCTGTTCATGATATTTCCCATCTGACAGGAGATGGAACACAGAAAGAGACAAGAAATAGAAATAAGAGGTGACACAGACAACAGCTTGCAACAATAAAAGCCCGTATTTAGTCCCCAAACACACACAACCACACACACGCAAACACAAACCCTCAACCCTTAAGCTCTGAAAAATGCACTCAGTATTTCTCCCTTTAAATACTACAACACCCCAGGTTACTTAACTTAGTCGTATGTATTTAACAATATGCACTGTGCAACTTGCACAATATTGTCTGAAACTTTAAATTGTGCTGTGAGAGCCAGTTGTTCTGTGGGATTGTGCTTGATTGGATTTTTTACTATATGTAACAATAAAGCTATTATCAGCTAGTTTAAGGGCCTTGGGGCAGATCCTACATTACTTAACCTGCTTTGACAAAGTGCTTGTCGACACAGTTGCCCCTGTAATGTAAAATGTTAATGGTATAAATTTTGCTAATAAATGAGGTCAGTGGGTCTCCAGAGCTCTTTCAGCCTAAAAGCCAGTTAATCTGATGTAGGTGGACGCTGTGTTATTCAGCCTTAAGTGGTTGTGTTAATTACCTTCCTTCATCTGGTTCACATGGGCTTTGATTTGCTCTGCTCTGTCCATGTAGCCTTTAATCTTATCCCTGTAGTGCCCTCTCCTTGAGTCATCTTTCACAGCTGCTGGGCAAGAGCAAGGAATAAGAATAAGCAAATGGTTCATACTCTGTATATAGAAGTAAGGAAGGAGAAAGACACCTTTCAGGACGTCCATCAGCAGCTGGATGCCTTCCTGGTAGCAGACAAGAGACTCCTGGAAGCGGCCGCTCTGGTCCAGCTCCACCGCCCGCTTCAGGACGGAGATGGCGGATGTCTCCATCCCTGACACATGATTTTGTGTCATTGTTCTGTCTATCCGTCGTCTTTTTAGAGAGTTGAGTGAACCAACAAGGCATAAATGTTTCTACGCTATCAGAAAAGTCAGTAAAAGAAGTGTTACTGTTGCTTTCCCAACTTGTAGCCACACTAGTGTTCCACAAAAATAACTCCCGGAGAAACTTGATGCTATTTTTTTTTTTCATTTGTCCTTAGGTAGGTGCTTCTTCACCAAATATATACAGCTAAAGGACATGTGTTTTGAACACACCCCATTAATTTTCAATAGTCATTTTTTATTCTTAGAAAATCCCCAATAAACAGCGATAACCCTAGGAACCTTGTCGAAGTAGTAGTTTTCTTATCGATGCAGTTATAATGTAACTCCGTCACGCTTCCGGTTGAGACATTCATGGAGGAGACATAACTGACATAATGTAAACGTGATAGTCCGTTTTCGTGCAGTTTTTTCTTTAGTCGATGATAATATTTAACGTGTAAATTTGGTGAATATGGTGTAAATTTTACCGTTGGAGTCTTTGTTGTAACTGATAGTCTCGTTTGACCCACGCGCTCAGTTAGCACGCCTGTAACCTTGGCTTTTTGACAGGAGTTTTGTTGTGACCGTAGAGGAGCCGGTGGTCGTTAACGTGAACCCGACCGACAAATTTCAACATGTCAGTTGTCTGTCGCGGTTTGAGCTCTTTATCAGTCCAGGTAAGATAATTATATTCAACCACAATGTTTATTATTGACGGATGCGGATACTTGTAGTTTTCATAGAGAAGCTGTCGGTGTCTCTTTTGTAAAAAGTTTTTCAAAAATCACTATTTCTGATTCTATCAAATGAAATTTGTTTTAATCGATTGTTTTAAACCTCACCTGCCAGAACCTCTGCAACATGCTGAATGTTAAAAACCGACTGGCAATCTGTCTTGCACAAGAATGTATCAGTAATACGTTGTGTGCTACACTGCATATACCGGTACTTCAGTTTTTAATAAAGAGAAGGACTAGGTAATATGGATAAATTCTCTTTCTCTTTTTTATCTTGTCAACAAATAATTGTAATGTTCAACATTAAAAAAATTGCTGAAAAAAAGTTTAAAAAATAATTCGCAAATTGTACTCAACATATGAAATTACTTGATCATTCTTGTTGCAAAAATCATGCTCAAAATTTACGCTGCCCAGCTCAACAACTTAAAACACTGCCCACAGTAGATGAGTTAAACCCAGACATGTTAATATCCAAAGATTGACAGATTTATTTAGTCCCATGTCACGTGGCCTTACATTGTGTGCTCCTACATTAGAAAGAATCTGCCTTAAAGTCTGTGCTACATCACCATGCTTTGCTTTTACCACTCTCTATTTACAGATCCTGAAAGAAGGTAGACTTTTGTCCCCTTGTTCACAGTTTGTGTCTGCACGCAGCAAATTTACCAAAGCAAGAATACCAGAAGAGGTAAGAATCAAGAAGAAAACCTTAGGTTTACTTTATGTCCATTATATGAAAATAATGAAGAAATTGAAAATTTGTTGCCTTGTGTTGTCAAGAAGGTTTGTGTCAAAACCTAATTTTAAAACCTCTGGTATTTTTAAAAATTTATATCACACCCATATGGATCATATCAGTATATTAGGTAGGGTAGAGCCCCAGAGGTGTGTTTTTTTTAAATGTGCCCTATATTAAACAGACTGATCAAGCCATGCTAATAATTATGTATTTGTTTTGGACCTTTGAATGAATACAACCTTAGTTCCATTCATTTGCTCTGCTGCCATTGCTCAAAGGTTTTGTGTTTTTCTTTACAGCATCTTGCCAAGAGATCACAAGAACATGAAAAGTATGGAGGCGATCCAGACCAGCCTCATAAACTGCACATAGTGACACGAGTCAAAAGCGTGATGCGAAGGCCGTACTGGGAAAAAGTGATGGTGAAACAACTTGGGCTTGAAAAGGTAAAACTTCTGTTCTGTTTAAAGTTCAAAACAAACTAGGTTGCCTCCTCTAATGCTTTCAAGTTAACTGAAGATAATATGAGACTGGTGGACAAAAAACAAGTGAAATTTTTAAAAAAACAGAGTTTTTTGGGATTTGGTTATTGTATGGCATTGAGATGTATTTATGATGACTACCTAGGCATAAATTGGTCAGGTTTAGTACTTTTCATGACTCTGGAACAAACATAAATTAGCTGTGAATGTATCACCTCAAAGCAGATACAGCATCTGGCTCTATTGAGACACAAAGACATTTTATTATTTTACTCTCCAGGGACAAAATTCAGTTTGACTTGTGATGATCATGTACTAGAATTTTCAGCACTGACTGCTTTCTCTTGTGTTTAGGCACATGTACCTGTGATTCACAAAAACACACCTGCAGTCAACAGCCAACTGAAATTTGTCAAGCACCTTGTAAGGTAAGATGAATACACTGAAAAGGGATAACAGCTGCATTAAATTATGGTCGTCAAGTTTCTGGAAATCGTTAAAGCACACAGAAAAAAAAAAATGTGATAACAGAAGTATGTTTACAACTTTAATCTCAAAGGATCTATGAAATACCAATAAAAACTATTCACCCAGTCTTTTAAGAGATGTTTTAACTTCCTGTATGAATCCCTGCCCTTTAATTTAGGATCCAGCCACTGAGGACTCCCTATGGACTCCCTGGTGAACAGGACATGGCGGAAACCTACATTAACAGCAAGGGAGAACTCATTGTCCGCCGCCTCCTCCAGCCTGTAGATCCCAAAGCTATTGAATCTTAGCTCCTCTTTCAGTTTTTTCAGTTATTTTAGTTACTAGTTCAGTTGTCCATGGATATCATGGAAAAATCATCAATCCTGTTCTGATTCCACTACACCGAAAAAAAAGACTGTGCAATTAAATGCATTTTAATTGACAACTTATCAGTCATACGTACACCTGTTACAGTTGAAAAGATGGTAATCTGTTTTCTATGGCAGTTCATCAACAGGTGATGGTTCAGATTCTTTTCTAAGCATGTCATGAAATCAATGTAAATTAAAGACATTTTGAAATGAGTATCACTGTCGGTTGTTTTTAGAGATACATTCTCTCTTACTTTGTTGACTCAGATGACCAGTGGTATTTTTTTTTGCATGTATACATGTCTTTTCTTGTAATTTGGGTGAAGGAAAGAGCCCAAGAAAAATACTTGCATTGGGATAAATCACAAGAATGTGCAAACAACATAAAGAAAGACCCTCACTAGCCAGCAAGTTCGCTTCCAGAACGTAAGAGCTATGAGTTTGCTCCAGTGCACTCAGTGCACACACTTTTGCAGTCCGTCTACAGGAACGCATCAAACTGTTTTTTGCTGAATGGAAAATTTGCAATATTGGCAAATTAAAGCAATCAAAATACCGAACTGCAGCTTTGGAATGACACTGCAGATTGCATTTCAATCAATTAAACTGCCTTATGGGATAAAGGCTTGATATGAGATCAAATTAAAGGGGCACTCCACTGATTAACACATGAAATGTCTTCCAGGAAGGAACTGTCCTACAAAAAAACATTAGTCTTGTATTCTGGGAAATGTAGGTTCCAGTGTTTTCACCCAAACTAGTGACTGAAACTCAACAAGCCGCTACATCCATTTCTCACAAATATCCTGACTTTATGTAGGAGTGGTACAAGATCACAGGAGCACACACATTTAAATTCCTTTTATACTTTTTATTAAGTCTGCATTAGTAATGTCAAACTCCTGCTACAAGGATATGTTGTGTAAAAATGTATTTTGGTGCTAATAGATGATCTTGGCACTCATGCATCATTGTTTCTGCTCTAACATTCAACTCACAGGGTTACAAGGAAACACATGAAATAAACAGAACTACCTAAATAAGTATTGTCTGTAATTCATGACAAAGCTTGAAGGTATAAGCAAACGGAGACAAAATCAACAATACTATAGAGCTAAGAACTAATTCATACAAGATTGGTGCAATGGCTCAGTGTCACAAACTGTTGGCTCTACAATTTAATGTGTAATGTTTCCTTGTTCTTCAATTACATAATAATCCAAATATAAAACATGGCAGACCCTTTAATAAGGCTGACACTACAACCCCAATTCCTGAAAAAAAAGGTTGAGACATTGTGCAAAATATAAATTGATAACGCAAAACAAAATCAGTTATTTGCAAATTATTGCATTCTGTTTATATTTATTTTTTACACAACATCCCGAGTTTTCGCAGTTCGGGTTATAAAATGCACATTGCTTTTATAAAACAATTTGATTTGAAAAATTATACTTTAAAATAAGGAAATTTGCAATGAAAGGGTAAATCACTGAGAGAGAGGCATAAGGAAAAATGAGAGCGGGCTGTCTGCTGGACTTTTTAATGAGGTAGCCCTGAGAGAGAAAACCAGACAACTGTCGCTGCTTCTCAGTCATCTCCTGAATCAGAGTCCGAGTCGTAACCTCGCCCTCTGATGGTTTTCTTCTCCACCTTTGAGAACTTTGTGCCCGACCTCTGCGTCATTGTAGGAGGCTCCATCAGGTTCCCACTAGAGCAGAGAAAAGAAGCATGACATTAAAAGCAGGTTCAACTATGTAATGTCTTTATCATTACCTAACTATTATTAAAATGTAAATAAGAGGAGAGAATCTACTGTGTGTTTCACCTGTAGTTAATGACATCTGCACAGCCGAGTCTCCATTCAAGCATCTCTGTGGGAAACTCATCTGTGTTTCCCAGGTCAGTGAATCCAACCACATAGTCCTTTGTTTTCCCCTCTAATAGCAGAGCCAGAGTAGGAATAACCTTGATCCGCAGCCTCTCTGTCAGAAATGGCGCCTTTTCCACATTCAGTTTGATGAATTTGGTCTCAACGTGCTTCTTTGCCAAAATGGCCAAGTGTTTGTCAAGGATCTTACATCTGTATGAAGGGGACAGAGGACATGTTCAGCGGCATGATAGCAACTTAAACTTGCAACTAAAAGTCAAGTACAAAGAAAAAAGCCCGAGGAAGAAGAGGAATGATTCCATTATTAGCTTGTCGAAGGTAAATGATCGGAAGACCTATTTGTTTAGTACTAGGTGAAGTTTCTCAATTGACCACCTGTCACTTTAGGGTCTTTATGGATATATGAGCTATAGACTCACCTGAAAGTGGAATTTCTGTAAAAGTGGCAGACGACATTCTTGCTTTCCTTGACCTCGCTGAAAAAGTCTTTCTCGCTCGGGACTTCTCTGTACTCTCCATGTCCTTTAGACAACCACTCCTTAAAAACAGAGGACTCAGATGAGCAGCAGCACAATAAATAATTTCAATAAATAGAAAAAACAGCTATTGCATTCAAGCACAACAAGAAAATAGCATGTCTTTTGTTGACCAATTTGGGAAACAGGCAGTATATTTTTCTCACTAAAAAATCTACTATTATTTCTGACCTACAACAAATGAGTTAATCTATGAAGAAGTTCAGGATTCCCTCCATGGTCATGGTGTAACATTCCATGATTTTCCATCAACTTCCTATTACAAAACTGGTTTCCCTGATCAGGCATCAACAAATAAGAATTGTTGTCCCACACTGATCTCTCACTTCTGCCCTTACTCTTGCTGCTCCCCTGTTATTTACACATCCTCCTCTTAAAATTAAGGATACATTTCCACCAAACAAGAACCAACGATTGTTGAAACAATGGAAAAAAAAGAGCAAGTTTACCCTCGATTCTGCTGAATTTAGTGCGTTTTACGATAATTGACTTTTCCTGTAAATTGAGTTATATTTGTAAATTAAACATACAAAAAAACAGGCATGGATTTGTGATCTTTTCTGACTCAAGATTATTTCATTGATTCAAATATTTTCTCCAAAGTCCATAATATTGAATAAATTTATTGATTAGAATTCAAAATCAAATTGTTATATTATGGCAAAACACCTCCAAGAAAAACTAAAAATTATCAATACTCCTCACATCAGACTTTAGGAGATATAACATAGCAGAGGCATGGATACATTTATTATATTTGCAGAGGGGGCAAATGTTGTGATATGAAAGTTGCACTGGCTGTATTGCGTAGCACAATTCATTGTATCAAACATTTAGTATACAACCATTAAGAGAAAACATCCCACATACCTGCTTCTGCTTTTGGGCTTTTTTTAGTGCCTCTAAACGCCTCTCCTTCAGTCTTTCAAAATCATCTTCATCCATTTCATTCAGTTTGCCCAACTGTGCATCCACCTTCTCTTCCACCAGCTTGGCAGACTGCTCCAAAACCTTTGCTATGATATCCATTGATTGGTTTGCCATGGTTGTCTTCTAAGTGTGAAACTCTCAATCTGAGGAGGTGAAGAACAGATCATGTAAGCAGAAACATGACATCAGATAACAAAGAGGTCAGTAATATGATACCGTGTATAACTGCCGGAACATGCCACAAGTAGGGTGTACCTAATAAACTGGCAACTCAATGTAACTGGTATCTCTAACCAATTTCTCGTTATTATTTGTCTTAATATGACCAATGCAGCACCTTTCTTTGATCACCACTCGTGTGAATAACACAGGGCATTAGTAAGGGCCAAACATTACCGCTGGGTCACAGACGCTGACAACTGTCAGACTGAGCAGCGTCTGTACAGTAGGGACTATTGTCACTGGGCACACCTTGTTATCGCCGGTTGTAAACTAGCGTTAGCATAGCTGCGCTAACACATTGGCTTTGGTTGTCTACTTGTTCGACTTGCCCCCTTTATCTTAATTTGAGGCTAACTGACACTCACTCGTTAATGAAGACATTTAGCTAGGTAACGTTATGAATCTAACTTTGCTTCTAAACATGGAAAAATAGATCATGCCAGAAAAGCTAAACTAGCTAAGATTAGCTTTGTGAGTACCATAGATGGCTAGCAACCATATGGTAAAATACTTTAACGTTGCTAGGTTATTGTGTAAGGCAATGACAAACGTTAATGATGCGAGGTGTTACAGTGAAAATATGCTAGCTAAATTATAACCATTAAATGGTTGGATTACCTGATGGATTTACAACCGCTCGCTAACACTTCGCTCGCTCGCAAAATCCAAACAGACACACCGGATGTGATGTCACATTAGGCCCGTTGACGTACAAAACAACGTAATCCGGGCAATTCATAAAATAAAGTGAAATTATGTTTTTGAAACCGGTGAAATATATTATAAAAGTTTTTTTTAAATTATTTTATTATAAAAGTTATATGTTGTGAAGTAAAAATGCTCTTATAATTTACTTATTTTCTTTTAAGTAAGGCTTCAAATCTACGAACCCTCATTATTATGATTTCTAAATAAAATAAAAAATGGCCACTATTATACTCATTTATAATATATGCAAATAATTAATAAACTAATTGTGGCTTGGGTTTCTGGCATTCTTGTCCCACAGTATGTTTGTTAGGACAAACTTGCAATGTTTGGGCACACTGTATTCTCCAACATTAATTGATTCCCTGACTGCATGCACCCTGGAACACAATTTACAAAAAGACAAATTAAATTTGTGATAATATCACATCAAGTGATTTTTAAGTATCTAAGTATTAGATACTTGTTTCTGTATATATATCTGCTCCTCACTCTCAGTTCAGAGACACGGTGTAGATGAGAATAACTAGCCATAATCTTTTGAAAAGGCATCATTGCTATTCCAATTTGTAATCTACCTGTGAGAAAGAACAGCCATTTTCATCTTCAGAGATTGTTTTAAAAACATTAACCTGATTGGACAGTCTTCTAATAATCAGACTGTAGTCAAAGAAATGACAAGAGACAAAACATTTAAATACAGAGTTTACAGTTTATTACCAAGATTTAGAAAACTTACAAACAAGTTCACAGCTTCAGGTCTTCAGGCACAAGCCAGTTTAGAGAAGTCAAGAATGGCCAATTTTAACTTCTGGCAAGATATGACGGGTGAAGAGAAGCAAACATCTTGAAAGTGAGAGGAGACTTGCACATTCTGAATTACATTCTGAATTACATTCATTTCAACAAGTTCAAAGAGAACATACTGATTTGGTTTGCATAAAAAGAGACTGTTTTAACCTTTTCAACCACACGTTATGCCCTGCATGTTGAGATCACAAGCCAGCTGCATCTGCCGAGTACTTTTAATCACCAATCATAAAAGTTAACTTCACAGAAATACAATAATGTAGCCACAAGCCATACAAATGTCTCCAATGTATATACACAAGTACATACAGTTTCAGAGTTAAAAAACAGGTCACCCGTTCCTATGCAAATCCAGCACTACTTCAATATTCAGCTTTTTGAAACTGGTAACTCAGTTAAAAACACGAAGAAAACCAAGATTTACTACTGATACAAAGGCTGCATGAAATGTTACATTATCTTGAAGGGACATCTCACTTGTTAGTGAAAAAAAGATATGCATAGGCTACTTATTGATTGGCATAACCCCCTATAACATCCTCCCCAAACCAGAGTGCTACTGAGAATCAACAGTTAACCTCATATGAAGTGCTTTGGCAAGCTTCTGATTTCCATGTTTGAACACTTACAAACAATTGAAGAGTGAGAAGTTTTACAATTTAAGACAGTTACTAAGAATTCACTACATGTAAACAATACAAGAGGTAAACCCTCCACGTATATCTTTTCTTTTAAAACTTTTAACAAGTGTCTTTAAAAACGCTATTTATTTACACACTATAATAACAGGGTTTGGCACTTTTTTTGCAAGAGAAAAGAAAAAAAAGGTACTACTGTGTGCAGCAGACAGTATTTTGTTTGCTTTTTGTGACACAGCAATTGTAGATATTTTACATATCTGTGCAAGTGACATGGAGCACCAAAGAAACACTGATGGAAAATACAAAATCAGTTTCAGTCTGAGGAGAGCTACAGCGATAACTGATTGTAAATTCAGTTAAAAAAACATGATGATTGCATTTTCACCAAAGACATATTTTAAATCCTAGATTGATGTAACCATATAAATGAATCAAAATCAAACCTTAAAATGTGCCTGTGTAGCATTATTTCAACCATAGGAACACATTTGGGGAAGTAAACTCCCTTAACAGATGGGAAACACTCACCAGGAGAAGGGAAACTTTTAAAATCTTTTAAGGCCTGGCTTATAATGGATGGTTAAGAAATATTTAAGCACTGCCTGCAAAAATCTATGTATAAAAATTTCAGACACTTCTAAAAACGAGTCTTAGCATTATTTAGAAAAGAACCTCATATGAAAAATGATGAATTTGCAAAAAAGCTGCTACGATTTTCACCCGTCTGGGTTTTGGTGAGAAGATTTTTTAGTTTATTTCCTGCCTTTCAGATAATGTTAGGGTGTTTTCATGCTCACCTGTTTGGTTCAGTGAAAACAAACTCAGGTCTGGTTCCCCTGTGAGCATGGTTCACTTGGACTGGTGTGACAGACCTCAGTTGAACCCTGGTGCTGTCCAAACAACTGAACAGAGATTGCTTATAAAGGTGGGTCTCTGCCTGCTGTCGAGCAGACTCTGGTGCAGTTAGTTTGTGGTGTGAAAGCAAATGATTGAACCACTGGATTTTAATAAAGAGGTTAAGGCTCAATTTCAAAATCTAAACTACTTAAAAATCCATCTGCTAATCATGAGATCTGTTCAGATCTCATGATTTATGCAAATCATTTGGCAACACATATGTGTAATGGCACAGATCAAAAGCTGTTGAAACTGCTGTGCTTGTACCCTACTTTGTGAACTTGGTTGGTTTTATTGAATCCATTAAAAAGTGAAAGTGATCTAATAGTAACATGTGCTACATAATGCCTTCTTTTCATCCTGTCTCTACCTGTTAGGTCATTATTCACAAAATGCTGTCAATTTGCAGTCTAATAATCCTTATAATGCTTGTAATTGGTTACTGTGCCAAACTTCAAACTTCAAAAGTAGTAAACATGGCAGTCTGTGTGTGTGAACAGGAGCCAGACCAGAGCTAAAAGGATTTTTCACATGAGTCCAGACCAAATGAACCAAACAACAGGTGTGAGAGCATCCCTACTTGTCCCTGAAAAAAACAAGTACAGAAAATAATCTATTGTGAAATAAGTATGAAGTCAGTAAATGCTGCAGAGGTGTCACTGGTGAAAAGAAGGATAAACATCTTTGAGATGTCACAATTTTGAGATATAGCAAAACAAAAAGTCGTGGTGGTAATGGTAACACACTGTGAAAAGTGTTCTCCTGCTTCATGTGATCTTTAGGGTGCTACCGTAAGCCTGCTGCACGACCACCTGCACGTTGTCCAGGATGAAGTCAAAAGCCATACTCCAAACAGACTCCACTGACTGCTGCATGAGCCTGCATGGGAAGGATTAACAGGCAACGAAAGGAATAAATGAAAACAAGACAGCAGAGAAAGTAGAGAAATCGAGGAAGCTACACTGTGCATTACTTACCTTTTCATATATTTTATAATCAAATCCAACCTCTCTAGATCTTTATCATCAATCAGATCAGTGCAGTATTTCACCACCTGCAGGATGTCCTCCTCCATTGGATCTGGTGCAAAAGAAAAAGAGGTTAAATGCATTTTAGCAACCCATCAGAACAAAGGTCTAAATAAGTGCAAGAGCTGGCCCAATGACTGTTTCTTCGCTGTATACCTGTTATGGTGGTAACCCATTCCCGTAGAAGTGTTTTGATATCTGTCAGGTCACATGCTCCGGCCAATGATGGAGCAGGGCGAGGAATGAATTTGGTCAGAGTCTCTGGGATGTCTGGTTTTGAGGTCGATGTGGAAGGACTATTTTCATTCTGGAAGGGAAAAAATGCTTAATTCTATCTCTTCACATGCCTCCATCATACAGAAAAGATCTTCACCTTAATATCTTCATTAGCTCACCTTTACCATGTTCACTGGATCTCGTAGTTTTATAGGAGATGTTAATGTTTTGGCTGGGCTGTTTGTCATCTGACGCCTCTTTACAGGGGAAGGACCTTTTTTAACAGGGCTCACTGCATTTTTCCTCTTGTAGCGCCTCTTCACCCGACCAATTCCGATGCCGACTCCTGACTGTTTTAACTGCAACAGCGGATTCTTCTGTTCCACTACAGAGGAACCAAGAGGAAAAACCATGACATAAAGATGCATGCTAAAAACAAATAGCTAAATTAAATAAATTAATTGTACTATCACAAGTTTTTTGCATGGGAACTTACACATTTTTGCCTGGGGTTGGACATTTGTTACCCGGTTGTAGGCAGACTTGAGTTCTTCCTGGAGCTCTTTGGGAAGGGCAGCAAATACATCAGGATCAACCTGCAGTCAGACAGCAAAGACACTAATTGGAGCTGAACTTGAATCTGTTAGTCACAAACAATGCAAACGGCTTTATACAACTGAAAACGTATATGCACTTGGAGAAAAAAATTGCCCTTTAAAAAAGTAAAATTACTTTACGGTAAATGAGAAAAATATATATATAAAGTGAACAAATATGAAAAGTATAGATCAAGGGGGATACTTGGCAATGAGAAGGGGCTGTTAAACACAACTCTTTCACACATTGGATGAAACAAAAGACTATAAACAACATAACCTCACTTTATCTCACTAAAATTTCTTCTAACGCTTGCAGGGCTGTCAAAGTGAGGCTTTCATATTTGCTCTCCACCATTTCCATAGATTGTATTCTGCTGTGAATAACATATCACTTATACTCTCCAACCACTGTAAGGAAGGTTATAAAATTAAATCTATGATAAAACATTTAATAATGAAAAGGTTATCCAAAGTTTCTTTTCATTAAACTGTAAAATTTAATCATCAGTTCATCAACATCTCAAACTGTTGCATCCCCACCTGTGAGAAGTTTGGTAGTTCCAGCACAATGCCCGGACTGTCTGGCTGGTTTGGAATCTGCAGCACCAGCGTGCCGACAGGTGGAGTGTACAATGCAGGAGCAGAGGTAGGAGGACGAGGTGGGGAGGTTGGACGTGACTTCATAGAGGGAGGCTGTGGAAAAGGAGCAGGGGGCTGTGGACTCGGCGACCGACAGTTATTTGGTCTCCCATCCCGATTAGTCCACGACTGCTCCACTTGTTCCCTCAGATCTGCAGGCAGGGCCTCCAACACAGAACGATCCACCTTGGATATCACAATGGAGCGCAAGTTGTTGGAAAAATTCAATTGTTCAGCTCTTGTTAAATCAATAATACATTTGTTTCCAAGTCCTCACCTGCGAAGGGGATGGGACCTCGATGCTGACATTGAGTCGAGCTCGAGGGTGTTTCGGAGTTTGCCTGCATGCCTGCTGGTCTCTGCTCGTCCCTGGGACTGGCTCAGGAGGTGACAGAGGGTGCGAAAAGGAGCCAGATGATGGATCTGTAGTTGAGGAAGCCTTTTCCTGATGTGTGTTGTTGTCAGCAGCATCTGTAATACAGATCTGGACTTAAAATGACTTCAAAGATGACAGAGGATATTAAACTGAAGAACAAAGACTTTAAACAAACCTCTATTGCTTGATTTTGCATTTGATCCCTTGTCCAGCAACAAATCTTTTATGGAGCGTGTTCGGGGGCCTGTGGCGTCCTGGTTGACGGAGCGATTTCCTTCAAGCAGCTGAACCTGAATGCCAATCCCTCTCAGGTCCTGCACCTGCAGCTTCATGGCATGAAATAGCTTGATGACAGCAGCTGCAATCAGCTGACTGCTGTCAGTAGACTGAGCAAGCATGACAGTCCTGACAGACAGGGAGGGAGACAAATAAGAATTAGTCTACAAAGAGAGAATGACACTGATAGGCAATGCAAAGAGGACACTATCAAACCCTTGGAGCATACGGGGACCATCTCTTTCTCACCTGGCTAAGTTATCACATATGCCATGACCGCCGTATTTAGCTGGCTCAAGCGGAGCTCCAACCTTGCGAACCATGACCTTAAGGGTAACTCTGCGACCTCGCAGCCCTGCTTCTTGTAAACGTTTCTGCACCTCATTGGATAGGTTAGTCAGGAAACATTCCGCCTCATCCACCTGGTCACAGGGGAGGGGGCAAGAGGGTTAGAGAGAGATAAGTGGGAGTACCAGGGAGGATAAGAAAGAAGAGATAGCATAGATGGAAGGAAGTAGGTCTAACCTTGGTAAAGCGAATGTTGTAGTTCATCTCAGCTGAGACAGACTTCCTTTCCTTCTCATAGCGGACAGGACGGTCATCTAGCCCCCTGCAGAAACGGAACAGGGTTTGTCCGGTGCGAGGTCCAAACTTCTTTTGGAGCTGAGACAGAGACACCTGCTGGAGGTCACCACATGACTTCACACCCATAGAAGCCAGTTTTCTGCCCATAACAGGCCCAACACCTGGTAAGAGAAATGACAATGAGTCAAATATTCACCACAAGGATGCTCACAGACTGTAGACTGAGGGCCATGACCAGCAGGCGGTGCTGTATCTACCTGGTAGGCTGGTCACTGGCAGGTCCCTGATAAAATCATCCACTTCTTCAGACTTTAAAAAGTAGTGCCCGTCTGGCTTGGCCTTGCGAGTCGCCATCCGAGCCAACAAAATGTTGGACCCTTAACAGAAGAGCAGTCAGTGTGAGTTTGTAAAGCATCAGGAGCACTGTCTTGATCTATTTTACAGTACAAGACTCACCCATTCCCACTGAAGCACAGCACCCTGTTTTCTCCTTGATGTCTGCTCTGATTGCTTTGGCCAGATCTTCTGGGCCAATGCCCAACTCAGCCAGCAGAGCAGAGCCGTCAATCAAAACTTCATCACAGCTCAGAGCCTCGATGTCGTGTGTGTAACTGCAAAGAACGAATAAATAAGAGGGTGTGTTTTAGGTCATTTATCATGGAAGGGAAGCGAGTGAAAGACTGAGCTTGATGTTCTTCTTACCTGGCCAGAGTCTCATACATGGTGAGAGCCACCTCTTTGTAGGCCTCAAAGTCATATGGGACACACTGCAGTGAGGGACACAGCTGCTTTGCTTTGCCAAAAAACATCCCATTCCTCACGCCTGCCTGCCTGTGAGAAACAAGAGATTTATTAACATTGCCACTGGCACAAAATACAGATATTTGTGTTGTTGAATAAAACATGAAAGCATGTCCTTACCTAGCCTCATAACTGCATGATGCAATCTCTGCCATTGAGAGAGCAGCACTATCTTCACCCACTCCATTGGTGCGGGACTCCGGACTCTCCTGTGATGGAGTTCTGTATAGATCCTCATCTGCTCCCTCTGACAGGCAGGACAAGGATGTTAGAATAAAGCAAGACACATATGAAACACATTGAGCGAGGTCTTTGAAGATCAAGGTCAGCACTCTTGATGACTAACAGGTTTGGTATGAAAATCTCACCAGGCTTAAGATGAGTGTATTTCGTCTGGTAGTACTGCTGCTCCAGCTGAGGGTTGGCCCCAGCCCTCCGAGGCACTTTGCCCTCGCCGCGGTTACTGGTCACGGCCACAGGCTTCCCTGCAAGAAAACAATGGACTCAACCAAGTGCACTGACTGGAAATATCAGATCGTTTTATTAGAAAATTACATATAAACATGTTTCACGTGCAGCACACACTTCAAAGAGATAAATGAAGCATTACCTTTAAGCTCCGGTCGATGTCGGATCCCCACAGACACGAAGAAACAGTCCATGTCCACATGAAGGATGCAAGATTTCACACTAACAGGTGCCAATGTACCTGAACACATAAATACAGATCAGATCATTAGTCAAAAGTTTTCCAATACACAAAAAGATGTTAACAAAGCATTTGTTCATGTCGCATGCACCAAGAAATCCAGTTTAACTGGAAGGAGCCATAATGCAGCACAACGCTGTGGTTTTCTCCAATTGGCAGGGACACAGATATTGAAGGATATTTTTCAGAACTTGAACAAATACTTTAAGTCCTTGAAAGCCCCGATTTACGTTTTCATGATGAGGCATCCCATTTTTTACAATGCGTTTTTTGGCATTTGCTGTGAATGACATGCAACTAATGTCTCTTTATGCATTTGAACTTAGAATACTGAAGAACTGTGACACACAAATACATTCTTCCATGAAAAAGAAAAGAACCTGGGTTTTACAAGGAAAAGCAACAAAGTGACTCCTCTTTTCCTACCTTGACTGCCTACGGAGTGCTGAGCCAAAGATTTCCTCAGTCGCTCTTTTCCAGGAAAAGAAGTAGACCCTGCTGCTGTTCGTTTACTATGGAGTTCATTGACATACTCAGAGAAGCCATTCCTCCATGTGGAGATCTGATGTAAACGTGAGTGAGAGTAAAACTCTGAGATCAGACCGCTTGTCTGAGCGAGCAGATGTGCAGAAGACCTGGATGATGATGACTTTTCAGCGGGAGGATCAGGTTTAGTTGTTATGTTGGTTGTGTTTAACGAGTCCGATGAAAAGGCATTGTGGTGACTTCCATTCAGTCGAATTGGAGAATGTGAGAGAGAGTGAGATGGAGGTGAAAAAGGAGTCTTATCAGGATTTGAATCAGTATGACAGGATGTCGAGAGGAGGTGGCTTTCGGTGGCTTTAATAGCCTCCTGGTAGGAGGGAGGTGGAGGCTTGGGCCTCTGCTCGTTGGTTCCTTGAGAGCTGGACTGTTCCAGAAAGACTGATGACTGATCTGACTGCTTTGGAGGACTGTGGGGAAACTCATACGGGTCAGGTTTGGTGTGAAATTGAACTGGAGGACTCTGAGGTTTCTCCTCTAAACACTTAACTCTGCAGTCAGGCAGTTCCTTGTCAACAGAGGGTTCATCTGTAACAGGGGACAGGTCCTCTGGTTTTAAGGCACCATTAACAAGGTGAGTGTGTCCATTTGTCAGGCGGGCTTCATTCACCACCTGTGAGATGGGATCTTCTTTGCCACACTCTTGCATTTCATTCATTTTTGAATGGCTCATCATGTCCAATGAGGTCTGCAATAATCCGTTTCTGTGAGATAAAGAAGATAAAGATAAGATGTCTTGTTTAATAAGAGTTATTGAAGAAGATTTTCTTCTTGTGCATGCAAAAACTCTCTAATTTGAAAATTAAAAAATTAAAAACAGTTGCATACTTATACCTACATTTTGAATTCCCCGTCCTTGCAGCCACTCTGGGCATTGTTGCAGGACGCGTTGATCTGAGGTTGTAGTTGGCCAGCTTTCTGATGCTGATGATTGGGATGAGGTGCTTGAAGAGTAGATTGTGGCAGCTTGTGTGGGTGTGTGAGGCTTGGGTTAGACAGTGGGTAGGTGTGTAAAGCACTTCTGTGCCTGGTATCTGTTTTATGGTGACTTGATGCTAAGTGACTTGTTTGGGGAGTAATGAGGGGAGCTGCAAAGCTTTGCTGGATGGACTGAGGTTGCATGTTGCCTTGGTAAAGTCGACTGTGGCTTGAGTGAGGGATGGAGTAAGTCTGACAGGTGGATGAAGACGGCTCGTCGTTGAGAACAGAGTGCTGAATGCTGCGCCGTGGCAGATGAAGCTTTTGATGGACGTTTGGCTGAAGCAGCCCATGGCTGGGTCCTGCTACCTCTGAGGTCTGCTGCAGAGTCATGCCAGGGAAGAGTGGGCCTTTCTGCTTAGTATACAGCTGGTACTGTAGGTAAGGCAGGAGACGCCCAGCCTTGACACTGTTTAAACAAACGACAATGTAAACAGAGTGATTTTCAGCTAACATTGCATAAAATCTATTGAATAGATAAACAATAACCGATCCAATTTGACTGTGACTGAATGTGCACATGCTTGATTGAACACACCTGTCAGTGATCCACTCTGGCCTGATGACCTTTTCCCCTTTGAGCTCCTTAATTTTGCTGTTTGGCAAGTTATTGGCAATGATGTGGGTGGTCTTGGAGCGAGAGTAGTAGACATGGAACTGGCCACCGTGAAGCATCATCAGCCTGCGCAGCTCATCTGCACTTGGCTCTGATCACAAACAATTAAAAATACGAAACAGTCAACCAAAAAGATGCTGTCAGTTTGAGTAGATTTATTTCACGGGTCATCTCACAGAAACTTTATTAGCTATGTAGGTTGACAGCGACAAAATATTACAAAAAACAATTACAAATAGAGCAATAATTGCATGCAGTTTTTTTCACTTGACCCTTTACTTGGACCATATCAGAGAACATTCAGATCACCATTTAGTTCGTAATACTATTAAGGATCTACTGAACTGAACATAAATATGGATATCATATGGCAGTGTTACCTGTGTATCCGTTGACATAGATGGAAACTCCACTGAAAATGTTGGAGCTTGCACCTTCCTTCTGTTTCTCTCTGGGGGCAGAAAGTTTAAACTGCTCTTCCAGCTTAGAAACCTTGGCAGCCATGTAGCCGCCCTGCGAACAAGAAGGAGATCAGTGACAGGACAAGGTGTTTAGATATCATTCACAACTATTAATAACTGCAGAATGCGAGTGTTCAAATGGCCAATGGAAGAGTTTGTAAAGTCATGTATGCATGCTATGCAAGTATTTTTGGGTTTACATAGCAAGCTCAAAAAGCTGACAGTTTGCTGATACATCTGCATCTTATACAATTGCAGTCTTTTTTCACTGAGTGCACTTGGGCAAGGGCAAACACTGTTTTTTCAGTAAATAAATAATAGACTTTTATTATCTATTCAATTTTTCAGATAAAGTGCTGCTTTGTTTTCCAAAATGATTAATTTGCAAAGGCTACAGTTCTGACTTATTGTGTACATTTTCCTTTCACAGACTATAACAGACCCAGTCAGGGTGTGATAATTACAGACATATACAGGCACATACATGCTTTTTGTGTATATTGAGGTTACTTTAACCTCTGTTTTTATCCGATATGGGTATACGGGTGTATACATTTCTCACAATTGTATTAAAAATTTTGTTGGCAGTCCTGCCTTCACTCAATTATAACCCAGCATTTACAACTGCCTGTTCAGCTACCTATCTATCCTTCTCAAGGTTACACATCTCCATCAGTCATAGAGCCCGCTTTATGCCCTTTTAGGGTGGGCATGTCCTCATACTGGTATTATTTCTGTCACACATTATTGATCACAGAGACATGACAGATACTCACCCTGTCAGCCCAACCATTGTCACCACCGGCATTGGCTTTCTTCCTCATCCACCCATCTCGACTCATACTGAGCTCCCTGAAAGCACAAGAGGAGCTATTCATCCACACTGAGTCATGCAAGTCAAAGCCACGTTCAGACACCAGACCCCATTTAATTTGGTGCCTAATTAATAGATAAAGGTTATTTATAAAACTGTCTGAAGGAAGAGGAATGGACCAATGTTTTAATGATGCATACGGATAGCTTCTGTTCTCTTTATTTTCTATTTTGAAATGATGCTGAATTACAACACTAATCGGGTAAGGGTACATCAATCATCGATAATGACAACTTATTAATTAGATAAATCATAGCAGATTCTAATATTTTGAGTGAAAAGTGCCTGAGTGAAGTTTTGTTGGAGATTTACAAAGGTTTCTCTGGTGCAAGCCAGAGGACACTGACAGGTACTGAAACTGTTAACAACTGATATTTATTGCTGCTGTGGTGTGGATTTATTATTGCGGTGCACGTTAATGTTAATTCTGCATAAATTTCATTAAACTGGTTGTAAGCTAACATGCTGAGACTTTGTGTCCAAGGGCATGTCCGGACAGGTCCTCTGCTACTGACAGGTAACGTTAGGTTACAACAGAGCCCCATGTGGCACTTGCACATTTTTCGTATGAGCGGCTAACATTAGCCTAGCAACTCTAAGCGATGCTTAGCTAGCTAGTTAATCATGCATATCGCTGCGCCATAACGACTGTAACATCATGTCAGTTCAAGCAAAGAATAAATACGAGTGTAAGCGTGTTGTCTGCACTCGCTAATCAATGCTGGCACAAAATAGCTGCCAAACAATGGATAATGTACACGACTGTGCAACTTCACCAGTGTGTTAATTGCGGCTGTAAACAAACAACAGTCCTGAGTGATTGTTCGCCAACAGAAGTGACTTGCTTTTACCTTTTATCCTGTCAGACTGGGTTGTTAGCCACAGACTTCTCTCTGCAGATAAAGCCTTACACAAACGTTGTGGTCGCACAGATTACGAGGTAACACCAAAGCAAAACGAAATGAAAATCCTCCAGACAGTTAGCTCGACTCCTCAACCTTTGCTTTTTTCTTTAGAGAACTCCTTCTGGTGAACTGAGATCCCCTTATTTAGTTATGCTGCCACGCCATGTCTCTTCAACATTTTGGCTCACCCTCCCAGCGCTTTTGCTCTACATTTCTACCGCCTGATCCATTTGCTTTCCCTTTTCCCAGTGAGAGTCAAGCCATTCAGGTGACAAAAAGTAGTTCCGTAGAAATTTTTCAAAATAAGACAATGACAACGAATATTTCGTTGTGATATATAAGACTGTAATACATATATAGGGTTTTATCTCAATGCAGTACATCGCAGTTAAGGTATATGTGCGATGATAGGTCAATACATTTAAAAACACAGATTCTGTGTGAAACATTAACTAATATGGGGTGAATTTAAACTCGTGACATTGCAAAGAAGTGCCGGAATATATTCAATTTTAGCTTATATTTCCCCTTTCTTTTTACATCGACATGTTTATTTAATTTATCTTGTTAAATACTGATTTACACATCAAAAATTGGACTTCACCATACTTTACTGAAATTGGCCCGTAGTCCGAATGTGTACGTCTTGTGTTAGAAATGCTATTCCATAATATACAGTAATATTCTTGCACATTTATTATTTTTGTTGTTGTTGTTGTTGCATCTGCTTGGTCTGAACCATTTCCCTGGCAAGTGAAACAAGTCATACGGCTTGCAAAAAGTATTTTATTTTGAAAAAGAATTTGCACTCATCTTCCGGGTATCTCGTGGCTTTTCTTTGCTAACTTGACCCACTCTATTCCCGGCTTCTTGTTTTTAGCTTCAAGTTGTGTTGTAATGCTGCCACTCTGCGGGCATCCGAGTACATGTCACCTGAAATGACTGTATGGTGGCTCCTGGACGCTGTTTGCAGTTTCAAACCGCCCACTCTGAGACTTTCACACACATTTACTCATCGAGCTCGACATGAACAAGAGAGCCGTCGCTGTGAATCTGTTTGATGTTGAACCAGCCGCTGGTTATCGCATCGGACAGACTGTTCACCGCTGAAAAAAAAAAAATGTGTCAGTGGTTTAAATGAGGACGGCTTGTGAGCACGGGGCTAATGCGCCCACACCGCCCTCTCTCCTGCGGTAGACAGTCGATCCAGAGCAGTCTAGGATTTTTTTTTTCGTTGTGTGTACTGTCTGGCTCCGAGCACGGTTGTCCTCAGACGGCCCGGCACACGGGCACTAACGGCCGTGACGCAGAGGCACGTGCGGATTAAACGAGCCAGGAGCGTAACGGCCGCCTGTGAACATGATGGCCCGCTCAGACAACCTCACACGGAAACAACATGACCCTGCACAGTCAGAGGGAAGAGCAAAAACAGCACATTTTGTTGATGCTTTGTATGCCAGGGCCTAATTTAATCTGGACTACCATGTGATCTATTCCCTTTTTAGACCGATTTACATGGCCCCAAATATATAAGCCTACCTGAATTTATGTAAATTTCACCTTTACAGTAAGAGGAAAGAGGATGTCTATAGTCTAACGCTGGATTATTGCAAAAGTCCCCCTCTCCAGAATCAAAGAAACCAGGATGCTGTTGACCCAGGAGGCTTGTCGTGTCCCGAAGAGCCCCCTTATTGGTTGTTCTCTGTTGCTATGGTACCAGACATCAGATGCTGAAGTTTCATGCGCGACTTCTGTGTTGGTGCAGCAGGAAGTAGTTGCAGGGATGGGGAGTCAGAGTGTGATGAGTGAGGGCGGTCTCTACACAACTGGAGTCATAATGAGTCTGACTCACACACAGTCAGTGACGCCTTCAATGCGTTTGTGCGTGTGTGTGTGTGTGTGTGTCAGTGATCGCAAGAAAACACGGGAAGGAGAGAGACAACCCTTAGGATCCTCTTCCTGTTCAAGAGAAATCCATGAATATATTATTACAAGAATGACTTATGAAACATTCTGCCTATATCATGTTCCTGTAATGCAATAAAAAAGACACTGGAGACAACTACAGCAGGATATTCGTGCTCAGGAGCTTCTCTCTAACACCGATGGGTGAGTGTAGGACAGTGTAGATGTGGGACATCCTTGATCATTTATAATTACTGAAAATTTGCATCAGTAAGGGTATTGAAAAGCTTGCTGTATGTGTATTTTAAGAGTATTTGTCTGAGTTCCTTGTTTTGTAAAAAGCTAGAAATTTAAAAATTATACTCATGAACCAGGAAAGTAAATTTACCAAGAGGACATCAACTTCATTATTCATTCAGTTACATAATCCCACACTCAAAACAGGGACAAAAATACATTTTGCATAAAACGGATCTCAAATGTTGGCAATTACATACACCAACATTTTTGTCTCAGATTTTTCCTTTTTTTTCTAAAAACAGATCATCCATCAAATATTGCACAGTAAAAACATATACAAGTGAAAATATCAGAGATCTCAGATGAGTCATTAAAACCTTCATTAGAAACAGATGTAGACAAGCTCCCTTCTTTGGAGAAAGTGGTATATGACTTGTTGGACTTTTTTAGCATCTCTTCCTGTTTTGGCCGTACAGATGACGATTCATTCCAAAGTATGAAAAAAAAAAGGCTTCACACATGAAATTGCACATACAAATGAGTCTTGTTTCTGTCACTATGGGACATTTGGCAAATGATCAGACTTCAAAACCACAGCACGCAAAACTCCTCGGATCAATGCTAGGATGAAGAAGAGGGTGCATGGAGTTCATTTTTGAAAAAGTTAAAAGATTGCTCCTCCAGAGGGCTTTTCACACAGTAAGACCGGGATAGCGAGCGCTCCAACATCCTACGAGGATGATCAGACTTCTTAGGATTTTGTCCAACTTCGTTTCACACAGCACATTAGATTACAGTGTTTCACTGTCAGCTGCATAGAGATCCAGAGTTTTGTCTCATGTAAAATAAGGCCTGGAGATCCAGCGGGCAAGTAAAAGTAAATTCTCTCCTCGTTAGTTAAGTTTGGCACTAATGCGTATCCACTGAAGAGCCTGTCTGGTGTATTGGACTGCATGAGCGATGCTACTGTGAAGAGTCAATGGCCCAGACAGTGTATTCAAGTAGTTGAAGAACTCTGTAATTTAAAAAAAATGGACAAAAGTGCTCTTTATGCCTGGGTAGATAGAATGTAATTATTTGACATATGTGGCTTAATTTACCACATCAGAATATAAATATATATATTTTTTCTATTTCACACATTAGATGTGTTTTTGTGGCTCGGAGGAACTTTCATACCTTTATTTTCCTTAGCAAGGTTGTCTGCCACCTCCCAGTACTCGTAGCTGTACAGGACACTGTTGGTAATGTTGAGGTGATTTGCTGCCATCTGGTGGATACGTTGGGGGATGCTGATGACGGAGGGTAGGTTGCTGCCCCCATGTGAACCCTGTCTGAGGTGTTTGGCATTGGGTGAGAGTGAAGAAGTAGGTCCTCCTGTAACCCTGTGAGTTAAAAAAACACAATGTGGAGCAGAGTGTTGGTGGTCAGTGAATGTGCAGTGGCTGCTGAGAGCAAATAAGTAGTACACAGAGAGCCTGTAATATGAAGCTATCATCCACCTACTTCCCAGAGTCATTCCAGCCGGGCGGTGTAGAAGGCACTTTGGGCGAACTCTGAAACGACAGCACAATAAACCATGTTTAAAGTCGTCCAAACAAAAATGTTTAAATTCTACAAAAAAACTGTCCAGAAAGTGTAACACCAATAAAATTTCCTGTAAATTGCTCATCAGATTTGTCATTTTAAGACAAACCTTAAAGTAGTCCAACAAAACTTTGGAGTATTTCAGTGCATGGTCCTTCTTTAGACGAAACATCTGCCAGTAAAGGAGGGCAAGGCATCGGAAACTGTGGGCACACAAGCGCAAGTCAAAGAGACTCAGACAGACCACAAATCATCCCCAAAATGCAGGTCCCTCATCCTGATGATAGATGTGGTATAAACAGAGGAGATGACAAACGCACCACAGAACGGCCAGCTGTTTGTCTTCCTGTCTCGCCCCAGGGCCAGAGTGGCTCTTCAGCCTCATGGCGTACCTTAAGACACAGGACTGTTAACAATGCAGTTCATCTGCATGTGTGTGTGTGTGTCTGTGAGAGTCTAGTTTGTCTTTATGTTCAAATCCAAATTACTCAAATCTGTGTTTGCATAATTCACCTAATGAGCTCCACTGTCTCTGAGTACATGGTGTAAGGAGACTTTGCCTCCAGAGGTCCTTCCTCCATCGCTTTCCCACATTCCATGAAGGAGAGAGCAGCGTCGATGTAATTCACAGCCTTTCCCAGCTTGTCCACCTGGTAAAACATATCCAACATGAGCAAAGATGGATGTCAACATCAAAGGAATACTTGAACATATTTTAGTGTTTAGAAAAGCATCTTTTGGTTGAGAAGGTCTTCAACTTGCTGCGTACAGTGAGGATATTTATGAGATTCGTTTAGCCTAGCTTAGGACAGAAACGGCACACAGGGTTAAAAACACCTCATCTATCTCCATTGAAGGTGCCTTCTTATAACTGAGTGGCTCGGCTCTGTTCTTCTTCAGCATTCCTGTTTATTAATGCCACCACTCTGCCAGATCTGAAGACGGCATTATTAAATTATTAGTGTTATACTTTAGTGTCTTCATGGGCTAATATTTATCATTCCTAGCACCCAGCAGATGCATGTGAGGACACCAAAATATCTTTTAAACCGTCAGACTAGTTGATTAAAAATTTTTAACTTGATTTGTTTGTCCAGTATTAAGCCTTGAAAAATGTTTGGTCATGTGATGCTGGTTAATTAAGGGATTTGGTAGATACACTGTATGTAATATTACCATCCAGTGTATTGTAAGTTTCTTCTTGAAACACACTGTATTTTCCCTGGAAACAAATGTGCTATGTAAATAATTATTGGGTTTTTTTTATGCTGAAAACAGAGATATAACTGTTGCTACATGTCATCTATTCCAAAAATTATAAGGAAAATGGTTGATTTCACCAAATTTTATGGTATTTTCTTTGGCAGTTATACAACATCCCAGCTTTGCATCATCATTAATAATTATATTTAAAGACCACTGACTCACCATTGCATCTGCACGGTGCTTCATCCTCTTCGCCTCATGTAAGTAGTACTCAGCATGGTGTGGACTAGGATGAAGGACAGAAACACAGAAAAATTACAGTCACATGGGTCTGGTAAGCCTGTATCCGACAAACATCTAGCAATGTGCACTATGCAGTGATGAACTGTGTTGACTTTGTATGATTGCTCACGTTTCATGGTTTGGCACAGCCCCCAGGTGTCCTGCAGGGCCCCAGGATTCGGGCGGTGGTTGGGGCTGTTTTGACACTTTTACACATTCCACCTCCGTCTTGGGCTAAATGTTCAGGTCAAAAAGAGGTCAAATAAACCAGGGAGCTACAAGCAGAGTTGCTCTGATCTAAAAAGGCACTTTTTTTTGTATTACCTTTATGGCAGACTCTTTATTTTTTTCTTTGTTCTTGTGGGCGTGAACATGATGCTGCTCTGAAGCCTTTGTTTTGGGGGGAGGCTTGGCCGGCTCAGGGGACAGTGGAGACACAGGAGACAGTGGCCTCTTGTTGTCCAAGTACTCATCCAAGTACCTGCAAATACACAGACCCCCCCCACACACATGTTCATTGATGCAGTCACACATAGCAGAATGTAAATATAAATACATTTATATAGCGTGTGTAGTATGACTGAGACAGAGTGGTTTGTTTGGTGTTTTCTCACCCGTTGTGTGTGGTCTCGGTCACAATGTTGCACTCCGGTGAGTGAGGTGGCGACTCTGCGCCTCCTGAGAGGTCGCTTGGATAGGGAGCACTCCTCTTGCTTTCTCTGTGTGACACGCCGTTCTCCAACTGGTAACACACAAAAACACATATGCATGCTTTGAAGAACGAGCTGTCCCATGTTCATGCGTTTAAAAAAAATGCAGATACACATCAAATTCAACACAGATAGCGAATACATGTTTTCTACCTTGCGTTTCCTTTTGGTGTCTTTCGTCACAGTCTCGGGTACATACAGGTGTTTCATAGCCTCTCTTTGCTTGTCCTTGGCTGATGATGAAGAGGAGGAGGAGGAGGAGGAGGAGGAGGAAGAGGATGAGGAAGGTTTTTTGACAGGGGAACTAGTTGTGCTGTCTGGGACCCTTTTGAGAAGACAGAGGTCTATCTGCACCACCAGATTTCGAAGCCCTCGCTGTGATGGCGCTGTGGCCTTGTCACTTCGCCCAAACGGGACCAGGGTGTAAAGCTTCTGCCTCCCCTCGCTCTGTTGTCCCTCACTTGGGTTAGCTGAGGTGGGTCCTCTGGGGGGCACCACCTTCGGCCTGTTGGCATCAGTGGGGCCTGGGACTTGTGGTCCTCTCTTGGGGTGTCTCTCGTGGGAGGTCGAGTCCGCTCGAACTTTGGTGGTTCGAGCTTGATGTTCAGACTCTGAATCTGAATTTGAAGAGGAGGAGGCGGAGGATGACGTGGATGATCTACGAGGAGTTGGGAAACGTGAAGGAGGAGGCGAACTGTCTTGCTGTGACTCTCTCTCCTCCTCTCCCCTGCCTCCTTTTTTCGCCCTCCCCTGGTGGTGTGAGTCGTCTTGAAGGCGGTGTCGCTCGCTGTTGGTGGGCAGGCTCGGTCTGGTCTGGACTGTTTGCCATTCACGTTTATGTGGCTGCTCCCTCCTTCTGCTGGCTTCCCTTCTTGCTGTCTCCTCTCTTTTCCTTTGACTCTCTACCACTTCTTCCTCCTCCTCTTCCTCCTCCTCTTTGTCCTCCTCTTCCTCTGACGAACTCTGGATCCAGCGGCGTCTCAGTAACTGCTCCTCCGCCAGCCTCCTGTCTTCCTTTTTCTCCCGTTTCTCTTGTTTTTTCCCCCTTTGTCTGTCCTCTTTTCCCTCTTGTTTCCTCCCCTCTGCTCGAGTCGGATGATCTCCTCTGTGTTCCACCTCTTGTTCCTTGGACTGGGATTTTTTCAGTGTTGTTTTCGTGTGGTTAACATGCACAGGAGTTGGGGCTGTTGTCTCCCAAGACTTGGTCCTAGATCTTAGGCTAGGGTTTGATCTAGAGTTCAACTCAGTGTTAGAATTAGTAGCAGCTTTAGAGGTAGTTTGGGAATGAGAGCTATGACCAGGCTTAGTCTCAAAACTAGTGGGAGCTAAATGTTTTGCTCTAGTGGGGCTATGATGTGAGTTAGGTTGAAGAGGAGGCTTGGGCTTGTGGTTAGAGTTGTGGTTGGATCTGCTACTTTGGATTTGCTCAAAATGTGGTGTTTGTTTGGCTTTGGGAGCCTCAGAATGCTGTTTAGAGCTCGGATGAAAGTTAGGCTTAGGTCTAGATTTGTGGCTGTGACTTTGGTTAGAGTTTGTACCGGCGGTAGTCTTGGATTTGCTCTGGTTTTGGTCTTGGTTCTGTGCAGGTCCTGTCTTGGGCCTGTGTTGATGAGTTGGCTGATGATGAGTTTTGCTTGTAGGCTTGCTCTTTGTTTCCGTGTTGGGCAATGGGGCAATCCATGATCTGTTTTTTGTCCTTCGATGATTGTTTGTTAGGCTCGGTTGTGTTTGGTTCTGACTCTGAACCTCATGGTAGTGACGAACCCTGGAAGGAGCAGGTAGGCTGGGACTGGGGCTTTTTGGAGGTTCTCTTGGTATAGGGCTAGGGCTCCGGCTGGCTCTGGGGCTCCCATGCGGACTGGGGCAAGCACTTGCAATTGGACTGGGAATCGGGCTATGCCTCGGGCTGGGGCTGGGACTTGGGCAGGTGCTGGTGAAAGGGCTAGGGCTGGGGCAGTAGCTATAACCAGGACTAGGTAGGGGGCTGTTGCTGTGGTTGTTGTAATGAAACTGTGGGCTTGGGATGGGGCTTTGGCTGGGGCTGTACTCCTGGTTACTGTCCCAGAACCTGGCCGGAGATGGGGCTCGTTGGGCAATGGGAGAGGGAGGGCGTCTTGCGATGCACTGTGAGGAATCCTGTCCACTGCTGGCAGATTTTTTCTCAGATTTTTTCAGCCATTTATCTAACTGCCACTGGGCAGCAGAGGGGTGATCAGTCTTAAGAAAAGAGCAGAAGAAGAGAAAAACAAGTGTCAAATATCAGTCATAAACTAGACAATGTTAAGAGAAAATCTCTGTGAGTAATGCAGCTGTACAAGTACAGTACACATGTACGTACACATGTAGTGGTGGAAGAAGTCAATATAGATAATTCAAAGGTAAAAACATAACGATTAAAAACACTGTTACACTCTGGAAGTGGTTTTAATGCCCGGCGTTGAAAAGTCAAGAATGCACAAGTAATTTTCGTTTTTGTTAACTAACAAAATAGGGCATTTGGCCTTGGCGGAAAAAATGGCATACAACCTGAAATCCAGTAGGTGGTAGTAAAGTTGAACAGAGTCAAAATGTAGCCAACTGTAGAAATATAATGACTTCATATCTCAATCCACATTCATCGGTTGGCCAACACACGCAGTTGCTCAAACCTCACACACAAAGCCCTCATGATGGACAACTATTTCTTCTCAAACTAAGCTGTGGTTGTGGAAAGGTAAAAAAAACACATATCAAGCCACCAGTCACACTCCAACTCACATCCAAATGTGATATGTCCACAATATAACCTGAGATCCCAGATATTAAGAAAAATGTTCAAACTGTGCTGAGATTACGAGGCTTCAGTTAGAAACAAATGTATTTTAATATAATTCTGATAGTTTTAGAAAATATTGGTGTAAAAAGTTGTTACTCCTGCAGATTTGTAAATCACAGGCAAAGAGTTGATTGCCATTCTAGTCACTGCTTCATCAGTGTGTAAGTAGCATTTTTATTACTGCAAATTTTGTAAAGACTTCATGTACAGAGAAGATAATTCAGGCTATTAATGACTTCCTAAAATTTTTGGCTGTGGGATGTGAGAATGTCAGCCAGTTTTTAATTTAAAGCCATCTATAAAAGCAAAACAGAGGTAGCGCACTGGCACTGGTATATTTTTTAATACGGGGTAGGGATTTAATTATACAGATATAAATACATGTGACTTAATAATACAAGATCATATGAAAGGTGAAAAATTAGCAGAGTAACTTAAGCCCCGAATTTCAAAAGTAAAGCAGTGGTAGTGAAGTAGAGATATGAAGTAACAGAAATGGAAATACTCAAGTGCAGTAAAAGTATCTCAAAACGGCACTTATGTGCAGCATGAAGTCAATATTCTTTACTACATTCCATCACTGTACACATGTATTTTTAAGTACCAGTTTAAAAATAAAATGGGTTTAAGCGGTGGATGCAGGGTCATTCACGATACATCTCACCGGTAAGAGGAAAGACACAGATTTGTGCGAGTGCACGTACCACAACACTGTAAACAAAACCATCTAAACTGCGCTGTATCGACTGTTCATGACAAAATACCCCACTGACTCAGCAGCTGTTAAACAATGACAAAGCTGGATCATGACTCATGTCTCGAAAGTGTTTGTTCAATGAGAAAATGCAATCCGACATTAGAGCCTCCTGTCAATGGCCTACTTACTACATGGTCTCACAGTCCACATCTGTGCTTACAGAAGCTCAACCCCCATCCAATTATGCCAAATGACTCAACTTGATGTTTGTTTAACAACTGGCTTGGTAACCATAAGAATGAGAAGAACACAAGAGAAAAACAGGAGTTTTTGTTGAAGTATTAAAAAAAATCAAGAGGGTACTTACGACTGAGGAGCAAACTCCTTTCTCTCTCTCTCTCTTTCTCTCTTTTGCGTTCTCTTTTTCTGACCAGGGGCTATATTAAACCTCTACTCCTCAAGTCAAACACTGACCCCCCTCCCAACATCCCTCGCCCTCTTTCCAGAGAAGACACTGCATCTCTTGTACCGTCCCGGCTGCCCTCCCTCCTTCTCTTCTGTCCCTCCCTCTTTCTCTCACTACCTGGAACTCTGGATTTGCTGCTTCCATAACTCCAACCCCCATCTCTTCCTAGGGAGACATTTAAACAGTCCACGTAAATGAAAAACACATGGTGCGCACCCCCCACCCCACCCCAAACACACACACACTCACACACACGCACGCACACACACACACCACACTCCCTCCCTCTTTATAGGGGCCCAAAGTAGTGGACGTTAAGAAATACAGTCTGCTCTGTCTTACAGCGTCTCCCATTCATAAAATAAGAGCAGGTTTCCTCTTCACTCCTCCACACAGCACACGATTCAAACTAACCCCCACAATGCCCTGCACCTCCAAAAGCCCATTATACCTACCATGCTCTGCACTAATACAACACTCATTTGAAGTAATGAGAGTGCAAGTGGTCCACATTCTTAGCTCTAGTTGTAGATGTCAACATGAACTCAAGCCTCGCTGACTTCCACGTCCTGAGGGCTTCCCTCTTTCAGACTGGGCCTGTTGACATGACACCAAGGCACTAATTCGCAAAGCTACCTCTGCCCCTCAACCTCCCCTGTCCTCCTGTCCTCCTCCTTCCCTCCAACTCATATGCATTCCTCATTCCTCTGTGCCTCCCCACACCTGCCGTCAACCGCCTCGAGGCCACCGCTCCCCGTCAAGAGTTCACCCGGCACAAACAAGCTGAGGAAGAGACGGACGAGCGATAAACAGGCAGAGGAGACAGAAAGCAGAAGAGGAGACTGTGGTTTAGAGTTGGTACCTCCTTGCTGTTGCATGGTGGCTGCCTGTTCACCGGCGAAGGAGGATCCTCATGAACTTCTGGGCTTCGGCTTGAGCTCCAGGAGCGACGGCTGCTGCTTCCCGAGACGACGGAACAGTCTGAGCCTGAAGAGTCCGAGCTGGAATGTCTCACCCTCCTGCCATGTGTGTGCGCTCGCTGTGCTGACAGGCTGTCAGTCAACACACACACAAACATCAGAGAGGGGTCAGCGCGGGTACACGGCCGAGTGGAGCAGGCAGATGCTGTTCACACAGCTGAATTTATGTTTACAGACAAACAGTCATACAAAAACATCCAAAGCTCACATTCACAATATGCACACATGATTTGAAGCAGAGTACCTGTGTCCATCCCAGGAGGCTGACTCATGAGCTGCCTTCAGGAACACAAAACAGAAAACAGAAACTCATCATCCACGGCAGCGGCACGGTGAACAACTCGCTACACTTGATTTGCTACCTCTGCTTCTTCAATGTCTTAATATTACAGCAAATACAGAAAGAGGTGTGTCGAACTGTGTATGGGTGTGTACACACCATTAAACAATAGTGTAAAAACAGGAATCCTTCAGCAGGAGGAGCTAAACACTCCAGTCGCAGTCTCTGTTTTGTTTTCCATACACTTTCACTTTCTTTCTCAGTCTTTCTCCCTCCTAAAGCAATGGCATACAATACAATACAATAGCATGAAGATAAATCCAGCTCAGATATATGCTCGTTAGTAATTAGTTTAGTAATTAGTGTTTATTTCAAGACAAACATCAGGTCCATCCCACATGGAATTACAATACAGTGCTGAGAACTAAAAAGTACAAATTTTTTACGTTACAAATTGTGTCTGATTGGTGAAAGTGTCTTTAATAGGTTCGCTCCGTCATCTTGGTGTTGTTTACAAAGTGACCTTAAACTAGATTATTTTACAAGCACTGAAAATGATCAATATAAGGATCAATTACACTTTAACCACATAATGTCTTGTCCACTGAAAACTGCTAATCCATTGTAATTTGCTGTTTTTATTTGTTTCACATTTGTTTGTGTCTTTTCATGCTGTTTGATTCAACTTTTTTAGTGTTTGAAGTCTCCTGTTTTAAATTTGTTTTAAATATTAAACTATTAATGCTTCTGTTTCGGCCAGGACTTCTTTGTAAAAGAGATTTTGAATCTTAATGGGAGTGTTCATGGTGAAATAAAGCCTAAATGGAAAAAATAAAACAAATATATAAAAACAAACAAAAAAAATGTAACTTACAACATGATGAGTACTTTTATTTACTTTTGAGTTGCATATTTTTATGGGAAATTTCCAAATGCACATAAAAAAGAATTGCTAGCCGCATACAGTTATTACTGATAGTTCTTTTAAATTTAGATTTATTATATGTGAACAGTCAACACAGTATTTGTGAATCATCCATATTTACAAAGTCATGAAGTGTCTTACATAACATTAATACTAATGTTACAATAAATTAATAATGGTAATAAAGGTAACAACATGCAGTGATCTGATTCTTCTGGTACAGGAGTGTCACTTACCCTTTGTGTGTCATCTTCATCACTGCTGAGCTTCAGGTCATCAGCAAGCATCCTGTGAGTAAAGAAACACACAGACAGAAAGATCACACACCGTTAGCAGAGCGATTATAATTGTCATCACATCACAGAGATGTGTCCATAGCTTTTAACATCTATAAGTCTACCTGAGAATTTTACCTACGAACATACATTCAAACAAACATACTAAAATAAAAAATAGGACTTTTTTTTTTAAGTCCATAAAGCACACTTGTGCAGCTTATTCTATGGTTTGTTTGCACCTTTGAAAAAACTTGCATATTTAAAAAAAACACAAAACAAAACATAGATAGATTAATTCTCAAAGCCTAAAAAAGTTGCCTCCGAGGTTTTAAGTGATTCCTAAAACACAGCAATGACCAATAAAGATTCTAACTGCCAATTATTTTGACATAACAGTGTCTTGTTTTCCATTGTTTCATGGAATCAAATCTTTCATGAACTGTTCATCTCTATTAGAAAAAAGGGGTTAAAATTTGTAAAAAAAAATCTTTTGAATGTTTTGGAAATGTTAATAATAATACTACTAATGCCGAAACTGGTGTGTTGTGTAACAAAGGCTGTGTGGTAATGTGGCTTACAACACTGAACATGTGTTTCACACTAAAAAGAGGATGTAACAACCAGGAGCCCATCAGTCTCCACTAACAGCATTCAAGAATGTCAACTGACCTTTGACCTGACCTGTGTAACGCGGCCTGAAACACTGTTGACTGACTCTACATACGTCTTATTTCTGTCAATGTCTTTCTCAATCAATGATGTTTTTTTCCCCCTTTGGCTGCACGGAAAATTACGTCCAAGATTTGCACATAATTTTACAACAGTTGCCAAGAAAAAAAAAAAAAGAGTGTGGATGTAGTGCGTGGGTGTCACAGTGGTGGGTCGGGTTTGATGACCTTCGGTGGATCATGTTTCCTCATGTCCGACTTACGATTTGTGAGGTGCTATGTGAGGGTGACGGGTCATTCGCAGCTGAACATCCCCTCGACCTTACAGAGGAAGAAGAGATAAAAGCCAGGCAAAGAAATTTGTTAATAGAGAGCAAATTAAAGGATTACACATATCAGATAAGAAAACAAATTGGTCAGTGAAGACATACTTTGCCTTTGTTGTGAACTTGGTAGTTTTGCTTCCTTGGGAAAAAGGGAGAACAAAAGATAGTGAGTAAAAATAGACACATTACATGCCCGATTAGCACACAGATTTTGCATTGCACAAAACTGTAATATTGTCGTAATCATGCTAGACTATCAAAAACAGATCAAAAAGCATCAGAATCAGAAATGCTCATATTAATATTCCACACATTCTTCATCTGTGTCATAACCTGGCCCCTGCATTACCCACAATGCAATTTGACCACATACAGTTTGCTAGTTATGCTAGTAGTGGCTAATGTAGCCTTGAGCTGCTTGTTTAGAGGAGAGATGAGGAGTGGGAAACAGATGTCTGGTAAGCTCGTGCCTCTCTAACTTCACACCTCCAGAATAATCCATTTTCAAACTTAACATTCTCGTGACATCACTGAGGCCGTTTATCAGACTCATGCAGCCCTGTGACTCCTCTCTGGAGTCACAAAAGGTTTTATACAACTTTATTTTACAACTTTATTTTAAATGGAAGGTATTATGTAAAATCGCTAGAGTTCCCCTTTAAGTATAAAAGATAAACCACAAACACTAACGCACACACACATAGACACGTACACAAACATGCTATTGCACACACACACACACACACACACCTTAGAGTTGTAGAGGATGCGTTGGGCCTGGTCACCCCCCAAGGCTTGCTGGGAAGTCCAGGACTGAGTCATGTCCTGTGCAATAGAAGGAGGGAGGAGGTCAAAGGTGAATTGTGGGATGCCACTGTGATTGATAGTGTTCACAAACAAAAACTCCTGGCATCCTAAATCTGTCATTCAATTTTTTTTATTATTTTCCTTTCATTTAGGAGTGACTTGTCTCCCTCACTTCCACACATACAGTGTGCACACATTTTTCTCTCTCTGCAAAAAGCGTTATTGGACAACTAGTTGTTGTTATCAGGACTGTTCCTCCCCACCAGGGGGAGTATGACTGGTTTTAAATATGGGTTCATCTCAGTGCTGGTGTTGGCTGTGGGGTGAGATATGTCTCTTACATATGAGTTGTGGGAGTGTGTACTTTGCAGGAGTTTTAGGTTTCTTTCTAAATGCTCTTCAGATGAACCATTTTGTAGCCATTTCAACTATCTGTTTGATCAAGTATGTTACACTTCACAGCCCTTTTGTCCTTTGGAAAGTGAACTTTTTTATTCTGAGTTCACTCAGTGAGCAAATTTAAGACCCTTCTGCCAGTATATTGTCACAGTAACTAATCTGGTGCCTGCAACAGCAGCTCCATTTGTTTTAGTTTGCAAGCAAATTATACAGAATGAGCTGAAAAAGTGATCTAATTAACTTTCTTTTAAAAAAAAAAGTGTGTGTGGGGGGGGGGGGGGGGGGCATAATTGAGTATTCCAAGAGGATAGGCCACAGTATGACAAGACTGTGGAGTTTCTGAGCCTTTCAAAGGAAGCAATCTCAAAGGTGTGAAGTCAGTGAACCAGAACATGAGATGGCTCAACAAAACATTTTTGTTGCTTCTGAGCAAACCCGCGGGAAATGAGCACAGAAGATGTCAGTTGGCTCAGACCAAACAAGTAATCATCAGTTGCATGTGCAACAGTTGAATTCAAACTGCAGCTGGGGGTCAAAATAGCTAACTGAAGAACCCACAGTGCAGGTAGAAATTACTCATCATCATCACTTTGCAGGAAATCTTTGAACCTTTTTGGAAGAGCTGGAAAGGAAGGAACTAACCCACCAACCGAGCCTGAGCAGCTACAGACATCACTGGTACAGAGTCTTCACAGACGACAGGTCTTCTGTTGAGTCACTGCTGTTATTAACAGCATGTCGGTTGTTACAATGGCAAAAAAGTGGTCAAATGGGGGCTGAACAGGGTTTTTTTTTTATACCACAGAGTGGTATGATAGTGCTGAAATGACAAGTCAACTTAACTATGTGGTTCTCTAACAGAAAAGTATTCAAAGAGAAATTTGGCAAAACATTTTTCATTGTCTTTATTTAAAAGAGAAAATGAAAAAACATTTGCTGGTTTCAGTCTCCTGAAAGTGAAGAATTTCTTGCTTTTTGTAAATTCTCATCATTTTCAGTCAAACACATTCAGCTGAAATATCAATTTTAAAACATTACTTTATATTCATTTAATATGTGATTGACATTCACTGTTAATTCTGACCTTTTATTAACCAAAAGAATGGTAAACCAATAGTTAAATAATCAATAAATTAATTACTCTGAGCTGTAAACATAGCCAGCACGAAGTAAAGTTATTTAAGACAGATGCACTCTCGTACAGTTACAGCCAAATTTAGTTTTACACCTGCACGCAGGAGAAGCTGACCACCCTGCACACGCTGATGGATTTTCATCTTTAGGTGGCGCTACACCAATATGCCATATTTTCATGGCCACAGCCTTTGAGTCATGCCTGTAACTCCCTCTCTGCATATTCCATCCTTTAAAAAATTGTTGTTCTGCACATTATTTATTATTAAATTATAGAAAATCTCCAAATATCATGTCTGCTTTCTCCCAGTCAGAATGATTGCCTGTTACAATGTGTTTTTGTCGCAGATCAAATCATGATATCACGTGAAAAAAAAAAAAAGAATGTAGTGAGAGGTGCATTCGTTAACAAAAGTTAAAAGTATTCGCTTAAAAACGATAAATCAAAAATAACCAATAAGGCCATGCTTCAAATACAGAGTGACAGTGTCTGTGTTTGTCTCTGCACACGTGCACATGTCTCATTCTGAGGGAGGGTGGAAGAGTCTGCGTTGATTACACATGATTATACATCTGGACTATTATGAAAATTTACCCCATTTCTTATTTGTTCGCACTCCATGATACTCAAGAGGGAAGCGGCCACATGGAGCGAGCTCTGCATCCGCAGCACACTGTCTTTGCTCCTGCTCTGATTATAATCTCTGCTGATTAGATTGCCTGCAGTCACACTCAGACAAACCAGGCCTCATGGATGCTGACAAAATGGTCTTATTTTGTACTGTTCGTTTTGCATGTTAGCATGATCTGGTTCCTCAGCTACGTCACAGTGTGGAAGCATCAGTGTTTAATGCACACGTGTGACGTTTACTGGAGGGAGGGCACGAGGTCACTTGACGGCTGAGACAGTGAGCGAGCTCTGGAAAAGGTTTCTTCTTATCAGCCACTCTGTCTATAGATTTGGGTATGTGTGTGTGTGTGTGTGTGTGTCAGTGGACTGAGTGCAGATCGAGATGTGTCGTTACAGACGTCGCTTTTAATTACAGCTGCTGAGATCTAAAAGAATAGTTCAACATGATGGAGAATAGCCTTACCAGCCATAATTTAGATAAGATGATTCATATCAATCATATCTGTATGCTAAATATAAAGCAACAGCCGGTGGCTGGTTAGCGTAGCTTAGCTTATATGTTGCTGTGCCCAGCAGATTTGGATCCTGTACACCAAGGATTCAAATCATTGAAGAATCAGAGATATACTCTTTATTCCATGCATCCTTCTTCCTTTTCAAAATCTGATGCCTACATTACCCACGATGCATCTTCACCACCTATCCCCTAAAGCATGAGTCAGATTTATGCTAACGCTTTTGTACGTGTTTGAAAAAAGGAATACAACATGTTCGTTAGTAAAATTTTAGATGCACTGGTTGGCAGATGTGTTGCCTTCTGACGGAGTCAGGCTAGCCATTCACCTTGTTTCAAGTTTTTATGCTAAGCTATGCTAACTAGCTGTAGGCTGTAGCTTAATTTTTAGGGCACAGACATGAAAGTGGTATCTATCATCTCATCTAACTCCCGGCAAGAAAGCAAATAAGTGTATTTCCCAAAATGTCAAACTCCAATGGGAGTCTGCTTCCCAGTTTCATTCATTTAAATCAAAAGACATTCACGAGATGACACAATTTTCTGAACCTGCCAGGCAACTCAAACTTTTCCCTTCCTCTTCCTCTCTTCCCAGCCTCTATAGTAAGCCCTGAGGGGTGAAGTATTTCCTACCTCCCTGCTCATCCGTTCACTTCATTATCTCTCCTCCCTCAGTCACCAAGGACACAGCGCCAGCCCTCACCTCTTTCCTCCTCCAACAACAACAAGGTCTCCCAGGTGGAGCATTATGTGTTGCTATCTCCATCCCACCCCTCCTCCCCCAATGTTCTCTATCTCTATTCTTCCCCTCCACTCCTGCTATCTGTCTCAGTGTAGGAGCAGGACACAGGGAGCAGTGATGTAAAACACAGCCCAAATAATGGGTAAAAAGCTCAGGGCCACCGGGTTCAGACTTACAGCCAGTTACATATACGCATATCAACAGGAAATTAATCTGCAAATATTCTAACTGTCAGTTTCAACTTTTTCTTTTTTTTAGCATTTGCTGCTTGTGCCTGTTTTTGAAGGTCCCTCAGACTGTGAGTCGAGCCGACATCTGAGGACGTCACTTTAAATGACACTCAACGACACTATCGAAAGCCATTTATCTGATTAACTGTACACTTGGTGGCGTATTGCGGAGGACCAAACAAGTGAGGTCTTTGTAGTGAGCTCTTGAAATCTTGCAGATATCATTATTAGTAGTGCGTTACTACTGCCAAAAGCAGACCCCTATTAAATGTTACACTGCCGTAAAGTCTTGTAAATGTTGCTACTGTGTTTTGCTTGAAAACTCAAACTCAAACATTTCAGACATTTGTAATGTTACTCTCAGAATGATGCTTTTGTTCCTGAAAATAGTCAGGTATGTAATACCCAAATAACTTGGTCTCAAATTGCTAGCTGTTTATTCATTATCAAGTTGAATGCTTTTTTTTGCTTGAAATGCTCATCCATGGTCTTCTTTTTGACTGTGAATGAAACTTTGACTTCTCCAAGGCCATAAAATGTTAATGTGATCAAATGATGCATCTACCTGGCATTGCTTGGGGTTCTTACTATTTCATGGCAGGTGTATTGGCGAGGTGCAGTGTGAAGTGTAGAGTTGTTTGAATGAGATGAGAAAAACGCAAGCAGTAACACCAGAAGTCAGGCAATCAACATGAGCATTACAATTATTTTATTAAGCAAATAACTAATCAGATAATTAGAAAAACAATCAACAAATTAATTAATAGTGAAAATAATCATTAGTAGCAGCCTCATGTCTTTAATTTTCTGTTCTCAGCAATGATCTGCCGTATTACTCGACTCAGTCGGATGGGGGTTTTAAATTGCTCAAAACTGGAAAAATATAACCAAATGCAAATTTTTTAAAAAGCTGAACACAACGCTCACAATATGACTCAAAACATTCAATGAGGGATGAATCTGACTGATGTTTAAAGACAATGACTGCTTGTTAATTTTATTCTTAAATTATAAAAAACAAAAAATAAAATTAAAGCAATGAAACAAATCTGAAGCAAGTCCTTACCTCCAGAATATCTTTGGCACAGTTGTTGTGTTTGCTTCTTGTTACCTGTGCAAACAGAAGGAGACAGGTGATAATGAATGAGGAGAAATTCACAGGAAGTTGAGACTGACAGATAATGAGAGCGAGATTTGTAACAACTCAAGGCACAGACGAAACCCCGGCTATAAAGATCAACAAATGCACTGTAAAAGAGCTATGTTGACTGTGCGTCCAAACCCAGTGGAGCATTTAAACTAAAGTAACGTGTATCCCCTCTGAAAAATCACATTGTGCACAGAGTTATGCACCTTTAACTGCAAACGTAGCTGTGCACATGCACTCACACATACAGAACGTAAACTCATTCATATCTTACACTAGTCATTGCTCAAGATGTGAACTCTCACGTTGCATCACGAAGTTACACACAAGAAAAAAAAAATCACCTTCTGCCCTCTGCTTCCCGCCTTTTTTGCAGCAACAGTCACAACACAGTGCAGCATTTTACTGTAAACCGTACAGTCGCACACACACAGTCATTGTGAGAGTTGCGACGAGGCTGAAGCTCATTTATGACTCACTGATTTTACAGCTGCAGATGATCTGACGGATGCTGATTATGTTCAAGCAACTTTCTGTTTCCATCCTGTAATAGGCAACACAGCTCTCTCTCTCTCTCTCTCTCTCTCTCTCTCTTTCCCTCCCCCACGTTTCCCCCCTTTCACATTTCAGCTCACAATTCAAATTCATGGTATGAAAACAGAACCACGTTGCTCAAGCATTAAGATAATGGGCAAATATTTTACATTACTCGAACTTCCCCATTTGTGTGTAGGTCCTTTCTTTCTGTTGCATGAGTGTGTTTCATTATGACTTAAAGTTTTGTGTGAAAACAGATTATCCCGCTGCTCAAATTATTAGCTAAAAAAGTTTCTCATTCATAATAGTTATCACACTCATCTTTCAGGCTTGGTTTTGTCTCACTTTTTTTTTCTCATTAGGAATTTCTATATGAATCTTATCTGCTGAACATTTTCTACTCATGCTGTCTTTCTACCTGACATTTATTTCCTCAACACGTAGTGTATGTATCCCATTTTCATTTTGATGATCAGCTTCTCACTTCCGTGTCTGTGCCATCTGTGCAGTATAAGTATGCACTGTAGAAAATGTGTGTGTAGTGCGGCGTGCGTGGATTTGTGTCTGTGTGTGTGTGTGTGTGTGTGTGTGTGTGTGTGTGTGTGTGAGTGAGTGAAACTGTCTCTTCTTGCATGCATGACTCACTAAGGTCAGTGTCTGAGTGGCTGCGCTCTTGGCCTACGGAAGGAAAACAGTGTGTGTGAAAACTGTCTGATTGTTTCAGCCACAAGGCGGTTATGAGGCCACAAGCACTAAATGAAAAACATAAACACAGACAGCCAGTATTTTACATCCCTGTGGCGGTGCTGGAGCTAAAGCCAGGCCTGCCTCCTCAGTTTACACTTACAGGTCCATTAGAATGGATATTATCATGTGCAGTGTGTTTCACACGTTCATCCCTACTCAACATCACAGGCCACAGCTCTAGTGCAATACCCTGATGGGTGAAATCCCTCGGGGCCAAACAAACCACAACCCATCATAACACCTGCAACAAGCAGCATGCAAGCCAACTGAGCTACTCACCATCTGTTACATTCTTAAAGTATCAGTAATTACTGAAGTTATGCTCATTTTTTAGCTACTATTCACCACTTCCATCTGTGTTTGAGCGCCTTTGTGAAAAATCTGAGAAGAATTTCAATTTTCTGCAAACTCCTTATACAAAAAAGCTTTTAATAAAGACAGCAGTGCAAACTGCTACTCTGCAGGAATTACACACTCATTTCATTACTATGTTGAAATGAAAGAAGGGTAGCCTTGTTCTTTAGAAATAATAAAGATATGTATCTTATTCAATAACAGATTACTTTAAATGTGCACTAATCTTGTGCAAAAACAAAGATTTACCAGAGCTGACAGCGAACCATCTAAGCTGCTTTATGCACACAAACATGTTCACAACTCTTTTTTTCTTTTTCCAAGTTGACTATAATCCACAGTCCATGCAGCCTCTCACCTGAGTAAATGCGCATCGGAGTAAAAAACAGACAATGGAAAGTTTCCCTTTGCCACCGAGGACAGTAGGCATGGTTCCTGGATGGTCAGTGCTCTCCTCCGGTGTCCATGCCAGTGAGCAGCGGATGCGGTGCTGCTCCGTGACGCTGGCAGACCGGCTCGTCGCTCGTAGGTCCGCCGTGCAGCTGTGGGAGAGTCTGTGTCACTGATGGAGACAGACAGTCAGGGGGTGATGTGGGCGGGCCGGGAACGTCAGAGATGACACACGCGCAGCTCATGCAGGAGATCACGACTCAGAGTGGCCCTGTGGATCTCCAACACCGCTGCGGTTTGAGCTCCTTTCAAAGGCGCAGGCAGACTGAGACAGTTGTCTAGAGCTGCGACGGTAAATGCACCTGCGACGCGACAGTATGTGGTGAATTTGTATCACATTCAGGCCAACTTACAGGGCAAAAACAAGAAATTAGGAGTTCCTTAGTCGCGCAGTATACTTTCCACCACTAGAGGTCTCTAAACGATGAAAAGAGAACATGTATTTTGATGACGTCGTGAGGTAGCGCGGGATCATGGGATTCACTGATAAGAAGACATCCTTGCAGATAAAAATCTACTTTAAGTGATTCAGACAGAAATTTCACAGAAGAAATAATGTTGAAGTTTAATTCACGTTATATCTAGCCAAGTCACGTTTGCCACCCTTTTCTTCGAAAAAAAAAATTATAGTCATTTTCCTAAAGTCTGAGCATTGTTGGAAGCATTTGGGATGGTGTAAGTACTCAAAAAGAAAATATAACCAAGATATGGTCGTTTTTAGACATTTTGATGAAATGAATGAAAATATTACAGATTATAAGTGTAAAGGTCAAGTGTGTAGGGTTTAGTGGCATCTAGTGGTGAGGTTGCATACTGCAGCCAACTGAATATCCCTGGTTGAGTAAAGTCTCTCTTAAGACTCAGTTAGTACCTGTGTAGGGGGGTGTTCCTGAGCTTTAAACAAATATGGTATCACCTTTCAAACCTGTTAGCAAACCATGGCATACACATTTAGGACACATTGACAAACATTAAGGCACATGTATGTTCGATATTCAGTTTCATTTTGCCTTTGTGTTGATGGTCTGTGTGACCTTTTTTATCAGCTTAGCAAAAATACTATTATGCTAACAAGTTTGTTGCTTTCCTTGTCCATTTTTTGGTATGAGGCAAGTAAAGTGCATTTTTTCTAAGCTTTATGCCGAGGAAATAGCCTTTTGTTGCTTTAAACAGCACAGCAATATGTCATTGCTAACACTGAACCAAAAGTATTAGCCCTAGCGCTCATATTACTGAGGCAATTGCATCATTTAGCCTGCAAATCAACCACATAATTCAGAAAATATAATACAATATTTAAAACAGAAGTGGACTGTTTTTTATAAAAAGTGTTAAAAAACAGAGTGTAGATATTTATTTTTGCATTTTTACATACCTTTTCACTGTCATACAGGGCACCTAGCCTACATGGTCTCACAGTACAAGTCATATTGCATAAAGTGGCAAGAGAGAGAACAAAATGTGATGTGTGCAAACTACCACTGTAGCCTATATATAGGTTATGAACTGAAAAATGAACAATACAGCAAAAAATGATGAGGGTTAGTTATGTGAGTTTGTGGACAAAAAGCTGGCAAAATAAATTTTGTTAGCTCTTGCTGTGGGCTACATCTGTCCTTCCTACATCTTGACCTTGTGTGCTTGTCTAGTCCATCCATTATTGTGCTTAATGCATTCTAGCCTGTGAACTATCTCTGGTTGCATAGATTTTGCCTTGTCATAATAAAATATGAGCTTTCTCCCTGTTTCAGATGGCTCTGGGGGAGGCTGAGAGAAGAGGGAGAGACAGACACAAAGAGCTTGATATATTAGAGCATTTACTGCATTGATTTGAGAGACCTTAGGTGACACCATCTTCCTTGTAACCACTGATTCCCTTGTAAATCAGAAGCTTATTCTTTAGAAGGACCAAAAGCGACATTTTCAATTGAGGATATCTGAAATTTGGTTTGGACTGCACACCCCTGAGACCACAGTGCTCCTCGTTTGTTTATGGCACCTTTCAGAGACTGAACACAGCACGGGGGAAGCCCCGGATAAACGTATGACACTCTTGGTTTCGCTTGTGAGGATAAAAACTCATCTAATCTGCAAAGTGTTGAAGTGAATTATAGCAATGAAAGGAAGACTTTATGTTTGTGTTTATGACACTTTTTAATGACTTTGACAACTTGATTGAATATTAAAAAATGATAAATAATACAAAAAAATACACATATTATCATTTTCTCTAAGTTAAATCAAGTTAACTTCATTGCATTGATTTATTCTTAGCTCAGTTAGTCTATTTAATGTGTCTTCGTGTGGGTGCAGACATTTTAGTCTGTGGCTTTTATGTTTCCGTATTTCAAAAGGAAGTTTTATTCAGCCTGTATTGTTTCCGAGCAGCGATTACGCAGGTGTTAAAGCAAGATGAGTCCTGTGATAACAAGTAAAATAAAACTTTGACATATTTGCTCTTTGCTGTTTTAACATGAACATTTGGTGAGCCTGAGATTGAGAAGCTCTTGCTGGTTAAGAATTTCTTACTGAATGGTGACAAACAGAGAAACTGTTGCATTTTGGATACTTGAATTAGTTTCTTAGTTTCTCCACATGGCATTAAAATTATTCCAAAACAGCAGGGACGCAGTGTAAAAAAATCAAATCATTAAAAAATATGAATGGTTTGTCATCACTCACAAGTTTGAGACTTTGTGGCAAATTCTTAGAGCAGTTTAGAAAAAGAGATGAGAAGCAATCTGTGTATGTTTTTTAAGGAACATGGTGTTACTGAGAAGAGACATTGATGGAGACAAATGTTATAGCTGTTACTAAATCAAATTATTTCTGTCTTCATGCACCAGTGACAGTGTAAGGAACACTTTGTACAGGCCCACATCTGCAGATGCTGACAGAGTTGTGTTGTGCTGTGAGAGGCCGTATTACTATGAGCACTATAATGGCAGAACATTTAAATTTTAACAATTAGTCAATAAATCCAATAAGGAATTAATGCTAAGTTTATCAGCAACAATTAAAATAACTGATTTTTTGGTAACCATTTAATGGTAACGGTAATTTTGGTAATTTTTTTCAGCAAAAATGCCAAACATTAGCTGGATCCAGCTTCTCAAACCAGAGGACTTAGTGCTTTTCTATGTCAAACATGACAGTAGGAGAGGTGTCTTTTTTGTTGTCCTTCCTGTTTAAAATACATGAGGAGGCAGAGTATTAAAGAACACCTCTAAAATTAATGCTGGTCAAAACAATACTGCCACTTACTATGATCTCAGTGATAAAACATATGATTCAATTAACAGCACTGAGTCAGCATCAGAAAAACTGAACATTACAAGCATCTGTGCAGCTGATTTAAGGTCAGAACAGTTGCATTGAACTTTATCAGATTGTACAGATGGACCTAATAAAGTGGACGCTGGTTGTATGTGGCAGGCTGTCTGGACTCGTCTCACAGACCCCTTTAATTCTCTTTGCTTATGCATGCTCACGATGCAAAGAGTAACAGCAGTATTTTCCGGTGGCACAGAGTGGAAATGTAGGGATGATCTGGGAATGGATGGGTAAGAAATGCCTGGGGCCAGTCTCCACAGCCACACGGAGAGCACCCATGGTTACAGACCCATGGCGACAGGACCTCAAAGGCACAACGGCATCCCTCGACACTTCCTGTTGAGAACATCGCCTGCCTCCTGGGTCAGCCTTCCTGACAACACACATATAGCCAAGACCAGGAAGTTGGAGATGGAGAGATGATGGGAGAGAACGAGTGGATCTGAGCGAACACAGCCTGTCCCTGCAGCTGTGGATGTGGTTACCATGAGGGTCCTGTGGGTTTTCCAAAATCCTCCAAGTGGAGACAAAGGTTGGCCATTTGTGATCACTTTCTAAAAAGACACATTTATTAAGGCTAATACGAGCTCTATTTAATGGTCTTTTAATAATAATAAAATGACTAAATGATACTTAGTTACAACCCTTAATAAGAGCTGTTTTTGGGTTGCCAGGTTGTGCAGGAAGACCATCGTCCACCTGACTTCAATCTTTGTTAAGGTGCAGGTGAAGGCGAAGCATCAGTGAGTCCAAGAATCCAGTCCAGATTTCTGCACTCCATGATCCCTCACTACTTCACTTCATTTTGATCAAGCTTTGGTCTCTCAGATCTTCATCAGACAGCACTGTCAGTAATAGAAATGAACATGCTTGTCATAAGGTACCAAAAAGGTGGTGGAACATATTGAATATAGAAAAAAAAAACAAAAACAAGAAATACTGTTATTATGGTAACATAAATGTCTTCAGATGTCTTCATATAGGAAATTTGGCTTTGAGAGAGATCAAGCTTGAGCCTTCATTAATCAGAGGTGCCTAGATCAATGAGAATGCATCTCAAACCAAAAACAGAACAAAGACATATGGAGGGATATCAGGCGAGGGCCTTTGTGAACCATGGACCCTTGAATTCAACACTGAAAATGAATAATCATGGATTTCAGCAGAAAATCCACAGCAGAATCCTCGCTGAGCCTGCAGGCCGAAAAGTATTTAAAGTGTTGATCTGCATTTGGCATATCTTTCTTTTCCTTATTTTCTCCTTTTAGTAATTCAATATGTTCCAATCCTTTGGTATTGAAGGGAGACGAGGTGGGAAAATTCATTGATATGACAGGCAACAGAATAGGTCACATCATCAGGTCTGATGAAACTCTTCTGCTACTTAATCTTTGTTTCAGCTTGCATGTAGTTTACCTGTATAATTCTTATCATGTATTTAAGAAATAATTAGTCTTTTCTGAACAGCATGTGAAAAAACTGTCAAAAGGAAAACTTTTAGGCAATCTTGGGTGTTTAAAAAGAGGCGTTTTCCATGAGTCGTGGCACTGGGCTTGATCGCCACGTGGATAATTCCCATCTTTTAGAGGAGCTAAAAGAGTCTATTTCAGACCTGCCTTAATGTTGGCTCAGAGCAGCTTGTTGTGTAATAGGGAAGGATCTTTAAAATGCTGGGCTGATGCTGGATCAGAGGCCAAAATAGGTCAGTTGTTTAGAGTGGCGTTCTTAAGGGGGTAAAAGTATTGATGCAGGAGACAAAATGGCTCAACTTTGTAAGAGATCAGAGCAAAATTTAGAAAATGCAACATACTAAACCCTTTCAATATACTGTAAGTTAGCCTGTATCTAAAAAAAGGTTCTTCATTGCAGCAGTTTTATCAATGAATTCCTCCTGAGAGTGACGTAGGTGTCTTAATCTAAGGAAATGGATCTTGAGTAAACCATTTTTCGGAGCTCTGGGATGCAGGCGAATAGCATGCTTCCTGTCTGTTTCTTTTATACATAAGTTTGTAAGAGGCAGTAAATAATTCAATCCACATTTCCATACAGACAGACACTTATAATCATATCGACTGAGATCAGGATTCTTACTATTGAGGAGATTAACAAAACCCTTTAACTCATTGCTAGTCCCATATAAGAAAATGCAAAAGATATCATTCAGGTACCTGAACCACAGGTGTACTGTATACTACCGATGATGATTCATCTTAAGTACCTGTTTGTTGCTGAATCGTAAAATAAAAATGAATACAAATTAAATACAGTAAACTTGAATACTGCAGAGATCTGAGTGCGCAGGAGATCTCTTGTGTCTGTATTGGGTTAAGCTGTTTACCTACGTTACCTACTGAACATTTCACGACTTCAGAAGTCTTTAGTTGCTCCTGTCCCGACTTGTTTGAATCATGTTGCTAGGATCAAATTCAAAATAAGTGTATATTTACAGAGATCAGTGAGGTTGATGAGGTAAAACATGAAATGCGTTGTCTTTGTACTGTTTTTAATCAAGGATTACACACATTTTATTCTATTTTATTTTATTAATATCTTAGAGAGCCTCTTTTGGAATCAGGTTGTATATGTTGGTCTTTCTTTTAAACTTAAGCACTAAAATACAAATAAAATGTCGTGCTAGAGGGAAGTAAACACCACCCACAACCTGACAACCCAAAACATGACCCTGAAAATGGCTTGTGATTGATTTATGAAGCTTTAGTCAATACAAAAGTCACTAATAATCCCTTTACAAATATTGCCCCATGAGAAAGTTGAAGCAACAGTTTCACCTTCATACACTTTTCAGTCAAAATATAAAATAAACGCTGGTAAACATTTTCATCTGATCTACCTGAAAACATCTTCAGATTATTGACAAGTTTTTAAACACAGAAAAGACAACACCTCCTGTTAATGCAGCGAAATTGATTAAAGGCTCAGCGATCATTAACATGTCATTGATAGCAAATGACACGAGCTGACTGGCTGATGACTCTGCAGTTTGATCTGTTTGTGTATAACCAAAGACCAACAAGATACGTCCATTGACCCTGGAAGCTTCCCTGCCTCACTCAGTGAGCAGACTATCAGATCAGGACACAATGAACGGAGAGCTCCACCCAGTGGCCAAAATAAGACATTGAGGCTTTATTCTACTACACTGCCAGTTCCTGCATTAGCATTGTAAGTGTCATAAATGTTTTATTTCCCCCTCTTGCCTCAGGACAAACACAATTTGAGGGCTGGATTGTGTTTTCTTGTTTAATAACACCTACCTGACATGCACTCGAAGATGCAAACACACAAACAAACACACAAACAAACACACACACAAACACAAAAACTACTTGTTCCAGATCAGGACACGGGCTGTTTGAATATGACATGATGAGATGTGATACATGTTATGGCTCCATCCACTGGCTACTGATTAATCTGATGATAGTTTTCTTAAATAATTATGTTTGCAAATCTTTCAAAGCAGGTAAGGGCTGAGATAACAGGTAGTCTGTGTAGAAAATGAATGGATGATATGACTGTGAAAGGACAGAAGTCTTAAGCTGCAGCTGATAAAAAAAAAAGATGTGCGCTTGTGAACTCAAATCACAGGCTAAAACTTTTTTCCAACAATTCTCCTTCTCACATTGTTTATTTGAAGGAATTGGAAGCCAGATCAAGTATTTCACAAGGAGATGAGTCACCAGAATCTTTGTTTTGTCCCAATTTTTCTTCTTCTTCTTCTTTTTTATTTTATTGATGTCGTGATCCCTTTGATTTATCCGGTTGGGAAGCACTTCACTTAGACTGAAAGCCATGAACTCATACCAGTGATGTTTGAGTATCACTGAGATCATTTTTGATTAAAACTGATCTCTATGACTCAGTGTTTGACTACAACTCTCACGATTTAACGCTCTGCTGCCTATTTTTTGGATTTTAATTATTATTTCATTTGAAGTAGATTCGAAATGTAGCCAAATTCAAATGCAGTGCCATAACTGAACCCTGTGCTTTGTGTCTTGTCTGCTCTGTCGCTTCCTCTTCTCTGAATTGAGACCTGTCCAAAAACAGCCCAGCTTACAGCAGATAAGAGCTGATAGCCCGCAGCGCGGTCATAATAAAACGGATAAAAGAGCAGGATATGCAAAGCCACGCAGAAAAAGCCTATTCATGACATGCTGAAGTGCCCTAACAACTGCTTGGACTGGCTTGTCCCTCCTGTGTGATGTCATCCAATGGATGAGTGGCTGGCGGCTGCGATGCGCATGTATGCAGTCCGCTGCCTCAACGCATCACAACGAGCCGCACTTGACAGCTTGCCAGGTTAGAGGGGGGAGACACACACACACACACATCCACACACACACACACCATTCAAGGGAGGAAACCAGACCTGCTGAATCTCCACCAGTCAGCCGTCATCCGCATCCAGCCCGGGGTGGAGGGTTTCCCGCAGCCTCTCTCTCTCATCGCCATCCCATGCATCATTTTTTTGGATTAACCGTGTTCCTGCTCTAACGCACCGATGACAGCGTAACCGGGGCAGCAAGCTGTAGAGAAAACAAACACAGCCGCTTTGTTGAATAGGATCTGTTGTGACTGGACATGAATTCGGCGGAACAGACGGTTACATGGTTGATTACGCTCGGGGTGCTGGAATCGCCGAAGAAGACCATCTCGGATCCTGAAGCATTTCTGCAGAGCTCCCTGAAAGATGGGGTGGTCTTGTGCAGGCTGCTGGAGCGGCTCAGCCCGGGGTCCACGGAGAAAGTAAGGGCAACAACACATCCCCCCCGCTCCCCTCCTGCATACAACCGACCGCCCGCCCCGTCGGCGTGTCTGTACGCTGCCCTGATCCGTGAAACCGACGCGGTTTGTTGTCTGGCTTCTCTTTCTGCCCAGTGGTCCATGAGGCGATTTCTTTTGTAGGTCACGGCAGCCCGGGTTATTGTCTGCGAAAACAGCGCTATATGCCTGCACATACGTCAGGCGTGTGTAAAAAAAAGAGAGGCTGCTGTTTCTACTGCGTATCGGTCTGCTTTAAATAAGGCGACAGAAAATACAAAGCAAATCGATTGATCAGTTTTATCAGGAGCTGTTAGATCAGCTGGCTCTTTATAATGAAGGCCTCGCTTGATTTGATTTTAATGCCGATCTGCGTTGGCATTTGAAACCCCCTTTAAATTCCCCTTTAATCCAGGGTTGTAATGCTTTGCATGGTAATGTATTTATGACACAAGCAGTATGGTCAGCCAGGGATGACTGGCTATCTGTACACAGACCACAGCAATAAGAGTGGGCCGCCATTGACTGCAAAGGCGCACAGACAGAGATGGACCCTCTCCCCATTTAAAGCAACAGCGCAGTGTTTGTGTCTGTCAACCTATAGCGTCACCCAGTTTAGACAGCTACCTAAGGGAGGCAATGTTTTCCTGAAAAGAGGCTGTTCTGCTCGAGGCTACCTGCACCCTCCTCTTAAACGTGAGAAAATCGCCTGTTAAATGGCAAACAGGTTCCTCCATTTCTCCCCTCACAATGGGTGTTGTTTCTTTTCTGTGACATAACTAAACGCTGTCACACCGTTTTTATTCACGCAGGATAAGGTTTATTGGGTTAGAAGGACAGCCTCTCTAAAATGCTGTGTTTAAAAAAAACATATGCTTGGGGATAAATATCCTTATGGATGAAATACTGTCATTATTTTCCATCATTCTGGTTTTAATATGCTTTATTGATTTTTCAAAAACTGAGAAACTGTCATGAGTTGATTGCCTCTGCACTGCTCTACAACAATAGGTTTTGTTCATGTTATTGAACACAATTGCTGTGATGAATTAATCCAAATCAAGACTCAAAATTTCATATGAACATACTAACAAAGAGGGTTGCTTGTGGTAATCAGCAAGTTAGATGCAGATTTTTTAAGGGTAGCGCAGATATTGTTATTTGAGAGTTTTAAAAACTCATAAGTAATACATCTCCTAACAATAATACTACAACCTCACCTAAAAACCTGACATAAGCACACATTTTTGATGAAGATCCATTTCATTCGCTTGTAAATTATAATCTATGCACTGGAAGAGAGATAGTTGAAAAATTAACGTATCACTGCTCTCTGGTGGACAGAGTGTGTAACGACATCTTTTAAAATAAACCTCAGCAGTATCTTTGACATATCTACGCTGACATTTCTCATAATTGGCCCGAATATGAACCAAAATGATAAAGTTGTGATAAGCTAACTTTGGCTGATGTATCAATCTGGCTGATTTAGCAATTATTTCGTAAATAATATTGTTATTACAACTTCTGCTATTGAATTAATTTTACATTTTCTCCATATCAGGCTCTTGACATTTTCCCCAACTCTTCCATGTTGTGCGTATACAGTAATAAAGTAATGAGTAGGGTGTCTCCACTGGTTAGTGGCTCATTGGCTTCTCATATTGTGCCACAGCCAGGCCCTGTTTTGGCCCTCATCTGGTTTTGTTTTGGCCACACTTCAGTCATCACTCTAAGTGTTTGCAGTGCTGCATGTGGGCCAGAAAAAGAGGGAGATGTGGGCCACAACGAGGTCTGATGTCAGCTGCTATTAGGATGGAAACCACTGAGATGTCGACCAAAGATACCCAGCTTCTTAACAATTATTCATAACAGGCCTCTTTATATCGTCACTTGCATCCCTTCTTCAGCTTTTAGATTTCTCTCAGTTCTTAATTCTGATGTGAGGTCAGGGTGTGTGGATGTTGGAGATGAGGCAACACCTATTACCTCAGTTCCACTTGTATTCATTTGTAACTAAAGGCTGTGCTTCTTTTGATCACACAGTCCTGTGATTTCTCTGGTCTGCATTGATCTCTAAATGTTACATGCACACTTCCTGACCTAATATCTGCCCTGGACACACTTAGTCAACAAACCTTTCTCAGTAAGTAAAATGTAAAACTCCAAATAAAAACTAAAATTGATTAAAAAAATAGGGAGGTGCAGGGTAGAAAATGGACAACATTGTGAATGAAATGAAGCAGAAACTGAGAAAAATATTTTGAGGAAAATGAAAAAATTTGCATAGAATGAAAAATAGAAAGAGAAATTGCAAAATATGAGAAAAATGAAGAACGTTAAGAACAAAGTAAAATCCTGAGGTGATAGGAAGAATATTAAACCTTGTAGCAAAAGTTAAAATAATCTGTATTTAGGTATTACTTCATATTAATTTACTATATTTTGTATCCTGGTCACCCATTAATCTCAGGATTCTTAATGGGAGATATACATTGGCATACGTCAGCTAATAAATAAAAGAAATGCAATAAAGAAATGCCAAAGATGCAGGAACAGTGTTTCCCTCACATAATTTGTCCACCAGAGACCACTGACAAATCCATATCCCAGGTTATGAAATATCCTGATCAGCAGATAAATGAGTCGCAATTTTTAAAAAAAATGAAAAATTTTGTCAATCCCATTTATGTAATTCGGAGCAGAATGATTTTTTTTTGCCTTAACATCTTTCTTCTTCACCACCTTTTTAAAAGTAGGTTATTGTAAAGCCCAGTGCACCCATAGGCTCCAGCTCCAGCAGCAGCGGGGATCCTTATTTGTCGACGTCATTTCCCTCGACCCAATACTACAGCCTCCTCCACTTCCCCGCTGCGGGATCGGAGCTCAGCCTCTCGGAGTGTGTCAGGCCCCGCAGCAAACCCTGAAGAATGCGTGTCGATCACGATCAGAAACACTCAGGGCAAAGAAACTTTCAGAAAGCCGCAGTGTGAAACGCAAAAAAAAAAAAAGCCGCAACGTGAACTGGAAAGTGCGCTGAATCTCTAACCAGCGTTTCCGTCTTTCCAGATTTACCAAGAACCGAAAAACGACGGCGAGTGCCTGAGTAACATAAAGGAGTTTCTCAAGGGCTGCACATCATTCCGCGTCGAGGTGAGTACATTTTTCCAGCTTTTGGTCTTAAATCTTGCTAAGATAGGCCCTCCGCCCCCTCTGTGTGCTGTTACACGAGAGAAGAAACGCTGTTTGAAAAGGAGAGTTTTCGTGTTAAACACTGATACAATAAACAATGTGTCCATGGAGGGGACGAGCCCCTGACAGAGGGAGGAGGAGTGAGCCTCAAGCCGAGAACAATCACCCATCGCCGGACTCAGACAGATCGACTCGTCCATCCAGACATTTATATTATATTTTACAACAACATGACAGCCTGCAGTAACATTAATTGATAAAATTACTACACTGTTGCCTGTTTGCAGACCCCCCTCATGTACAGAAGAGCCTTGGTCATGTTTTGGCTTTATAATTAATGCAGACCTTTGTCCTCGGGCTCGTGCGTGGCTTTATTGTCACCGTTAGTTCACATAAACCCTTTTTTTAAATAAATATGTTCCATTATGAACAAATCGCCACTGCTCCTATGGACAATATATAAGCATGATTATGTAAGTAGATCAGCTCTAATATGGTTATTCCAGTCTTATTATCATGAGGTAAACATGTCCTCAGTTTATGTATCTCACCCTTGCAGTCAGTTTTAGACATATTTGAATATGTCGTGTTTATGACTAGTGAGAATACTTCATGATTTGAAGCAAATGGAGGACAGCGTGCTGTTTCAGACTGTGTTGGCCAGTGCATAGAGGGGTCATTGAACCATCCTGGTTTGACAATACGACTCAGTGTTTGTCAGCGTTGCTTCTGCCTGCTGAGTGTCCAGCCACTGAACAAGAGGTGGAGACGGGGTGAGACGGAGCGCTGTCACGCTGAAATGTGTGAACTGAAAAAATGGTGCTTGGTTACAGACTAGCTGAAATGTTAGAAAAAGCAAAAGACATCCATTCTGATTTTATTGTAAAAGCCTTGTTTGTTTTGGTTCCCTGCAGGGACAGATTCTGGCAACAGTGCTGAGCAATAATCTGCAGTTTTATTGGTAACAAACAGTAAAATTCCCCCATAAAAAACTGTTCCAATGTTGTGTTGTTGTGCCCACTTGTGAATTCACTGGAACAGGTAGCGTACTCAGGGATCTTCTACCTTTTTCAAACTGTGTTGCTTACTTGTGTGCACCACTTTGTTCAAATATGACCTTATTGAGTGGAGCGGACAGAGGAGGATTACATTAGTTTTGGACATGGCAATCCTGCTCACCATCTGTAGAGCAAAAAGATGGATCTTCTCCAGAGCCCAGAGCACTGCTGGCTCGGGCCCCAGGTAGCAGCGGCTCCAGATTAGAGCGGTGGCTTCTTACATGATGAAGACAGACAGATAGACAGACAGACGCTGTGCTTTTTGCAGTCCTGACCTGCCTCTTTCAAACGGAGTTAAGCTGGATGTTTGGCTGAGCATCAAAACACTAGTCTTGCTCTGTTCGCATGTCGAGTGAGGACATTACGACGGGGTTGATCTCGTTTAGATCTAATTTGGGTACCTCCAGCAAGTTAGATGCTCAAGCCCCAAGTCTCACACTTGGGCAGCTGCTGTTGCTGACCCTTCACCTCTAATGTATTAGACCGCAGGAAGTGATCATTTGGCGTTCCCATGACCCCGGTGGTCCCTCTGGAAGCGTAACCTTACCCCGTGTCTGCCCTGAGAATAATCACAGATCCATCTGCCTCAGCTAATAGGACAGTTTAAATCCATGGGCACAAGAACAGACTGCTGTATTGTAAAGATACTGACAGAGCAGTTTTTGGACACTGACACTCTTTATGTTGTGCTGATTGTTGGATATCAGCTGACAAACATTTTTTTTCATCAAGCATTTTAGCATTAACTTTTCTTTTTCATTAAATTAGTTACTGTTTAATCTGTTTTTATGTTAAGGAATATAAACAAAATGCTCATCAAAAGCTAAAGCAAGTCCCAAACCCACAGATTTTACATTTGAAATGTTAACCAGAGAAACACAGTTGATTTTCTTAATGTTTATAAATTGCCTGTCAGGCCACTGTGACAGTTCATCATTGATGGTAACTGTTATTGAATAATTATCTGTGACTGGATTATATCTGTGACTCATGGATGTGAGCAGCAGGTCTGTACTGCAGCCATCATCTGGACCAATACATTAAAAAATATAAATGATCAAATCTTGATTTTGGCCTTGAAAAAGCAGTATTGGTTAGGACAAGGAATACATGATATGATATTTATTTTTCAGCAGATTAAGATCACTAAAAATTGTTTTGTTTATGGCCGATGCTGATAACATAACTGATAATTAAGCATTTTTGTATCTTAAAAAGAAGGTAAATTATGACCTGTAGGTTTTGTGTAGTAAGATGTAGTGAGCAGAGATGGATGATTTAATAACCAGAGCTCTGATGAAAACAGATCTAACTGAGATCACTATCATAACAAAAACAAACGGTCTTACTCTTCCAATGTTCATTTATGTTTTTCAAGAGAAAGTACATCAAAAAAACTTCACAGGCAAACTTTAACTTTTATGATGAATGTTGCTGAAGAGTTGCAATCAAATGCTTTGACATTACTTTTACCATTGTACCATTCAGACTTGTCTATTCAGTGAGTACTGAATGTAAAAAAATAAAGACCTCAATAGGACCTAAAAGCCTGAGGCTGCTTAGTCTGCAGATAAAACACACTGATAAAAGTGATAGTAGTGAACAGGGTTGGTGAACAGCTACTTTAGTGAATGAGACCATGAAACCAGTAGGATTTCATATTAAGGCTTCTGTCTATTGGTTCATCATAAGAATAATAAAAGAATGTCTGATATAAATTCCCCATTATTAATTTTTGTGCATCCCTGGTCAGGTTTTGCATGTAGTAGTTGTTTGTCTCTGGGGCATTTTGTCCTCGGTCTGGTCTTCAGGAACTGAAACACATGATCAGTGGATCGAGGTCAGGTGACTCACTCGGCCAGTGAAGAATATTTCAGTGTTTAGCTTAAAAGAAAACTGCTCGGCTTCCTCGTCTTTATATCAGAATTACTGTCCTGTTGCATTTCTTCCGCTAAAAGCTATCCCTAAGAGTATTCACAGAAGCATTAATATTTCAATATTATTTAGTACACGCAAGCAATCCCTTACTTAGATGTCTGAAATGCAACCGTATCCCATTAGCTGGTGCGGTCGGATAGGGTTTGATACTCTTTGCAGGTAAATACACATTTCCTTAATCATGACAAGCGGTGGAGCAACACGCCACGCTTTTGTAGCTGGCTGACTCACAGAGGGGTGTTGCACTGTTGTGTCAGCCTGCTCCGAGCGATCATTATCTGACTGATGCTGAGGCCTCGCGGACGTGTCACAGCCTGTAGCGTTAGTCATGTTCATTATCTGCATGCACGAATGTTTAATTTAAGTCATTCATTACACTTCACAACATTGGTTTTGTAATGGAGAATCTGTTCTTATGACTTATAGATGTTGAGCAAGTGAAAACATAGCAGTTATGACAAAGTTATGTGCAAAAACTGAATGTGTTGTAGTAGTTTTGGTTGAGAAAGACAGTGCTTTCACATGAATGCCCCTTAAGGACAGCAAGTTTTCTCCTAGCTTGTACATGCATACAAACACACATATACACTCATACTCTTTTGCAAAAGTACACTCTAGCAAACAGAGTCATTCACACATTCCCTCAGGACATATCTGCAATCAGAGCGGAAAATGAAAGAGACTCATATCTCTCAGTCACTCACACTGAATATAACTGAAGCGAGGGTAACTAATCACTTGAAGCAGTTACACAGGAAGTGAGAGGACAACTACAGTTGTCAACAGAGATACAATCACTGCCATTCATGCTAACAGAGAGGATAGTGAGAGTCACGCTGATTGTGACGCAGGAAGTTCTTATACTTTTGCTGCAGTTAAAGGATAAAGCTGCCATTATTCTATGTGTAATTTATTATCAACAAATCCCATGAAAACAAACCAAAGCTATAAGTACATTAGTCTGTTTTTAAATACTTTATGACTTCCTTATCCTGTCTGTGACACTTTTGCCCTGTTCATGTTGTCTTAAATAAAGTTACACACTTGTAAGTATCATGAACATTAAGTTGTCTGATGACGATGCACCATTTATACCTGGTGTTAAAACACAGTCTGTTTCTGTATTTGTTGCTTGAATGAAGACATATTATGCATTTGCATTAGCATTTGCATTTGTAATGTAATGAGCTGTTGTTTTCCTTTTGTTGTTTTTTAGGAACTACTTGTTAAAAGTACTGATTTGTTATTAGTTTTGGCCTTTTATTGGGATTTGTGATGAAACGTGATGAAATAAAAACATTGAATATAACCAATCTAAACCTCGGATGCTCTTGCAACAAATGAACTTCTTTCAGTGTCTTTTGTGATGCTCATGTTTTAAACAGTACAGGTAGCAGCTGTAAATAATGTTTCATTGTAGCTGCTGCAGATATCCAGTGAGTGTGTGTCGGTTTGCGTGTGTGTCTGCTGAGCCTGTATGTTTCGCCCACTCCTTCTGTCAAAGATAACAGGAGTTATCGATTGACTGCTCCGTGCTGGAGCTGTGGCCAAGTGATGACACAGACCTGCTGCGCTGGAAATAGCGATTAGCTTTAAAAGGGAAATTAACTTGCAGATGATTCTCTTCTTCTCATGATCTTGTTCTCCTTCTGTCTCCTCTCTTTCCCACAGCCGTTTGAGGCCAGCGACCTGCTGCTGGGATCGAACTTTTCAAAGGTGCTCAGCAGTCTGGTTGCCCTAAATAAAGTGACAGCAGGTTAGTTAAAGTGTGTACGATGTGGAGTTGCGTGATGTGTGTGGGTGTTTTTTATGAAAGACAGGCGTGTAGTCATGAGTGTGTGGGCGCTGACTGCAGATCTGGTGTATTTATATTTTGCCCTCCTCTGTGCAGATATCGGCGTGGGCAGTGACTCAGTGTGCGCCCGGCACTCTTCAGCCCATCGCATCAAGTCGTTCGAGTCGCTGTCCTGTCAGGCTTCACTGGGCCGATCCTCCAAGCTGCTGCAGAACCAGTTTCGCAGTCTGGTAAGAGCTCATGGTCTGTGGTGAAGTTGTGTTTAATATTTTTATATTGTAAGGGTTTTTTTTGTATTTTGTCCAGTTGCAATTCATTATAATTGATAATCAATAATAAACCCACGCGGTCAGTTCGGCTTAGTTGTTTGGTTCAGTTGTTCAGTTACATTTGGCTCCAGCACAGCTGAGCAAAGTGACACCTTTTTGTTGACTGTGATTGTTTATGTCCTGTTCAGCTGCAGTGAATCCAAATACATCGATAGGTGGGACTGACAAAGTGTTTAATAAATAAAAATTTATGCTAATATTTTATATGCGGAGTGCTGTTTTAAGCCTGCAAGCCATGCTAGCTTCCCTGGTTCCATGCTTATGTCATCTTCTCTCCCATCTGCCGTTTGCTTTAACACACAAGTTTAATTAGCCGAGCAAATTCGGAGGAACTCCACTTTAAGAATGATGGAGTCCAATCATAACAGCTAACACTGGAGTCATGGAGATGTCAAACAAAGTCTGTACATGCTCACACAGTAATGAGAAGAGGTGTGATCTCATACAACAAGTTAAAACTCCTGCGTGGGTGTGAAAAGGCTTTAATTAAGAACAACAAGAACAATTTATAATCTTGCTTTTCTTATAACATTTGTATGATTTTTTTGTTTGATAAACAGTTGATGCACGTTTAATATTTCTGTAATTGAATTAGAAAGATATTACTGAACATGTGTTTACGGAATAATGCTAATGGTAGATAGCAAAATGACTCTTGCTAATATTTTGGCGACATATTTGTGTTTTTCTGGCTCAATACATGTCCCGCTCTTTGGCTCAGTTATGACCCATATTTAGCCTGACTGACAGCCACCTGCTTTCTGTCAAAACCCTGTCAAGCCAACAATCAATCAGACAACCAAAGCTAACCAAAGCTAATATGGCTATAGATGATAAAATCCTTTAGAACATAAAACCTTATTTTGACCCGTTGTGATTGTAAATTGAAAAACAGAAAAACAACACAAACTGCAGTGGAAATGTTCTTTGACGGTTTCGTTTGCAGTGTTGTGAAATCTCTGAGTGATGGGAATAATGAAAATGACAAAGGATGATGAGTAATAAATGTTGTACAATCTACGTCGGGTTCATTTCCCAACATGGATGAATGAATGTCTGATGGGACTCACAGTGTGTGTGTGTGTCTCCGCTCTCCGCTCTCTGCTCACCGCTCGGTGTCATCCCTCTCCATCTGTCAGGACATGTCAGAAAACAGTGGACAGCAGCTGCTGGTGAAGGCACGTTTCAACTTCCAACAGACCAATGAGGATGAGCTCACCTTCACTAAGGGTGATATCATTGGCGTGACTCGTCAGGAGGACGGCGGCTGGTGGGAGGGGACGCTTAATGGCAGGACTGGGTGGTTTCCTAGCAACTATGTCCGGGAGATCAAAGGCTCGGGTGGGTACCTCGACTACCTCTGTACGATGTTTTGCGCAGTAACACAGAAGTAAAGGCATTCATAAAATCATGCTCTCCAAGATGATCAGTAGCATCCTTCATCATTTCAAACAGTTCCTCCTCCTCTGCACGTGTCTGCGAACGATCACAGAGCAGCTTAAAGGGTTAAGTCATTTTCCACACAGACATTTTCCCATCTCTCTCAGACAAAACACTCAGTAATCTACTATACAGTTGCCATTGTCATTGCCGTTCCATATGGCAGCAGAGGGTAATAGAGCCACACATCTGTTGTATCTTAAGGTCTGTCTGTTGTTTTTTCCCTTGTTAAACAGGTTGAGATGCCATATGGAAAGATGTGAACCCTTTAAATCTCATCCTTTGTTTAACTGACATCTATTTAGTCTCTCCACCACTCAATAAACATTTTTTGTGAGTCTAGGGGCCGATGATATGATATCTTTTCACTGGTGGCAAAATTCCGCAATAAAGATGCTTCTTTAGGCAGAAATAGTGTGAACGTTTTTCTCCTGCTTCAGGTAGCACCTTTTATTTAATCAATTCAATGCAGAATACAAGAAATGTTCATGGGAGTAAAGCAAGAATAGCATCAGTATGAAGTTTTTTTTTTTCTTCTGAATCTGGAGGAAGTAACAACACTTTGAAAACACTGTAGTACTTCTACTGTGTAATTCTAGTAATAATGAGTCTTTTTCTTTTTCTCACTTCTAGATGGTGTTTGATGTTTCATGTATAAATGACTGAAGGCTTTGTGTCAGTTGAAAATGTTCATCTCATAAAGCAAAGCAGACTTATGTGCCCTAATTTATTTCTTTTGTCTCTGGCCACAGACAAGCAAGTGTCCCCCAAGTCCGGCACCCTGAAGAGTCCACCTAAAGGCTTTGACACATCTGCAATCAGCAAGACGTACTATAACCTGGTAAGGATGCAACTTATTAGAAATCAGTCTTATTTTTCACATTTTTCCCCTAAATGCAGGTGATCAATGAAAGACAATCTACAGATACATTTTGTCAACACATTCTCATACTATATTTCCAGGGAGCAAACAAACTCACTCAGTTTTAGTTGACAAAATTAACCCAAATGACACCCCAGTGGTCTAATAGAAGTCCTGCTGGTTTACTGCTGTCTGCTCCAGGAAATGGGCAGCCTGAGGTTTGAATGTGGGTCTGAGGAGTTAAACAAACTAATTGACGATTACACTCAGGACTGACTAGGCCTCTTGTGCCGGTGATGCCTCCAATTTTCTGAATTGATTAATATTCTAGGGACCGGATGGGAAGTTTTGTCTTGCTGGTGGACACTTTGACTGTGATCACTATCGGAGTCTGAATCATTGTATTCAGCACTGACCTTATTTTATTAGTGCTCAGATTCAATCTTTGCCTGCGTCTATGCTGTGTCCATTCAGTGTTTGTAAAAGATCCTGCCGGAAAGTAATGTACAACGATAAGATCTTATCTTCTCCACACTACTCACAGACATGCTGTCTCTCTCTGCTCTGTGACTATCCTTCAAATAATTACTGCAGCTGAAGGCAGCTGTGGATTGCAAAACCATTATCAAAGCATGATCAGCAAAGTCAATTCATTGTTTTCCATTATTTTTTTTCCCTCTATCTCTCTCTTGCTCATACACACACACATGCACATTTCAGGATGTATTTTGTAGATTTTATTTTTCTTGCGTTACTGTTGGAGCTTATTTTAAGTGATATCTGTTTATTTGGACGCTTAGCTAACTGTGAGCAATGGTTGATTGACCGACACTGATACGGATCATCCACTATTAGCAAGCAAGTCTCATCCTCTGATATGAAAGATATGATGTAATATGCTTCATTACAAGTTCATTATATACAGCAGCTGATTATTGTCACAGTGGTCATCAGTGGGGAACCCATGATTTAATATTGCATGGGTTTGATCAGATTTATAGTATAAACATACACAAATTAACCTCCAAACCTGTAACAGGAAATATCCCAACATTTTATACAGCATATATAAAAACTTTGAAGCAAATACATAAATAATGCATACTTTTCTTTGAGGTGTCTAAATTGTATAGAAGCAACTTTTACATTATAACATTTACACGCTGTATCACTTTTTATTGATGTAAATCTCTAAATGTGCTGCAGTACCTCATAAATTGATATAAATTCAATCTAAATTGAAGCTGTGTTTTATCCTTTTTCCATTGTAGGTGTTGCAGAATATCTTGGAAACAGAGACAGAATATTCCAAGGACCTTCAGAGCCTCCTGACCAACTACCTGCGACCCCTTCAGGGCATTGACAAGTAAGACTCATTAACATTTAAAACCTGATGAAACCAGAAGCAGCTTCATTCAACATGATTGTTGCATTACAAGAACCAAATTAATTAGGTTTTTGACACTCAGTGCACAACAGGTCTGGTTTTAGCAGCTTTCACTGTGTTTTTCATGTCCCTGAGTGTGTTATAGCTTTACTCATTCTTCCTTTTCCTTTTTCCACCAGACTGAGCAGCTCAGACGTGGCTCTGATTCTGGGCAACCTTGAGGAGATCAGCACTTTCCAGCAAATGCTTGTCCAATCACTGGAGGAGTGCACCAAGTTAGTCCCTCCCTGCTCACACAACCCCACTGCAGCAGCACTCTCACTGTTTCAAAATAAGCAGAGGGACATCTAGTGTTTAGTCAGCTTTACTGCAGAGATGTTGAACTAAATCATGGATAAGGGAACAGGACATACATTGTGGTTTTGTGGTGCTTTTAGCTGATGGCACACACACATTTCATACACTTGTGTTTTAATGTCTGTGTGTATGAGGCTTTGAACAGAAGCATTTCATCAATGTGGGATTTTTTTTTCCCTCCTTAGGCTTCCAGAGAGCCAGCAGAAGGTTGGGGGCTTCTTCCTCAACCTCATGCCACAGATGAAGGCTCTGTATGCTGGTTACTGCTCCAACCACCCCTCTGCAGTGAATGTGCTCACCCAGCATGGGTACGTTTACACATCAGCCACACATTTATGTTTACGTTTTCAACCTGTTTCCAGGCAGCAGCTCACAAGGAAGGGAGAGGATGTCAATGTAACAACTGTTTATAAAGCTTTTATGAGAAAGGGGAAAAGGGACAGGCTGCATTGTTGGAGTTTTCTTTGTTGTGTGCTTGTGGTTACCTGCTGTTCACTGTTTGTTGCAGCTCTCACGGCTTGTCACTTCAGACATAAAGTACATACTCTACAGTCAGCTTTTTACTATCAACACAATGCAGCGTGGGCAGTTTTTTTCCTACTGAAAGGACCTCAAAACAGTCTAAAACAGCCTGAAAAAGGCCAGAGAACAAGGACAGAAAGGGTGGATGTAAACAGCACTTGCGGCAGTATGATGCTCCATGAGTTATTAAGTAGCTGTGGTGAAAAGCAGCAAAACATTTCATTCACACTTTACTCCTGTGCTGAGCTACCGAGTCCTGCTGCAATATGACAGACCTCTGCTCGGGTCTTAGTAGGCAGAGTATTGTGATAGCGAATCACAATACACGGCAACAAATGCTTCATTTGCAAAGCTGTGTTAGCATTTTAATACCTAGCTTATTTTGTTATTAGGCAAATACCCTCAACTGTCAGCTCATGAGGTCCACACAACTAAAACTAGGTGCATCTGATGAGAAAACAGTCTAATGCAACAGTCTTGTAATAAATCCAACCTCCATGAAGGCTATAATGTTTGGCTTTTGTTCAAACTCTATTGTCAAATGTGTTATTATTGTGGAGGCTGTAGTTTATGGTGCTGCTAAACTGTAGTGCATTACACTGACAGGTGTTAAGGTTATTCCTGCCTACCTTCATTTACATAAATGGAGTAGACTAAACACTTGTCAGTGTAACTAATTACAGCGGAGCAGCACCACAAACTGCTGCCTCCAAAATAAAGTTGAGCCAACATCCATCTAAACAATAAAAACTAAACATTGTAAGTTAAATAAAGCCAGGATTTATTGCAGGATTGTTGCTTTGGACTACACAAGTTTTAGCAAAGTGAATTTTGTGCGTGTCTTACAGTCTGTGTTGTGAGGTTTTTCCTTTTGTCAGTGTGCTCTTTCTGTTTTTGGTATAACTGTCATAGTTTTTGAAGCATTTTTTAAAATCATAATTTGACTCATGTCTTTGTGTCTCTATAACTCTGTTTACTTACTTCAGAGTTAATTTTCTTCTCAACTACAAAGCAGCATGTGAGCGAGTTGGAACAAGCTGAACTTCAGTTAGTGATGTGTGACTGCTTTAGTAGGGATCATACATTTAGTGCTTTTTTTTGTGTTTGTTTTTTAAATCCGATAATAGTTAAAAAAACGGGCAAATCACTCCCTGAACTTACTGTTTGTGACGTTGATTAAAAAACTGTGGGTCGTCACTGTCACACAATAAGCTAAATGAACAACTGTCTCTCTCTGTACCTCTTGCAGTGAAGTATTGGGGGAGTTTATGGAGGGGAGGGGTGCAGTCAGTCCTGGGATCCTCACCTTGACCACAGGCCTCAGTAAACCATTTATGAGACTCGACAAATATCCCACCTTACTCAAGGAGCTGGAGCGGCACATGGAGGTGTGTATCTAGCCATCTGTCTGGAGCACTTGTGTTATGATGTCTGTTTAATAACCAACCTGTTTCCTTTTTTTCTATTTCAGGAGAGTCATCCTGACCGGCCAGACATCCAGAAGTGCATGGCATCTTTCAAAAATCTGTCGGTAAGCCGATCTCACTTCCTCTCCTGCAGATGTATCACATCCCTAGACTCAATATGAAGTGAAATGAATTAACAGCAGGTCTTTAAACAGATTTTTTGTTTGCACCGTGTCAGGCTCAGTGCCAGGAGGTGCGGAAGCGTAAGGAGCTGGAGCTGCAGATCCTCACTGAATCCATCCGGCTGTGGGAGGGGGACGACATTAAGACCCTGGGCTCTGTGCTATACATGAGCCAGGTCTTGGTCCAGAGTCCAGGCTCAGAGGTACCAGCAGCAATCTACCTATGAATTTGTTCAACCTGTTACTGTGCTGCACTGACTCTGATGATTATTGATGCTATTTGATAACAACAGTGAGTTTTTGTTTTATAGAACACTTAGGATTAATCCTTACTTATCATTTTAAGCATTTAATTTACAAGAGAAAATCATTAAATTTATCTCCATCAGACTAGAAAGTATAACATGAATGTAAAGCATTTTAGGCTAATTATTAATTTTCAGTCATTTTAAGTGAAGAAAAGTACAACTGTGGTCCTATACCATTAATCACTGCTTTGGTTTGCTAACTAATCAACCCAGAAAACTTTAGTAAATCCTGGAAAAACATATTTTGCCTGGATCATCACCATCCTCCAGCTGTCATTTCGCTCTCACAGTGATAATTAATTTGTAGTATCTCCTAGTTAGAGTTCTCTGCCACTGAAAAGTGCAAAATGAATCCTTTCGATGTGGCAGCTTAAGTGCACTGAAACCTTCATTGTGATAAAAAGCTCTTCCAAATTTGAATGCACTAATTGTAAGTAGATTTTGTCAAGAGCACCTGCAAATGAATGTAATGAAACTTCATGGTTATTAGAACACATTCTAAATTATTCCTCGCAATAAAGCACCTCTCTTTAAACACTGCATCAGAAGTGAAATCTTTCACCCGGGTGTTAAATGTTTGCTGAAGCAACACAAGCGGAAAAAAACGGAAACAAGTTGAATAATAAATTCAGAACTTCACAGGCACCTTGAACTCACTAACGTCTGTCTAGTGCATCACTTAGGTAACTGATCTGCCTGTGCTGTTCCTGTTCCTGTTGCAGCTAATTAGCTTTGATGAGACACAAACAGAGCGTTTCAGAGGCGGTTGGAAGAGTTCAAGAGCTTCTTGCATGTAGGGAAAATAAAAGACATAAAGAGTGCATTATTTGATTCAAACACTTGACTTTGAGCTTTAGCTGGTGTTTCTGTGGTGATAAACATCCCTCCCTGGTTGGCTGGTAAGCAGATCATAGAGAGTAAAATGCATGATGCAGTGAAGGTCTGTGGTTGAATTGAGAGAATAAATAAAGAGAATAAATAATATAAATGTGACCTTTAGAGAAGAAAAGATACAGAGAGGGAATGCACCAATGTTTTGACAGCTGTAGCATGTAAACTCAAGCAATATAGAGGCTGATCAGCTACTGAAACATCACTGTCAGCCTGAGGATGCTTTGGATGCCATAAAACTCCTGTGATTTGACAACTGAGACGTCACCAGCCACTGTTTTCTCCCCGGATAATTCATACGGATGGGACTTTTCCCTGAGGCTGTCTGAAATATTTTTTATCCCATTATGAGTCTTTTATCTGAACTCGAATGTTTCCATCATGAGTTTTGAAATAGAAACTGGGTTACATCTGATCATTTTCTTACATCCTCCCCTTTCCGTTCCCTCTTCCTGTTTGTCAGGAGAAGAGTGAGCGTTACCTCATGCTCTTTCCTCACGTCCTCCTCATGTTGTCTGCCAGCCCCAGGATGAGTGGCTTCATATTCCAGGTCAGTGGTCAAAAATTTTCTCACATCAGTCCGCTTTAGTCTCTGTGAAGTCTTGATTCTGATGTGGTGATTGCCCTCTGCAGGGAAAACTGCCCCTCGCCAGCATGACAGTGACCAAACTAGAAGACTGTGAAGCCCATAAAAACGCCTTTGAGCTCAACGGTGAGGCCACATGAGATAAAGCAAGATTTTGAGTTCAGCTCATTTTACTCACAGTTCCTTCAGTAACTTTTTTTTTTTTGTCCCTGCAGGCCCAATGTTTGACCGTCTCCAGGTGGTGTGCACCCACCAGCAGGACCTGCAGGACTGGGTGGAGCACTTGACCAGACAGATCAAACACAACGCAGCCACAGCACCCAGCCACAAACCGCTCACTGTTCCCTGTCACACGGTCAGGAGCCAATGATTACATACCCACATACAGATGATCTGCCTTCTCTCAATTTCTACCTAATGTTCTGAAAACATGGAGCATTATTATATTGATTCCTTACATTTTTTAATGCATGAACCTTAAAATCAACATACCAGTAGAAGGCGGCTCTGATAAAGCCAAGCAATGATTAGCACTTATTCCTTTTAGTTAAGGGCTCGCTGCATGGGTGGAATACAGTCTCAATCAAAAATGTAAAATTCAAGTCTCGTTCAATGTAAGATTTGTGCAAAATATGAAGGCTTTTATTTTGTGTGGAATTATGCACTTAAAACAGCAAAAACATTAGGCGGACATGACATGAAGTGCCTTATTTCTCTTACGAAAATGACTGTAGTGCATATTTTGATTTATTGAAATGAAGAAAAATACTTTATAATCAACACTCAGCCTTATCCTTTGAATAAACAATCAACAATAACGATGATTTATTTACAAGAGGCCACTTGCATGTTGGTGGCAGCAGAGTGGCACAAGGTGACCAACAACAGCAACTAGAAAATCTAAATCTATCTGTGAAAGCTCTGCTACAGAAAATGTTATGTTCTTCTATGGTTTAGATTTATTTTGAAACAGGGAGGTTTCACATGAAGGAGATGACTCCCCTGTAGAGGTATTTTGAGCATCTAAGACCTGGGAATAAATCAAGCACATGACACTTTTCCCATCTGGCCTTTAATTAGTTTGGGTCAACAAGTTTGGGTCGCTGAGGACTGTGTTTCCCAAAAGCTCTGTTTTCTAAACTTTTCCTGATTACATCAAAAAGAACTAACGAATAAATAATTTTGATTTACTAAAACTGCAGTTCAGACAATCGTTTGAAAAGTTTGAATGATGGTTTGAGGGATGTTGGTTAGTAGCTGGTTGGTAGTCAAACCATATCAGTGTACATCTACATTGTTGTTGTTTTGGAGATTCATCCTGGCCCAGTTTGCTGCCAATGTGACAGAGGACAGAATAAGTAGATGGAAATAAAAAAGGGAAGATAAATGTTCTCTGTTTATTACATAAAATTTACATTCTATCCTGATCTTTCTTAAGCTCAGGGATATAATTCTTTGATCTGCATTAACTAATTTTCTTTGGCTGCAGAGAAACAGCGCTAAACCCAACATTTACATACTGTCACCTTATAAAGTTGTTTATAAGGTTATTATCCTCTCCTCCTGAAGATACTGTTTTGCTCTTTGGCAGCTCTTTAATTTTCTGTTCTTCAGTCACGAGCCTGCTCCGTCTGGAAAAAACACTGATGTCAGAGGGGACTAAAACTTAAAAGCTGCAGGCTGTAAAACCAAAGCAGTTGGCTTATACAAAGTTATTTTATTGATTGTAAAAGTCTTGCTTAGAGTTAGTAAAGAGGAAAGTTTCCCTCCAAGCAGTACATACTAAATGCAGAATACGGTGGTGCATCTGCTGTGTGTTTATCAGACACTTAAGAGCAGATGTTAAGTGGAGCAGAGCTCTCTGTTTCCTGATAATTCTTATTGTATCAGCCTTTTTTTTCCTCCCCCCCTCAGCTCCCCTCTCACCCCCTCACCCCATCCCGGCACGCTGAGGGAAGGGCCATGACAGTGGCTCCCACCTACCACACCCTGCCTCACCCGTCCTCCCATGGGACATCTCTTTCCAGCACCATGATGTGGGGCCCGCTGGAACCACCCAACACCCCCAAACCCTGGAGCCTGAGCTGTCTGAGGCCCGCACCCCCTTTACGACCCTCTGCAGCCCTCTGCTACAAGGAGGTGAGGGACCATGTTATAATGCAGCCAACACATGTTCATATAGATTGCTTACTGTATGTTGCATTTGTAATTTTCTTGCCATTGTCCCCCTCCTCCCTGTGTGCAGGATCTTAGTAAAAGTCCTAAGAGTGTGAAGAAACTCCTTCCAAAACGCAAGCCTGAGAGGAAACAGTCTGAGGAAGAATTTGCCTTGAGGAAGAGTATGTTTAAAATCTTTCCTATTTGTGCCCAGAGTTTGTGTTGAACACAGAAAGCTAAAGTGTTTTTTTTCATACTAAAGTAACATTTAGGTGAAATATCTTTTTAGCATCTTTATCAACGACACTTATATCTGTCTGTTAAATGTAAAGACACAACATGGAGATGTGACTTGGCTTAGCAGAGGGAAACAGCTATCATGCTGTGTCCTACATGCTGTAACTAATATGGGAAAATGACATAGCATAGTGTTTCTAAATTTTTGCTGCTGTATCTGTAACAAAGGAGATCTAACATGTTAATTAGTGAGACTGAGAGTGTCTGAAGGCAGAGTCAGATTAGCTCTTTCTCATTGCCTCCAGTCATTTTACTAAAACTAAAGCTAATCATCCGATGGCTTTTGCAATCATAAAGGACAATTATCAGAGTGGCATCGGTCTAAAATGTGAGCAAACAAAACTCCCAAAATGTCTGACCATTCATGTTTGCAGATGCTGTTATTTGTGTATATAGTAGGTGGGAAACTGTGGTAAGTGATTTAAGGCACATAGGGGTGTAAATTATTTGTTCCCTTTTTTATCTTCTCGTTTTTTAGGTACAGCTGCTCTGGAAGAAGATGCCCAGATCCTGAAAGTTATTGAAGCGTACTGCACCAGCGCCAAAACCAGGCAGACACTTAACTCAAGTAAGAAAACCACCAATCATTTTCATACTGTACATGCATGCAGCACACAGGAGGAGGGGTTCATAGTGGAGCTTGCTGTCTTTGTTACTGTTGTGACTGTTTCCTGTTACTGAGTGCCTTTCTTTAACACTGTTATTCTGAACTGATCTTTCTAACAGTATCTTCTCTTTCTGTCTGTTTCTCCTCCACTCCACACTTGTTTGGAATTGCTCTGGTTTACTTCGCACTCCTTCTTTCTCTCTTTTTTCTTCAATTGTTTACTTCATGCTGTACTTTAATTTTTTCTCCATGTGTTCTTATTTGCTACATCATCCCACCATGCATCTCCTATTGTTTTTTTATGATTTCTCATTTGTCACGTGTTGCCTACACTGCTTTCTTGTTTTCCACCATCGCTCCTTTTTTTTCCGTCCATTATTTTTGTCAACTCTACTTTTTGCGATATCTCTGCCAAACTTGGCTCGCTCCGTCCAGCCTGGCAGGGCACTGACCTGATGCACAACCACGTGCTGGCCGACGTCGACCGGTCCTGTATGGACTCGCCGGGCCGCCGTAGCAGCGTGTCACGGCCAGAGTTGTCCTCCGACCTTTCGGAGGACTCTGACTATGACTCCATCTGGACCACCCACAGTTACAGGATGGGTTCGGTGCCGCGTAAGAGCTGCATCTCTCACCAGAACTAAGGAACGTACAGTACTGCCACGCTGTACAGAAATGTAACGTACAGCGCGCTTACCTCTTTTACCTTCAATGTATTAAAAGAAACTAGATTTTTTTTAATTTATCTATTTATTTTCTATGATATAATGGTTCATTTTTTTGTTAACTTATTTGGTTTATTTATTTTTTAGATTGTTTGTTCGAAGATGTTTGAAGCATCTCCCTGTTGCCTTGCCACTTTCCCTTTTATGTGCCTCCTCTCTTTGTGTAGTTGTCATGCAGTAAGTGTTTGGTAATTCTTGTTAATTTATCTTGAATGTGACCACTCCCCTTGTTTGACCATAAATGTGGCGGACTCTCTCAGCAGGGAGTAGACAGATGTTGGAGTGGAATAAAGGGGAGGGATAACCAGGGGAGGGAGACATGGGGACTGAGCTTTTCCTGTCTGATATTCAGATGTAATTCAGGAACGAGTGTATTCTATTAACCATATACTTCTTCTGTCTGGTATGTGTTTCTAGAGTATGTATGCTCAAACATAGCACAGATGCCATACACACATGCACAGGTTCGGGCACGTAGGCCCTTGCTGCCTGATATTATTGCAGCATGCAAATGAAATATCAAATTTTTGACGTTGTATATCATTTCTGTTTTCATAATTTGGATCTTTGTTAATGTTGCTTAGCAGGATTGAATTTACTTACCACATGACCAAAAGCTACTAAATGCTAAAAAATCCTTTCTAGATTGATAATTATTTAAAATAGCTGCTACAGAAAGAGGAGTTTATCACATACACTTCACTCTCTAGTCAAGTTTTTTCTCAGGCTGGGTCAAAGCTTCTGACTAAGATGGTGAATTTAAAGGGTCAGTTCACCCAAATCAGCAAAAAAAAATATTTGTACATTTTCAAGCTTACCTCTGGTTGTATCAAAGCTTACAGATAGTTTTGGTTTTATTTGTCTGGGTTTTGAAAAATCTTTTTTGAGATTTCTGCATCAACTACAATACAATTATACTGAATGGTATTTTGCTGATGGTACTCATAACATTGAAAAATAATAATAATAACAACAACAAAACTAATAAAAAGTAACCACTGATGTGTGTCTGCAGGGATGAGTGTTCCCCTAGTGCTGGATAATCCAAAGACCTCATTGTCCACATTTTTTAATTTAAACTACTGCTGAAAAAATGTCTCTATAAAAACTGTTTACAATGTATTTAATGAGGACAAGTCCTTGGTGCATTTATTTATTTATTTTGTAAAGCCCTATTTATTCATTCCAGGAGCTCTGCAAAATACATTACAGTTAACTACATTGTAATGTTGTGGATGCAAAAAACTCGGATATCTGTGCTTTTGGTGATCTGACCCTTTTAAGTCATTATTTATAATAATTTACCGTGTTGTGCAGTCTCCTAAGCATCATCCTTTAAAGCCTGATCTTCCATCCAGTAATGTTGCTGTCTGTCAGTGGTTCTACAGGGTTGCATTTATATTTTGTTTTAAAGCTCATGTTAGTGCATTAACAAAATGAAGAGATTCATTTAAACCAAACATAGCATAAAAACCCAACATAATTAAACTGCAAACTACAGCCTAACACAGATGTTATGTAAATCAATTGCCTTTGTTTATTGTACTCTGATAGTTAAAGCAATAGTTTAACATTTTGAGAAGACAGTGTGGGGGGAGTTAGATGAGAAGATCAACAACACTCTCAAATTTGTCTGTTGAAACTGAAACTAAATCCAGAAGCAGGCTAGCCTAGCTTAGCATACAGACTGGAAGCAGTGGGATAAAGCTGCCAGAAAGTCTCTCTTGAGTAACACAATCAAGAACCAAAAACTCACTATTTTAAACAAATCAAAAAGAGATACTGATTAAGTGACTCGAGTAGTTCTTGTTGGTGATTTTTTTTTGTTTTTTTTTTAACCTTTTAACAGAATTAGCTGTTTGCTCATTTCCAGTCTCTATGCTATGCTATGCTGGCAGCTTTATCCCGACAACAGTGCGATGCGCAACACACAAACATGAGATTTACACAGATTTCTTATTTTCGATCATGTGAAGCAAAGCAAAGAAGTGTAATCATGTCTCAATCCTCTATTAATGCCAAGGGAACTGAAAACAACTCTACACTTTAAGCCAGCTAGACTAGCAGCTTCCTCTGCTTTCAGGCTTATGCTAAGTTAAGTTAACCAGCTTGTAGCTGTAGACATTTACTGTACGGACATGAGAGTGTCATGAATTTTCTCATCAAACTCTGGACAAGAAAGAGGTTACACCTATTTCCCAATATGTTAAACTATTCCATGAATGTGCAGCTGTTACCAGACTTTTAGAAATTGACCAGGTGAGCGTAATGTCAGAAACAAACATCTCTTGTGTCACAACAAACTAGCACCTATGCTACAGCCTCATAAGCTAGACATGCGTTTGTGTTGTCTAGTTTGCGAGGTATGCTGTCTCTTGCATTAATTACTATTTTTATGAAGAAGTATTTTTCCAGTATTGGTAATAAAAAAAACAGGTTGGCTTCCACTTAAGTCTATCTCCTCTCACAGCAAGCAATGCGAATGACATATAGAGTATAAAGGTCCATGTTACAGTACTATATACTGTGTCTGAATGATCTTCTTTATTGTATTCATTGTTTTGTATACAGACGTTTCTTTTTCTTTTATTCTGTATGTCAATGTTTACAAAATGATCCCTGGAAGAATCATTTGTTTTCTTTTTTACATTTTATTGGTCTGTATCAAAGTTTACACTGAAAATTATAACATGAAGTGTTTCAATTATTTTGCACAATCATGTAACGGGCCAGTGGGTGTGGGGGATAAAATCTGTTAAATTCTGTACGTTTTGTCGTCTACCTAGAGTGTGTATGATATAGTCCTAAAGGTAGACTTGAGTATTCAATGTTACTGTAAAGTAAGTGCTCATTCGTAGTCTAAATGCCCACCTTCAGTGTTTTGAAAGCATTGGGGTAAAAAAAAGAAAAGAAGAAGAAACAAGAGACCGTGATTCTACGGAAAAATTTCTATGTAAACTACTCATTCAACCTCAGAATACTGTCAGAGTGGACTTGAAATATTAGAGCACATAGTCTCCCTTTCTGTAAATACTAGTAGTCATGGAGCAAGAAAAAAAAAAATCATTCTACCTTCTATGAGTATTTGAGCTAAGAATATCACTGTCCTTATATCATGTGCTATACTTTGTGACAGGTGTATTCTGTGGTTTAAGAAACTAAGTCAAACTGTGGGACAGACAGGGTCTAACTGTCTTTGACCAACATTGTCCTCTGTGTGCTCTAAAAGCTGTATTCAGTTCACACATGTGATCATGTCTTATCTAACAGCGCCGTCAGTGTATTTGTTCTACACTGCTGAAGTGTTCAAGTCCCAAACGCTGTATTATGAGTTTTGAATAAATTTGTCATTTGTTAGACACTGGCATTCTGGTGATTTTGTTGGAACAGCACATCTGAGTTGTGTCTTGTTTGTTGTCATTTTTGAAAAGATGTCAGAGTTCTCATTTCTTTCAGAGTGACAGAGGATTGTAATGTAAATGAATGAATGAATGGTTTGGTGTGTGTGTATGTTTTTTTTCTTTTCTTTTGCCAGAAATCTCTACAGCTTCTTCGTGCCTTTTACTTTCCTTTGGCTTTTGTCTGATAGCAGTCCTGTGCATGACTAACATACTGCTTCCTTGGCTCTGTCGCTCACTAAAATAAGGAGGTTTAGACTGTGATCTGAAAAAGTAATTTACCGATGATGATTTCGTACTGAGTTACAGTCTTAGTGTGTGGCGAGATAAGTACCTTTCGTTGAGTGCTCTTCTGTTTTGAAACAGGATCGCGAACGGAATCGGGGCTTCATATGATCATCCCTGGTGAGAAGAAAGTCCTGGTGGAGGGGCCCAGTCGCAACGGACAAAGTGCCGGGGAAGAGAAGTAAGAAAATAGAGAAATCTCTTTGACTTTCTCATTTGTACTGTATCACTGTCTTTCTTTATTGTCAATCCCATATAAAGACCAAAACCAACAATGCTTTAACAAACCCCTTGTATGGCACCAAGCCCAGAACCCATTCGTCATCTTTTGAAACACTTCTCTAAAAAGCTCGGGACTGTACATTGTTACAAACATTTAGTAAATAGTGAATTTGTGGGGCTATCTTTAGCTGCAAATAAACATACATGGTTCTCTAATGACAACTGCAAAAGCAGGACAGTTCATAATAAATAACAGTGCCTATGTTGATTAGAGCAAGGGAACATGTCACCAAGTGTTATTTTTCACCACATTAGCCCTGATGCTTGAACCCCTTCAGCATTCTCTGAACCTTGGTACTATCAGGAAACCAGCCAGCATTTCCATAAGTTTTGAGTGGAACATGAAAAACAAGCATATGTCATCAATGAGGTGCATTGTGCAAAACACAAGGATGCACAGAGTTCGACATTCCCACTTTGGCTCTCAAGGAAAACCTGCTGTTTTTGGTTCCAAAAAAAAGTTCCATGTTGTTGAAAAAGGCCAGTGTGTTGCTCACTGATTTGTTTTTAATAGATTTTGGACTTCAGTGTTGGCAGAAAGAAAAAATCTTAAATATATCCTCCAAAATATCCTGTAAATATAAAACATTTTCACATTAAAATGTCTAAGACCAACAATATATGTGATATGTGATATTTGGTTAAGACGTTAACTTAGATCATCCCAAAAGTTTTCACTTTGTTTACATTTTTTGTTCTTATTGTTCTGTTTAGAGCACTCTAGTGGCAGAATTCAATTATTGTGTGAAACCTATAAAGAAAAAAGAAATCGTAAACCTATCTTTAAAATAACCTGCCTTGTTTGTGTCACTGATGCGTTGACCTGTAAATTTTATTGTCTTCAAGAAGCCTTGTGGATGTGGTGTACGCGCTGAGGGATGAAGTTCAAGAGCTGAAACAGGTGAATGTTTTATGAAGAGTCATGATGGTGTGATTTTGTTTTACGTAACTTTTAGTTAAGAGTAGCTCGTTTGACTCTTCAATCTAAAATTATTATTTATGTGGTATCAAGCAAATTTGTAATAATACGTGGTTGTAATCGGTTTTATTTTAACATGTATGATATGATTGTTTTATCTCACAGGACAACAAGAAGATGAAGAGGTCACTGGAGGAAGAGCAGAGAGCACGGAAGGATCTGGAAAAGGTTGTGAGGAGGGTCCTGAAGAGCATGAATGACCCAACATGGGATGAGACAAACCTTTGATGGCTGTGTGCACCATCTCTTCTCCCCATCTGAAGCTTTGAAAAGAGAGAGCAAGTATACGCATGGTCTTGCTTGCGCTGTGTGTAAAGTGCACACACAGACATGCATAATTTAAAGTTGGTTGTTTGAGTGAGAGAACAAGCGTGAATCTGAAAGCAGACGGTTGTGTTTTTGCTCTTATGCTCAGTACTGCCCCTCTGGTAAAAAGACATAAATCACTTGGGAGTAATGATGAATGCGCTTAACCATCTATTCCATGAAAACATTCCTTGAACACAGAGTAAAATGGTGGAGATCACACACTCAACCATTAGTGTGTCCATAACTTCTTCATCCAGGTCAGTGTCTCTGCTGTCTTTCACTGTGTCTGGAGGACAGGTCAAGAGAAGTCCTCACCCTCTGTTTACAATCATTCAACAGTTTGCTGTCCAATGGTACATCAATGGTACTTAAATTGTGTTAATGGTCACGAAGGCCCTGGGCAAATCTGAACTTGAACCATGCCATTTCATAACCTCTCTTATGTTATTTAATTTTTTTTTTTTATTATTGAATTTGTTGGCTGTCTTTTTCCTGACACAGGCTTAGCCTGGTGTTTTAGCCTGACGTTAAGTTTGTGCCTGAAAGCTCATCTTTTGTGTTTGTTTAAATGTTTTGCCTTTTTTTCTTCCCTTCATTGTTTTACCTCCTCATGGTTTGACTGTCTGTTTAGGCATCCTAGGGAATTGTACAGATATTGAACTTGTACTGTGTAATGTAAATACTGCTAAAAGATGAGCCTTTGAAATAAATGTGGTTTTGGAAGAATTACTTTGAGTGTCAACTAAATCCACAAAAATACAGGAAACTCTGGTCTCTTCATCTCTCAGTGAAACACACAAAAGCAACCAGGCTGGATTTCTAACTTTACAAAGCAACATCCCTTGGTTCTCAGACACCTCTGACTTAGTTAAGACCAGTTTGTGCAACCAGCCCCTGGATGCCCAAATAAACCTCAGTATGACTGTTTAAACTGGTGATATAATAATTTAATTAAATAACAATGTTTTTAATTTGAGGTTCTTCAGTTTAAATGTATTAATTGAAATTGGCTATATATTATTAACTCTTTGTGTCATCCTGTCTTTCAAAGAGTCCCTATGTAAAAAATAAGCTTTAGGCCATTACTTTAGGCACAAACTCCATGTCAGTTTTGTACTGACATGGAGTTTGTGCCTAAATGAGTTGCACTCAGTCTAACTGCCTCAGATAAAATGACAGAGAAACCGAAGACCAGGTAGGAATACCACATGTGCTTCCTGGTCCCTGTGTGCCTGAAGCTGATGGGAACCTGGAAGTAATGTTTTTTGACTATTGATCTCTGTTAATGCCGGGATTCCAAACCTTTTCTGGCCTGCAACCCCTTAAAAGTGAAGCAAGGTGTGTTTGGGATCCATCTTGGACAATTTGAACATGAAACATCGACCATTCAACGAAAGGGATATTTTTGATTCTCATATTTTATTTTGGAAGGATTAGGGTCCTGCAGAGGTGTAGGTATCCAGTGTTTTAAAGAGAAAAGAAATGCTACAGAGATGTCAGAAAAAAATTTACCAAAATATTTTTGTGTGTTACATTTATTTCCAAAACGGATGTCACAGTCATTTTGTTAGCCCTGAGATTTGGGGTCCCAACCAACCTACTGTTTAAAACCATTTGGTTTATGAGTGACAGAGTTATGAATCCCAATTCCACCCATGATTTGGAAATAAATAAATAAATAATAAATAAATGCAACACTAAATTACTGTTGAAATATTACTATTATTTCTCTACCACTCAACTTAAAAAAAAGAGAGAAAAATTAGGAATATACAAACAGATAAAAACTGAGTTCATATATTGAACATTAAGATTACCGAAGTCATCTTTGCCGTTAAATCACTGAAATTACCCACAGCTAAAAATTCTCCAAATGTCAGCAGAAAAAAGTAAGTCAGCCGAGTTTAAGGCATCCAGGTTCTGACGGTCCATATGAGTGACTGTGAAATTTGGATTTCCGATACTGAAAGCAACGGCATTTACCTCTCGATTCATTTTCTTTTCTTTTTTTTTATTTAAAGGTTTAGTTTGACGCAGTAAGCTGTAAAGTAGTACGTACCGAAACACTCATATCGAGGCACACCGCTGAAACGCTGAGCTCGGTCATTAGCGCTCACTTCGCTGCAGGTGGTCGCGTTTAACGGTTTCCGGCAGCCATGTTGCTGCTATGCTAATTTTGTGCTAACCATTGGTGCTAACCGATTGCTGCTGCGGCTCCAGTAGCATTTCACAAACAAGCTAGCCGGTTACCCTCTGACGTTTCCATAGTCTGCCATTTGTCATGTGAACTCTCACTGTTTTGCGGAATTTTGCTTAGTCTGAGAGTTAAAAGACGAGAAAAATAAATGTTGGCAGATTAAGAAACTCCAACATTCACTGCCAAATAATTCCACTGGGATTACTGGGACAACTCACTTCACAGAGGTCAGTAAGCGCCTTTTGTGCTGTAGTTTATGATTTCTTGATTCTGTTCAATTGTTGTTGCATAAATGGCTTTTTAGGAGTACTATATATGTATAAATACACAAACACACACGTTCACACAGTCAATGGTTCACACACACACACACACACACGTACAATAGAAAGCCACTCTAAATGTATGAATAGGCCAATGCTTTGCTTTTGTTCTACACTGCTTTAATTGTGGCCTTTTCTTGCTTATCAACACTACATTACATTTTCTATGACAAGAGGTGTTGTCAGTTTATTTGAACTGTTTTATGGCTAACTTTTAAGTGTGTATCTTTAATGAGAAAAGCTTGGAGTAATTGATGGCATTAATGATTTAAGTGTGACAGCCGTATATAGACAAAAAGCTCGGTGGAGATAAGCCGGGCCACCGGTGGTCGTCACACAATGCATGCCGGTTAGTTTTCTTTCCGACTTGATCCCGACTCTCTCTGACAACATGCATAGGTGGGCGCAGTTTTCAGAGCCAGGTGCTGCATGGTGGATGGAAAACACCTGTCCGTCATCTGATCTCACTGGTGATTGGTTTAGATGTTGATTTCACAATAACGTTTTCTAGAAACTTTTCGTTTTTGTCTATCTGGAGAGTTGGGGATTTTATATTCATGATTTTGAAGGTCCCTTTTCTGAACTATGTGCAAGTTGTGTGGCTGATGGCAGCAGTTAGTTGTTAGACTAAATATGTTTTGCACATCATTAATGACATAGTTGTCATCTAATTTTGTAGTAACCCTGGACTGAATCAGTTTCTGGTTAGTTACAAATTGAGGGCTGCTGAAAAGTGCCAGGCTTTTTTTGTCTCTGCCCGCTCTTGAGCTGCCTTTATTAATTTGCTTTCCAGGTGAAGCACAGTTTATCTCGAACAGTCCTTCTATCATGACTGGATGCTCCTACACTGTATGCCTTGTAGATTAGCTGAAGTCTCATCATGGCACAAGCATCTAGCTTTGATCTCTGAGTCTCACCTTAATTTTTTTTTTTATCATCACTCTCTGATCTCAGCTATGCTGAAGAGTAAAGGGATTAGATTTATGTGAATACATGCCTTAGTCTGTTAGCTGAATGAACTTAGGCTGAAATATGAAAATGACACCTAGTAGCATTTTGATTTAAATGGAAGCCATGTAGAAGTGCAGAGAATAGGTCTGCATGGCAGTGATATTGATTGCATCTTGTTGTCGACCCTAACAAAACAGTCTTCCATGCTCAAAGATGTGTAGATGTTTACGTGTGTGTTTGTGTCTGTATTCTGCATCTTTTTTAAATGACAGGCCTATTGAAATCTATTGTGTTCCCTGATAATTGTGACAAGCTTTGTGGGGGAGATGATCCCATTTTGCTGCCGATGGATGAATAAGCACAGATGTCAACCTTTTCACTGTGACTCTCACCTTGTCCACCCATTAGTAATGAAAACAGTTGGCTTTTGTTTCATGCTGAATATTCCTCCAGAGGAACAAAGGCACATTCACCCCTGTGAGGAAGATCTCAGCAGATAAAGGCAGACCAGTGCCGTTGTGCTCTGACCTTGTTGGTCTGACTCTCTGACAGTCCTGGGCTGCTTGTGGCCAATCATTTCTCAGTAATCCTAATCAGAGCACAAAAAGAGCCACAGCCTTATCACTGTGACGTTCACCTAGATCTTTTAGCGTTACCTCCTTTCAAGGTGGTAGCACATAAGTACACTTTGTTGTACACATTGCTGCAACACTTAGGCTCTAACTTTGCTTTATTTTTACTTCCATTTTGCCGTGACAAACTTTAGATCCTTCCTCTTCCTGTCAAGGGTCTGGTGGGTGAGAAACTTGTGAACTGAAGAGGCAGACGTGTATTATCGGGCTCTGACCTGCCCCAGCCCCTCTTCACTCTCTCTGCCTCTTTCTTCCTACCAGGATGGAGTGACAGCTTGTCACTGTGGGTGCTCCACAATACGGCTCAGACCGCACGACTATTGTGGAGCTCAGAAAAGCATCAAGGTCTTCCTCTCTCTTTCGTTCACTCTTTTCTCTCTCTTTTCAAAGCGGAGAATCAATCAGCTGTACACACAGACACACACACAGACACACACAGACACACACACACACATACATACACACGACTCACTTCTTTTCCCTTCCATCTGTCTATTCAGCAGCCAGTGATCATTTAGACTTGACATGTATTGTGAAAAACTGAGCTGCTCTGCCTCTTTCTTCTTCTCTTTCTTTCACTCCCTTTCTCTTTCAACTGTCTGTCATTAATGTCCAGGTCTTACAATATACGAACAGAGGAGAAGAAGAAAGCGAAGAGTGAGGGATGAATTGATGGATGGGAGGATAAGCACTCAGTGTCCTTTCTTTAAAGATTTGTTATTGTATAGTACTGTCTCCCAGTCATTTTTGGTTGGTGTTTCAGTCTGAAAGCCCATCCACGTGCTCTTTTGTATGGGAAAGCAATAAGGCCCCATTGAATGAAGCTGAATGGACCTGCCATCCTTAGGGGCTGAGGCCTGAGGACTCCTATTCTTTAGCCCCCAATCTAATTGGAGCTGAAATGAAATGGAGGTTTCTTATGAAAATAGGCTTTGTTTGGCCGCAAGGCTGGTAATTCATAAACAATAAGCAGGGCTCCATTGTGTAGATAATAATATATTCATGCTGCTGGAGATGGGGAGAAGGCAAAGCGAAGGCTGGGGATATATAAGGAGGATAGGCAGAGACAGGGATGGAGAGTGGAGGGATAAGAGGAAGGGGAGGAGGAAGACTGAGGGCTAATAGCAAATAGTGTGTCAAAGAAAATTGGTAATGGTTGGGTAGAGGCAGAGGATGTATTAGAGGAAGTGAAAGGACCAAAAGTGGGCAGGAGGGAAAGTCAGTTGGAGCAGTGGGTGAAAATAACAGGAATAGGAGAGATAGACGGCAGGAAGGATGGGAACGAAGTGAGGAGGGCAGGAGATTAGGAAATGGTTATGAGCACTTGCAAGTCTACAGGTGACTGGTTTGGCAGCAGTGTGGAGAGAAGGCACATGAGTGAGAGTATCATAAAAATTGGAATCAGTTGCACGGTGCAAATCTGTGGAGTTGAGAGTGGTGGGGCTGATAGAGTGGATTGGTCAAGTGCAGAGATAGAGCAGAGCAGAGCAGTCAATGTCTAACAGGCGAAGGGGGAAGAGGAGAGAGGAGGGGAGACCAGTGTGCCTGGGGTGGTATAAAACTGACAGGAGTGCTTTCACCGCCTGGAGACACGATGGGTGGCTGAGAAAAACAGGTGAGCTTTCATGCCACTTTGATGCATCAGTCTGTCTAAATTGTCTCTCACTGTTATCCGTTGTAATCATGCAGGTCAAAGCTGCTTCTGTGACATGATCCTCATCTGAGTCTACACACTATAAAAGAAGTGGGTCTCTCTGTTCGACATTTTCAAAAAGCAGGACCAAACACATGCTGGACTTTAAGTGCTCTGTGGAGTGATGGACTGACAGAGGGAAGACCCTGCTTCCTGTGTCTGCCCTGAGCAGCTGTTACAGTTCATGTAACAGGCTTTTTATTATTTCATTGGGGAGTGATTCTTACAAACTGAATCCTCTGGATGCTTCGGGATAACAATTTCTCTGTGCTGCGACCCTGACTTTCATTTTTATTCTTTTTAAAAATATATTTTTGACTTACAGTTCTTCTGGAGTTCTTCTGGAGAGACTATTGTGACTGGGGAAGGAGAGGATGTTGAGGACATGAATGCAAAATTAAAATTATAAACACATCTCTTTGATTTTGCTCCCTAAGAGATGTCTTAACTAATGGTGAGTAAATCTGAATTGGCACTTTTTGGATGGACTTAAAACTGATTTTGTTTGACTGTCTGAGTGTGTCAGGGTGCATGTTCCTGCTCGGACAGGAAAGATTTGACCTGTTTTGACACTGTATAAAGGTAAATCGAAACTCATGTTCAGTGACAAGTGTGCAATGTAAACCACATAGTTTAGATTTGGGCTTCAGTCTTCTGCAATTTAAAGTTATTCCATTTGCAATATGTGCAACTTCCGGCAAAGGAGTCACTAAACTATGCAGAATATTAAAAGGAGAGGGACTAGTCAAACTGGCGTGCTTTATAGGGCACATTTTTAACAGTGTAGTTTTGTCTACTTTTGCTTCTGTAACATATTTAAACTGCACACAGGTTTGTGTGTGTTTGTGTGACGCCTTCTGCCACTTTGTGATTGCTTTACCCCAATGTGTAAAATGAGTTCACTGCAGAATAACTTATTATATAATTAGTCACAGTGTTGAAAGAAAGTTATCACTTTGTATCCTCTCAGAAATGTACAACACAGCAGTTCTTAAGCTAACAGTATGATTTAAAAGGGAATATTTAAATGGTTTTGTAATGTAAATTTTCACAAACTAAATTAAAGTTTTGTCCCAAGTAAGAAAAGTCAGGAAATGGTTATTAATCAAAACATTTTGTGAGAAATGTATTCAGCCCTCTTTATGTTGTTACATGGTGAATTGGCTAAGAAGTGGTGATATTTTCTTAGATTCAAACGTGATCCTTTTGCCCCATGAGTGACCCAATGAGTTTTTATGGTCGGCCACTAGATGTCAGTATTTATCAACTTATGAGCCAGAGATGCAACCTCCCCCCCTCCTGCATTTCCAACATTAGACCAGATTCAGCATTAGCTTAAGGTATGTGCTGTAATTCTCTCACTTTGCCTGCCTGGTTATTTAAATGGCATTTTATCCCATTATTATAGATCCTTACAATGAAGATACGTATAATGCCATGGTAAATTAGAGCTAATTTCTTCCGTTAATGCTTTAGCAGTGTCTTAAATATATTACTTTCTGTATCTGAATGTCAAGAGGCAGACTGGTCTAAAGGCTTTGAAAATAAACAAGCAAACAAACATGAACAGAGTAACTGCCTCTGTGTTTTGGCTTAGACTAAGAAGGTTAGACTGTGAAATCGAATATTGTATTGCATGTCACAGTAAAGGTTGTGCATTTGTTCTTAACCATATAGTGGCTCCTGCCACGAGATGGCAATCACACATAATGAAAATCCTCTCAGCTGTCTGTATGGGGGGGGGGGGGCATGAAAGGGGCTGGGTGTGTATATGCTCTCTACATGCATGCTTTTGCATTTAACATGATGTCTTTAGTGTTTTGGATTTGTTTGACCCTGTTCTGTGTGTGTGTGTGTGTGTGTGTGTGTGTGTGGGTGTGGGTGTGGGTGAGTGTGTGTGTGTGTGTTTCAATAACTCATAGTACTTAGTAAATTTCTGTGCAAGCAGAGCTGGATGTTTCCCTGCTGGAGGTCCTTGTTTGTTTTGTTTATTTGCATGCAGCAAAGTGGTTGCTGGCGGTGCTGGTCACTACAAGTGGCTGGCATTCGGAGCCTGGTAATCAGGCTGCGGGCAAACTGGGTGGCAGCGCTCCGAATGGTTTTCTGGAGATTATCCCAAAATTATCCACGAATTATCCCCCAGATTTATGCCATTCCAGTCAGGCCTTGTCCATTGATGGGACAGGGAAGAGGGAGAGTGTTGGACGTAGAAGTATGTGTGTTGCACGCGTTGTCAGGGGGAGATTTGGACGGAGAGATGCTGGTGTCTGTGTCAAAGAGTGTGTATTTTTGTGTGTGCGAGTGTGTGTATTTGTGCATGCTCTGTAATGATTCTGGCAGTGTTGGTACATTGGGGTAATGGAGCATGTTAATCCACATCAAACAGCTATTAGCAGCAGATTTTACTCATAAAAGTCACTACTTACAGTAAGAGGAAGGACGCAAAATTAACACACATGTACCAACCTGTGAATTGTTTTAATTCTATTTATTTTTTACCCTTAAAGCTTCGTTTTTGCTAGAGGCCCTTTACATTATGCCAAAAAAAAAAATGCTCAAATCTAATTCAACACAAGTTTGGCATCCAGCTCTGTTACTAAACTCTCAAATCCCCACAATCTGCAACAAACTGCTGTGTAAATGTTTTGTATGTCCACTTTTTCATTAGAGGTGTTTATTTCCAAAGCTGCAGGTATTCACAATGTTTTCAGCATTGTATTAAATTCATTTCTGTGCGGCTGCTGTCACTGCACATTGCACTGTCATTAAAGTCTGGGTAGATAGGAGGGACTAGTTGCCTGCTTGTGTGTGGCTGTTGGAGCCCCAGGAGATGAATGGTGCTGGTGAACCTCTCGGTGATAAGCGTTCGGTAAACGGGTCAGTGGATTGTCCTGCGAGGCTTAATCTGTGCTATTTTCCCTGACTGAGAACACAAATTGTCCTTCGTATTCATCCCATGAAAAGACCACCAGCGGCGCAGACTCTGCATAGTTTGTTGTGGCTGTGTTTGTGTGCTCAGTAACCCTGTTTTCTTGCGCTTTGGCTGAACACAGGGCTGCTTGTACATGTGAGCTTCTCACCCACTCAACAACAAAGTCCAAATGCAATGCTGACAAACGGAGGAAAGAAGAACTGTTAAGGATGAGAAAGCAGTAAGATGCAGAGTGGATGCAAGTGCAAGATCACAATGAATTACACACCGGCAAGCAAGGGGAAAATGGTGAGAGGCAGAAGGACAAAGGGAGGGAGAGGCCAAAGTGGTGAAAGGTTAAGTACTTCTTTTTTTGTGGGGGGGGGGTGTACTTCCTGCAGGGCCTTGTTCCTTAACCTGCTGGTTAGAGGAGGGAGGTAAAAAAATAAAAAAAAAACAAAAAAACACACACACAGGAGAGAGGGGAGGAGGGAGAAAAAGCTAAGGCTCCATGTGAGGTTGCAAGGTTAGAGGTGGAAGAGCTAAAATGGGAGGAGTATTTGCCTCTGGCTGATGGGGAACAATTGGACACACAAGGAGGCGCGCACACATACTCGAAGCAGAAACAAAAAATGGACATTCTCACACACAAACACACACAAACATGCACGCACTTAGAACTACTATCCCAGCAGGCTATGAACTTCAGTGCAGTTGTTGCCATGGCGATACACTGAGTTGCTGACCCCCCGACTCCATTTTTCCTGCCGCTTGGCTATTGAAAGAGATGATTGACAAGTGTCCAAATGTCAGCCGACCCAGCCGGCCACACAGATGGGGGGGAAGGGGGGCAGCCATTTTATGTTGCTTTCACTCACAGGGAGCAAGGTGTGTGTGTGTGTGTGTGCGCGCGCGTGCGCGTGTGTGTATAGATACATAGATGCATGCATCGAGTGTCTGTTGAGGCTGTACTGTTCCTTAATAGCAATGACAAAAAATATTTAAATGTATTACATTATAAGAAAACATTGAATAAACAGATCATAAGAGATACAATATATGGGTACACACATACTGTTAGTGTTTTATTAAGATACACACACACATTAACTCTCAAAGAAAGTTTAAAAATTAAGCCCTGTAAACGCAAGACAGGGTCATATGTTTGGTTTGTCTTTTGAGCTGAACTGAAAACCTGGTCAATAGAAATCTTAATTTTAGTTTAGTTTTTAGTGTTTAGTTCTCTGCTGTGCTGTGTGCATATTTATGTGGGCCGTGACAGAATCTGCACTTTGTCATACATCACATATAATAAACAGCAGTTTACGCACAGCAGTGTGTCTTACACAAATAGTCCCATGTTGTGTCGAAAGCTTTTGCTTATTTCTGTGTATTTTTTTTTTCCTGCCTGCTCCTCTGATTTTTTCGTACGCTCTCTCCCTTTCTCAGTTTCATTGTCTGCAAGCTTGAAGGGATCGGTCTTATCTTGATCACCCACAGCAGCACATTAACCTCTCCTCTTTTATCTCTACACTGGTCATTAGTGCCAAAACCCTTAACGTCCTATTGACAAGGGACACCGAACTCTGCACCAGTTTATGTGTGTGTGTGTGTGTGTGTGTGCGTGTGTGTGGGTTGAGTTATCGTGGGTGACACGCGGTTGAGATCTGCTGAGTTGGTGATCTGAGCTGATAGCAGTATTAGCCTATGGTATGTGTGTATATGTGTGTGTATGTGCATAGCATAGTAAAATAGAGCAAGAGGGGAAATGTATTTTAGATTATGAGACAGAATTAAACTGTTGATGAAGCATATTTATGTGCCTTTCTTGATTTCTCAGTAGTCTGTACATTTCAAAACATCCGGTTGATAAGTTCTGGATTTATTTACTAGATAAAATGACATAATTTGTGCTAAATGCGGAGCATATTCAAAGTAAGGTCTGAATCTCCTCCCACCTGATACTTAAAAGGAACATGTAATAAATTCAAAAGCCAGTCATCAGTTCTGCTGTAAGGCCATTCAGGGAAAAATAAAATGTACTTCCTGTCTCTAATGCGGCTGTATTGGTGTTGAATGGGTTACTCCATTTGCTGCTGATGGGGCATTACGCTTCAGCTCAGTCAAACAGCTGTCAACAGTGAATGTATCACAAATTAAATCAATTCAGTGATATCATGTCTCGACACACAGCAATCAAATCACTTGTAGCTGTAATATTACCACATCCTTTTAACACTCCTGTACATCCAAGGTGTTATGAAATACAACTACAAAATATATTCACATAAATCCTTTCATTCATTACTTTTCTCTTGAATCTGTTCAGAGTCATAGGTGCCACTATTATTGTCATTTTAAATAAAACAAAAACAAACAAGTATTGAATTGCATAAGTTAGTGTTATTTTTGCACACATTATTTTTTAACACCAATTCAATCTAACTGAAAAACAAAATCACATTACTGATTATATGTGTCAGAAAAATGTAGGCATTTTGTTGTGTGTTAAATGTTTTGTTTTTGTTTTTTATTTATGTCTTCATTTCTTCATTTCTTTATTTTTGCTAGATGCAGTACTTACCTATCTGTTTCTGTCTGTTTTCTGTCTCCTCCTGGCCCTATGTGTTAGTGGGGCTGACAATCTAACAGGTTAAAAGAATAATTGCAACTCTATTTACCCCAAACAGCCTCTCCTCTGCACATAATTACATCCACACACACACACACACACACACACACACACTCATGTGCACAGACACACTATCACGTGCTGAGGCACACTCAGAGAGAGTGAGTGAGTGAGTGAGTGAGAGAGAGAGAGTGAGGAGGAGAGTCCCTGCACTAATATTTAGGTTGTAACAGTCATGTGTTTGAGTGAACCTCCTCTTGTCCTCCTCTTCAACGCAAAGCACTGTTAACCACCAGCACTCACCGAGAGAGGAAAACACCCTTCGTTGACCATACTCATGGTGTTGTGGGTGTGGATGTGTTGTGTGTGTGTATGTGAATATTGTATGAGATAAACTAAGATATGTGTTTGTTAAAGTATTATTATTATTATTATTATTATTATTATTATTAAGTCAAGCCACTCTGTAGCCTTTGAAATTGTATTTTTAATTTCTGAAAACACTATAACTAAAAGGACTGTAAATACATTTTTTTCATTATCTATTTTATTGATCCATTGTTTGTAAATATATAAAAAGCTAGAAAAATTACTTTTCTGTTCCCCAGAGCCCAATGTGTTGTCTTCAGGTTGCATTTCCCTTCTGATTATCGGTTCAAAACCCAGCAATATTCAGTTTAGTGATATTAAACTGAAATAACAGCACTAGAGAGGCTGATATTACAGGATCTCTGGTATTTATGTGATTAAATTATTTTTGCCAATTATTTTTCTAACAAATTGATGCATTGATAGAAGTAATACGTATGTATGTTTTTAGGTACTTACATGTGATTTTAATATTCAATGACTCTGTGTGACAGTTTTTAAAAGCATCCTGCCCTAAAAATTGCTGCAAAATGTGTCAGCCATCAAAAAAAGGAGTCAACCTATTTGTTAGAATTCTGGTTTTATAAAGCTCAGTTTCAAGTAGTATTTATTTATCCATTTATCGTAGGTTAAGTAGATGATTTTCATAGATAAACCTGATATTTAGACACCGCACTCCCACACTCTCAAAAGAGTTAAGACAGCGTTATGTATATTTCCTGTATCACTCTTCTGGTTTCAGCCTGCAGCTCAATGATGCAGTACCTGTCCTTGGACATTGATGGCGCTGCTGCTGCATTGTGATTAATGACTGCCACAGCTTCACTGTGGATCCACTCACAGTCCGGCATTACATTAGGAGACATTATCTAAATACTCAACAAAGTGAAATTGAATTTAGGGCTCCCCAGCACACAACCCAAGCCCCCCCCCATTCCTCCCCAGCCCCGTTCTGCTGGTTCAACTGGCCCGCTCTAGGATCCCATTCTCTCCTTATTGTTAGAGGGAGTCGAGCAGCATCCTCTGCTCCTCATCCACTCTCAAATTGAATCAGCCTCAATTTAACCTTTTATGTACCAGAATCTGCTACAGATGTACAGTACGTGCATGCAAGCAATGTTTGGCACGTGTGTATGTTCGTGTGTGCCCCCGTATGTGCCCCCGTGTCAGCTCGCATTGCTTACAGTGAAGTGGGAAACAGCATCTCCCTATTTGCCGCAGAATAGACCAATTAGTGTTTAGCAACAGAGCAGGAACCCATGTGAATGTGTCATTGATTAGCAGGATTTGGCTAATCATCACATCTCATAAACTCACCCGCTAATGTCAGCTGGATCTCCTACAGTACGCATCCTTCTCCTCGCTCAATCCATCCCTCTACCTCCTCTCCTCCTTTCAGTTCCCTCTTCCCGTCTGTCTTTCCGCACTTGTCTTTTCGCCCATCTGTCTCCGTCTGTCTTCCCTCCCTTCCTTCCTTCCTCTGTTTTTCTTCCCTCTTCTTGATTTCTTCCTTCCTCTCTTCTTTTTCTCCTTTTTTCCAACACTGGAGGGTTTACAGTAGAAGGAGTTGAGCGGATGCTAACTTTCCCCCTTGCACATCAGGAAAGGAGAACAAGAGTCTGCACTGCTACTGATCTATAAAGGAAAAATTTACTCTTTATTTTAATTGCCCACTTCTCAGTTGTATTTTTCCCAAGAAGATTTTACTGTACTCTTCTATGGTTGGGAAAAAGCTTTTGTGTTTTTCTGATCTTAAATCTGGTCAAAAGTCATCTTCAACTAGAGAGGAAAATGCAAAGAAAATGCCTCAAACTGTCACTTTCACTTCAGACATCTAAAACTGTTTTTTGTCATAAATATCCATGTTTAAATAAACCTTTTTTTAAAAATGATTGTATCTTTAGGTTAAAACAGTGAGAAAATGTAGTTGCCTTACAAAAACTAAAGATGCGAATGAAGTGCCTTTATTCATTTCTAGGTTCATTTTAAGACCTTGGCATTAGATGGAAAGGTGCAAAGTAACAAAACAACAGAATTTTTATTAGCTAATATGTGTTTAATGTATTACATATGACCAATAAATTTCACCTGCTTTCATAGAATTAAGAATAAAAATTGTATATTGTAAGGCTGCAAAAAACAGTAATTTCAATTATTAAATCATGCAAATTATTTTCTTGGGTAATCCATTAATTTTGTTATATAAAAAAAATGCCTTTCACTCTTTTTAAAACTTCAAGGTGACATTGTTAAATTGCACTCCAAAATCTAAAGACATCCACTTTTCTAACACATAAGAAGAAAACAGCAAAACTTAGAATCTTTTAACAATTAATCCATTTACAAAATCATTTCAGTTCTGGTTTATGACATTTTATTCTGTAAAAACACAAGAATATGATTTAGAGAAGGACCCCTCTATATTTAAGAAAATAAAAATTCATTACTAGTGACCGCAATATGATTTTGCTTGAAATTTGACAGGATTTTAATAACTGACCTTGTTTTTAATAAATCTTCAAGTATACTTAAATCTAACCACTTAGTCAGAAATTAACGGTATTAACTGTGAAATGTACAGGAAGAAGAGCTGTTTTTTTATTTTGTTCATCATTCATTCTCACTGCTTTTTAATAAGAAGAAATTAAATTAGTGGTGGTTTTGGAGCTTTGTATGTTGTGTAATAGGTATTAGTTATCATATTAATTAGCATCTGTTTGACACAGTATGGTGGCCAGCTGGGAGCATGAAGGAGGACATGCGGCATGCATGTAAGTGTGTATGTGTGTGTGTCTCTGTCTGTCTGTGTGTGTGTGAGAGGTTGCAGGGGGGAAACTCACAGCGTTTGATTTGTTGTGTTGCTAATGTGACACTGATTATACAGGTCAGAGTAAAACAAAGCGGTGAGACGTTGCAATGCTAATACAGATGCTATGATAACAGGGTTGTCAGTACACACACACGCACACGCACACACACACACACACACACACACACTCATATGCACTGTCAAAGACAGAAAGATGGATATATCTTCATGCAAACGTACCTTTACAGGTTTATATATGTTTTCTGGTGTCCTTCATGCAAAGACACACTAACACACTCATGACACAAACATTCACAGGTCATGGAAAAACATCTCATAATGACTTCAACAAACCACACTGCGGCTTTTTTTTTTTTTTTTTTTTTTTTTTTTTTGGGGGGGTGGTTGGAGTGGGGGCAGGGGGTGGGGGGTTTTTGAGATTGGATGAATGAGAGGGTTGGGCCGGGAGAGGAAAATTAAATTGGTTGTAA
>JAQMCX010000011.1:7487008-7535901 GCA_029814765.1 Acanthurus leucopareius | reverse complement strand
TACTAAAAAAACCCCCCCTTTGTTTTTTTTTTTTTTTTTTTTTTTTTGGTAAGAGGTAGACTGTTGCCATGGAGAGAAGAGGTTAGTGAATTTGACCTATGCTATCATGCTAGCTTTGGTCCCGCAGCTGTAATTTCAAATGAGAGGAAAAAAATACGTGTTTCTCGCTGAATTGATTTATCCCTATGTTTATGAGTAGATAAGTGCAGTGATGCTTAGATGGAGGGTTATTTTCATGGGGTGACTCTTTTGTGTCTATTGTGTTTATCTAGGCCACTGTTGATGTAGGGAGTACTGTAGCTCTTTTTCTTTCTTTGTGTTTGTGTGTGCATGTGTGTGTGGGTTTTCTGTATGTGCGCCTGCAATTTATTTGTGTGTGCGCCAATCTCCACTGCAGGTACGGCAGAGACATGGGAGACATTGTGGTTTATAAAGAGCGGTGCGTGATCAGACTGTCCTGCAGCAGTAATGACATCAATCACAATAGGATGGAAAAACTAAAAGTGACTAAATAACACACAGTGTGTTTGTTCTGATTTAGTTGCCACATAACCTGTTCTTCTTTTTTAAATGGAGCGTCCTGTGGCCTTGGTTCAGGTTGCACTGCATTAATGCTGTCAGAAGAAAATAACGCTCATCTCCTATTACCTGCAGCATCAGTTCTTCTTACTTTATCTGAAGACAATTAATTCATAATTCTGTTTGTGTGTGTGTAACATATGGAAGATGTCAAGAGAGCAAATAGCCAGTCAAGATATGGTCGTCTGTCTGGGTTTTGGGGGTAATTTGCCGAGATGGGTGTGAATGTTGGTCATGATGGGCGGGGACATGTCAGTCATGTGTTTGACAGGGCCTTGTATAGGTTGTCATGTTGCCCAGCAGCCGCAGCAGACACGCCGCGGAACTGGGGGCCAAGCAGGGGTCACCGTCTGCCCTAAACGTTCCCCTCGACAGCACGGGGTGCAGATAGGCGAGGCGTTGCTCCGGGGAGGTCAGCCCAGGGGTGATCCAATTCTCTGTGTTTGGGCGTCGGGAGATTGTGTGCTCACCTCTGTCAACCCCTCCACATGCAGGTCAGCAAAAATAAGATGGAGACTCACAACAGAGAGAGAGTATAACCTGTGTGTGTGTGTGAATGTATGTATAATCAAAAAAACAAGGTTGTGTCTTATCCATCCTTTCTTTCCAGTCCTCTGTACAAGCAGCAGACTGGACAGCAATGTGCCTCTTAGCTGTCAGTTGACCCTTAAAGGCCCCTGTGGGGATATGGAGGGGGTGACTTTGCTCCTGCAGCCTGAGAGACTTCCATATTCATTGTTTCCTTTTTCCTCTCTTCTCATACCTGTTATCCCCCTTCCATTGTCTGTTTGTCTGTACTTCTCCTCTCTTTTAATATATACTCACAATTTGTCTTTAACTTTCCTCCTCAGGGACACTTTTTACCTTGCTCCCATGTGCTGAGGATGCTGGCCCCATGTGGCTCTGTCCTTATTGGGGTATAATACAAATCAATCCAGTGCTAAGTCAGGTTTTCGCTTTACCTTCAGCAATGTCAACAAAGAGTGGACTGTGGAGGTCAACCAGCAGTTGTGACCACTTTTCTTGTTGAAGGGCTTTTTAAACATGTTGCACATGCTTCAGGACATTGAAGCAGAAAGACCTGAACCCCAGAATATTACAAGAATAACACTGCTGTTATTGAGGACTTATAAGCATACAACATCTTGACTTGAACATCCATCCATCCATCCATCCATCCATCCATCCATCCGTCCGTCCGTCCATGCATTATCTGTAACCCCCTTATTCTTTGCAGGGTTGTGGGCGTCTGGAGCCAAGCTGACACTGGTTGGTTCCGGTTCACCCTGGAGAAAGTCACCAGTTCGTCTCAGGGCTGAGACATAGAGACAAACAACCATTCACACCAACAAGCAATTTAGAGTAATCAACTATAAGCTGAACTGCTTGTCTCTGGTGGAGGACATCCAGAGAGACACTGAGACAACATGCAAACTCCACACAGACAGGGTTCGAACCCACAACCTTTATGCTGTGAGGAGACAGTGCTTTCACTTAAAATGCAGCCTGTGGGGACAGTCTGTTGTGTGTCTGTGTCTGTGTGTCTGTGTGCGTGTGTGTCTGTGTCTGTGTCTGTGTGCATGTGTGTCTGTGTCAGGGAACCAGTGGGAACTACCATCTGGTAGTGAAGGCCAGTAGACTATTAGAGCCATGTTGCCCTACCTTGTCACTGGCAGCTGTGTGTGGGTGTGTGTAGTGTGTGTGTGTGTGTGTGTGTTTGTGTGTGTCAGTGTGTATTCCCAAGGCTGCTTCTATTTATGTGTATGTGCTCACTAATTACGACTGCCATGGGTGTCACAACACGATCAGACCAGTAACTGCCATCATGTGTTGACACATTTAGTCTCTAACCAACTGATTCCTTTCTGCCTCCTGTGGCTCTGCTGCAGTGAACCTCTTACTTACTCATATATGTGGAGTGGCCACAGTGATGTGTTCCTTACTTTTAGCGCTTAGTTCTGTAAGAGGCAATGTAAGCAAAACTCATCACCTCAGTATTGTGTTTTCTTATTTTTATAATGTTTTTTTATTTGTATGTTGATCTGAAATATACTTAACATAGGGCTCAAACCAACCATGATTTTATTTTTATAGCCGCTAAATCCGTCATAATTGTACATGAATGAATTGATTGGTCTATCAGATGTGAGTCAATGTTGAAAAAGGCCATTCCAAGGTGAAATCAGATTGCTTTATACTAAATATAATTGCTTTATACTAGCATACTAACCAACAGTCCAAGAGCTTAAGATATTGATTTATCACGAAACAAGAAAAAGCAACAAATTCTCACAACTGGAATGCTGGAAGTATGAAATGTTTTACATTTTGTTCTTGAAAAGTGAAAAAAATGATTGATTTACTGTTAAAGGAGCTGTCAATTTTCTTTCACTCCACTAATTGATTAATGGACTGCTTGTTTTAGCTGTCAGTGTTGTTGTATTTTGATGGCACAAGCACAAGTCTGATCACAGATTGAGTCTACTTGGTTAAACAAAGCTGAAGAAATCAGTCAATGGAGAGAAAAATTATCAACTATTTAGTCAATTGATTATTTATTTAATAAAGCATAAAGTGATAAGCATTCCAGTCTCTCCAGTGTGAGTATTTAATTCTTTTTCTCTGTTTTCATATTATTGTAAATAGGCTATCCTTGTGTTGTGGAAGCTTATTGGAAAAAATAGGCTTTTTGAATATATACCACCTTGGGCTTTTGGAAATTTGGTGTGATAGGCATTTTTTGTGATGTTTTTATTTTATCATAGGCCAAGCAATTACAAATTCAAGAAGAGAAATAGTTAGCAACAACTCTAATGAGGATTATCTTCGAGAAGTACTTGATTGTGGCTTAATTTTTGACAACAAATGGTTTTGTTCCTGCCAGATATTAATCACTGAAAACAGGTAACCATTAGTAAAACCGAGACAAGAAAAATGCAGAAACGTATACTAAACGTATAAATCTCTAAGGTACGCTTTTGAAAACATTTCCTCATGGTGCATCAAGGGACACCACAGTATAATAAATTTTCTGCCCTTTGGTCGACTTTTCCTTAAAAAGCCCCCTAACCTTCACTGTCACAGAGGTCCAGTTCTCAGTGTTGTAGCTTTCATGAACGCAACACTTAGTGAAATGCAAATATGCTTCCACTTATTATAACATTATCAAAATAATTTAACCTAAAACAAACTAGGTAATAACCCCTTTTGACCGCACAGTTTCTAGTCAGTATTCCAAAATGAGCATCCTTCGCATAGCAAGGTAAAAATGATCTGATTTCAAATATAATGTAACTAAAACCTTACTGTGATCCCTGTCTGACAGTAGGCCTAGTATTAGGCTGCTGACAAAAGATTGGAAAATGTATATTAAATGTTAATTCATGAATAATAATAAATTAACCATAATAACCAGGCTCTTTCATGTTGTGAACTTGTGCTTAGTTTGAGGCATTTTTCAACTTTTCAAACCCAACTTAACCTGCTAAGAGTCTCTTTTCCTCTTTTTCCCCCTCATCTCTTCTTGTTCATTTAACTACCCCAACCATCTCCACCACCACTCCAATCCCAAGGGCAAGCCAAAGGCTGACAGCTTTGTTTATGTTCTCCACTAAGTGATTTTTAATCAACTGGTCTGCATGAGTCCTCCCAAGGGTGGGAGCAGCAGAGGCTGTGAGGGATTGGGCCGAGCTGGTGGATGGTTGACAAGAGATAGTGGAGCTGAGAGGAGCAATGGAGCGCATCCACAGCAAGACAGCTAATTTCGAAATTCTATTTATGTGTTTAAAAAACAAGCTAACAGAAGCAAAAATATGTCCACACTTGTGTTTTCAGGTGGCTGCTGCCAGAGACATAAGAGAGGATCCTTCTCTTAAATCTTAGCTGGGCAAACCTTTGTGTCCCATCCTCTGGTCTGAAACGACCTATCCTGTGTTGTGGAGTAACATAACTATGACTCCATAACTTTAGAGGGTAATTGGAAATATACAGTTTAATCAAATGTACAAAAGGAACTTTTAAAATGGTTAAGAAACAGCTTAAATCTAAAACTGATACCTTGATATGACCTATAAAAGCAATTGAGGCTATTATGCGAACATTGACTATTTCCATAAAATTATTCTCATTGCCTGCCACCAGGTCTGTTATGAAAATTAAAGCCACTTTTTATGACAGAGTGCTGGGGATGAATTGTGCCTCACAGCTTGAGGACAGAAGCTGCTCTGCAGTCAGCAGATACTTCTGTGCTGCCATATAACATCACAACAACTGGCTTATAGCTTGACATTTCATGTTGGCCTTGCCACTGAGCTTGCTGTTTGTTTGTTATGAAGACAACATTTCTAGAGAATGTTCGTAACTTCATTGTTAGCTCAACAAAATACAGCTAAGAGAAACTAGATGTGTTAGCTGTAGGAGAACATGTAACCTGAATGTATGAACAGTAATTTTACTGAAGCAAAGTTTATTTTTTTTCACCATCGTCTTATTACAGTGATCAATCTTACATAGTCACATAACCTGATAACCTCCCTCATCTGCTGTTCATGGTGCTGAAGTAGCTACTTTGGCAATCATTTTTGTAATTGCACCTTAATCTCTGAGTCTCTGCCTTTTTCAGTGTCATTTTGGATGTATTGTATCCTCTAAACTTCAGTGGCAAGTTGCACCGTTTGGCTACAGTAGTAGTAGTAGTAGATAATAGAGACACACTGCTGTCTAAGATATTCCTATAATATTTATTTGATCATTCATTAGAGTCTTTGATGCTAAAAAATACACATCCACCTCTTTCACAAAGTATTTTAGGGGAGGCATGACTACAGATACGTTGCAGTAGTGTGGTATTAAGTTCGAACCAACCCTCCCTTAAAAATGAGCCTAACACCTACTGAATCAAGATATTAGAACCATATGTTTTTGTGCTCTTAGTGTTACTTAAGTCAGCCGGAAAATCAGTGAAGTTCAATTGGATTTCTTTATTTTGAGTGTTTCTTTCCTACTGAGGACGAAGGGGATTGAAATTGCAGGGTGAGACAGAACAACAGGTCAGGTAGTCATTACTACCACCACTGATAAATCACTTTTTGGACTTGTTATCAGTAGTCACGATTAGAGTTTTGCCATTATGGACTTGTCAGCTGCTTTGATTGAGTAGACTATCCCCTAATATCTCTACACGTATGAGGCCATTGAAGGAGGTTTTTTTTGCAAATCAGTGATTCCATTTGACAGGTATAGGATTAAAACAGACATTTACATCCGGTTACTGTTGCAGCAAATTGAGTATGTCATTATATACATGGCTACATGTGATATAAAATTACATTTTCCATGATAGACGATTTTATCCACATTACCGTCCTCTTGTCACAATCATGACAATGTCAGTTTAAAGTGTATTATACGGAGATTTCCTTGTCACTCAGCTGACATTTTAAAACACGTGGTATAGCCTAATGTTGAAGGGCGTTAGTACTGATGGGTTGTCTGGCAGCTGTCAAGTGGAGGCGTCGGGTCTATGATGCTACTTATTAGGAGATGGGATTAGTCTACAGATTATTTATGTCATTATTTATGTGGTAATCCACAGACAGAGAGACGCCAGAGACTCTCACCTTATCAAAACAAACAGCCATCAAATGCATCCACTCTCCATATAGAGCTGATGATACATGCAACATAATGTATACAGCGCTCTCTTATACAGCTCTGTATCCTGGATGTTTTAAGAAGCCTAATGGTGATCAAAGTGGAGGAAACACATGTTAAAAGATACAGCCATTTAAGACTGGATCGGTTTGCTGTGCTTAGTTAGCTGTATAGCTACCAGTGTCATTTAAAGCACCCAAAGTTTTGGAGAATAAATATCACATTACAAGTTCTGGAGCAGGACGGAGAGTGCATAAAGCAAGGGAGGATCGGCAACATTTACCGTCTCAGCGGATGAATCAGTTAGCCCACACACGGAGAAAGAATCCATTGGCTGAGGTCTCTATTCACTGCTTTAACTCTTCTTATTTCATTTAATCTACTCTGAACAAGTCAAGGTCTTGGGCCTACAAAGAAATGGAGAGAGAGTGGGTCGAGTGTTAGAGTACTGGAGCATGAGGCAGTTGGGGGTGTTGGGGAGGTGGGGGCTGGGGTGCACTAAAAAGAGCTGTAGTTTTGTTTTCCCATTGTTGACCAACCTTCACAGAGAAAGGTAACTCCTACCAGTATTACCCATCAGGCCCTCAGAGTGAAGGTCAAGACTAGAAATCAAAGTAAGGCTGCATCTGTTTAAAAAAAAAAAAAAAGTAAATAAATAAAGATGCGATGCCGCGAAATGTTTCTTCCCTCGTGTCACTGCTTCTGTCCTCTTTCTCGTTGTCCTTCTCCTCTTAAAAAATAAGCAAACAAGATAAAACATCCGTGTCCTTGTTGTGACCATATTTGTTCAGTGATCGCATCAGAGAGTGCCAGTCGCTCACATTTGGCCAGAGCTCAGATAGACACGAGATTCTTCCTCAGGGGTTCAACTTTAGCACTAACACACTATGGCACAGGATGTACTAAATGCGTTCAGCATCCTGTACACACACTCACTCAGCTGTTTGCTATCCTCTCTTTCCCTCTTTCTGCTCTGCAGAAACAGCTGCGGAGGAGCAGAGATAACTCTTAACTTTGTTTTGACACTTTTGATTAAGGACCATTGAAGGAACACCTGTATGGCGGGAGGGAACAATGCACTGAGCCCGTAGAGAGATTGATTTTGTGCATTAGAGAAGCAGCCTTTGTCTAAAGCCACGGGGCCCTTTGTTATGCTAACCAGCCGTGGAAGATTTCCAATTCAATTTCACCTGAACGCTGGTCAGCAGCACGCTCCATTGTATGGCGTCCCTCGGGCCCGGCTGCCCCCCCACCACCGCTGCCACTGCTGCCTCTCCCCTGTCGTCTCTCAAACTGCAATTTAGCCGCTGAGGAGGGTGCGTGAGAGATGGGATGTGTGTGTGTGTGTGTGTGTGTGTGTGTGTGTGTGTGTGTCTAGATTGACAGCCGACTGGATACTCTTGCCATAATATTCGCTGCATCCTGTCCTTGTGTGTGCAGTGGGCCGCAGGATCATAGTGAAATGAGATGATATTAATTATCCTAATCCTGATAGCTCTCTCTGGAACTCTGCTTCCACTCATCTGTCTCAGGAGAGGACTTGGATGGTCAGACAGAGAGAATGTCAGAGAAATGAAATGAAAGCCGACAAATTCAGTGGAGAATACTCCAACAAAAACACTGCTCTCTGAGTAAGGTTGATTTGCTCTTCTGTCTGTCTTTCCCTTTTCTTTTCATAATTTCATGGTTTGCTTCATTGAATATCTTAATTTGAAAAAAAAAAGACCTGTAAGGATAAATAGAGTTAAAAAACAAAAAATATCCAATTTACATTTCCAAATAAATTTGATATTTACTTCCCAAATTTCCTCTGCTTTGATATTCCCATACTTATCCACAAGCCTGCATGAACACAGTATTTTGAAATGATTATTTTGATATTTCCAAAATTTTATTTTCTGATAAAACTAAAGGGGGAGCCTTTTTTTTAATTGAATATCTCTGCAAAAGAGCATATGATAATAGAACCAGAGGGGAAAGGCAGTCTGCATGAATAGGCCTGTATTACATAGAGATTTGTATTAAGATCAAGTCTCTACAGTGATGAAATAACACAATGCTCAGCTGCAACCATTTACTCTAATACATGCATTAACAGAAACTTCCTAACTCACTCATTATGCTTGAAGATTGTATTATTTTAGTGGCGTTACACTCCAGTAGCCTGGATTTGATAACATGACTCTCAGAGCTCACAGTCATTAATTAGTTTTTTTTTTCCTTTTTCCATCATGAAAGAAGCTGCTTTGGTTCTGCTGAGTGAAATGCAACTTAAAAATCCTTTCAAGTCCTTTTAAAGTTTCAATCAATGCAGCTGTGAGAGAGTGCAGATATATGTAGAGACACTGCCTCATTTTTTTGAGTGTATTGTACACAAAGGGGATCTCGGCCTCCTGTGCAGAATTCCCTTATAACAAACATTCACATTGCAGCACCCAAACACAGTGTTGTTTGTACTGTATATTTCAGCACGTTTAAAATTAATTGATTTGTCGTTTATCTGTGTGTTTGCATGGTTGTTTTCGATTCTGATAGTTCTTTGTTCCGTAATGCAGCACAACAACACAAATGTGCGCACAGAAAGGCCTAATCCTGGCCTGAAGTGGAGGTACAGTATATTTAGAGCGCTTTTGATTGTGAAGGTTGTTATTATTGAATTTGAGTGACGATCACGGTCGTTTGATCATGAATCAATGCGTCGCTGTTCGTTGTGATGTGCTCGAGGGGACGCAGACGTGTAGAAATTGTTTCATGGGGCATTTTGCGTTTCTTGGTCTTTGAGGGGGCTCTTGTTTTCTCTCTCTTGAGCTCACCCTGTAGCCTCATGAGACCCCTGCAGGCTACCCCCCCCCCACTCCACCAAACACACACACACACACACACACACATTTTTACTCACTCACACCCTGAAACAACTGTACCAGACGAAGTGAAGTGAAGAGAATAGCTGTTTACCCCTTGTGCCTGAGGTATCAGTGCCAGCATAGAGTGGCACATCTTTCCCCTCCCTCCCACCCCCCCTCCCCAACCCCCACCCTTCAATAGGCTTGTGAAGTGTGAAGTATATTTTTGTTCTCGTGTTTTTATACCAATTTTAATTCCACAGCTGCATATCTGAGAAGCAGGATTTCCTTGGTTGGCTTCCCAGATTTTCTTTCTCTCCATCTTGCTATTTCCCTCCCTTATATCCTCCCTCTCCCTCACCCACCCTCCGTCTCCTTCTCCTACCCCTACAATCCCTAACCTCTCTGTGTCTCCCCCCCCACCCCCACCCCCTTCCGCTGCCTGGGGGCTGATTATTTTAGTGGAAATACCGCCATCGTGTATCGCTGCCAGATTCTGCCAGCCCGAGCCTCTGCCACCCCGCCCCTCCCTCCCCGCCCCCATACCCACATCCCTCCACTTAGAATAACCAATCTGATGATGTGACAGTTTCTTTCTCCCCGTAGAAAATCTGCCTCTAACCCTTTTTCTCTCTCTCTTGCGTTTTGGATTCCAGCGTTGTTTGACATGTTATGGAAGGGTTTCAGCTTCCCACCTCCGCAATCCTTATTCTATCCCAGGGAAGCGGTTGGCATGGGAATCTAATACTTGGCAAAGAGGGCAAGGAAGGAGGTGGTGATGGAGGGGAGGGGGTGATATTTAAAAAAAAAAAAAAAATTAAACACACTCCATCTCTGTGTAATTTTCCTCACTCAAATATCCTCCATTTCCAGCATTGCATCTGATTTAAACTTTGATTTCACTTTAGCATTCCTTTTTTTGTTGTTGTGTTTGAATTTGTTGCTTCACACAAAGTTGAAAAGTCAAGACCATGTTTGTGGGAGTGATTATTTTCTATGTCTTTTGAGTGCGCGTGTTCTTCTGTTTGCTTGCGTGTGTCATTTAACTATGCCAATGCTCTTTGGTCCTTAGGTCAGTGGTCATCAGTTGCCATGGTGCTGGCAGGACGAGGAATCAGGTTGAGTTACAAAGCTTTGATAAGAGAGACATGAAATCCTTTTTTTTTTTTAACACCAAGACGAGCCATAAGAGTTGCAACTATCCGTCAGAGCCTGTGGTGAAGTCGGCCTCAGTTTGCAGACGTGTATCTGATGCTAAAGCACGTCTGAAGGCCCCCACTGATGCCAATCACACACTTAATGCCAGATTTTTAAAAAACGCACTTTTAAAAAAAAAAATCTCACTTTGCCAGCCAATGTGATGTTGGTCATAAACACGTTTTTTTGTTATCACCTATCATCAGCTTCATTGTCATGCAATCATGTAGTTAAAATTATGCCAATTATGATTCACTTATGTTGGTTTAAGTTATTTTAGGCACAGGGTGAGCCTGGAAGAGGTTAATCAACGCTCTCTTGTTACATTGTCTCAGTTAACGTATTGCCCAAAAGTGCCCCCCTCTCTCTTTTTCTCTCTCTCTGTCTCTCTCTCTGTTTCTCTGTCTCTCTCTCTCTCTCTCTCTCTCCTCTGTCTGTTTTTCACAATGGCTCAGCCTTGGTGGGATCTGGCTGCATACAGATAACTGCAGTCTTTGTGCAACCTATTCTAAGCAGATACATACTGTACCATTCAGACAGGGTTAGGTTATTTATTTGTCCATTCTGATCATTTACATGCATTTCCATCATGCGTCCATGAACTGGTACGCTTATTCAGTCACAAATCTGCAAGGTTTTTATATTGCACATAAAAGTGATCCTACAGTGGCACAAATGTAAAATAGTGGTAATTTAATTCTTGCACCAATCAACAGCAATCAACATGTCCAATCTGCACATGCAATTAGGCCACATATGCGTTGCATTGCGGCCCATATGAACGTGTATGGTAGAGGAGATGGGTGCAGATAGCCCCATCTACAACGAGTTGTTTATCAATGTGCAGCTCCTCTCGGCATGCAGAGCAGCCTGGCGGCCCCCAGTGTGAGGCTGAGCAGGCAGAGCTGTCATTGTTTAACGCCTCCCCTGATTAGTTTACTCTCGCCTGATTAGAAATTAATTAAAATGATGACACAGATCCCAGCAGAGGAGAAGGAGAAGGAGGAGGAGGAGGAGGAAAATGAGGGATATGCGCAAAGGAGTGGGGGGGGTGAGGTGAAAAGAGGGTTGGTTTGTTGGTGACGACCACTGGGACGGGGTGACGTTAAGTCAGGGAGCTTTTAGCAGGAGAGTGTGCCGTGGGGAGGGATTTGGTGTGGAGAGAGTGGCAGGCATGAGGGGTAAGTGTTTTGGGGCAGAGGGGGATGGCGTGCAGGGAGTGGTGCTCTGGCAGGGGACAAACATGGCTTAATGAGTGACTCTTGTCGCAATCAGAACATCGTTTCCTCATGCATTCTAATGAGCTGGATGTTGCAGTGGAGATCAGTTCACGCTCTAATTTATTCAATATATTTTGTGTATTCACCCTGTTTATTTAATAACAGGGACCGAGCACATTAATCAACATCTCAGCCATCATCACATCAGCGCAAATATTCCAGAGTGAGTTTTCTCCTCTGTTCTGCCCGGGTCATGTCATAGCTTCCCAGGACAAACATTGCTGGCAAACATTGAGCTGCTATCTGTGTCTAGGTTATTGCATCCGTACGTGGTGAGTGTTGCCGTGCAAGTCAGAACAAAAGCTTTGAGTATTACATTGAGGCCTGATAACATCGCGGTTGAGCAAATATCAATGTTGTAAACATTTGAGTGTGTAGCTGAGGCTTACATGTCACCCATGGATGAGCCTGTAATTCTCCCCGCTAATAATTCTCCCTGGAGTCCCGCCCCCGTTATCCCACCACAGCCTGTTTGTTGCTCCTCCATCTCTCCCTTCTCCCTCTTGTGTTTTCTCTCCCTCCATCCTTGTCTCATCAAAGGCTGGACTGATATGAAGACACACTTATAAAGCACACTCCGCAAAGTTTCGCCTTCTCAGCAACCAACTTTTGATCTCTAATGTCAACTTCTGCTTTTCCTTTTGCTTCAACCTTCTGCTCTCACCACAATCATTTTTGTTTATTAGGCTGCAGTGTTTTCTCTTCTTTTCCGCCTCCTTTTTTTCCCCCTTGGCCTCCCCTTATCCATGTCATAATGTAATTAAAGGGTTGAAAAAGGTAGTGCGTGAGGCCATGGGTGCAGGTGTGTGTGTGTAAGTGTTTCTGGGGGCCGTGTGGTGCAAAGGCTAGTGGGTTTCCCATAGCGATGAGGGCCCGCGGTTCTCCTGGTAACCTAATTGGCATGTGTTTCCTGGCAGGTCTTCTTGTGGCCTCTCCTAATCACTGTCCCCAGCCCTAACAAGAGCGACCTACAGTATTGCTGCAGCACTGAAGGAGCATGTCTTTTGTTGTTTTATTTCTTTCTCTTTCTTCCTCTTGTCTGTCCTCATCCCCCTCATCCTAACAGAGGGACTCGTTGAGAAGGCCTGATTACCACAGTCAGATCCAGAGATGTGTGTGTGTGTGTGTGTGTGTGCGTGTGTGTGTGTACGAGCACATGCATGTGTATATGAATGAGCTTGCCGCTTTTTCCCTGCTATAAAACCAGTTGGTTTATCGAGGCAGACTCCTGCCCAACTGAGCATGTAAACCCTAATTGGGAAATGCTTTAAATAATTTCTAATTAGTACAAGTGTGGTAATAATTGGCTGGGTAATCTGAGGATTAATTAGCGGTGTTGTGTATGTGTGTGTGAGTGACTGTGAATGAGTCCAAGCGTGTGTGCTCGGTGAGAACGTGTGTGTATGTGGGTTGGTCGTTGTGTACATGCGCAGATGTGTGTGTGTGTGTGTGTGTGTGTGTTTCTGTGGGTCTTTGTGTGCATGTGCATGTGCATGTGCATGTGCGTCCATGGACACACTGAGTCGGGCCTGGACGGGCAGCTGAATAGACCCCAGGTTCTGCAGCTTGCTAATGGAATCCTGACCACTCAAGGAGGTCTGTGGAGGAGGGAGGCTAAGACAGAAGCAGCTTTGTTGGCCAAGTTGTTCTGTGGGTGGCCCCCCTGCATCCACCCCCTCTCTTATGACCCCCACCTTATTTAACAGCTAACCTCGCCTCCACCTCCCCTTCACCTCGCCCTTCCAACCCAGCCCCAGCCGCCATCCCCCTCCCTCTCGCTGTGCACCCTGCTCTTATCTTCTTTCTTTGGCTAAATGACACATTTTATTTTCTTTGACCCAATATGCTCCAAGCCCGTCTGCTGCTCCCCCTCTCTCTGTTTTTACCTAGGCATATTCTTCTGCCACTTTCTCCTCTCCAGCCGTGTTCACCCTCTTCTACCCACCTCTACATTTCCCTCTTCCCATCTTCCTGTGGAGGAGAGGGCGAGCTAGCGCCCGGCTCTTGAGTTGTGTACTTCCACCTGGTCTACCCTCTAATTACTGCATCCTTTCTTTTGAAAAAAGAAATAGAGGACAAAAAAAGAAGGAAATGAAGAGCAAGAAGAGTACAACCACTTGTTGCTCCAAGCATTGCTTTTATAACACTCGTCACTGAATTGGCGTCATTGAGCAACAAGAACAGAAGCTTTTATAGATTCATTGGATTAGGAATTTATATTTCCCAAAAAGCTTTACTCCGAAAAAGGATTTCAAGCTCTGTATCGCAAAGTCTCCACTCCTAACCTATTGGAAGTTTTTCCATCCACCTTTATCTCAGCTTTCACATTGTATATCCCTACACCTCCCACTCTGTCACCTTCTGCCTCCCTTCTCTCACTGTCTCTCTGTGTGACAGATGGCTGTCAAGGCCCCACAAATGGAAAGCAGTAAGCAAGTAAACAAACAAGCTGGGATCAATATGGGATGCTAATTGAATAATGACACAAACAATTCTGCTGAAGCCTGCTCTTAGTCATTTGTTGGTCTATAAGGCTCTCGGGAAGCTGGCAGGCAAGGCCAGTTTGTCGCTGTTTTGTAACTAGCTATAGGCCCATATTGAATTGCTAACAAATAATGTTCATGATACAAATTCATACCTAATTAATGATTGATGTAGAATTACCGAAACAGGAATACATTCAATAAGGAAAGTTTACCTTTGTGTTTTATATTTGTTTAAGTTATTTACACAGATATGATTCTAGCATATTGGCTGACATTATTATTTATTGACTTTAATAAACTGTATACCTTATTGCTTTTTTAATTGCTTACTGCAAGAATAAAAAATAAGTGAATTTGTGATTCTTTTTGAAAACAATTGTTGATAAGCGATTTCTTCTTCTCTTGTTTCTGTCCCCTCCAAACTATCCATCTACTGCTCCAGACTTGCTTCATGGTTGTTTCTGTGACTGATAACCCACAGATTTAGCTAATGGTCCTTAAAGGTGCTTATCACAACCTTGCTAATCTGGTGCGTGAGATACATTTACAAAGGTTGTAGATTTATTACGGCAGAACCTCCCTCCAGCACTAACGCATTTCACACATGTGGAGAGGATGTGGGTTTTACAGTGGTTTTAAAACTGTCCCCATTTTCCAGGTGATGTATACTCAAACCATGAGGCTAGTCTGGGTGCCTGGCCCATTCTCTGACATTTACTGGGCTGGTACAAGGACGTACCCTTTCCCTTCCCCTCCTCTTCCTCCCATTCCTCCCAGTTAATCAGACTGGTGTGAAAAGGAGGCTGATAAGCCCATTGTCTGGCTGACAATGTCTTGGTGATAGGCCCGTAGTGGCCAACTGGATGGTGCTCTGTCCCTTCTCCTCCTGCATCAGCCCGTCCCATATTTCCTTGCCCTGAACCCTCCTGTCCTCGCCCCTCCTCTCTCCTCACCCCTTTATCAACCTTCTTCACCCTTTTCTAAAAACTCTCTTACCCCCCCTTCGCCTTTGCCATGCCTGCACCTCTCCCTCCCTGCAGCCCCGTGCTATCCCTCCCTGACCCTTTTCCTCTCTCCCCTCTCTGCTCACCCTTTCCTCTTCTCCATTGAGCGGTGCAGAGCCACCAGAGGGAACTCATTAGTGCACTGCTCCCAGGTTAATTGGCTAGCTCAAAGAAAAGGACTGAGAAAGAAGAAATGAATGAGAAGAACACCCACTCTGTCCAGGGAGAAAAGGGAATCGACCTGCATGTTTCTCACGCTGGCAGCTCCTCTAAACAGTGATGCAGCTGCTGTCAGGCCAGATGTGATCCTCTCCCACTGATTAGTGCTGTAGTCCTGCTAACTGTGCATGCAGGGGGGGCAAGGCCTTGGCCTCTATTGTTGGATTTATCTACCGTGGAACTATGTAACAAATCTGTAAGGCGCCCCATGTGACAGGTTCATATTTCTCTAAGAAAGGAAAAAACGATAACATCAAGCTGAATTGAAAGTGTTATCTGTTGGATATCAGGATGAGTATATGCAGAGATGGTGGCTGTGGACATGTGCACGCGTCCACGCATGCACATGTGCATGAGAGACTCGCCACAGTGAGCACGGAGAGGCCCTCCATGTCCCGAGAAACAGAAGGAAATGACTCTTGAGGGAGTGTGTTGTAGGAGTGGTGCCTATGACAATGCCAGGAGTGTGTGAGTGGAGTCTGGAGTGCTGTCCACTCTTTAATTAACCACGCCGCTTCCTGTCACCTTGAGCTACCAGCACATGGCGGCCAGAAAGCGACTGGCCTCACATTGTCAAAACAGTAATAAATAAATCGAGATTACATTACAGAGCTGGAGCGGGGGGGATTGAAGTCATTGTCACTTAAATATTGAGGATAATTTTTAGTACAAATCACTATATGTTAAATATTCATTCTCACACCTTAAATAATTAAACTAATAATGCATTATATGTTGTAAATTCCTAATATACATAAAGCACCAGTTCTTAAATAATAAATTTTATAGGTATTTTAATTACAGTTTTCTGGGATTTATTACTTTAGACAGTAGACATTAAATATTGGATTATCACCAAGCCGTCACAGATGCTTTTGTCCGAGAGCATATTCCTCTCCAAACACAGACAATGGGAGGTATTTGGTATTTAGTTTATTACAGATACCTCACTGGACAAAACACTTGAATGGCAACTCAGCATAAAAATGTAAAAATATAAATATAAACACATTAAGATAATAAGATAATTGAGGGCAGTAAAACTGATGGTCCACTTGCAGTATACAGCCCATTTAAAAGGTTCATGTGATGAAAGCGAAGACAAACTGCAGCAATAAAGTGACAAGGTAAAGTGATAAGCTGTGCAAGCAGTCAAGAACCGTGTCATTTTGTATTGGAGTTATGAGCGATTATTGCACAGATGTTAAAGAAAACTTGACGCACCTTGTTGCACCTGATGTTTTGTAAACCTGAATCACTGACAACACAGGAAGATGTCAGATTCCTTTAGATGAGAATGGTCCCAATGTGCTCTGATGGGTTTATCTTTCTGTGTCAATTTCTGGCTAAAAATGTGTGACAAAGAAATTTGCTGCTCACCTAGGAGCTGCTCGCCCATCTTAAAAATGTTGCTAAGTCAATTCCTGTTTCGCACATTTAAATTCCCATACCAGCAAATCAGCAGCGAGTTAAGAAATGATTTATTAAAGCAGTGAATAAATTCAACCTTCAGTAGAATAAATAAAGTCTTTGTTGCCTCTGGTTGTACATTGACTCTTATATATGAACAGAAGGTGTTGGACTGAACCAACAACCTGACAGTTAAATTCAACCATGCTGTATCACCTGAGACGCACCCAGTACTTCTATTAAGTAAATGCCTTATTATTGAAGGAGGTCCCCTGAGGTTCAACATTATGGAGGAATTTAGTTTAGTGAGTGTGGTTATGGGTAGACAAAGTGCTGGCAGAAGCACACAGGAGGCCTGAGTAAAGAATAAACAAGGCACATCCCCTCTTTCCTTTCCCTTTTCTCCCTGTGGCTCCTTCTCTTTTCTCCTCTCTTTCTCTCCGGTGAGATGATAACAGGATCAGTGGTTCGCTGGGCTTCAGCCAGCGAAGGGATCATATTCATATGAGAGGGGTTGAGACGCTCTCCAGATTGGCTGCTGCACCTGACAGAGTGGGGGCGATTAGGAGCAGGGATAGCAACAGCGCTAGTCACAAGCTCACCTTCTGCCATCTTCAACTCTCCTCTGGATCTGCTGGGGTTTGTTGGACATCACTCCTTGTAACACTCCCCCGTCTCTCATCCTCTCATCCTCCTGCCACCAACACACACACACACACACACACACGCATACGCTCAAACTCCACACACTAACCTCCTCCCTTGTCTTTTCAGCTGGGAGAGAGAAAGCAAAAAGCAAGACAGGGGGGCACTGCATAGATTTGCTGCCATTGTGTGTCAATCATTCTGTCTGTGTGCATGTGTGTGTGTGTGTGTGTGTGTGTGAGTGTGAGTGTGAGAGAGAGAGAGAGGAAGAGAGAGAGCCCTTGCCTCCAGTGATTAGCTCTGTCAATGCTGGGCTCTTGCTGCTTACAGAATAATACAGTAAGGCCTTGAGGAGCAGGAGGGTAAGAAGAGGAAGGTGGTCTGTCTATAGGCCTGCCGGCTCAGCGGTCAATGGTTTCTGTTATTGTGTGTGTGTGTCTGCATTTATGTGTGTGTGTGTGTCTGAGAGAGAGAGAGAGAGAGAGAGAACCTGTGTTTGCTCATCTGTCCTTTGGATTATTTGTTTGTGTAGGAGAGTGTATTTTGGGAAGTAAATTTTAGCTAAGTTACTTGGTTTTGTTAGAAAACGCATGAAATAGGAGGTGGATGTCTGAGCAGCAAAGCAGCAAGTCTGCATGCATAAAAAGAAAATATAACAATTAGTGCAGTCAGCACACACACACACACACACACACACACACACATGCACACACACATACGCAGTTAGGGTATCCCATCTCTGCTGGTCAGTTAGCTGCATGCAACCTTCCCCTCTCTCTCTTTCTATTCTAAGTAGTCTCTTGCTCTCAGTCTCCCTCAGACACACGCACACACATACACACACACGCACATCTTTTTGCTCGTGTCATAAGTGGGTGTGCAGAGTATTGCCTTGAGCTGCAGATGAACATGAAATAAACACAAACTAGGGTAGTGACAGTTTTAAATCGGCTTTAGATCACTATGAAAGGTAAAGGATTAGGATGCTTTTTCCAGTCCTGAGGAGATAGGACACAGTCTTGGAGGAGAGCCCACTGTGGGCTGGGTGTCTATCTTCTAATCTTCTAAAGCACTCTTACAGCATTTGCATGTAGTATGGCCTATTTCGCTTTTGCCCGTCTATATCTGCTATGATAAAAAAAACAAAAACGGATCTTTTACACAAAAATGGAAGAGCAATTTTCTTGTGATATAGTCATCAATTTCACCCTGTTTTTGTTTTATTATTACCTTACTGTATACATTACAAATTGTCCTCAGGAGGCAGTTTTTACGTTTTGTTGTGCAATATCTGTTCTTTTACACAATTTAGCAATTTATTTTCTTGTTTACTTGTTTGTTTGTTTTATGGGTTTAACCTGTGAATAGTTTAAATTGTTAAAGCCGGTTTAATGCGTAATTGTTGGCATTTAATTAATTAAAATCCTTCAAATTTGTATTTTAGGATTTAGTTGTTATTTAAAAAAATAACACTTAAGGTTAATTTTTTTTTTTTTTTTTTTTTTTTGCTTTTCTGAATTGGTTTTAAATTCCATGCCATTTTTTCCTGAATCTCGCATCCATTATTAAGGATGCAAATTATTTCGATAATTGATAAAAAAAAAAGGATTGTTTTATTTCGGCCATTTTTTTGAAACATCGGGACAAGTAGAAACAAAACTTTTAATAATTGCTCTCTTAATTAGCCAGAATATTTGATTTAATCCATGTTTAGTGAATACATCTCCCTTTAATTGTGAATACACAGCCTACCGTGCAGGCCGTCCTTTGATTGCTGTGGGGTTTTGTCAGCTTTTTTCCAACCAAACCAGGCATGAAACTGTCCCGGGAAGAGATTTTTTTTTATATATTTTATTTGTCCTTATAATGCTTTCTCCCACTTTCCCTTTCGAGTGCACAGAGGGAACTCGCAACAAAATCAAATTAAATTTTCTATTGAAAATGTTGCTCTTGTTATTCAGATGCTGGTTTAGGGTCTTTTGTGTGAATCTAATTATTCTCCACTATCAGGACGGTCCACAGGGTAATTAGTCACTTCTCACCAAAGTCCTCCCTGCATCCTCAGATTCTTATCACCATAACTCTGACATTTTAAAAGAGACATTTTTCCCTCTTTTATGATAGTATGATAGTCTGGGTTTTTTTTTTTTTTATTCCTTGGCGCGCGCTTATTTTTTAAGCAATTTGGTGTGCGGGTAAATAGTCACTGCTTTCCGAAAATGCGCCTGCCTTTCGATTGTGTCGTGTTGGAGGGGTTGGGGGGGAAAAAAAAAAACTCGACGCCGTTGCTGCCTGTGTGGGGATCAGACAAGCAGAAATGTTGCGCCGTGCCAATCAGAGCAACAATGCCGTGCAGAGTTGGGAGTGAAGAAACAAGCGAAGGAGGAAGAGAAGCCTGGAATCAAAAGGAGCGCATGAAGAGGTCCGGCCGCGGCGAGAGGTCCGGAGCAGGAGGACAATTCAGCGCCTGCATGGCTCTCAAAGAGCTGCAACACTTGCACTTGGGATAAATTGGTATATTTGAGTGGCTGTAATAGTCTCCACAGTCTCTCTTTAAGGGGAGAACCGAACCACATTAATTTTTTTTTTGGTCATATTGTATAGCAGCATAAAAAAATAACTAAACACTTGAATATCATAATATTTAAAAAAAAAAATCTAAAAAAAAAACAAGATAGTCTCTGAAATAAAAAAAAAAGAACATGAAGTTCCTATAGAGGAACATAGTGTTGATTTGATTTGTTAATGCCTAATAACATCTCCTACATTACCTTTTCTTTTTAGATTCACTACTTTTAAAATAACCATATAAATATTTAGGCCCATGTTTGCTACAGCTCCAGATTTCTGTTTGCTGGTATTTAATTGCCGAAAAATCGACTCTGCCACTGATTGTTGCACAGCATGACATGATTTTTTTGTCTGCAAGCGTTTATTTTATTTTTGGCCCACGTGTTCCCCTCTGTTGTTTTCAAGAGCATTTTTATTTTAAGTAGTAAAGGCTGTGGAGTGTGGGCTAATAATGGCTCTGTGTAGTTGGTGATTAGGCATAGTCACCCCCTTTTGCAATTTAAAAGACAACTTTTTTCATCACAAAATTGGTTTAATACCCTCTGATGCAGCACCAAGAACCTTTTTAGTAGGTCTGGCTTCTATGATTTTTCATTTTTTGGGGCCTAGTGTAAATTTTATTTTTCACTTCAGTGTTTTTACATCAGTGTTTAATGTTCATACTTCAGCAGCTCTAAACCTCTACATCTTCAATCCATAATGCTCATTTCTGCCACCTGTAGGCTGTGACCTTTAGGCAACAGGGGAGTGAGAACCTCATAAAAATGCCTGAAATATTTATGCGTATCAGATCCAATATCGAGCCAAACTGTCACATTTGTGCAGTTGTGGGGAAGTAGTTTAAATATGAAATATGTCCATTAAATAATAAAAAACTCACAGACAGCGAGACAGGTTGGCGGGGACACAGGACGGACAGATCAGCAGATCATGGTCCGGGCTCAATCAGCCTGACAGCTGATGCAGGACTTACCAGTAATTATGACAAAATGATAACCAAACCAAATAAGTGTGCGTCTGTGATGCAGCAAAATTTTGCATGTCTGCATGCGAGCCTGCAAATATCAGTTTATTTGTGTTCCATACACTTCCTGGCAAGTGTTGATATTATGTGATTTTGGTGGTTTTAGAAAGAGAACGAAAGAGAGAATAGTGGTGAGGGGGTGAGAAGGAGGGTGTTTTCTAATCAGAGTCACTGTCGTTTTGTTGTCACCTGCTCCCAGACAGACAAAGTGGCATTTCCTGACTGTTCCCATCCCCGTCTGAGTTATCTGACACCCAAAAATACGGCTACGGGGAAGCAGGGAGACGAGGCACCACAGCCTTATCCCGGTAAGGAGATGGCTTCTTATCAGATCAGGCTAGGAAGTTTATTTTATGGAGTAAATCTGTATAGAGGGGATAAAGAAATGACACATCCCTTGCGGACACAAAGGGAGAAGGAGATTAGTCCTCCAGCAGCATATATGGCTTTAGTTCAACCTGACAGGCAGCGGATTGAAAGGTCATGAAATAATAATCCCCCTATTCTTCTGCTCTAATCCTACGAGGGTGTGTTTCACTATGGGAACGTATAGGCTGAGGCTATGTGCTGCAGGGTGGATGTTCATTTTGTGTTGTCACTGTATTTAGATAGGCATCCAACACTGATTTAAATTAATTAGACTAATTATGATTGAAGAGGCATTTTTTCTGATGAATGTCAGCGCCAGTGCGTCTCTCTGATGTTAGTGGTTTTAGGCTTTGTTCTATTTTTCGCGATGCATGCTTGTACACATGCTGGAGGTTATTTTTTATGCGCCTGCCTTTTTTTTTTTTTTTTTTTTTTAATCAGTCATGTTGGAGGTTAAAGGGACATTACAGAAATCTCCCTTTACCTGGAGCCTTTTCCTCCACCACCTCACACACACTTTAAGCATCAGGTGTGATGCAAACACACACTTAAACCCACTGCGCTTGTGGGTTTACATGCGTGTGTCTGTGCATGCACAGGAGGAACGGGGGCAGAGCGTGCCATTTAAGGAAGTGTGATATAGCACGGTGTGTGCGCGTGGGCTTGTGTTATGTGTTTGGAGTGTGGTGGGTAGAGAGGTGAAGGGAGAGGGTAGAGTCTGTCCAACAGCCTGATAATCAAGCATCACAAATGAGAGTGAGAAATTCAGTGCAAACTAATGTGCTCCACACAATTACTCGATTAATAATTGTTATTCCATTACAGTGCCATTGAGACTCAGAGAAAGAAAGAGAGATGGTGGGAGAGAGAGATTTTCAGAAACAGGGACGGGGACGAGAGAGAGGGAGGCGGGAGAGGAGAGGGGGAGAGAGAGAGAGAGAGAGAGAGCACATCAGGCTAAGAGATCTGCAGTGGCTGTATATTTCCCAATGCCTAGTTAAGGCTGCAAGGCAGGGGTCAGGAAACTTAATTATAGCGTAAGTGGATAGAAACTGCAGAATGATAAAGAGAAACATGCAGACAGATTGGAATGGCAAGGACAGGTTTAATACTATTTTCTCCTGTCTGCTTCTCTCCCACAATACAAGCCAGACCTGCAATCACACAAGGAAACAGCCCATATACCCTGCCTGACAATAACACTAATGCATATCAAAATTACATACTCGACAACTGCAAGGCATTTTGCATGGCCACTATTACTATCCAATTTTGTGAGTTCAAGAAAATACATATCCCATGTAATGGTGATATCAGAGGAACTTATTTCCATGCTGTGTGTGTCAAGGCTCCAGATAAGCTCTCACCTGTGGTCGAACAGTTATTAAATTGTATCTACCACGATGGAGCCGCTGAATAAATAATCCGTTTTTTAATTTGCGGGGCCACCATTAATTCGTCATCCTCTCCTTTTTATTTATTTTCCTTAATATCTCAACGTTCTGAATTTTTTTAGGAAACCACATGTGTGTGTGTTCCACATGTCTTGATTTGGATTTCAAATCGATGGCTCTCAATGGGGGGGCCCCAACGCACACGGTCTGCTGTGCGAGCTCTGCAATCTATTTGCACTGTATAAGATTTGCATATCTGCAGCTCATGAAGCAAGGCTTTAATTTCCTCCTGCAGGAGATAAACATCACCTTGTTGGAGCAGATGGGCGGAGGCAGGATGGGGTCAATGAAGAAGAAGCGGGACAATGGCACTGGTTCAGGCACTGAATGGCCAGAAGTAATAAAATTGCACAATTTCCATATAGTGGCCAATTTTTTTGTGATAAATTAGGATCAAATGTGATATAAGGACATGCTGCCAAATTCTGTGAGGCGGAGAAAGGGTGGATTGTGAGACGAGGATTATATTCAGTTTGTTACATGTTTGAAGCATACTCATGGATACACAGAGGGCCACATGTGCGACTGACAGCATGTTTCCCTTTTTGTAAAAAGGGTGAAAAATGACTTCCTTCGACTAAAGCTCCTAACCTGACCATGATCTTTAAGTGACTATATTTCAAGATAAGTTTCTTTTACACCATCACCTTTGAGTATATTGTCTTTGTTAATGTCTGTATTAAAAATAATTAATACTCTCTGTGGTGCTCGATTCTATTTCTTGCTACTGTTGGCATATTGTACTGATCACACCACGAGAGGTGCTGTATTCTCTGAATTAGAGTGTCAACTAAGCACCTTTCTTATGACAATATTAGACACAATGGAAATGATTAATTAGCTTCAGATAGATGGAATTTAATCAGTGTCTGAGCTTGAATTTAGTTCACATGTAAGGAGGTAAAATTGGATGTCAGGTTAGATGAAGTGAACTTTTCTTAATTCATTTAACTTTAACTTGCAGGATGTGCATTGTTGGAGCTCACAGATTGTTGTACACCATTTGTATTAGAGCAGGGAGACAGGGATAGCAAGAATAGTTTCTGAATACTGAGCAGCTCATGCGGGAGTTATGTAAACCTCTTGTTATTTGGATGTAGGAACCTTGTAATTAAAGTACTTCTACAGGGGATGGTTCCGCTTTCTGCCTCCTGGAGAGCAGGGGCTAGGCTGGAGGTTGTAAAGGGTTAGAGGGGGTGGATGAGGTGGAGAGAAGAACACTCCCGTCATTTATTAGCTCCCATTATCTTGTATTTATTTATTTATCAAAGACACCAATGCAAATCAGAATCTCAAGTCATGGATCCTGTTAATGACACAGACGAGAGTAATTAATTAAAACCACATGCACATAACACACACACACACACACACACACACACACACACACACACAAGCGCACACATTATGCATGTGTAAACCCTCATGTGACAAGTTCATCTGATTTTCAAAGACGCCTTGCAGTCGGATAAGGCTAGAAGAGAGAGGAAAAGGCACGAAATCTGCATCACAGTGTTAATTTAATCAGACTTCAGTAATACCTCTTCTTCTCCTCTCTCCCCGGGCAGCTTGCAGTTTCTCTGCTAGCTTGAGGAGAAGATGAAGGGAGCTTTCAGCCTCTTAGAAGATGAGGGTTAAAGAACGGAGAGATTAAGGAAGTGAGAGTGCGACTGAAAGGAGGGCTGGGGATTATGTCATCTACAATTGATGTGCTCTCTTAATGTACCTTTAAACATGTGCCACTGGGGCCTGCTTTTATTATGTCTATTCATTCATGGGAGAAGGAGGGAAGGGGGGAAGGGGGGGGTTAAAGTATTAACCCAGAAATACTTTGCAACATATGTGTGGCTCGTGTATTGAGTGTAGTTATCAGGGTTTATGTCACTTTGATATGTATACGGCATGTGGAGAGATCGTCTTTGTCAAAGGAAGTCCATTTCTGCTCGGCTTCCCATACACTGCCATGCATTGTACTGATCTCCATATCAAAAAAGAGATCCTTTATCGAACGATCATAGGGACAAAATGTGTCTTTATTCCACATCTTCAGCTCCAATAAAAATGTTCCCGCAATCTAGTCCAACTTGGACTATGAGCAAAGGATTTATTAAATTGACTGAGTCTTCTCTAGCTGCTGAATGAATTGTCTCTCAAATTGCTGCTTGTCTCAACAAAATGACAGCGTGGAGTGTGCGTGGAAGATCTGCAGATCTTATCCATAAGAATGTTATGGGGTTAAGTGTACTTGGAGGTGTGCGTGTGTGTGTGTATTCGTGTGAGTGCGCACATACACTTGTCTCTGTGTCTGAGTGTCTGTAGTGTGTGCAACCATTCGATTAAAACCCCCAGCTATCACTAACTGGATTAGCTGAGTGGACAGCAGAAGTCTATCATTGCTTATTGATTTTCTCTGATTCCCATCAGCCCATCAGGGCAGGACATTCTGTGAGTGGCCCCAGTGGGGATCACTGCTGCGGGCCTGGGTTAACATATCAGAGAGGCTTCAAAGCAGGCACCCATCTTTCTGTGTCAGGAAAAGTCAAATAAGTCAAAGCTATCAGGGGCAACAGATGCTCACGTCTCTCCTCCCCTGTGTGAAAAATACAGTCTGACTGCATCTCAAGAGAAGGACTCAGGGATCGATTTAATCAATGAATCACTAGGACAGTAGTGTTGAGCAACAGCAAGTGAGTCTCTCCTGACATTGCGGAGGACGGTGTTCCTTTCTCTCCTGTGGTCAATTTTGTGAAATTAAACAATGACAGCATTGGCATTTTGTCTTACCATTGCCCTTGTAGCTCAGCATCTGATTTTGCCCCTGATATCACCAACACAAAGCTAATCTTGTATATCATATGTAAAAAGGCCATATTGTATTTTAGTTATATTCTGTATGTTCTAATGCAGCTCAGTACACCCAATCACACCTGTAATGTTAACAGTCTTATTGAAGTGTTAATTTAATTCTTTGTTTTGGCATTGAGGTCGTAGTTAGTGATGGTGTTGTACTAGACTGTGTTATATTCAGAGGTTTTTCTATTGTTCAGACCTCTTGAGTATGTATGTGGACTCATACAAAAAGAAACACTTCTCAATATAATGTAGTCCATTACAGTATCACCTTTTACTGTTTAATTGAATCAAAGCATTTCAGACAGCGTCACCAAAAACAGACCATTTGGAGCCTTGAGAACATGGATGTTGTATTGACTGTAATTTGTCCAGATGTTTCTAAAAAGGGGCCACTGAGTGTGTATTTCCCACAGCAGCTGTGTTTACATTTTTTCATTAACTTGTGATATGAGCGACAGTGGGAATGTCTGCCTTGTTTCATTACTAAATATGAGATTGTTCTGTGCGGTTGCTGAATGTTTCATTTGCTGTGACAGGGTTTGTAGTGAGCATGACTTTGCTTTACTGAAAAGGATAAAAAAAAAGAGAGCTGAATTCACTCCGAACTATCTGAAAACTTAGAGAAGAAACACAGCGGCTCTTGCTGACCAGTCACACTTCTTTGCAGTTCCCCTGTGTTTCCCCACTGGGTTGTTACATTTTTTAGGGGGAGCATGTTGGCATATTTTCAGAGGCACATAGCCATTATTGGGGGGATGGGGGTGGGGGGTGTGCTGAACAGGATTTGTGTCCCCTTTAAACCTCTGGCCCAATAAGCACAGAGTCCATTGTCACAATAATGGTCATCCTAAAAACTTTTGTCCCATGGTGAACATGTATAACTCCTGGCTACAACATGCTACCAGCTAAACCTCTAATAAAACACACTAATTTGGCTTATAATCAAAAAACAAGCAGGCAACAATCAAGCAAGCAAGAGGATAACATCGCTGACGCAGTCAAACATCAAGCAAACGCAACAACACAAGACACATGACATAGCTTGTCAGCTAATATTGCTAATATTGCAGATTCAGTAGATGAAAGAGTGACTCTCATAACATCCGTGGGCAGATTGTTTTAACCTTAAAGGTAAAACATAAGTGGCTATGAGGTTACATCGACAGGGTTGTTTGTCCAAACCAAAAGATTACCAAAAGATTACGTACACCACATCATAGCTCATTTGTTAATTGCCATCTTCTTCTGACAGAAGTGACTGCTCCTTTGTTGCCATCCTCAAGAATAAAGAAGTGATTGGGTACAGAGGAATGGAGGGTGTAGTGCGTCTATGTGAGGGAGAGATAGAGATACTAATGGAAGATAATAATCTAGAGGAAGCTGTCAGCAGTTCACCCTCGATGGCGCAAGTGTCAAAGGCTAAAAGAGGTCCACGGAAATTTGTGAAATTAATAATAGTGTTTGTGAAAGGGTGAAAAAGACATGTACGATGAGGTTTAAAAGTGTTCCTCTGGATGCAGCTGTGACAGGACCAGAAGAATTAGTCCAATTAAAAGTGGTAATTGCTTTGCTAATTTCTCCTATTAATTTCTCAGACTGTAGGATAGAGTGGGAGCATAAAAGGCAAAATGTTTTAACCCCTCATTGCCTTGATTTCTTCTCTCACCTCATCCTCACTGATGTCTGCTTTGCTCTCCTTGTATTTTAATAGCTCGTCTCAGCTCCCCACCACTTACACACTCACCTCTGATTTCTCTTGAGCTTCAAAAAGTGTCTTTGTCTTTTGCTTTTTCTCTGCAACCCAAGGATTCCCAAATGATTTTTTTCATACCGGCAGTTTGCAGGAGATGATAATTGCAACGTGGATAATAGTTTATTTGGATCATAGTTTAACAGGGTTATTGTTCATTATCATGACAAAATAATAACATATCACTAAAACATTTCTCCACATACTTTGCGGGAAAAAAAATAAACTACAAAGGCACTGCAGAAATTTTGAATAATACTGCAATTTTAAAAAAAAAAAAACATTTTTACATATGGTTGTAGAAAACAGCATCTAAATGACTGTTGACTGCCAATACATGATAATACATTCTTCTCTTTTTTAACATGATCACATAGCCGCTGTTATGTATCAGTAGTAATGTTAGATGTCTACATAATGTTTAATTTTTCAGGGGTCTCACTTTGTCTGTAGTCCATGTGGAAAGTGGAAGCTACAGGCTGGCTAACTAGCTTAACAACCAACAGGTCTTATTGACCAGCAATACTCATTGTTCTTGTTATATCAGCAGCTGTAGGATCATTGGCAGTAGTCGTAATTACAAGCTTGCTACTTATAAATAGCGTTCATGTCAATGTCCAAGTACTTATTACGCCTGGGATATTTCCTGGAAGTCCCAATATATCTGAAAAGTCACTTAAACATGCAATTTCTGCCATTGGAGTTTTTTGATTCACAACAATTTAAGCAAAAGATGTAGTTTGATGACACAGTAAAGAAGCAATGGAGTGTTTATTTCATTGTGAAACAGCCACCATTGCAAATAAAAAGCGGTCTGACTGACTCGGAAATGTAGGTACACAACTCATCAAAATATATAACAGCACAGTCATTTTTAGGTTTTTTGAATGTAGATATGTTACATACTAAATGTTAAATAATGATAAAAAGCATGAAAACCAAACATTCTACAAAGGTGAAAACTGTAGCTAACTTTTATGAGTCCAGTTGTGGCGATAGCAACTGGGCAAACTAATATTACTCGCAACAAAGAGAAGTTTTCTGACTTCGGTCCATTTGTTACTCCATCATTTGAACCTTTATTTGTACCAGTAAGTAGATTTGGTTTGCAGTTAAAAAATACAAGACATCCACTGACAGTTTCAGACACCACCAGCCAACATACATGTAGGAAACCATGCAGGATAAAACATGACAAGAGGATGACGGACATAATGATGAAAGATAAGAGATAAAAAAATCTTTGGTGCTAATCAAAATGTTAAATATATTATAATTACCAATAAAAACATGAATTAACACACAGAATGCTTCAATAACCCACGAGGCTGAGTAATGGCTGACAACTTCTTCCTCTCTAATATTACTGTGACATAAAAAAAACTGTTATTAGTGCCCCCACAGATACTGCACCTATCAAACTAGGTGAAAAATTTGACCTTTTGAGCACACAAGTCAAAACAAAAACAACAATTTTCTCAGAAAAAAAGAAATTTTAATATCACTTTGACTTACGACATTTACTGTAACACACTCACCATTGAAAACTGTCTTATCCCTCTCACACTTTTTGAATGCAGGAATGAACATACTGAGACCGGACATTACATTTGTAGGGTCAGAGAGGAGGATTTTTTCTCAGAGTCCTGTCTTGTCTGACTTGATTATAGCCCATAAATGTGTCAAAAAAAAACCCCAAAAAAAACTCTGGGAACAAATGATTCTTCTCCTCTGCTGCAGCCGACAAGGTGGTCAGCCATGTAATTTGTTCCCGTCTAGCTCCAAGTGTGTAGTGTAGGCACTCCATTGAATTCCCATCCGTCATGGTTAGTTACACGCCTGTCAGCTGCTCTCCCACTGCCCAGCGGTCGAGCCATCACCCTTGACCTGGAAGCATTATATCTAAATCACATTACATGGCCCTGTGTTCTTTATTTCCCTTTTGAAGTCACCAGAGTGAGACATCTGTCCAGCCCTGTTTGAGTTTACTTCCCACTCAGCCGCCACATCTTAATTAGCTGATCTGATTGTATGTGTGTGTAAGGATGTGTGTGCGTGTGTGTGTGTGTGTGCCTTTTTGTGCATGTTTGTGTGTTTCTGTACTTGTGTGTGTTAGACAGTGCGCATCTCTGTTTGTGTCGGCAGATAGGGGCTTGTTTGTGGGCTGAGGGTGATTGACAGGCTGATGGGAAGATAATATGCTGAGAACGACAAGCAAAAGGACCTGGAATTCATTCATTGTGAAGATAATGAATCTGAGAGAAAATCCTTGTGTTTGTTCATTAACCATTGAGGCTGGATGACACGGCCTTCTAGGCACTGTCAGCTACAGATGGCCCTCACTGAAGGATTCTGCAGCACCTGAGTCCTTCCTGGCTAATAAGGTTGTAATTAGCACAGCAGTGAGAGCGGCATGGCCCTCAAAACAGCTTCTCCATTAAAAAAAAAAAAAAAAAAAAAAAGTAAACATTTCTGCTTGTTTTTAAATCAAGGTGATTTCCTTTGCAATCTCTACCTGGAATTTAATGCAGCTGAATGCTTGCCCTTATGTTTACGTCTATATGGAAGGGAAATTGGTTTCAGTTCTCTCGTGTCCTTGTCGGCGCTATTATGTGATTATGGCTTGCTGTACATACTGCAGTGTCCCTTATCTTGTCCTTTGGCATATCTTTGACTTAACAGCACGTTGAGGAAGTTAGGAAATGGTAAGATACATTTTTAGCACTGTGAAAGATGGAAAAGGTAGAGGTGGAGGTGGTAGAAAAGATTCATGACTCTCCAACATTAAGGCCACTGCCATGAGCCAGCAGCTATAACCACTGTGCCATAAAATAGTCTCATTTATACTTTGCTAGAAAACTAATCAGCCAAGCAGTACTCCATCCCTGACATCTGCATGTACAGTCTGTAGGCTCTGTGTAAAGGTGTGCTATTACTGCCTTACAGGTATTCTACATGACAATACTGAGACATTTATGTGATCCAGACTAATACGCTTAGAAATTAGATAGCCTTGTTGCCAGTTAGGTTTTGATTTAAGGGTCAAAATATGAAACATAAATGAAGACTAAAATGCTGGTTTTAAACTGACCATGGTTCTTTTGTGCATGCTAGATAAACAGATTTTTATAAAGAAAAATACTAAGCCACTTTCTGCACAGTGCACTGTATCATGGACAGCTGATAGTTAGGCAGCATTTTCAACGAGTTACTTCATGTAGTTGGAGTTTACATCGTTTTATTGCACAAACCCATATGAATGGCATAACAACAATGCCGGCTTGTTTGTAGACCTCCACTGTCACCTTTTTTACTTACCTGTCTTCAATGGGCTATATAGCATCCATTGCAAAGTGAACACTGTCAAGACCCGATTTTATCTCATGCATTCACTGCCCCGCAGATCCTATGGTAAAGTGCAGGCTAGATCATGAGAATGATCAGTCTTTAGGCCAGTTGAGAAGAGCGAGCAGCTAAATGAGGGATCGGTTCTTGTAAAGGGCGGGTGAAAGTTAAGTGAATCCAAAGGTAGGCAAGTTTTTAGAGTATAAATTTACAATTGAGGGAGTTGCATTCAGGTTGAAATTGTCACTTCTCTATTTTCAGCTGGTTTTCACCTCACGTGCAGCGTGTGGTTAGGTAAAAACCTCATACATCATAGCTCTACAAATTATATAACACTTTCAGTGTGCATCAGTGAAAAGGACACAAGTCTATAGCTTGCTATATTGTGTGCTGTATTAAAGCGCTCACACCGTAGAAGGGCCGTGTGTCTTACATCTTTATATGTTTTGTTAGGTTACATTTACAACTGGTACTCAATTACTCAAGTGAATTGAGTCCATTTGTCATGTAGTTAAGGCACAAACCCAGGACATCTTTTATATTAGTACCAATTTATGTCAACAGTGAAATCAGGTGATTCTTCTCATTGAAAATTCACATACTGAAATAAGTGTGCTATAGAAGCAGTTCTCATAGAGGGAAGTTGTTTACTCCCACATTTTCATGACTAACATCAACAGAGAGGGCACTGATTCTCATTCATTTTTTATTGGTGACATTGATTTCATCACAACGAAATTGGCTGAACTGCGAGCCTCGGTAACTTAAGGAATGCAGAAAATTGCAAGTCATCTTCTGTGAAAACAGAAATATTTAAAGTAAACAACAGAAATTGCCCATCTTAGTGGTGCCTTTGAGATCTTTGAGGATCATGGCAAATCCATGTATAATCATACAAGATTGTATCAAGTTTTTAAACAGAGTAGTTCCATCACAGTTTATGGATCCTGAAGGGTTTTAAATGTTTCGAAGCAGGAGTCTTTGGCATGGCAGTTGTATCGCATTATATCAACTATATTGTCATTAATCATAGAATTATTAGTCAGCCTGTCTCATTTACATCCAAGAGCGGGCTTAAAAACTGAAACACCTCTTTTGACAATGCACTACGGTTCAATAACACCACAAAGCGCAGCCTCCGTCATGTTCATAAAATTGAATTAACACCTCTAAAAGAGTTGGAACAAAGACTGAACCTAGAAACTGTCATTAGGGTAGAAATGATCAGTTGTTGTAATTAGATAGGGGTGATATTTAGGAGCCACACACAGGTGTCTCACCTAGTTATATATCCTCACGCATGCAAATCCCTGAAGGTGTATCTGTATTAGTGTTTGAGGTAATCAGTGTTAGACTGTGTGTATCATATTTAATATTACTCAAAAATTGTTTTGCTCGGTCTAATTACTGTTTTTTTTTAAGTTTCAGCACATTTAACCGTCTTCTGTGAAGATGTGTGAAGATCATTTGTGTGATTCTTTTTCAATGAAGATTGCGTGAAGAGAGACCTTCTTAGAATCTTATTTCCTTCTTGATTGTATAGGTCTTTATTGTTGGCTGACTGTAGGACAAAGGTAGGAAAGAGTTATCTTTGTTTTCTGGCCTTTACACTAAGAGAGAATTACTGTCCTTCATAGTAGAGGATAATTGATAAGACATTATCTTAGGTCTTCCAGTAAACACTTTTCTTTCTTCTTCACTTTGCTTTCTCCCTCTTCAGTTCTCATCTCATCCTCCTCTCAGAGCAACCTTCACTTCCATGTTTTTTTTTCACCTGAATTGTTTACTCTGGCTCTTCTGTCTCCATCACATCTTCCTGCTCACAAGTCAGATGTTTTACAAGCATAAAGCATACAGGATTTAAATTACCCTCCTACGAGCATGATGGTTCTAACTTGTACAGCAAAATAACTACTTTGTGTCAGTGTTACAAATCACCTTACAGTTTAAACTGCTGCAGAATCATTGCTTGTTATAATTTCTAGCAGCAGCTTAATTTTGTATAAGCTCTAAAACAGCAGCACTTACCAGCTTCCAACCTGCAGAGCAACCCCTGTACATCATTGACTGCAGGAGAAAAATGTCCTCAGAGGTGTTTTCTCACAGGTGGAGAATTGATTTGTGCTGTTCAGGCGTCGGGACAGGAGCTCTGAAATCCAACAGTATAGATTTTGCTGAGGCAGGATCACATTACTTCTGATTAGAGAAATAAATGTTTTTGATCCTTACTGGAACTTGACTGATAAATCTGAAGAGCCCATGCATCTGAGGAAGAAACAAGCCTTTAGAAGTTTAAATACATAGATAACATCTGCCTGAAAAATAAAGAATAATACAAATAAAATACATCAGCATTGACTCAAAAACATGGTAACTGAGGAATATGGTGACCAACCTGCTGCATGTAAAGTTGGGTTGTACGGTTACAGTACATGTATACACATAACTTAATTTGCTGTAACCTAATTTCTCTTGGTAATGTTTCTAGTGTGAATGTAAACATGTCTGGTGATAATAACAATTGGTCCCTTATCCAGTTGTCACATACTGTACAGTGAATCAGATTTCAGACATAGATTAGGTGCACCGAAAGAACACTTTGCCACTGGTTAATCAATAACATGAATCACAAATCCAAATAGGCTTGTTAAAATGAAATAACCAGCATATCAGCCAGAAGTTAGGCATGTGGTAATGAAAAAAAAAAGATGTGCTGTTGATGTATAGTACATCCCAACAAAGAAGAAATTCTAAAAATATATGGGGACACACCTTTATTGAGGATTCATGCGTGGTTAAAAGAAACCATGTTTTTTTCAGACAACGCGACACAAGTGATCAGTATGCCTGCATCAGTTCTCTTAACATGTAATTAAAACCACAGCTGCAACAGATTTTTTTTTATAGTTTTGAGGTGACTTTTCTTTGAATAACTAAAATAAGAGCCTTACATCCTCTCAGAACAAGTTCACATTAACAGAAAAACGATATGAACAATATTCACTTGAGCATTTCAAGAAAATGTCACACCTGTCAGCTACTCAGTGGAATTCAAATTTCTTTATTGTTGGTCAGGCATTATTAAAACTGACCATACAGGCTTAAAGGTCCAATCGGAAATCAGAACCTAAGGTATGAATCTATTAAGAACAATATCGCATTTATCTTTTGCATGATTTAGCCTAATGACTCATTGACTTGATGCTCACAGTCCATTAGTCACCTGAGGAGAGAGGAGACATGAGGATTGACAGAGCTGTTCTTCTTCTAATGCACCTTCCCACCTCTTTGGGCGACCAGCTTTGCTGACTTTGTGCCACTAGTTGGGTTGATATCAGTAAAACATCTGAAATCAAAAAAATCACATGAAAAGTAACTTCATGAAAAAACTGTGCTTGCAGCTGCTTGATGAGAGAAAGTGCAGGATCTCCCTGGTTGTGTAAGACAAACAAACAAGTTTCCCTTTCAATGTAAAAAACTGCAAAATATAAAAAATAAACAAATTAGGTCGTATATTTTTGGAAGTTAACACACTATATAACACACCACTAACAAAAAAAACCTGAATTATTGTGAAAGAAAGTGCAAACCTTGTACAGATGTTAAAATATGTCCGATTCAATTCAAACCCAAATACTTCTTGTTAGTCGTAAAAGTAAAAACAAACTGGAAGATGATAATAATCCACCAGAATTCCATTTAAGTACATAGTTACCTTTGAATAAGTTCCTGTGTGCAATATCCACCTGAGCCTTCATGCTCACTATCAACTGAGTTCCTGTGAGCTAAAGGTAAAAAAATATTGGTGGTTTATGTGTAAATGTTTTTTCTGTTGCCTTCCACATAAACATAATCTACATATTGAAATTGACTAAGTTAAGCTAACTCACCTACCTGAACCTGTTTTGGTCCTTGCCATGCTTTACAACAATTTTTTAAAAAAAAACAAAACAAATGGTATCCCTCAGACTCAAGGACTCAGAGAGTCAGGAAGCATCGGTGTTCGTTTGATGTTATCTGCTTAGCTAACAAGACAAAGAAAAAAACATGTTCAAAAATGTCATTAATTCCATCAGTCTCATTTCACTAATAATGATTCATACCATTTCCCCACAGTCTTTAGCAGATGGACATTTCTCCTGTGGTTATATCACTAGCAGGCATTCTGCTCAGAGGAATGTTGAAGTTTTCAGGCCGGGCACTTAAATGAACAGCCATTGTGGAGCTATCACTGCTTGATAAACTTGGAGATCTGGGGTTGGATTCAGTAGATTGAGGATCCTCAGTGTTGGAACTGTAGAAAATGTCAGAAGGATCTACAAGAGTTAGTGTCAAACATACTGCTTGCTCCACAAGGAAAATAAAGTAGCAGCACCACTTAATATACCTACAAACAATGAAAGTCAAAACTTTAAAGGGCATGAGTGAGTGAATGTATGCTGACAGTAACAGCAACATGTGTAGTTGGATCGACAATGTTAGAAAGTGGCCTCCAGTCACTGATGAAAGTATCTTAAATGGACAGCAAACTTATTTAAATAATTCTAGATATTAGACATTTGTTAGAGCAAATGGCAAGATATAATTTGGTAATAGAAGAAAAAAACAAACCACTTGATCACAGACCACATTACAAGTGAAGTCATGTCACTGTGTAAGATACGTGTACTAATGTTAGCAAATATACTAACTAACTGACATTAGTGCTAACGTTGACAAGTTGTCGTTACTGGGAACAAAGTCCTTTCTATAAATGTTCTTGATCCTTTTCTTGGCAACATCTTGATCCTCGGCATGCCCAGGTCATCTGTATAATGCGCATAGTCTTCTACATGGCACTCTTCATGAAGTAAGGGCTTGTATATTTCTCATCTGGTTTGTTTCCATAGTTGCAGTTTTCCGCTAATGCTGTAGCAGCCAAAAACTGCACATGTTCTTCACAGTTTTCATAAACATCATTTTAAAAACCGATGTTACAAAAAGTAAAGGTATAAGCAGATAAAAATGAACTTTATAGGAGAGCTTGCATTCAAACATACAGGTACTGTAGAGATTTGCCACCGTTGTAGTGGCAGCTGCCCAACATGTGGTTATTCCCTGGATTCATGTATGTAACTGTAATACATATTATCTACAGTCAGAACACAATTTGTCTGTAATTTTACTGTGGAAATATACTGTGAAATGATGTAATTATTTTAGACCCATGATGCATTGCCATTTACAGTTGAACTTTATAAAATGACAGTACAAAGAGTTACTGTAAAATTTTACAGTAGAAATCACAATAATTTTTTTTCAGTGTGATTTGTTGATAGATACAGCCAGTGTCTGTGTATGTGTGTATGTATGGACATAGATGGAGCTGGATGGATGGATCTCTTATGCTCTGTTTACAAAAAAAGAGTGTCTGCATATCTGCTACTTGCAATAGTATACACACTGCTTTTAGCTCCTTCTATTGTGGCCTTGTCAGTCCAAGGCCGTGTGCCATTCAGGCTGTGCTCTCAGAGCTCACATCCAACCCTCTCCTGCCTTCAATTAGCATTTAACTCATGAGTGTCAGTCAGTGTCTCCTTGTTCACCAAAGTAGCTGAGAATTCAATTTCTCCCTGTTCTTACATTTGCTCCCCCTCCATCTCCCTCTGTCTGCCACCCCTCCCTCTCTCTGTCTTTCCCATGTTTTCTGTTTTTATTGCGATTTACTCATTAAGCTGTTGAAGCAAATATAAAAATCGATTAAGATAATTAATCCGTGGAAGAGTGTGATAAATAAGGGAGGCTGTTCATTTTCTGTTGTCCTAAACAAGAAAAAGTATGTTATAAAAGGGGCGTCAATTAGAAAACAGATAGACCTGCTTATTGATTCGTTAAGGAAGTCTAAAAACCTGCCAACATACAGTTTTAAACATTCAGCATTGCGAACACTTTTGTGTTTCATTAATTGCTCTTTTTTTTCTCACAACTGAAATGATTAGTTGATTAATCTATTAGCAGATCAGCTGGAAAATTAGTTGCAGCTATTTGAACAACTTGATTACTCGTTCAGGTAATTTTCTTTAGACAATTATTTGTTTGCAGCTTCTCAAATGTGATTATTTGATGCCTTTTGTGTCGCATAAAAGAAATATCTTTAGGTAGTGGATTAGTGGTCTGATTTAACAAGATATTTTAAAATGTCATCTTAGGCTCTGAAATTAGATTTTGCTGACATTTTAGAGACAAAATAATTAACAGACAAACAAGACGATAATAATGGATTTAATTGATTAATGAAAATAATCATCAAATAATCAAATAATCATTAAAAGTATAATTCAACAAATAAATTACGTTCTTGTAACATTTTTAAAAATGTACTAGTAACAGCTCATGCTGTTTAGCAAGCCCTGTTGCTATCCACTGCTGTAATTTTGCTTTTATTGCTTGCATTTAATTGTTCAAAGATGACTCCTTAGCATTTCTCATTTTATTGACAGTTCAGAAAGTGTAAACACAGAAAAATGAAGAAAAGTAGAGAAAGAGGAATATGACATGTAGCAAAGGTTCTCGGCAATCAAACCAGGAATAGCAGGTGAACAGCACTCATCCTGACCACAAGACACCATCAAAATTTAATATCCCTCAGCTGTCAATACATCTGGCAAATGCTAATGTAAAATAATACAGAAATCCAAAAAAAAATTCCTGCCTTCATCAAGTTTCATAATGTTAAACTGTTTTGCGCCCTCCTCACTGGTACAAGTAGTTTGGATATCTTGAAAACACGTGTAACGCAATACAGTCCAACAATACCACAAACTACAACTTTCAAAATGACCATACAGTTATATCAACAACTCTCCGTAAGAGTTCAAAGAATGAGTGAATATTGCAAACTATACAGAAGGTAGGATTCATTGCTAGAATCTTATATATGACTGCATTCATTTAAGTCAGGTGTAATAATCTGGAGACTGAGTATACATGCCATTGCTGCACTGTCGTAAATAAACAATCCATCAGAGTGTTATCATTTCTCAGTCAAAAAAGCGAAGGACTATTTTTCAACTCCAGTGTAACAACTCTCAATACAAGCATTTTGAACACTCTGGGGGTCATGCAACAACAATGTCTCACTCAGTTGCACAGTTTGGCTTCTTTGTATTTCAGCACAAATAAAAAACAAACTTAGAGAAAAGTTTCTTCACATGCTGTATGTAAGTTAAAACAGTAAACAGCATGGCGTGCTTTGTTTTGTCAAGGTTACAGTATGTTATAGTTCCATTAAAATCCAGCTCAGAGCCTTGTTCCTGTGTACTGTTGAAATATAGGAGAAACACTATGTATGTTTTGGACAACAGTCACAGCTCTGGGGGAGGCACAGCCCTTGATTCTGCTTATTTTCTGCCTCCTACTAACTGATTTGCCAACGAACCACAGACACCAATTCATTCTGTTATTATATGTTCTCTGCTGCTGTGACAAAAGTTTGCAGAACATATTGCAAGTTTGCATTGAAACTTTCTCTGTTGTTCTGTTTCGGAGGCCACGTGCCTCTCTGGTTGTGCTGTCTTCCAATCTGCGGTTCACATCTGCATATGGGCACAATCATAATATGCCCTCACAGCTACAATATGATCAGTTATTCAAATCATCTGCCTGAGGACGTAATAATCACTTTCAGTGTACACTAAGCTCCCAGTTTAGCTTAACAAATGACAATAAAGGCCTCAGGTGCCATCCAAACTTCTCAAAAACATCTGCATACACTTTGCAAGGACACACATGTAGTACACGACACAGTCACACACACACACTGGTCCATCAAGCTGCTCACCATCTGTATATCCAAGGGTCTCCTGTGACCTTCCTCCCAACAAGGCCAAGGGACATTCATACTGATTTATTCAAAGGGACGGTTCTCATTCAATTTTCTCCATATTCATAAGCGTGCTTCGCACCCCCGCTCTCGTTTTCCTTTTCAGCTTTAAATTAAAGGTACAGGAACGAGCCAGGCCTTTCATCTAGGGCTGGGGGTGGAGGGCTGTGGGAGGAAAGCAAAGGCGTGCGTGCGTGTGTGTCTGTGTGTGTATGTGTGTGTGTGTGTGTGTTGGGTGGGGTGCGTCGGATGAGGGAAGGAGGGAAGGGATTGGTAGTGGTGAGGCTCTCTCCACTCTGTATTTATTAACCCCCCCCCACACCCCCCTCCCCTTTGCCCCCACCCCCCCACCCAACGACACCTGGCGAAAAATGATTCATTAATTCAAAAAGCAGCATTTTTGAAAGCCGTATTTCAAAGGCTTCGACAGGAAAGAGAGAGGAGCTAAGTGGGGTAGGGTGAGCCGGGAGAGCTGAACGAACAGGGGGAGGAGGAGGAGGAGGAGGAGGAGGAGGAGGAGGAGAGGGTAAGGCAGAGCCAAGGTGTTTGAAGGGGCAGAGTACACTTCAAGTTTCTGTCACGCCAAAGATCAAGCTGGGGAGAGGGGAAGGAACAAGGGGACAGTAGAAAGGATGGATACACAGGGTTCAGCCACAATTTTGCTAGCTTACACTCGCTGGATTTCTGTGCAGGTGGCTTTCATTTAGCAATAACAGACAACAGTTTGAAAACATTGTCTTCACAATTTGACTCTAATGTGATAAACACAAGGTGATATAAACTACAGTTGTGGGGTTTAATGCACACATGTTAATTTACAATAGAAAGATAGAGCAATATTGCTCTAATGCTCATTATTAAAAAAAAAAAAACACCTGTTGCCTAAATCAGAAGATTCCTCCAATTCACTGTGGCTACGACGCATTAACTAACACACACACACCAACAGCAGGATCATGTGTCGGCCACTCCCAGTCCGGCTGAATCTTTCATACGGCTGCAGATGATGTGGTTAATTATAGATGGCAGGACAAGCCGGGATCCTTAGCCTCAATTAGACAGGGCCACAGGGTTACTGACCTGCACAACGACTGTCAGTGCCTATTACACACTACACATGGCCAGTGACAGCGAGAGGGGCTGTGGGGTGGAGGGCAGGGCTGGGTTACAAGGGCTACCACGGCAAAAAGCTACATAGACGCTCACAGTCAGGAAACCAGCAAATGAGAACATAGGTCTCTCAAGCAGACTGATTTTGTTATCAGTGGGATTAATCACATTATTATCCTATTAGTCTTTCTGTATGTGTGTGAGTGTGTGTGATTGTGTGTGCGCGCCATGCTGATGCTTCAACTCAGTAAGTTTCACAGCTTTATTCCTGGTCTAAGCTTAGTAAAACCTTTTTTTAGATTGTGCTCAATCATTCTGGTCAAAATGTCATTTTATATATATGTATCATCTTTAACCTGATTGGACTAAAACACAAAAATCCATGCTCGACTCTAGATTCAGTGGACAACTTGGATCCTACTTTTGTATTTTGAATGACTTCTTTAATCATAATAACATTAAACTTGCACCAGACAGAGGAAAGAACACGAGCAGGTAGAAAGTCAAGCAAATAAGCCTCCAGGTTAGCCAAACTTATTTGGAAGTTATCAGTGAAAATATGAGTCAAAATGTCATTCAAAGTTAACTTACCCAGCACACTGCCCTGCTGCACTCAGTTTAAAAAATAGCACTTTATAGTTGCTCTCTGATGTGACAGGACTGCATCAGTTGTCTGATACCTTTTAACCTGTTAAAATCTTGCTGAAAAATAATCAGTTTTATAATTTGGGGTTTTTTTTTTTTAGGATCTCTGCATTAGAGAACTTTTTTTGCATTTGATGATGACAGCGTGGTCCTTTTGTTTTTTCTCTTGGAAAGAAAAAAGTCTCCATTGCAGTGCAGTGCAATGAGGTCCGATTACTGACACTACAACTGCACTTACTTAATGTTTCACTTGCTTTGTATTTACCTGTTTTACCCTCTTTTAGTTTTATCTGGCTGATATATAATGTCCAAATCAAAAAAAGAAAGGTCGGTTATGATTCAGTTATTCCATGCACTTAGCAGTCGATTATACATGGTTATCTCAGACATTAACATGTCGTAATAGAAGAAATCATTAATATTTTTAATAGAATTTAGGGGAAAAAAACATTTAGTTGTGCTTTAGATTTTGGAGTATAATTGTTACATACACAAGAGACTGAATTAGAAATGATTTAATTTATTAAAAAAATATTATTATTATATTGCTAACTAGTAATGATTTTAGATTAGATTTGCTGTCTTTTGGGGTTTGGGAAAATGCGTTTACATTTCGAAAAGATGTAGAAAAACACAGGCGTTAGCTAATGCCGATCATCTCAAAATGCCAAATAATCCGATCAGACAGCTGATCGATTAGTTTACCAATTGATTATTCAATCTATAACTAAGTATAACCAAGACTTATTAAACTGTAATTTTATCAATATAAAAGTGTTTGGAATAAATCTTCAGTAAAGGCAAAATGAGCAATGTAATTAAACACACAACCAACAGATGACAAAACTTGTTAATACCTTGTGTGATAATTCAAACCTGTTATCCTCTGTTGTGATTTTGAACAATCTGGAGTAAAAGCTGACATCAGTGTCACCCACAGCCCGGCACAGTGCATTGATATTTGCCGTGTTTTTCTCACGGAGGCAGCTATTGGTGTAGTATGTCCCATTCCCAGGGTGTCTCTCGTAATACTGTCTCTGGGAACAAAACCAGGCAAATAGCCCTGAAATGTATCATATAATGATCCAGGCCTAATGACTATGGCTTCAGGACCCGGACAGTCCTTGAGTTTATCGCTGCCGTCTAACTTAAACTCCGTATCTTGTAATAACTGTCGCCTCCTGGCCCCCTGTCTCTTCCCTTTCCCACTTTATCTCCATATCTACTATCTTGAAAAAGGGCTTATGTCCCTGAAGCAAAGGTTTTTTGTGTAGACACCTCTTAGCAGATACCAATTATTTATTTTTTGAGGAGGAGAGGTTGCACCGTGAGCACACTGAGTTACTTTTTGTTGATCATAACTTCAGTTCAAGCCGTTGCCTCACCGTGCCTCTCTGCTCCCCATCCACCTCCTCCTCTCTCCCTGCTGCCTTACCTGTACTCACCTGTGTCTGTCTGTGCGGGTGAGTGAGAGCCAAGCCCCCTTTGGGACCTGCTGATTAGGGTATTAAAAATAAATGGGCTCAGTTTAGGGGGGGTTTGGTGGCACGGTGGTATATATTTCTGTTAATTTTTCTCCCCACCCTCCCCTCCTCTCCTATGTAGTGACTGATCTGGCAGAATATGATAGCATGGGCTGTCACGGCAATAATTAGGCCTATTTTCCGTGAGGTCATCTTACAGGGACGCTGGGCGGCTGTGGTTCACACACAGGGTGCTCTGTGTTGCTCCTGCCCCAGAGCCCCCAGGATATGATCGTCCACACAGGGCAACAAAGAATCACTCCGCAGCAAATGAACGAAACATAAAACACCTACAATCTGATATGGACTGCAGTTCCCAACGCTTTATACGCTGGGAGAGTTTACCTCGCTGGGCTTTCACAGCTCCGAATCAAACAGCCTTTTATTAAACTGTGTCCAGTCTAAAATATTAAACAAGATCTGAAGGAGGATTAAGTTGTCAAGGGAATTACCTGTGATGAGTTTCAAACGGGGGAGTCTGATTTTGTTTGTTTTTTGCACCAAAGTCGTTTAATTACATGTGAAAACTTTATGCCTGAGTTTAAATAAAACCTTTAAGTGTGAGGTAGACTTGAGGGTATTCGGTAATGGTTCTGCTACCACTAGAAAGCCAGCAGTGCCAAGTCGGAGCGCAACATATTTCAGCTCCATTCAAAACACTCCCTGGTTGGGTCAACAGCTGCAGGCTAGAATTAGAAATCAATTATTCAGCTTCGACAAGCTCATTAAGTCTCTGAATAGGATTTTCTGTTCTGAGTCTGCCTGCTCATTTCTCCTAGCTTGCAGTTTCTAATTAGTATTTCTTTTCTCTTTAAAGTTTGATGGGAGTTTGGGTAAAAAATGTGGGCACTGACTTAACACTCGCAGGCCCGCTGGCTTCCCTGAACAGTATCATTATCTGTAGAAGGGGCTGTATCGGTACATTGGAAGACCACTAAGGTTGTTTGCTTTCAGTTTGGGCGTCGTCTAATGATTGGAGTCATCAGGCTAAATTAGGCATTAATAATCAAAGGAGTGTAATCTGGGTAAATTAAGCATTAATAATCAAAGGATGACTGGAAATTATCACACACACAGTAAATGAAGCGGCACTAATCAGCAGGAAGAAAGAGGGCACAAGGCCGACAAAGTATTTTGAGACAGAAAATTGAAGGATGTGTGCGGGAAAATGCATTTATAATCAGCTCCCGCTGAAGGAGTACTCTCTGCTAAAATGATTGATGTTGTCATAGAAACTTCCATCCGCCCCACTCGATGGCATCCTTCAAGTGAAGCCAGACATAAGCTTGTATTTCATAATGTCGCCTACTGTTGCCTACATCACCTACAGTGCAAGAAGGCTTATTAGCAAACCCATTCCATCCCTCGCTCTCTTTCTCTCCCCACCCTGCCTCCTCCCATCCCTCCCTCTCTCTCCCTCTCTCCTCTCTCTCCCTCTCTTCCTCTCCTCTCCACATTGTGTCTGTCTATCTGATCCCGTGGCCTTTTGTTGCGCTATGAAAGGCCTGATGCCACACTCATTATTTTCTCCTTTATCTCTCTCCCCACTGCTCTGATTAGAACAGTCGCCCCTGACAGACGCCCTCAGCCAGCTCCTATCCATTACAGTGTGTGTGTGTGTGTGTGTGTGTGTGTGTGTGTGTGTGTGTTGTGTGTGTGTGTGTGTGCAAGAGAGAGAGAGAGAGAGAGATGTGAAGCTACCAACCTATATAAATCAAAAGTGTTTTAAGCACAATAAATGTCTGTGTTGTAAAGGAATATGAAGAAAACACAGATATTGCATGAAGGCGAAAATGTAAGAGGCAAAATGAGGAGCATTTTAATCATTTTTGAGTTTTATGAAGTAAACTTACACTGTCTCCTATGCACACACTCTTGCACACTCACACAAACACTCTCACATTCACACACTATGGGAAAACTGACTTGTTCTCGCCAAGTTTCGGCTTTTGTGTTTTGGTGCAGCAAAGTTGGAGGGCTCTGAAATCTGAATGCAGCTAAACTGTTCGACTGAAAAAATGCCCAGACTTCCATTTCTCAGCTTTATGTGTCAGTGCCTTTGCATGTGCAAAATTGTAAACGCATTGATAGATAAACCTTTACATCCACATTTCCTCCATTCTTCTTGCAGTGAAAACACCAAAAAACAACTGCGTCACTCGGCAAATGGAAGCTAATAGTGGCCCTTTATTATTACACTGCTGATTTGGGGGTTTCTCTGTAGATGTATACCGCTTTAAATAAGGACATTTACCCAGTGTCACCCTTACAGCATCACAGTGATATTATTATATATACAAAGTGTGCAGAAAACCAGCAGGGAGCGTTTAATACATCAGTCACTAATCTCCAATAAGCCGTTTATAGTTACAGATTTAATTTATGCATAAATCAGTCACACTGAATTATGGGAAACACTTTTAAATAATGTACAGATACATGTAAAATAGAACAAAAAGCCTTTTTACACATATATTATTTTCTCATTGGTGCTCTTCCTGCGCGAGGAGACTGAATATGTCATTTGCTTTTTAAATTGCATTATCATGCAAAATGAAGCAGAAATTTGATGAAACTCAGATGGATTCACCTGAGTTAATGGAATATGGGTTTAAGAGGGAACTAATTATCCTAGTTTAGCAGGCAGTGAATGTATTTCTCTGGGAGGCCTGATTTTGAATGTAAACATTAATGGCCTCCTTGATTAGCATAAGAATCGCGTGTTATTGTCCTGCTCACTCTGCGTCCTATTGGATATGCATCTGTGCTGCTACAGACACACGCTCACACTCACACACACAAACCCGAAGCTTTAATACACTTATTACCTGCCTTATCTACTAATGATGCCATTTCTGTCTTTATTGTTTTGCTAATCCATAAAATTCATTTCTCCAATCAAATTACAGTTTTAAGGCCCAATAGCATTACTAGTAGCTTCTCTTTTTGCAGAGACCAAGACAAAAAAACAAACAAAAAACAACTCCAAGTGTTGAGGTAAAGGACAATGTTTAATATAAGCATAAAGTAAAGAGGCTGAGTCATTGTTGTGTTCCTATTCTTTGGTGTTCATGCTCTCTTTGGGATGTTTTTTTTCTGCGAAACATACCAGAGGAATAGGCCATTACTGTGTAAACAAAGGAGAAATAGAAGGGAAGATAAGGAAGTAAATGGAAAGAAGGAATCATGGGACCCAGGTGAAGAGTTAAATTAAGAAAGAGAGACGAAGAGGAGAGTTAAAGGGCAGGTGAGGAAGGGAGGCTTTGACTTGGGGCCTCCCGGGGATGATGACCTTATTTCAAATTCTGGGTGAGGGACTATAGTTAGGCAACTGAGGAGCCCCCCCCCAAGTCTTAGATACACACACAGACAGACACTCACTCACTCAAACAGACTTTCAAGGCTGATTTCAGGAATAGAGATCCCCCCCCGAAGTCCTGCAGCTCCCTCAAAGGCCAAGCTGCTGCCATTGTCATTGGCAAAGCTACATAATAGGTTACAGTGTACAATATTACTTCAAGGTTCTGCTCCAGATCCCAGAAACTAAATCCCTCTTTGAGTGTTATAAGAGAATGAATGAGAAGGCTGTTTCATTTCTTGTTTCGTGTCTGGCTGATTTTTTTCAGTGAGCTCCTGTGCATAAATTGCACCTAAAGAGTAAAGAGTGCTTAGAGTAACTGCACTGAGGTGACTGTGGGGTCAGAACGTTTACGTGGTTCAGCGTAAACCAGCACCAACAAATAACAAAAACACTGAAACATGTCAAAAAGACGAAACTGTCTGTCGATCATACTGGTGTCGGGATTCCAGTTTTCATTTGAAAGCCTGCAGACTTGTTTCCCTGTCGAGTGTTCAGGCTGAGTCCAGAGAGTGAAACAACCTGCTGCCGACTGCAGTGTTTATGGTTTTGGGGATTTTCAGAAGAAGATGATGAAGATGAAGAAGATGAAACTATCTTCTAAAGCTGGTTTGCCATCAAACCCTCTGTATAGGGTCTCTGCTTTACAACCAGCTCGCTCATGTTAAAACAGAGATAAATCTGACTAATTATGTCACACTTTTTTTTGAAAACATGGCTATTAATGTTGCTTTGTTTCCAGCAACATTTGTAGAATCAAGAGCAGGTTTTTTTGTTTGTTTTTTTGTGAGACCAAAATATAAAAGACTTACCATACACACGTTCATACGCTGATATGCATGTGTGCTTGTATGATGCAATATTTTTAAACCAAATGAAAAAATGTGAATCTGAATGTTCAGTGACAGCATGGGGTGAGACAACCTAAAAGTGCTCAGAGGAAAAATAAAATATATGAATAACTTATCAAACTCAATCTGCTTGAAAAGCCCCATGTGATAAGATCAAAAGCTTTAGCATTGGGACTAAATGGACTTTGTAGAGGTTGTTTTCAGAAAAAGCTTATTGGTGGTCAAGTCAATGCGGGTGTGAGCTACAGAAACACTGTTTGGGAAGGAGTCTTGGTAATGAAAAGCAGTACATTGATTTAGCGAGAATAATGATGATGTTTATATAATTGACCCCTTTTCCAATTACAACCAAAGTTGTCTCAAGACACTCTACAAATGAAGTAGGTCTAGACCACTCTCTAAAACTCAATTTATGAAGACCAAACTATTGAGAGCAATTCCCACATGAGCAAGCACTTGGCGACAGTGGTGAGGAAAAACTTCCTTTAACTTCTTTTTACTCAACGACATGCTCAATCGGTCAAAAAGCCGCTAACAAGGGGCAGCTGGTGCCAGCAGTACAGGACCCACTACCAAAACAAGACTCTCACCGAGGGCCTGACACCGGCTCATGTTGATGTGTCAGGACTAATAGTTGTGCCCCTGAGACAGAGGATGTGAGGAGAGCTTATAGCTCATTGGTTTCCTTTCCTCCGCCTCCTGGATCTTTACCTCTGTCACTCTGTTTTGCTGCAGCTGCTGTAGTTTAGTGCTGAAAAGTGTAAAAACATGCATCAGCAGCTGAATGGACTCCGGAGCGCATCAATGCTAACAAGGTCTAAGGTGGCCCAAAGTGGTTAACTAGGAGCCTGTCTAACTGCCCTCCTCCCTCACGCTCTCTTTCTGTCGTCCTGTCGGTGCACCCGACTGCTCGTACCTCCTCAATAGTTATTCAATTTTTTTTTTTTTGTCTTGTCCGTCTCTATATGTGGACAGTGTCCAATATGACAGATTTCACCATCATCAAAGAAAGATATTCCATTAATGGGCCCTGACCTTGTCTGCCGACTGTACTTAAAAACCTTCTCTGCTGCCTGGCGCTCTCTCTCCCTTAATCACTCCCCTCACTCCTTGACCCCCCCTCCTCCCCCACAACTTTCCATTTCACCTCCTCTCCTCACTATAATCTCCTGATTTTTCCTCCCCCCCTTGCTCCATAAATTTTCTGCTCCTCTCACCTTACAAGAACCCCCCTCTGTTGTTTGTGGGGGCTTGCCTGATAGCCATTAGTGTTACACCCTATTACATCAGTAATGACTGACTGTGAGCGCTAATTAGAGACGTGTTAGGGAGAGCTGACTTACTACCTCCTCCTCCTGCTTTTCTGCAGAGCTGTTACCGTGACTCCATCGTCGTGGCGACACCATTAGCACAGCACCTCTAAGAGTTGCAACTCCTGACTGTTAAAACCATTACGTTCATTACAGACCAATCAGAGGGGAAGGTGTTATGGCTAATTGATAAGCTGAACAATGCATAAAAATCTTGTCTCTAATTGCCCTGCGGGAAAAGGGGAAAGTGCCCTGGGAGAAAGAGACAGTGAGAGAATGAAAGAGAGGGAGAGAGAGTGAGAGAGAGAGTGAGAGGAGAAGCGACTGGCGTCCTAATTTCAAAATCTGATATTTTTCCACTCGAATAATTTAGGCTTACAATATGTCTTCATCCAAACATGCTGTAGATTTTTTTTCCCCTCCTTCTTGAATAATGGGATGTTTCTTCTGGGTTTGTCATCTGTGATAAGATGATTATCTGAAAGGTCTGTGGCACATTGTGAAGAGAGTCTCGCCTTCTCTGCTGGAGTAGGTAATCCCGGGTAATAGCATTATGGACACAGTGTTTTCCTAAAGCCCATGATTATCCACTGCTGTTTGCCGTGGGATTGACATTGGCCTCCCTGGTCTCTCTCTCTCTCTCCCTCTCTCTCTCTCCCTCCCTCTTGCCTTCTTTTTTTCTTACTCTCTTTCTCACTTGTTCCTGTCATCCTGTCTCTGACTCACCACTCCATCAAGCCCTTATATGCTCTTCTCTTACAATTTTACCAAGAGAAGAAGATGAAAATAGAGCACATGGAGCAACAAAAGAACAAATTGCTTGTAGACAAGAGTGCCCCAGATTTGAATGGCATGTTATGTTCTCTCTGTCAAAAAATCGCACTTTCAGTTTGTCAGTTTGGGGTTACCATCCTGCTTTAAAGCTCAATAAGTACACTGCATTATGCTATTTACTGGAACGTGCTGGTAACATTAACCAGTTTCTATAGTTCTGGCTTTCATTTAACTTTAAAGTATTTTATTTTATATTTTACTGTCGTACCACAAGTTTTTATTCATGAATTTCTCCCTTTTATTACCATATTGCATTTGCATTTTCTACTTTGGTAAACCATAAAAATATCTTCCATTTATTCCTATTTTGTTCAATTTATCAAATAGGCCTAAACATAAAAAATGTATTATTTATTCAAGTGTGTACCTTCTTGTTTTCAGTACCTCATTATTTTAAAAAGTAAAATATTGTTAGTGTAATAATATAGAATATAGTTTTCTTTTTATGGAAGCATCATCCCTTTGCCCTTTTACGAAGTGTGTGTTGTTACCTCTCCCTGATTTTCAGGTCTTTGGGTTTTTTGACTGTCGTGTTATGGAGGTTTGTGTGTTTGAGAGCGATCATATGAACTGAGCTTAGACCTCTGCTTTTAGCCAATTGGCTCACTCTTCCCTCTGTGCTTTTAGGCCTAACCATGACCTGATCTCTCTCTCTCTCTCTCTCTCTCTCTCTCTCTCTCTCTCTCTCTCTCTCTCTCTCTCTCTCTCTCTCTCTCTCTC
>JAQMCX010000011.1:7443262-7484168 GCA_029814765.1 Acanthurus leucopareius | reverse complement strand
CCCCCCCCACCCCCCCCCCCCCCCCCCCCCCCCCCCCCCCTTGGCCGCCCGGCCTTCCCCCCCCCCGCCCACCCCCCCCCCCTGGGGGGGGGGGGGGTAACCTGGACACAATCGGTCAAGAGTTTTTTGGTGCGTGACGGTCACTTTGCGAGGGATGCAGGAGTTTGCTGTTGTTTTTGTTAATCAAAATCTTTCTCTCATTTATTTATTTGTTCAGTTATGGTGGTGGTGGTGGTGGGGGGGGGGGGGTGGTGGGGGGGGGTATGGAGGGGGCGATGGATAGCTGCTCTGACCCCTGACCATCATCGCAGTGCACGCATCCCTTCGCCGAGGCCGCGCACAAAAGAGCGAGGAAATTTGAAAGGAGGTTTGTTAAAGGAGGAGTGACTGATAGGGGATGACAGAGAGAGTAAACAGGGGCCACCGGGGTCCCAGTGACACCACAAAGGCTAATCCTCCACAATCCTGAATTCACTTAACAATGAGAAAAAACAAATAATAATCATAATGGTGATGATTATTTCACGATTATTCCCAAGCGATTCTTAAATCTACACCATGAAAAACAGCTTTAACTGTTAAATTTTAATTTGACCTACTTCATCAGGTTGATTAACTTTACCGTAAATTATTATCATTATTTCACAATTAGAATATTTAGATCTGTATTAACGTAGGGATCCGTGCTTTAAAAAACACTTAAAGATCTTAGTTTTAGCTTTAAGGTGCAGCTTCTTATATATTGAAACAGAAAAATCAATTAAAATTTATATTAGCTTTTATTAGTATTATTGTGTTTGGCAAATAAAATATTAATTCTCACTTTAAATTTTATTAAAAAAAAAACGGCATCATATTTTTAATTAATCTGACCGTCGTAATCATCGTCCAATTGCATATTGAGCCGATTAAATGAGAAATGTTTACATATCAAGAAGCGTCAGTATTGTTTTCTTCTGTTTTTTTGTTTGTTTGTTGGTTGGTTGGTTGGTTTTCTGATGTGGTGGCTTCACTGGCACTCACCGCCTCGGAGCTCTCCGGGTGTCATCATTATATTGTCATCCTCGTCGGGCCTTAAGCCACATGGCCCGGACCACTGGAAACGTTTTATTGACCATTGTGATAGCCCGTTAACCCCGTTACCAAAGACGCACGGATCCCTCCGAGTGATCCCGCTCCCTCAGGCCCTAAACAGAGGGCCACATCAAGCTAAGCTCCAATTAAAAAACACAGCAAAGAACGATAGAATGATTAAATCGTTAGTCTCGCCGCGGGAAGTGGTATTTCGTTTTCCCATTCAATTAGAGGTTGATTGGGCTTTTCAGGGGAGGTCAGCTGTGAAATCTGAATTATATATGCGCGGACTCGGAGACACATAGACCCCTTTCCCCTCTCGGTGGTTTTGCAAACGGTTTGCTTGACTTGGATGTTTAATGGGTAACATAAAAATGTATTAGCCATATATAAAAGTCCACTAAAAATGACATCAGTTTACGTGTGGCATTTCTTTTCATCTTTAGTTGCACACACACACACACACACACACAAAAAAAACACGCACACACAGGCATGACAGGACTCATTCACCACCACCAGCAGACGGCGATAACGGCGCTTTGCCTCGGCTATGTCACATCATTATATGGCTATCCATCCTCGGGGGCTTCTCCTCTTAGACCAACAGTTTTTCACCAAATCTCTTTCACATCATCTTCTGCATTCAGTGTGTGTAATTTCTCTCGCTGACACCTACTATTATTACGCACTTTAATTACATACCATGAGAGGGAGAGAGAGAGAGAGAGAGAGAGGGATGGTGTAAAAAATGTTTTTAAGGCGCTGGCTGAGCATCAAGTCGTGTCAGAGTGAATTGGTTTGGGGACTCTGTAGTTTCATTCCAGGGCAGGAAAATGCACTTGGCCTGTTGGACGCACAGTGAACTTGAGAAAAACCTGTTAAATATGACAGGAAACGGTCTGAGTGTCGATCCCATTTATAGAGAGAAATATGAGAGTAAAACTCATTTTTATCCAAACTTTTTATTGAAGGCTGGGAATTTAAACGCTATTTGATAAGGAGGCTGTGATTTAAAGTGATTTTTTTTCTTTAATTCAGTAAGCATACCTTTTTTTATGTTGATGTTTGACTCATCGTAATCACAGACTGCACCCACCTTTTGGCCGCAACATCACCGCTCGCAAATCTTAGTTATTTTTGTTTCGCTGAAGTCTCTGAGAGCGTGTTTGGAAATTTCAAATGCCTTGTGCTATTTGTGGGATTGACCCTCCTCTCTGCCTCCTCCTTCTCCTCCTCCTCCGGTGTGTTCTTCTTCTATGGTCCTCTAGTCACCTGACCAAACGCCATGCAAATCAATCTGCTGCTAGAGCCTCATTGGCCGCTTGTGGCTCATTTAACCGCTGTCAGTGCGCATCATATGGCCGCCGCTTTAACCAACTTCTCAACTCCGACAGGGAAAGTGGCTCAAATGCGCATTCTATCACAGTGGATGTGAAACAACCTAGGCGAAAAGGTGAAATACTGGTTGGAGGACACTTTACATCCTCTTTCGGATTAATTTTTATCTCGTAATTGATTCACTGGGGGTTAGAATATTAATTTTCTAACCCAGCCATCCTGTGCGCACCCGATCTTGTGCGCGCCTGACCTATCTTGAAATAGACTTTTTCTCTGTTGGTGGCGAAGTTTAAAACCAGGTGAATGTATAGCATGATGATGGAAACTGACCTCCATTCCCCCGGCCCCCAGACGAACACGACCACGGGGCAAACGGGGCCGAATAGCGGGTCCAAAGCGAATCAGGAGCGGGTGAAGAGACCGATGAACGCGTTCATGGTGTGGTCCCGTGGGCAGCGGAGAAAGATGGCACAGGAGAACCCCAAAATGCACAACTCTGAGATCAGCAAACGGTTGGGCGCCGAGTGGAAGGTGATGTCCGAGGCTGAGAAGCGCCCTTTCATCGACGAGGCGAAACGGTTGCGAGCCATGCACATGAAGGAGCATCCGGATTACAAGTACCGACCAAGACGGAAGACCAAGACGCTGCTGAAAAAGGACAAATATTCCCTTGCTGGTGGACTGCTTTCTGGGCCCAGTGGGGGCGGTGGAGTTGGTTTAGGGGTCGGAATGAGTTCATCCGGGGTCGGGCAGAGGTTAGAGAGCCCCGGGGGTCACGGAGGCTCCGCAAGCTCCGGCTATGCGCACATGAACGGCTGGGCGAACGGAGCGTACTCGGGGCAGGTGGCTGCAGCCGCGGCGGCCGCAGCGATGATGCAGGAGGCTCAGCTAGCCTACAGCCAGCACCCGGGGAGCGGGGCGCACCACCACCACCACTCACACCACCATCACTCACACAACCCCCAGCCAATGCACCGCTACGACATGACAGCCCTGCAGTACAGCCCCATCTCAAACTCTCAGAGCTACATGAACGCTTCTCCATCCGGCTACGGCGGGATCACCTACACACAGCACCAGGGCTCCGGCGTCTCCTCCTCAGCTGCCATGGGGACGTTAGGGTCGCTGGTGAAGTCGGAGCCGAGTGTAAGCCCTCCCGTCAGCAGCACACACTCACGGGGTCCTTGCCCCGGAGACTTGAGAGAGATGATAAGCATGTATTTACCGACCGGAGAACCGGGGGACCCGTCAATGCAAAGTAGACTCCATGCCTTGCCGCAGCATTACCAGAGCGCCACGGCTGGAGTGAACGGGACGGTCCCTCTAACACATATTTAGAACTCACAGAATAATTGAAAACTGCAAACGAACACATAACCAAATATTTACCTCTTTTCTAAGTAACCCGGTCCAGAGAACTACCTGCATTTTGTACAGAATGTTTATGATATTGTAAATGAAGGGTAAATAGCATATTCATCTCGGCTTTTTTTGAAAAGCCACCAGTGGAATTATATAACGAATATGATGCTGAGATATTGGTTATTGTGCTATCATCTTTTTGTCCATTACTTCACAGTCTTAGTTGAGGGTTACGCCAGGCTCACATGGGGGTATTTGGTTCAATTGTCTCATAATTTCGGGGTTCTGTAAGTTATTGAAAATGAGATAACGTGTCATAATCTTAAGAAAGTGCTTTAAAAGATATGGGAAAGTCACATTCTTTAAACATTTGTGTTTATTTGCAGAAGCCTGTGTCTTAATTCTTGGAAATCATCTCTTTTTATTGTAACTCTAATTATTGTAAATTGTGAATAATTTTAATATTTCAAAGGATGACGGGCAACTGCTGTTGTAATTTAAGTGCTTTTCTGCAGGTGAAAAGCCCATGATATTGCAATGAAGAAGAATTGAATAAATTTCACAAGATGTTGCTTTGATTCTTAAGAAGACGGTCTTAGATTGATTTTTTTTTTTTATAATGTTCTTACTGGAGTGTTTTTCACGTTTTAGGACACATGATTATTGCCGAGCCTCCCCTCCGGAAAAATAGCCACCTTGTTTAAATTTTGACACGCTGCTGGACAAAGATCCCACGAGCTTTTAAATAGCCTAATTGTTTGTGCGTAATTGTGCGTAAAAGCTTTCGTCTGCAGGCCTATGAGGGAACCATTTTGGTAGGAAGATGTTGTTTCAAGGGCTTAACTTTTTTGTGAGTAATGAGACATTTATTGAAAAATTAGAGGAAAAAAAGCCTCTTTTTCTATTTCTGTGGCGTATAGGCCAAAACCATATTTAAGTGTCATTTTGAATAATTAAATGAAGCCAAGCCGATGGCCCACATTCTCCTTTCATATAAATATGATTCACTGCACATTTTAAATATTGTATTAAAAAAAAACAAGAGGAAAAAACATCAGATTTTATAGGGTACATGAAGGCCTCATATGTCCAACCACCTGTTAGTGATGAACGAAACATCCCTATATTTTAAAGGATATGACAGGTTTTACCTAAAAATATCCATAACAAATTTTATCACCCCTTATAATGTTCTATGAAATTCGACTGTGTTCAAATTAAGCAGCAAAAATGCTACATTATTTTTATATTAACATTTTTATGGTTATTTCATTGATCAGTATAAATAGAGTTTTTATTTTGTTAATAAATTGTTAAATTGTGTCATAGGTCCTTCACTTAATTGAATCTCGTCAAATTTAAGATTATCAAAATCTCTTCACTGAAAATAAAATAGCCCATGAAAAGCCCAGAACTCATTTCCTTTGGAATTGACCTATTAAACATGGATTTACATTGGGTGAATATTAGTGACAATGTGCGGGCCTACAATAAATCATTTAAATAGATTAAGTACTTTTGATGCACTGAGTGAATTAGTGTGAAGTTTGAATGTAATGTCACTGCTTCTGTTTTGAACATTTGACATAACTCTTTAAAGACGAAGTAAAGAGCGATAACATAAAGGCTGATCAACAGTTCGGCAATTAAAGGATTGTTTTTTTTATTATTATTACTGATTAAAGACTTCAATCTCAGTTATCTTTCACCTTAACTGGGTTATTTTACATCAGAGCCTTTGGGACAAAGAGTTCTTAAACCTCGGATTTGTCTTGCGGCATTTCATTGTTTTTACTTGAGAAGGAAACATATGACAGATTGGCTGAACAGCATAATTTATACATCGGTGGTTCGTGGTGACCAACAATAAAACACATCTCAGAAAAATGCGTGCGCCCAGAAATCCCCCAAATAAATCTTGATTTCTTTAGCTGCAATTTGGTAATCTTGCTAGTCAAATGACGTGTGTTGAAAATGATGCATCACGTCTGTAATAAGAGTTGTTTTATTCAAAGTGCTGCCCTCGTGCATGGTCTCAACATCATTTAGTCTGAGTCTGAGCTTCTGTATTTTTGCTTTTGACTCTTGATGCAGTCCAGGAAAAGAAAGGGAGCTTGAAAAACTGAGGCACTTGCAGGATTTAAACATTCAGTTCATGTTTGATATTAACATTGCAAGACTCTCGTGGAAATAAACCGTCGGTAATTGTAAAGGAAAGAAAAAAAAACTTTTTTCCTACTTCATTGCGCAGACTGAACTTTAAGTTGCCAGTGGCCAAACACATTAGTGACAAGTAGTTTATGGGGTTACTGATGACTCATCAGAAATTCAGAGTTGTAGATGTCTGTATAGATGACTGTGAGTTTTAGTGCCTTTGATTTAAAAAGAAAATAACCTTCATTGTGCATCAAACAAAAACAACCTATGTCATTCAGGTTATTAATCCTCTTAAAATAATGGAGATTTATTCTGAAAATTACGTCATTTTTTGACGAGCGACTGCTGGTTTTGACATGTACATTTTTTTGTTGCCTGTAGGCCTCATATGTAGATGTAGGCTAATAGCCATACAAATGCAAATGAGGGAAATTTATGCCTACTTAGGTATTTTTAAAAAATCAATTAATCTCAAATACATAGTTAAAGGGCCTATTTCACACTGATGAAGACTTGCATGGTATGTCAATTAAACCTGTTAGGCCTCATAGTGGAGCGTGTAACGTCTGGCTGCGTATTAATCTATTTAAAGAAATCAGAGGAACAATGTCTGGAAATTAGTTTAAATTCCAAAACCCCAAAAGAAACCGCATCTATGGAGACATCTCTCCGCACCACAGCGCGCAGCCTATGGCATGGGATGGCCTCCTCGTGTGTTTTGCATCTTATCTGTTGATGTGAAGAGATGCGGATTAACACTGAAAGCCCGGAGAGGCGGAGCGCGTCACGGCGCATCGCCAGGCTAAAAAGAGGAGCGTTCTGGCAAATTTAACCCGAATAAATTACACCTTGAGGTGGAAGAGGGGTAAGTGTAGGGTGCATTGTATACAAGAAATGCGGCAGCGATGTTTGCTGTGTGCGCGCGCGCGCGCGCGTGTGTGTTTCCGAGGTTGTGTGTGGCGTGTTTGTTTGTGCGTGCGCGCGCGTGCGTTTAGCTGACCGGCCAATAAATCTCTCCACCGTGCGATACTCTTATCTTGTAGCCACCGATATATTCTGTGCTAGGAGGCCATCAGCTCCAGCGCACACTCGGCTGCTCGTAAAGCCCCGATCCCTTGCACTCCCTGTCCTAAATGGGGATAATTAGCGTCACTTTATCACGCCTCTGCATATTTTCTCCGCGTCTCCCCCCTTTCCTAAAAAAATTACCAAGCAGCCTGCTCTCGTCGCCCGCTCTGTCACAGAAGATTATGGAGACAGATTGCACAGAGCGAATGTGCCGGGCGAGATTAGCGCGGAATAGAGAAAGCAACTGGGCCAATGAATTCCTCGGAAGGGCCTTATCGTGCAATTACACGTTGACATGTTTAACAATCTTGCTGCCTCTTAATCCTGCAGTGCTGCTCTATCTACCCACAGCTACCACGCTATATGCCGGCACACAGACCTAATGCACCGAAACGCAGCACAAATGTTCTGAAAGTTATGAGAAATTGCTTATTTTCAAACTTTGTCTAGCATTTAAACGCTTTTTTTATTTTTTCCCTTTTTTTTATTTTTCAGATTTCTCCGTTGTTGGAATAGCATCTGCACTGGAACTTTTTGACAAGAGGTGAGATATTAAAATGAAAAAAAAATCATATTTGGTTTATTGTTACTCTAAATCACTATTCGCTTATCGAAAAGTGACAAAATCCCAAGACGTGTTTGTGCCACGTCCACCCGAAGTGGTGACACAACGCAAAAAGTGGCCGTCTTGTTTGGAGTTAAATGTAGACTTTTCTCATGTCTCTGCCCAACACTTCCACACACACACTGCCACCACATCCCGGCCCCCCCTTCCCCTCCCGTCCCTCCTGCCTGGCGGTATATCGGGGCCTGTGTGGGAGTGATTGTGGAGCGCCACTGTAGGAATTTGGCAGCGTCCGTGGTTTGGAGAGTCGCCCCACGCTGAGTCCCATTCAGCGGCCAGCGCGCTGTGAGGTTGGGAAGTTTCAGTCAGCCATACAACTCAATGGCCCCCACAAAGGCGATTACAAGCCTCAGCGCATTCCTGTAGGGACCTGGGAGCGGCGCAGGTGCGAGGGGGACCGGGGTAACCCGTCAGAGGAGTGATAAAAACGGGACAGTGCTGGGGGCCACACAAAACCAGCCACTCCACAGGAACCGGGGAGTTTTTGGAGCAGGGAGGAGAAAGGAAAGAATAAGTTTGAAGAAGATGGAAGTTAGGGTGGAGGGGGTTTGCATACTGAGTGGCCTCACTGTCCACCACTGAATTGAGGAAGGAGGAGACTCTCAATCAGGGCTGTAGCCAGGATTTCACTGAGGTCATGAGTCCAAAGTCACCCAGCACAACCGTACTCATCTTAGAAAATTGTTAAAAATAAAAGAAGAAAGAAAGAAAAAAAGCAAGAGAGAAAGAAAGAAAAAGCTGTAAATGTCACTACTATTAAATACAGAGAAAATCAAAATTTCCTAGTTAATTGAACCAAAGAGTTTTATAGTTTCGTCAATTTTATTGTGGTCTAAATGTTTCAAAACTTTCTCTGTACTGCCAGGTGTGAAGCTGTGGTGGAAAACATAAAATCCCCTTCATTATATATAATGTTTTTACTTAAAGGTCTTTACTCTGAAAGAATCAAAATCTCAAAAATGTATAGGCCAATAGTTTATGTCTGAACCCCCAAATTCCTCAAAACAGAGGACATGTCCTGAGTGTTCTCAGCAGTAGTTGAACAAGTGCTCTATCTGAAAAATTTGCCAAAAACTAGCAGCCTTTATCTGTGCAAGTGGAATTCAGGATAGCCATTAATAGACCTTGTAAAGAAAACTATTTATCTCTTTCCATTTCTGCTCTTAAATAACTCAACAGAGTCAAACAGGTTGCTTAAATGAAGAAAAACACTGAATAAGAAAAGTAGTAATACTGAAATACCTTTTTTTATCAAAATGTTATCAAGAAACCTTCATATTTAATGTCATCTGGAAACTGTTCACTGCCAAAACGATTGCTCAAGAAGGTGCAGTCAAAAACCCCAGAGACTGTTCCTGTTGCACATTCAGAGCGTTGCACAATAATGTGCATTAAAAAGGTCCAGGCTATAACTTTTGTGTTACATCATTTGATCATTATTAGCTCTTGACTTACACATGTTTTTGTCTCGGGTGCTAAAATTTCATTCCCCTCTCTTTTGCACCTGACAACTGAAGAACTTGAACTTTTTATTTACTTAAGCAAACTTCACAGACAGATTGATGAACCCTGCACGTACACATCGCCTGCCCAGCACCTGACTGCTGACAGATTAACAGCTGGTATTTTCTTGCTCAATAGAGCCAATTGGCAACAGCTGGCTAAAATGTTCCCTAATTTTATGGGACATTAATGCCTCAGTGTTGCATTTCAGCCAGTCCCGCTGCCCCCAAGTGGCCATACAAAATAATTTATGTAGCTTTAAATGTATGCAACTAAAACTTCATGGTTAAGATTAAGTACAAATATGTGAAGAAATCAAGGGAATCAGTGCTGACAGGTTGTGAACAGCAGTCAGAGTAATTTTTAATGATTTTCGCTGCCAAAGTTTTGTGCTTCATGTCAAATCAACCCAACACTTTGTGGTTTAAAAAAGAAAATTGTTATGAGTCAGTGAAATTCAGCAGCTAACCGCATTAAACAAAGTAAATTAGTATCAAACAAACCGTGTAAGGTACAGGTGTGCAACCAAGGAGAAAGATGATGCTTTTTATTGAAGCTGTGTGCAGTTATGCAGACTTTCCTTTAATAGCAGCACTACCACAAGTAGCACTGAAGTAGCACTACGACAAGTGGATTTTTGCTGTCCTTAAAATGTGTTTTGTGCATCTGTTTGGTATTTTTGTGTTCAGTGCAGAGATGGCACATGGCACACAGGTAGGAGGAGAGGTGCAAACAAGTGGGAATTTCATTGAAATGAAGCAGCACAAAGCAAATTGCTGGCGTTCTGGGTTGAAATTGCATCTTAAACGTTGTGCTGACAATAGATGTCTCTCAACTGAAAATTAGGGAATTCTGCCAAAAAGGACAAACTAAATATCAAGTGGAAATGCACTACAGGTAAAAAAAAAAAATTGCTGAAAAATATAAACAAATTTGATTAAACACACCTGAAGATGCATTTAAGGTATAATCGCATGTCAAATTCAAACACGGGTATAGAAGGAATGCCAGTAAAACAGTCTGCATTCATCTGTAAAAACCTCTTTCAGTTACTTTAATCCCTGCTTCTTTCTCCTGCTTAAACATATGTGGTCCCACTAATTTTGTTGAAGCCTGCATAGTCAGCAGCTGCATATATAAATAATTCCATAGATATATTTTAATATCACTGTGTTGCAACGTATAAACTAGCAACATAAGTGGAGTAAAATGATTGAAATGGGATTATCCAAAGACACAAACTCAGTTATAGTGGCTCTCATCTGCCTTCAGGTCATAAAGTTCGACACCGTCCACACGTCAACAGTACTTTCTGGAGGAGAAGTCTCCCCAGCTGATGTGCCATTTTTGCCAAGTCCATGTGGAGTTTTTACTTGTATGGCTCTGGGCATCAGTTCTTTGTAGTCATTGTACTCTCCACAGTAATTGCAGAGATCTAAGAATGCAGGAACGTTGCTAAAAACATGTCCAACAGGGCAAGAAACGCTAGCAGCCACACAATCAGACAAGACCCCAAGGACAAGTAATCAGTATACCTGCAGCTCATTCCCCAGTCGACACAGTATCATAATGAAAGTGCAATGGATCGCATGAGAATGAGCAGCACTAGTCACATGTGGAGCTGCGTTGAAGAAGAAACTCTAACACTCTCATGTCAACTACCTTGTTGGGCTGACATAAATCTACTCAAATAAATAGGCACATGAATATTTGGTCAAACAACGAGATAATAAGTCTCTGTTATGAGGACATGGGACTGATTCTTCAGACACTTAAAATGAAAACATTTTCTTCATGTGCCGTTTTCAGGTCAGACAAACACAATGATAGCAGTGTCCCAAATCTGAAGCAAACAGAACAGCAAGTAAGGGTCACACGATATGTCCTCTAAAAGCCTCATGTTTTGTGCACTTGAAGGAAGGCTCTTTAGCCCAGTATATACTTTTTTTTTCATCTTTCAACACAAGTGGCTCTATAAATAGGGTCTCTCATGGAGACAAACCATCTTAGGTTGTGAAGGAGCAAAAAATGGGGAATTTAGACGTCAGTGTTAATGTTTAGAAGACAATGTTAATAACAATTTGTCCTCCTTTGCTTCACTTAATATATTTAACCAACCAGAATTTAAAACAAAAATAAATCATCAGAACTTTGTGATCAACTAGCAAGAACAAAACCCTTTTTCTTTTTCTTTTTCCTGACAACACTTAATATGTATAACACACAGTTTAAACAATGTGGTTCCTGATAAAACTTCATTCATACTGTGTGCTCAGGGGTGAGAGCTGAAGTGAAATAGTTTGAAAGTAAAGGCACCACCTGGAGATACCTTTTTTTAAAAAATTCTTTTGATCTACTTGAACACACTTCTATGCCAAAACTACTGCAAAAATTGATGGATCATTTGCATGTGGCTCGGCTCTCGGCAGGCAGCCCTGGTTGGTCATTCCACCACTTTGGTTCAGACTGAAAAATCTCAAAACCATTTGATGGATTGCCACAAAAGTTTGCTCAAAAAAAATTATGAAAATTAGTTGTTGTAACTACAGTGACTTTCATGTTAGTTTCTAGTTCCATATGAATCTGATTCACCAATTGACAGTGGATCTGAGCTTGCCTTTGGGCAACGATTTCAGTCGACATTCCCATTCATTGCAACCACATTGGAAATGATGTGGTCTAAGCAGAGGAAGTTGGTCTTCCTCATGTCCTTGCATGTGCGTGGACACTTGATGCAGATAAAGGAGAGGACAACACTACAGCTTGATCACTCTGATTACAAAAACACAACTTCATAGTTTGAATTTTGATGAAACTGGGTCACATTTTCTAAAGAAGATATTTTGTGCCTCAGCCTTCAGTATTTCCTGTGGCTGGTGGACAGAGAGCTTTACTTGTTGCTCAAGTAGCATAATTGCTAACAGCTGGCAAGTGTACCTACCATTAGCTCATTTAGCTGTGCAGCTAACGACGAAGAAATGGCAGGTTCAGGCTGGGACAGGAGAGGAGCGAAAGGGGGGAAGGAGGGGTCACCAGAGGAGGCTGTGCTGGTGGTGTAAACAACACCAACACTCTCCCAGTGTAAATGGCTGAGAGTTTAGGCGGAGCAGCTTGAGGACATTTAAGGGGGGAAAAAAAGGGAAATATTTACGCCTTAAAACCAAGATGTTTGAAAGAAGTTGTTGTGTTCTTGCACGGTAATCTGTGATGCCCAGCACCCTCATATCACTTTTCAAACATAATTCTTACATCATTTGAGCTCTGATAGATTAGTAAATTTAAAACGTGTTAAAAAAAAACAGGTGGGTGGACACCTGCTTACTGACTCTCTCTAACTCAACCCCTCACTCTGAAGAGCGTGTTATACAAAACACCTGCAGTGTGTCTCTATCACTGGCCTGCACACATGCAAACCCACCAGATGCTCTAAAGGATTTCTGCTCCAGCGTGGCAGGTGATAATTCTCGGTGTGGTGGAGATGGGGTTAATGAGGGGTCAAAGTGTTCAAATAAGAAACAGCAGTTTTATGGTGCCTGCTGCACGCTGATAGCTGTTGGAACTGGCTGACCTTTGAACTCTGCAGGGTCAAGTGATCAACAAACTGGGTCGCTTAGATAGGTCAGATTAGAACAAGTGAAGGATGTGAATGTTGCAGCAATGTGTCCAAGAGGAACAGATAAATTGTTCTTAATGATTATAACCCTACTCAATTTGTTTCCTGAGCCATTAGATTGTTGTCAGCTATCATGCTGTTTAAGCAATGGGATACATTTGATTCATTTGTAATTTAATTGATAACCTGAGGTCTATTTAGTATTCAGCTGACTAAACTACGTACGTCTTTGTGTGTGTTTGTGTGCATGTTTCCTTCTATCTATGAATACACACATGTACGCATTGAGCACAGTATGTATTTGTTACATCCACAAGGTTGCGTTTGCTCTCTGCTGCCGTATCTTTTATTTATTGACTTATGACATTTGATATTCCTACAAATCAATATCCTCTCTTTGTCCACCTCCTTCTTTCTCTGTCTGTCTCCCTCCTCCAGCAAAGTGTCCATCGTGGCCATCACCAGTGGACATGGATCACCGTGGGGGCCTGTGATTAACAGATAGCACCTCGTCTCCTCTGCTGGCAGGCCATCATTACGACGAGCACTAGAAGATAGGTTCTGTGGGCGAAAAGACCTTTTGGAAAATGTCAGCGACAGTCAAAGCCCCAAATTTCCTCCATTCACTCTTTGCCGTGTGATGCTACCTACTCTAAACCCCTTAATTACACAACCCCCTCCATTGCCTTTGCCTAATGTTTTATATCTGAGTACAGTGTCTGATTTCAGAGCATCTGGAGATTTTATTTTTATCAAATGGGGCTTACCTGAAGTTCGAACGTACGAAAAAAATATATGTCCTCAGCAAAACAAACAGTCACAAAAACAAACAACAAAACAAACAAAAAAGAAAAGCGGTGTCTGCAACAGCTCCCCTCTCCCATTCCCTTTCACTGGAGCCAGCATCACTGTCTTAATACTCTTAGTCCCTCAGTTGGCATGTTTTCCAAGAACCCGCTGCATTTTCAGATTTGTAAAATCCGTCAAAATGCCTGTAATGAATATTTCTACAGCCTTGAGTGTATTTAATGTGCTGTTTGACCAGCCCAAGAAGAAACATGTACTGATCTGGCACTAAAAGGACGAGACCATCAGTCGAAGGTTTATTGTCCACAAACTGTCTGGGCTGTCTTTTAGCAGGAGAAGCAGAAAGGAAATAAACATTTATTATTCAGATAATCTCTTAGGTTCTAATTAACATCTTTCCTGTGCATGAATCTACATGTCATCTGTGTTTTTGCATTTTTTAAAAAAGGCACTACTATTAGTACAGTTGTCTTCATGGATTAACTGTCATCTTGTGAGACAGGTCTTTGTTATGTACTCAACACCTACACTGTACAGTCTGTTTTACTGTTGTTTTAGCTTTGCTGGAAAAAAAAAAGAGTGAATACATATTAAATAAACTCCTGCATCTTATTTCTGCCTAAGAATCGAGCTTTCCGTCTTTTTTTTTTCTCTTCACATTCAATTTAGGAGGTAAATTAATACTTCAAAGTAAGAAGTTATGGAAAAGTTTTAACATTTAAACTATGTATTAATTTCAAGGCCTAAATGCGCCCTCAATTATTTTACTATTGCCCCTAAGTAATTGATTTTAGGTAGAGAAAGAGAGAGAGAGAGATAGAGGGGGTGTGTGATCTGAGTTGATGTGTGAAAACCACAAAGCCAACAAAAGAAAAATAACTAACGGCGTAATTGCTATGAGCGTTTTAACCTTGCTTTATTGATTTTTTTTTTTTCATCAAGGCATTTGACTAACATCAAAGTTAGGCCCATAATAACATGAGTTTGTTTCACGGCTCTCTGCAATAATTTATATTTTGTTCACTCGCTCGGCCTCTCTGTCTGTCATTACCTCGTTCAGGTGTGTTCTTCAACCAGCCACACAAAGACAAACACTTGTGTGTCTCCAGTCCAGCAGCGGTTTGGTGTGTGCTGAGGTACCGACCCGGTGAGCAGACACAGACAAGAACATACACAGGAACCAGATAATGAGCATCTCAGGTGACTACGTGCAGTGATTACCAGGTTGCTGGTGTTATAGGAACTATATCACATAAACATACACTCCCGCTCTGTGCAACACGCACACACTCATGCGCACACACATACACTCATGCACACACACACACACACACTCTTGAGAGATCCTTGGTTATCACACCCTTCCAGATTGTTCTGAACTACTTATGGAAAACACACACATCTCAAGATGTGGCCACTCTTGCCAATATGAGCCCAGTGTTAAGAACAGTTGTTGTCGTTGTCGTCGTGTGGTTTTTTTTTTAGCATCTCTAAATTCCTAGCGTTGCTAAGGTGCTTTGGGAGGGGATTAACAGAGGCTGGCGCCGATGAGCAAGCCTTGCAGATTTCCAACCAGCAGGAAAAAGACAAAGAAAAGAGGGGAAAGACGGAGGAAAAACAGCAGAGGGGTTAGACAACAGGGAAATGGCAGTAACAGCTTGTGTAAACATGATGACTTGAGAGAGGTAAAGAGGTAGAGATGAATGAGGGCTGAGTGACGCAAAGTGAGACTAAATAATAAGTATCCAAAAGAGGATGCCTCAACTTTCACACACACACACACACACACACACACACACACACACAATGCAGAGGAGACTCTTCCTTTTTTTCTCTCTCTCTCTCTCTCTCTCTCTCTCTTTTCTTCCCTCTTTTCCCCCTTAATCTTAAAAAAAAAAATCTACCTATCTCCATCTCCTCACTCTCTTTTCATGTGCTCTGTCCTCTCCTCTCTGTTTCTTCCCATCTCTTTTATTCCCCCCACGGGCAACAGTTTCAGATCCAGACACTTTTGTCTCTCTTTCTCCCTGTCACGACTTCAAACAGCGCCGGCGTTCAGGTCATGCTGATGTGCCCGGAGCATCGGTGACTGTGCCGTCTCAGGTGTACGTCTCCCAGTGTGTCCTTGATGACACTCTCTCCCTTTCTCCCGTCTCGCTGCTTTTAATTAGTGTAGTGAGCAGTGGAGGCAGCGAAGACAGCTGAGCCACATTTACTACCAATTATCAACCAGCTCGTAGATACCTCTGAGACGGCAATTCAGTGCTTTTAATACTTCTGCAGCTGAGAAAAAAAAAAAAAAAGAAAGAAAAAAAAAACATAATTACACATGAACTGACTCAGAAGAATGGAGCATGTCTTGATTTTCACTAAATCCCTGGATACATGTTGGAGAAGAAATCAGAATATAGTTTTCTGAGAGTAAAATCTCCATTAGCCAAAGAAGGGGCACCAAAGGGAGGGTCCACACTGCTTTTCTTTGAATCCTCTCCTCAGGCTCGCCGTCTCAGGTAGAGTGTAACTGGATGCGGCCTGTTTGTGGAATACAAGGCACTTGACCAAGGGCCAGCACTGCTCCTCCCTCCCCTCCTCTATCCTTCCCCTACCTGGGTCGGGTTACCCCTCAGCCCCCCTCCTTCTCCTCCCTCCTTTCCTTGAGTGGTGGCAGGTAGTGCGTTTTGCAGGCGCATCGCTGTCTGTGGATGTTGAAAAGCATGTGTCTGTATGTTTGTACTCTACCCAGACAGGTGTTTGTGAGTCTGTTTGGGCTCGGCAGCTGGGCTCCTGTAACTGTGCCCCTCTCGGCTGCGCTGGCTAATGTGACGGGGCTGGCTGCTGCTGCGGCGGCGGCGCGGAGGCGGCTGTCTTTCAACCACTGATCCCTCAGAACTACTCATCTGATCAGGCTGGATCTGCGCTTCACGGCTGCCAGGGTCACACAACCCAACCCCGGGGTCAACCAGCTAATTACAGACCCCTGCATCCTCCGTCTCTGTCACCACCGGGGAGATGGGGAAGGTGGGGCATGGAGGGAAGAAGCCTGAGAGGAAAATAAAAGAGAGAATATTGACTTTGACATCAAAAGGTCAACAGTGAGTATAACCAAGCTGCACACCTTTCTCCTCTCAGTTCTGTGAAGAGAGGAAGAGAGTGAGGCTCTGCTTTGCAGCATCTCGGTCACACCCTTTCCAGCCCCTTCAGGCAGAAAAAGAAGCTTAGTCCCACGGGACCACAGCTTTATATACGAGCCTGCCACTAACTTTACATACGAAGGCTTTGCCAGTTTCTGTGTCTCCTTTCTTGTCTTTGTCTCCAAGATTTACTGTAGCAGGAAAGCCTAATATATGACGCCACAGCGAGGAAGAGTCCGCTTTCAAGACGTGGAAAGTTCAAGTGTTGTGTGTTGATTCCCTGTAGTCTGACCTTTGGCTGTGATCATTGACTGAACTGGGATTTGAAGGATGCTGCTCCCTGGTACCAGTCATAGAGAGAACACACATGCACACGCATACACAAAAATGTACCAAACCACCATTTTATTATATTAGAGCTGCATGTTCATTAATCAAAAATGCGAGGGCTTCTCAGCCAACGTGGGAAATTAATCAAAAAAGGGGACATTAATCACATGCATGAACAGCAGTAGTCACACCTGTGACAATGCCATCTGATTTAAACGTGTTACTCCAGGCTGTGTTAATGATGCCACCCAGGGCCAGGCAGAGCAACCGTCCCCGTGAGCGCTGAAACAATAATACATTAACTGTGAAGCAATTTTCTTACATGTAGTCATCGGGTATGCTGATGCACAGTGCCCAGGGGTCAGTGGGTGTTGCAGCAATTACAGCCTCTTTTTAAAGCAGCTTTTTCCTCACAGCTTGACCACTGTGGTTTTCACTCTGACTGTTGAAACAATTTTAGTCATATTTCCTTTTTTTATTCCTCTCTGGCTTTTTTTTTTTTTTTTGCCCTGACAAAGAGATGATCAGTTTGAAACAGAAAAGCAAGTTGCTCCTACAAAGGGTTTGATCGGCAAAGATGCAGAGTGGAACTGAAATAGCTGTACATGTGGTGTATAGAAATAGCAGCATTGTTTTATGTGAGAGATAAATGTTACTGATACAGAGAAGAGAACTGAGCAAAGCCCGCGTGTGTGGTTACACTGCCCTCTTTTGAAGGCACTGCAGTGCATCCCAAAGATGTGCAGCAGCAGTGGGAAACAGAGGAAATAGACACAGATGAAAAAATTAATCAGAAATCCTACTCAAGTGATGGTTATTTTAAATGAGACTTGAGAATTGCTGAACAATAAAGGAAAAATTATTGTATCGCAGCCAAATAATGCACAGCAAAATGCAATTCAAATTTAAGGTGGAATGCAGTAATACTGCTACATGCAAACACTTTTTATTTCCACTGGTTGTCTGTTTATTTTCCACAAGAATCCTTTATGTTTTCAAAAAAAGAAAAAAGAAAAAAGAAAAGGAGCTTCACAAGAAAAAAATCTTAAATTTTTCTTGATTCTCATATTAATTGTAGTTATAGGTTGTTCAGGACCAGAGGGCGGTTACCTGTTTTTATTCATATATACATGATGGAGCATAAACAAAACAAATATTAGATTATATTTATTTTATTAAAAGTGTGATTTTATTAAACTATGAGTTAAATGCATTAATACCAAACTTAATTGTTTTATTTTATGAAACTCATGACATCAATCTAAATGTGTTATACATTTTAAAGAGTGATATTGTGTTATTTCTAAGTATATCTACAGAGCTCCTACAAAGACTGACAAGATTAAGCCGAGTAAGGATTTTGTAATTATACTAAATTGCAACAATTTTTAGCTAATTTTCAGTTGTATTTAGTGAAAACACATTTTATTATTTGATTCAACAATAATTCACTAAAATACCCAAATATTTGAGGCAAGGCTTCCTCAGCCTGTGTTGGTGTCAGTGATAATGAGGTCTCAGGAAAGACATGAAAGGTTGAGACGACCTGTTTTAAGTTCCTCCAGAAAGGCCAACCTGACAAGTATGTACTCACAAAAATCTTTATATGACTGGAGAATAAAAGCTACCAACCAAAACTGAAGGAAAGTGCAGTTCAAATTATAACTAGACCGTCTTCTGTCTTCTCAGGGTTTTTCTGCAATTGAACAGAAAAGAGGACTGTAAAAGGTCCAGTTTAGATGGAATATTTTTGCTGTAAGTGAAACATTTTTTTTTTCCCAAATTTTAACACGAAGTATTGAAATAAAAATAATAAAGATTTCATAAAATTCATTTAGGAGAGGCAACACAGTGAACTTTAGGTTCGCAGGAAACGCATTTCTCTCAAAACCTGCTCAAGTGTTTTATTTAGTGTCACATCAAGCACGGCATGAGATGACCTTTAGCTTTATTCAGACAAGTCTTGAATTAAATAAAAGGACCGGTGGTACTTTATCACTGATATAGTAGAGGCAATAATAAACAGTTACATACTGCAGTATCATTTAGAGGTCAAATAATGGACTCTTGTCTCCTGTTGAGCCTTTTAGCAGCGACCCTGAGCTTGAAAAACAAAATACCTTTGATAGGATCTCTCTGGGTTATGATTCGTTTGCGTCTGTCGGTCTTACGGCGGAGTTTGTGCCGTGGCTCAGGCTGCAGGCTGCAGGCTGCAGGCTGCAGGCTGCACCGTTCTCTGACCCCTGCAGCCTGACAGGCCGCTCTGATAAACTCATATCACACATGACAGGGGAAACCGAAGACCTGGCCTAATTAGCAGGCGGGACGAGAATGATGGAGAGAAAGAGGCGGAGGAGGGAGAGAAGATTGAAAATCAAAACGAGGAAGACTTTATTAGCAAGAGCTGGTTAACTCTTGGTTATTTATTCATGGGACTGCTGAAGAGGACTTTGGTACAGAGTGCCCTGCCAAGTTCCCAACAGCCATGATGCGCCTGGTCGCTGTTTTTCTCCTGATAGGTTGCTAAGCATCACAAACTACCCTTCTCTCTCTCTCTTTCTTTCTTTCTTTCTCTCTCTCTCTTTCTTTCCCTCTCTCCGTCTCTGCCTCACATGCAAAAACATACACATGCACTTGACACCTTGCTCAGTAGACTTACCTGTCCAGGTATTCCAGTTATCCAGGCCAAGCCTTGTCAGGTGGAAGTAAGTCTATCCCAGGGCGGAGACAGTTGGGGGAGGGTGGTGAGGAAGAGGAGGAGGAGGAGGAGGTGAGGGAGGGGGTTGCAGTAAGTCTAGCCGGTGGTGAGGAGGGAGGGAGGGAGGGAGGGAGAGGACCAGAGACAAGGGGGCAGGTAAAGGGGATCGTATTCAGGCTCCTGGGGACAGGAGGCTTGGCGTGGCACCACACTGCCCACCCAACATCAACACTCTCAGGTTCCCTGGCTCAGATGGGCCAGATAATCACCCTCTCTCCACAGGGACCATCTGGAGGAGAGGGAGGGAGATGAAGGCCATATTTTATTTCCATAAAACATAAATTCACTCATCTGCTGGTGAGCAAAAAAAAGGCTCTTTCTTTCTCTCCTTCTCTCTCTCCTTCGCTTTCTGTCTGAGGCTGCTGACACACACGAAACGTTCACACATGAACACAACATGTAACGTCTGATCCGCAGAAAACATTTACACGCGTGTTCATCTCGGAGTGCCTCCAGTTTGATTGACACTCATATCCCTGTAGAGATCAGAGGACAGCCACTGTGATTATCATCTCAACGTGGTAACCGAGACACCCTTAATCCCATAATAATCCCTCACAGTCAGTCCTGACCTCCTGCAAGGAAAACACATGCACACACAAATACACACTGAGACACTTTTGACACATTTTTAAATGAAACAAATACTTGACCAACAAGCTTCAACACTGTTTTGTCCCGTTTCCGGTAACATCGTTAAACTTTGTGGATATAAAGCAGCAAAGTACTTGTGACTCATTTTGTCTCAAACTGCCTGAAAGTAAAAAGCTTCAAATTCAAAATGCCACTTAAGTAAAAGTGCAAAAGTACTTTTAGCAAAAAGTACAGAAAAGTCAAAGCTCCTTTGTTCCTTTTTGAGGGATGCATCATTAAAGCATATTATATACTTTAGTTTTAATCACTAAAGACAAATGTAAGAGCTTTTAATCATGTAATGTGCCAATTTGAAGACAAATTTTAAGACTTTATAGACCATCGACTAGATTAGTAGTTTATCAAATAGGCTTATTATGTGTTTAAATTAACTAGTAGTGAAAGATTTTTAACAAATGCAGTGAATTAAAATTTGTAGTGCTTCCTTTTGAAACGTAATGGCATAGAAATAAAAGCATAAAATGGAAAAAGTACAATAGTAAGTAACATTGCTCTGCTAACCTGGACTGATGATTAATCCCTCCTTAAATGCTAGCGAGTTTATAACATAGTGCCTCTGCCGGTGTGTTGTGTTAGACATCAAAGTGTAACCAAACTTTCCTTGTGTGAGTGTTATCTTCTCTATCAGGAGGTGTGTGTGTGTGTGTGTGTGTGTGTGTGTGTGTGTGTGTGTGTGTGTGTGTGTGTGTGTGTGTGTGTGTGTGTGTGAGGAGAGCTCGCCCTCTTAGCTGGGTCATTGTTTTTGCTCTGCGATCAGGTGTGTCTGCAGTCAGCTTCCCATGGGGGTCACATGTGCCTGATCCATTTAAATGATGTTGTCGTTCAATTGAAAAAGGTGAGTATTTACAATTTGGGGTATGTGAGAGGTGAAACAAATCGCTCTTTTTTTTCTCCAAGAGTCTTTTGTAATGCAGCGTCCTGTGTTTCTGTACAGAAAGAGAAAGAGAGGGTCATTGTGACAGAATTTGTATAAAACTATTCTTGATGCTGTTTTTTGAATAAAAAATGTACAAACTTACCACATACCACTCCTTCCTTGTGCTTCCACTGCCGGAGGAGACAAATACAGAAAGCTAAGGAATCTGTCTGCAGCCACAGAGCCACTCTTTCTTTTGGTACAAGCCTGCCTAAAAAGTTGGTGTAATCTTTTGGCCCCTCAGCAGGGTCGAATCCTGCAGGTCGGATGTTTGTTTTTCTATAAGTGATCACAGCTCTTAACAGCAGCCCAAACTATCTATTTACAACTCTGTCATCAGTGCTTGAATGTTAATGAATAAGTGAATGTTGTACATAGAAAAACATGCTATATAAATGCAATCATTTTTCTATTTAAATAATAATAATCATAGCCTATAAATTTTGGTGGCCTACCTGAGGTTGCAGTTTCTGGATCTGCAGTGAATTCCATATTATGTTTGAACTAAATCACTTTTGGTTGGCGATTATTTGGGACAGAAACCCAAAGCTGGTGGCCTACAGAACTTTTAAAAGCCTTGCAGATTGAGGTGGGGGTCGTCTCTCTGGTTAATATCATTCATCCCCCAACCTGAATCTTCTGAAACCTGTAGATTTTCTGAACATAAACCTTTATCACAGTAGCAAAACTCAGGTTACCAACATGCTAAAGGGCAGAACACTGTGTAGAGGAGAGTGCAATAAAAATCTACAAGTTTCACCTGCTATAATGAATCAGCATAGTGTGACTCATTTACTTTTGCACATACAGAGACATATTTTTAAAATAAACTGGCCTGAAATTAATCATGAACTTGTTCCTCTGCTAATCAAACACAGTGCATTTAGCTTCAGATACACGCATCTATGCATTTTATTTCTATGAACAGGCAGTATTAGATGCTCAGTTTTACTTTTTTTCGCTCCCCTCTCCTCTCTCTTTCTGTTTCTCTGGTACACACACAAACATGCACACTTTGAGAAATTAGTGCACAAGCTCACTAACACCACAGGGCATCACATTTTTATGACTGGTCTCAGTGGTGTAACTACAGTACACATCCATCTCTTCGGCATTAGCGTGATAGATGTATTTTTCATGCTGCCATTAGGGCTGAAGCAGTGTGTATGCTAATGTGCCCTCTCACACCTGCAGTTTCCAATTACCCCTGAGGAATGGAGCCAAGACTCAGTTTGCAGCCACCGGCAATAATATGCGTAATGGCAAAATTGCACAAGTCCTTTATATAAAATTGGGGGAAAAAAAAGAAGAAATCATTTGGAAATGGCACAAGAGGGGAGAGAGATGAAGGCAGGGAGAGAAAGAGGAAGTGTGAGGAAAAGAGTGATGCAGGGGTTCCACTGTACTGCCTTGAAATGCTTGTCACCACACTTTGCCATGTGTTGATTTTTTCCTCTTTGAACATTTACAGCTTTTGAATCTATCATCTTCGCAGTTCGATGCTCTCCTCAGGTCAGGTATCAGCAGCATCAGAGACAAACGGAAAGATGTGAGATGAAACTTAAAAGCCCAAAAGCATCCACTCATCTTTTTTTGCTCGGGTTTGCAACTGATTTTGTTCTTCTTTAAAACTGTCAGCTACGGGCGAACTGAGCCAACTGTGTTTCCCTTTCTTCTGTTCCCTCTCTTCTGTTCCCTCTGCTCCATGCAGACAGAGCCAACTATGCTGATTAGATATTTGTTATTATGACCACATGACAGAGAGAGAGAGAGAGAGAGAGAGAGAGAGATGTTACTTGATAGGCCTATTTTCTGGGTATTGAGCTGCTGACAGTGTTTGTGTGTCAGACAGGGGGGACATCAGGGGTCCTCGTGGCTGCCGGCCTCGATAACAGGGGGCGGAAAATCAATCACCCCCTTTGACAGCCATGTGAGGAGTCCCGCCCCATTATTCCCCTCCCTCCTTCTTCCTGTTTCTCTCTGGTTTTTTTTCTCAACCTCTGTCTGTCACTTACTGCAGGAATCCATAAGCTTAAATATGAGCACATGCATGCCATAGCACATATAGGCATGCACTCACGCATATAGGCAGGCAGGAGGCACCTGGTAAAAGGCCTGGCAGGATTAGTGAGATGTATGAGTTGGTTACGGTGAGGAACACATGTTCAGGTCACTGTCTCCCTGACTGCACTGTGTTATTGCTCCAAACCCTGTTCTTCTTATTATACTCCCCTCTTTGCTTTGCTTTTTCTCTCCCTTTCCATCCACAATCCCCCGCTCTTTTCTCTGCCTCTCTGCACATGTGTGTGCGTGCACAAGCTGAATATGTTTAAGGGGTGAGGAGGGGGCCACCAAATCCGTAGAGAGGACTTGGCAGTTGCTCTTCTCCCTCTCGCTTCATTGCTTCGGTCCTCCCCAAATCCTATTTCACGGTGCCAAGCATCCGCTCCCTGGGATCTCCACAGCTCCCATCTCCAGACGCAGGTTTAAGCCCCTCTCTTGGCACCCGGACTGGGCATGGAGAGAGAAGGCATGTGACGCACACCAGCACCGCCAGAAACAACAAACACACCTATTATCTTTGCTCAGAGAGGGACCGGCGTCCTGCAGTGTGTGCAGTGCTTACTCACACCATCTTGGTCTCACAGGCTGCAGTAGCTGCATTCACTCACCTTTGACATGAGTTAGGAGGGTCACACACGAACCTGTAAGCTGGTTCCCTCAAACACCAGCTCACTTATTCGTCAACTAAATCAGTCAAGCAATCACTCACTCACCAAAAACTCATTTAGTCAAGTGACAACAAATCATCAATTAATAACAGTAGCCAAACAGTGTGGGCCTAATTGTCACCTTGTGTTAATTTGTTCTCCTGTCATACAGAGTAAACTCTTGCTTTATTTATAATCCAATTACAACTAATCAAAGCAATTAATTAGTTGCCAAATTACCTGAATTTACACCAACAGTGCCATGGAGTAGATCATCCTAGTATGTTGCCATTTATGAGGCAACTAATGTGTTTTGGTGTGACGGCCACTAGATGGCACCAAATACCTGACTTTGCCTTCTGTTGCAAATGAACCGACATCAAGCAAGTTCTTGATTTTCCAAAGATAAACTCTAAGCCTAAGTTGTGCACTGATAAACTTTTCAGGTTTAAGGAGACATTTTTCTAAAGTTAAATTGCATGTAATGAGATTCAGTGATTTTTTTTATCAGTTTTCCATTCATGTTGAAAACCATCAATAAAAGCAGGTAGAGGTGTTAGGGCGCAGCAGAAAACAAATTAACGTCTTCATAATCCTAACATATCCTTATCATCCTCATCAGAGAGTAATATAGCAGCTGTCAGCCTCCACAAACTCATGAAACTTGTCAGGATTGATTCATTGGTGATATTAAGTTTACAAATCAGTTTGTATTTACTATAAAACATGAGGGGCATTTCCAGTAGGCTATAAAGACATTTTTACATTATTTTTTTGTGCCAAACAATCAATGTGTGCCCTATTTGCACTAATATTAAACAAACAAATTCCCAATATACTAATAAACATCAGTTATGTTTCCAAGTCAGGCACCACAAACAGAAGAAAATCTGTTAACATTCCTAAACTCTCATGAAATCATTTCAGCTCTGTTGCATTTTATACTTAAAGAATAATGAATGATCACCCTGTACGTTGTTCTTCATCTATTTACTCCCCTGACTTTTGGGTTTTAAAAAAATATATTAATCCCACGCAGCAATGTAAGAAAATATGCAGTTTTCCTCCCAAACATCCTCTCATGCCCAGTATCCTTTGTTTTCTACAGTCAGGGAGTTCATACAGGGATAATTCATGTCTACAGCATAATAGGATCCACTGCTTTTGCTGACAATAGTCCAGAGTCAGCAGCTCGCACTGCAACAAGAGCTGTAATGATTAAACTACAAAAGAACAAAACAATATTAAAATCCTGTCGGCCACTGAAAAAAAAATATCACTGGTAGGCAGTTTAAGGTGTCAGCAAATAAACAATGTCAGCATAAAGACATCGGTTGATTGAACCTGCACTGTCTTCACTTTTTCCTCATCATTCTGAGTATTTTTCAGTCATCTAGCAATGCTAAGTTAGCATATGCTATTGTAAATTTCACAATACATTTAAAACAGTTTTCACTCTTAAATCATATTCAAATTCCACAAAGAAACAGGGTTAACATCAAACAACAACACAAGGAACTTTCTTACTTTCCTCAAGTGCTCAAACACCTAAAATCCAACTAGTGATTCTTTCTTGGAAAAATATGTGTGTAGGCACCATGTCAGCATAATATAATCTGAGACATTAAAGGTTTTAAAACTAGACTTTGATTCACGACTCCTTTTATAGACAGAACCACATGACAAGCTGCTTATGCACAGCCAACTTTTGTTGACTTTGCACTTTTGTTTTGCAGGAAATCAAACTACCGAAACCAGCTGACATGCAGTAAACCTGAAGTTTAAAACTCACAGCTCCAATGATAAGTGCTAAAACCTGATATAACAAACATGACGGGTTATAGTATGATGTGAACATGCCTCATTTTGCTGTGTTTATCTGTAGTCATCAGAGTGCCTGTGTGTCTGTAGAAAACAACTATGTCTGTTCATGAAGTCATTAGACATGTTTCAGTTACTAGCATAACACTCACTGTTTGGTCACTGTTTTTGCAGACACACAGGACTGATGGAAACATGAAAAAAGTAACCCACTGCCCCATATGTAGCTGCCGCTTTCCAACACAAGAAGACAGAAGGAAAGAATGAACAATGACCCAGTTCCTCCACTTGGATGGAACAGCCAGTCAGCTATGTGATAATCACAGCAACAGCACTGGAAACACCAACCTATGCTGCAAAAATGAGCTGAGATTTCATCCCAGTTCATTTGGAAATTAAGGCCAGCTGTTCGGCCAAAGAGAAAAAGTTACTAGACTGTATATTTTCTAGAATAGAGAAATCATTGCTTTTGGTCCATCATGCCATCTGTGACGTGAGAAAGTTATTTTGTCTGCCAGGGAATTAAGATGCATTTATCCCACAGAGTCAGCTTTTCTCATAGTATAATTATAAAGCCTCTTTTTGTATTTTTGTATCTGCCGGGGTGACACGGCATAATCTATCACACATTTGTGATTAATGTTGTGTGTTTTTTTGTAGGTGTTACAAGTAAGGAAAAAGAGACCCTCCTATCTCCCCAAACATGACACTGACATAAAACATAACATGCATATAATCGTGACAGCCCATAAACAAAGAGCATGTTGTAATCTGTCCACTGAGGCGCACTCATCATTAGACACTAAGTGCTCTGGGGTCTTCAGGGAGGTAAACAGTGGCATTGAGCATTAGTAGGTCAGAGCTGAAAGTGCTGGATCCCTGTGCATTATTAATAGAGTCTGCGCTAATTGAAAGTCATAACTCCGCAAATGAAACGTCTGAAGCAGACATCACGCCCTGCCACCCTGCAGCCAGAGGATCCCCCTAGATGGAGACGCAGCTAATTTTAGATTTGTTCATAAATGCAGTTGGGTTTTGTGAGGTCTTTGTCAGCTACATTGTGTGAAGGCGTTGGCAGGATGGCTGTTGTGTGGCTACACAAAACAAGCTACATACCACAGACATTGAGCTTTGATCTATTTACTTACTATTATGTCTGTGAAACTGTTATTTTTTGTCTTTTTTTAACATAAGTCATTTTATTCATGTTATCTTTGATGTTTTTCCATTGATAATGGTAATAAAATGTAAACACACCAATGGACCTGTGTATCTTTGCCCCCTGTACATCAGGGGCCTCAATGAAAACAAATCTCAGACTCTGTTGTGTCATTGTAGACTTTTCTGAGTTGTGTATAATTTTCTCCCTCCAGCACTGTCAAATCATTTTGCTGAACAAACCTGATTTATATCCATAATAGCATGAATGAAAAAGTATGGCTCCGTAACAGGTAACACTTTCGAAAAATCGTTAAAAGTCTTTATCTAATGTATGGATTTAGTTTTATTGGTTAATAGATTATTTACTAAGTTTTTATAAATCCATTGGAAGTGACGGATAAGAACAACCTTGTGATGTTATCTTCCGAAAACTCATTTTGACAAGTTTGAGTGTTGAAGAACCTGGTTTTACATGGTGGCTGAGATGATCTGGACTAAAATCAAACATCAACCTCCCATCAGACAAACAGACTTAATGATTTAAGTTACAAATTGATGATTTTAAACACTTAAAACAAAAGACATGATGCATAATAAGTAACTAAGAGGCCCATTAGGAATTATTGTCAGACTGTAACTGAATGATGACCACATAGAAAAGATAAACAACATGCAAGAGGATTTTTCAGAGCCCAACCAAAAATGTGAGTGTGTATGTATATGCAACCAGAGTATGTTGTTGAAACAAGCAGCTGGCACCGAAGGCATGTGAAGTGTGTGTGTGTCTAAATATAGTCATAAGTTAAAGACACTGTAATGCACATTATTTACAACATATATATAAGTACAGTGTAGTAATTTAGTCAAATTGTGAGACCTGAAATTCATTTGGCCCATACCACATTTAGTCAATGTAAATGTGTATTTTAGTATAATAATTAAGTATTTGTACTTTAGGCTACTTTGCGCTCACAGTATATTTAAAGTTGTAGTTACTGTTGAGATAAGATTTTGAAAAGCCATAACCAGCATATAAAATCTGTTCCTTTAACAGTAAATTAAACTGCCAGCAGAGGATAAAATGGGAGCATTTTTACCTCTGCCAGCTTCAGTATTAAATATGCACTGTATGCATCAGTAATAACAATCCAGTAATACCAAGGCTTTACTATACCTCTGGACTTTTACCTATCCAGGAACTGCAGTCTTTAAAGCTGGCACTGCACTTGTCTTCCACTGGCTTCTGACTTTTTGAAGTCAGTCTATCCTAAAATTAGGTTCTAGGCCCCAAATAGTGGATGGGATTGTTTTTATTTGGTTGCAAATTAAAAGAAAAGGTTCTGAGCTAAACAGACAACTCAGCAAAAAAATGTTTTATTATTTTTGCTGAGATGGCCTGTTTGGCTCAGATGCTGTGCACCTCCCGTACAAAAGAAACATAAAAAATGTTGGCTATGTACATAGACACCAATTTTACAAAAAAAATGGGAACCATTGACTTAATAGGCTTATCTATTTACTTATTCAAAGTCGAATTTGGATTTTTTTTTTTAAAAAGTCAATGAACTACCCCAATGAAATTATTGTTAAGAAAGTTTAACCTCTGTAGTTTGGGTTTGATATTAATATGAGAGTTTAGATTGATGTCAGGTTATCCTTACTCAGGACCTTCTGTAGGTGATCATCACACCGGCACTGGCAGTTTTTTTTTTTTTTTGTCCGTGAGGCGAGAACTGCTCAGTGCGCATGCGCGGTGTAGTCATCTGACGGCTGAGCGTTGTGGACGTTTCGCGTTACCGCTACATCGAGGGCCACCGCTGTAACGGAGCGGGACACAGACAGCCTCCATGAGGGACCGTCTCCTGCAACATTTAAGCCGTTTAACAGACGAGGAGTAACCGGAAAGACTATCCAGAGGTCTGGACGTTTTCGTGCTGTGAATTTTCTCCTGAAATGTAGCCTGCAGCGTGGCTGTGTGTTGTTGTAATTGCTCGGTCGCTGCATGGCTCTTCCCGGAGATGCCATGAAAATCAGAACAGCCGACTGAGAGACCGCTGCTCCCACAGACACGGCGGCGGCGGCGGCGGCAGCGGCAGCGGCGGCGGCGGCGGGGCTGGTGGTGAGCAATGGATACGAGTGGAAAGATCCACATTAGGTAGCGTTTACGAAGATCCGAGGAGATCTGAACGTCTCTGTTGCACAGTTTAGTCGCCGCCGGAGCTGCCGAGAGGATGGATTTCAACCTGCTCCGGAATATCATCAGCAGATACGTAAGGGCCCCTGTCTGTCAACACTGTCACAACTAAAGCCCTGTGCCTGCAAGTGCAACAATATATAATGCATGTTAGACTACATATTTCAATTGCAGCTATGTGTTTTTTTAATGTTAATTTACCATGCAGTGCAATAAAAGTGCACACCGCAGCGTTCAGAGGTGATACACACTTTGCTCATCAGCAGTGATAAACACGCTGCCTTGGCAGGTCATTGACCGTAGGCTTTACAATGTTTGTGGTGGAGCTGAATGGAGAATGTGCCAGTGGCTACAGATGCATTGACGGCTGGTGAATGTGTGGAATAGAAATGAACTTGGCTGGCCCAGTTACGTTGCTTTAGTGAGTTACAACATGCATGCATACTAAATTACCTCCTGGTTTGTTCAGTTGCCCTGGTCTGCAGGGGGAGTAACTCCCAGTCAGGGCTCACAGACTTCAGAGGCCTGCTTTGGACTCACTCTGCAGCTCTGCTTTGTGATTTTCTACGCTGACTTGTGCTCACTTCCAGCCTGCTGAGGAGATAAGTTGTGCAGGTTTAACTATGGTGCCTTTTAAGGGTTTCACTTAAACAGAGAGGGAGGGAGGGGGGGGCTTATCATTATTTGTAATCAAGTATCCACATTAAAACAAAGCAGATGATAGTGAGCTGTAACTATATTACTGCTGGGTCTGGTCTTGTCAGAGCAGGCCGGTGCCATCAGCAGTCTCTGCTTAGCGGCCAGAACAGGAAGCAGCTGGTTGGTGGGTGGCTGAATTGGAGAAAATGAACCAACTCTGACAGGTCTGGTGATGTTTATCCTACCGGGCACCTCCGGAGTCTTGTCACATCGACCCTTTCACCTGACCTTAAAACCGGCTCAGGTGCAATAAAGATAACTATCAGTGTAAGCTCGTGTGTGTGCGTGTAAGTTCATGCTTCTGTGTGCATTTTTTTGTATGCTCGTGTTTGATAAGCCCTCAGTGTGTATGTGTGTGTGTGTGTGTGTGTGTGTGTGTGTGTGTGTGTGTTTCGCGTGCAGGCGGGTGACAGTGAGTAGGGAGCTTGACGGATGCTCCAGCAGAGCTAATATCAGGGGAAATCAGATCCACGAGCGAGGCGGAAAGGAGGAGAGAGGGAGGGATGGGGTCATCCAACACGCCCCTCATCTCTCACAGTCCTCGCTTTGCATCCACTCGGCAACATTCTGAAGCAGACAAGGAATTAATCATTAATTCAATTATCCAGATATTGTTTTAGAATTGGAAGGATGGTTGATGTATATCTGGTCCTCGTGTGTATCACCCTCTATTAACCCTGCCATATTCTGAACAGCTGCTCCCTTAATGAGGCTACATAGAAGAACAAACATTACATCATGCGAGGTGATTAAAATGTGATAAGCAAGGAGCTGAGCCTTTTCAGTGGATAGAGGGAGCAGAAAACTCCAATCAAGGTCACTGCCTCCCATGCTTTAATAATTTGCTGTTCCAGAAGAAAAAAAGCTTGTAAAAAGTTAAGCTTTTCCAGCCATGAAAGGATGTACTTCTGACTCAGTCCACTTTAGTTTTAAGAGCCATTTACTTCGTATCTCTTTTCCTGTCATTGACTTGTGACTCGTCCTCTGTTTAGCTCGCTTATGGTTTGGTTTATTGACAAAATACTGATATTTCTTTTAAAAATACAACTTAATAGACTTTGTTGAGCATAAAATGATAAAGACCTGGACTTTTTTCCATTGTTGTCTTGGCTATTGGTGGAATGAAAACTGAGAGAGGTATTAACTAACATTATAAAAAAAACAAGTAAAACGTACGAATTGAATCATTTGAGCAATCAATACTTTTTACAAAGAAGCAGACGACTGGAGAGGAATGGAGACATCCAAAATGAAAAGCTGAAGAGGCTTTGTCTGTTTAAACAAGACGTTTTTTTTTCTGTTATTTGAGATGATCTCCTGATTTGGCCTTCTGGTGCGTCAGCTGTCACTGTGAAGTGAGTCTGAAGTGTGTTTTCTGTTAAACTTTATTGGTGTGTACATACAGTTATTCAGATCTATCCAGTGCAGCACTTTATAATGAGAGGGACATTTAATTTTCCGGAGGCAGTTTATTCTGTCCTGCTTCTCAGCCAGTTTCCAAACTAAAGAAAATCTGCTGGTGAATTGAGCCTGTACAGTGTGGTAGAGAGTTTTTGTAAAAGAATTTATGGTGTCATGGTGTTTTGCAGCGCATGAAGTTTAAATGGGACATTTTGTTACGTAAACGCCCAAATCTGATAACTTTTCTCACTCTGTTGGCATGAAAGAACGACTAAGTCCACATGCAAACAGATGTATAGTGTAATAAGAGAGTGTGTGTGTGTGTGTGTGTGTGTGAGTGTGAGTGTGTGCATGCTTGTTTTTTATATACTAGCAGAGTCTGAGCCAGGGCGTGACAGGAAGAGATTTTATTTATAATGAGATTTATCTCTTAAATGACCTCCTGGTTTAAAACAGATCCTGTGTGAGTGTGTGTCTGTGTATGCGTGGTGTGTGTTTGGTAAGAGCATGTGTTACGTGTCTCCACTCCCTTCTCTTTGGTGCCTTTTTGTCGTCTGATAATAATAATAGCAATGGCGTGATGCCTCAGACTGGCGCAAAGCATGAGCGCGGCATGAGGTCAGGATCTGGATAAGGAGGATGCGGGTGTGTGTGAGTGGTGGTTATATTAAAGATACATGTCACCTCGCAGGATCTCATGTTCTCTTATTTGTAAAGCTTCACTTTCTCTTGTGATAAAAACGCTTCGATTTATATCAGCGGTGTGTCCTCAGCTTGATTTACCCTTGTCCCCTCTTATCGTCACCCTCCTTTACATCTTATCTATGAATATAAGGCTGTTATTCTTGCAGAGACCTCTCACAGCCTCAGCAGATAAAAGAGAAAGGGCCTCCTTTTGATCAAAGGGTGCCCACTGGTCCCAGAGTGCTGAAGGTCTTTAAAAGGGTTTCTATCAACTTTACAGCTCTTCGAATCCCCTGGCTGGTGTCGAAAAGCAAAACACAACCTGCTAGATTGCTGTTTGCCACATTAGCTCTCACCGCTACAAACATTTAAGGGCAGTCTATTCCTGTCCGCTGCCCCCCTTGGAGAGAGGGAGGGAGAGGGAGAGAGAGAGAGAGAGAGAGGGTCCTGGCGGAGAGACAGGGGCTGTAGGTGACAAAAACACACAGGATTTGTGTTAAGCTTTTCCCGCTGGCCTGTGTGTGTGTGTGTGTGTCAGAGAAAACAGCCGTGCGTTGGCGTGCTGGCTCATAAGAATTATTTTGTCACCCACAACGTGCCCCGGAGACAGAGGTTTCATTATGAGACACAGTTTCGAGTCTGTATTAGGATGTTGTCAGTGTTTAAAAAACAGACAGAATGAGAAAGAGAGAGAGAGGGAGGGAGGGAGGGGGGTTTAGTATGCAGATTACGGTGGCGGGAGAAAAAGGAGAGGAGTGAGGGGAGGGGAGGGGAGAGGAGAAGTAGCACAGCTGGATTAAAGACTTACGTAACAGTTGGATCGCAGCAAGTCAAGTGGGAGAAGAAGCAGGGGCAACAACAGAGCACACGTTTCATCATTTTAGAGTAATCTTCTCACAATTTTCCTGAGATTTTGTTGCCAAAAATGCAGTTATTTGCATCATCAGGGGTCTTTGGGCTTTTGTCATCAGTGTCAGTGGTTGAGATGGTATGCAAAGACTGAAGGTCACTTTTATTTTTAGATGTTCTAACTACATTTCTGGTAATTGTGTGTAGTAGTTTCCCCTAAATATCACAGTTAAAAAAAACGGATCATACCAGCGGCTGGCACTTCCTCTCCCTCTGAGCTACATCCCTTCTTCTTATTTCATTAGTTTCTTCCTCACTACCGCTTTTGATGTTTGCGCTTTGATTCTGCTTTGTTCCAAAAAAGGATTGCCCTCAGAGACTACAGCCTAAGAAGTCCTAGTGGAACAAAATAAAAGCACGAAGAAGATCTTGAGGATATTGTCTGGAAACGTAATACTTCTTATTTTTTTCTAAGGTCTTATAATCTCTTGTGAAATCCAGTTTCGCAACATTAAATTAATGAGAAAATCCTGCACATTTGATCTTCAGTCTGTGATGAAGCCTCTGTGTGGTCCTGATTCTTTCAATTACGAACTTGCAGACATAGCTCACTGTCTGATGCTGCATACTGTGTTTCTATGGTGATAAATGGTGATGAATAGCGGTGGAGTGCATGTTGAACAGGTCGTCTTCGTCCCTTTCAGCTGATCAAGGTCTAAAGACTCCTTTTATCTTGGCTCAATGCTTCACTGCTTCTAATAATAAGAATATTGAAAAAAATGTTATATTGTTCCCCTAAATTCAGCCTGGAAAGATTTTCTGTGTTGTGCTCTCTGATTAAATTGTAGAGAAAAAGGAAAAAAATGTTTCTTTACTCTATATTGGGCGGGTCAAACTGCTGCACCTGGGTAAAGTTATGCTGTGTGAGTGGAGGCAAAATTGTGTTCACCACTTCCGAGCAATTCACAGTTAAAAAGTATTTTGTCATCACTTTAATAAAAAAAGAATACATATTATGAGATCAGTACAAGATCCAGCATTGTAGGCAGTATTGGAGGCATGTTGGGTACTTGTGTCTGTATTGAAACAATTGTAAATAATTGCTTAAACTGCCAGTCACTGTAAGTACTGCCAAATATAGCATATATTGCATAAATACCGCCTGAGGCTATCTCTTAAAGGTAAAATCAATACTTCATAAATGCAGGCACTTTATTTTTATGTTAACATAGACGTATATTGTTTTACAGCCCTTAGAGGTAATGCATGTTTGAATAAGTGGGAAATACACGGTCAAACCAGTCAAGCAACTGATACCGCTTAGCTAGTCATTTAGCTTGAGGTTATTAGCATAGCGATGTTTATCTTTAAGTTGTAATTATTTTAACTTTCTGGAATGTAATTCACATTTATTCATGTTACATCATTAATAATCAAGATTTTATAAAGTGTCCAATCAGATGTTTCATGTTCTACCCTGTAATTATCAATGGTTATATATTAGCAAGCTAACAAAGAGCTATGTCAGTTAGCACAGTTAGCAACATAAGAGTTTGCCAACACCTGGCAGTGAGTTGGTGCAAATATTTGTTAATAATGCATTTCTTCACAAGAACTAGTTTGTGTTAAAACCCATTTTAATTAGGGATTTGTAAGTTAAATGTCAGTTTGAACACTCGTACCTAAGCTAGGTATCCAGGTTTCTACACTATTTGTATTCACTTTAAACAAATGATCTTATGGAAAAAATGTTTTTTAAACTTGCTATTTTACATTTTCAAACAATACAGACTGTTTTATGCTCTGTGAGCTCAAATCTACCACATCCATTAATGATTGTGTTGTGTAGTCATGTTTTGTATGTTTCTACCTCCTCTGGATGTTAACATGAGCAGTTCATTAAGGAAGAGCTCAGTCAGAGGAATTTGATATGTGAGTTAATGAGGGATACCTGCTCAACATGCTGTTTGCTTCTGCAGTGCAGCATGGAGAGACAGTGGAGGAGGGGTGAAAAACGACCATTTAATCAGGCCAGTTAATGGTGTATACCTTTTATTACAGCACTCTGGTAGAAAGGAGCTACATCATGGAGACAGCACCAATAGATCTTGGCACTGCCAGGGTCTACGGTTGCTTTTTGCGCAGTGAAAACATGCACATCCGTCTATGATAGAAAGCAAATTTAATGGCTATAGCTTAAAATGCTGCTAAATCAAGTTATTAAACCCCAGAAACAGAAGACCTGCCTCTCCTCTGTGATTTTTAATCCAGAATTTGCACTTTTATCACAAGAGAGCACCACTGTGGATTTCGTAACATGAAAGGGAGAAGTTTCAGTGATGGGACATTCGCTGATATCAAATCCATCTTCTCACTGCTGATGATTGATGGTGATGTAAGACCAGCCTTTCTGCTACGAGGCTGCTTCAGTGCTGTTAATATAGACAAAGCCTCCATGTCCTGCAACCAACCAGCCAGCCACTTTGTCTGATGGAGCAGTAGAATGAAAAGGGAACCATGGGCCGGGGGTTGATACGGATCAGTGAGGATTAATGATCACATAACTACAAACCACAATGCAATCTCTCTGCGTCTTTCTCCATCCCTCTCCCACAGTCACTCTGCCAGAGTGTGACATTATCTGCCAGGAGATGGAGGGAATAAAGAGAAAAACCAGTGATAGAAATATGAGGGGACGGATGACGGGAGTTGTGGAATGGTGGATTTAAGAGGGAAATGTTTGAATAGAGGTGGAAGTGAAACGCGGTGGATGTGCTGTAGACAGGACTGTGATAGGCTTGAAATCTTTATCATGGTTTCAATACAAACCAGGACTGAACAGTTTTGTGATTTATCAGTTAGTTTTCAGTTATTAATTAGGCAAGAAATTACAAAAATGTTCAGTTCCTGTTGCTGGAATGTTCTCTATTTTATTATCAAAAATTCAATGTAATTGCTTTTAAGCTGTTCGTTGGATAAAACAAGACTTTTAAAGATCTTACCTTGGATATCAGGAAGTTGTGATGAGCATTTTTGGACTAAATTATTCGTAAATTGATTTAAAACACAAATGATTACTGGATGATGAAAAGTTAGAAATTAGCTACACCTATGATCATGAAGTTTTCTATATTAATATAAATTGCAAGATCCTGTTTAATGTAAGAAAGTCACATACATGGTGAACATTATCTGTGACCAAAAACTGTCAAGCGTGCAGTCGTGTGGTTGCATTTGTGCATTTGGAGTAGAAATGCACCCTCACAAAATTCTGCTTGGTTTGTGGACAAATTAACTTCTAATATCTGTCACCGTTCCCATCAAACAAAGATGGGTTTGTGAGAGAGCGAGAGCTCCAAAATGCATTTTTCAGAATAACAGAAAAGCAATTTGTGGAGACAATGCTGATATTGTGGTGAGCCAGCTCAAATAAATGAACATATAAAAAAATGCTGGAATCATTAAGGTCTGTTGCTTTTAATCATCAGAACAAATGGTTAAAGGCATAGAGAAGCTCGATGAGTATTAGCAGGATTATTTTAGCTTGTTTGCATGTTGTTAGCCTGGATTATGTAATCTGTGTTTGGTGAGCAGGGGTGAGGGAGGTTGGATTTTAGACACTCTATATCCCTATGACAGATAGTGGTTTTAACTGTATGCTGTGGTCACTTACTTTCCCTCACTAAAAATAAAAACTGTTGCTTCATCATCTCAACATGTCAGCAACTACACCTTCTATTTGTTGATCTTGGCTTCAGCCTCAACCTTTCTCCTTGTTTTTCAGTCTTTCAGCACATTTCCCTCTTTCCTCGTAGCTTTTTTCAAACTGTTTTCATTCTTTCTTAATGTCATCTTTTCACTTGTTTGTCTGTGTGAATCTCCTGCTGCTTTCACCCCTTTAATCTGCTCCTCTGTTTTCCGCCTCACTTTCCATCACTCTCTCACTCTGTCTTTTCATTTCACTGTATCTCTGTGGGTCAGGTTTCCCTCCTAATGTTTTGGAGGGGTCTGCAGTCAGCACTCGTGGCTCCGTTTCTATTTCAATTACACTGCCTACTGCCTGTTGATCACTGTGGATAAGTTTAGATCTGTAGCTATTTTTACTGATCTGACATTATATTTATTGCGGATGGAAGTTCCCTTGGCACTCCTTTGATCTTGCGTCTGAACTTAACAAAGTATTTCAAGTTTATAGTTGTATTTTTAAACTTGTTAAGGGAATTGTTCTGGATCCTGAAGGTTACTGAGGAAAGTGCGAACACAATACACAAAAAAAAAAAAGTGGTCATTGGCGATGATGAGCTGCGTCTCTGCCAAACTGTTGAGGACATTTTAAGCAGTGAAGCGCTGCTTCTGCTAAAGTGCTTGTCCCAGAACTTTTCTGCTAATGGTCAACACTTCTGCTTTGAGCTGTGTCAGGCAGGCTGCTCTGCCAAAGGCTACGCTCACACTGCCCACTCAGGCCAGAGCAGCATTAGGAGCCACGTAGGAACCCAGATGGAGACAAACAGCTGAATACTTTGGTTTCTTCATTCTTGTTTTTTTTTTGTTTTTAATTATTTCTTGGAGAGTGCTCTTCTTGCAATAGTGTTTAATGAAGGACACCTTGGAAAAAAATATGTGCTGCACCAAACTCCCATAATGCTCTCTGTTTGTCCCAGGGGAGCTACTTAGATCTAATAGAGATGAGATACAAACCTGGAAGAGGTTTGCAAACATGTGATCCATTGAGCTTTAATTATTTTGTTGCAGAAACAAACGACAGAATAGATCTGCTGTTTTTTATCCACGTTGAAGAAAAAGCAAGTAATCAAAGGACGGAGCAGAGTGCAGACTGCACGGAGATCCTGAGGGAAGAAGTGAAAAAATACATGACAAATCCAAACTTGTGTGACTCAGACTTGATCCCACCTACACACATCAACAAACACACACTCACCCTTCAGTCGGCCCTGTGTTTTCTCCGAGGTTGTTGGTTAAAGGTCTAACAATGTTATGCAACATTGTGTTTAATCCAGGACAGTAAGGCAAGCTTCTGTCTTCATTTCTTTATGATATAATTCACTTGATTATTTCATGATGTATACAGGAAATTTGATTCAGTTTTGTTTAGAGCCACAATTTTCATTATTAAAATAAATGTTACATAGCATCTTTAATCACTCTCTATTTACTACATCATCGCTAAAAATAATAGGCATTCATCTTGGTCTCCAGTAGATGTGTCTTCAGATTTTTTTTTTTTTTAACATCAGCCCAAAGCCTAAAAAACCCCCCCCCATAAAACCGAAAATAGCAGAAAATTGCAATAATTGAAAAACTAGTTAATCTTTGCCATTTTGCTTGAGAAATGACTTAAAAGAGTCTTGGTTTATGAAACTATTGATGCTTTATATTACACAGATCAACTGATCAAATGATGGAGTAATTATTTCAGCTCAAGTGTTGAAAAGAAGCAATATTACATTATGAGCTTTAAAATATGGATTTTTACATTTAGAGTTGACCATGCACAGTCTATACTCTGTCTGTATTTATCAGAGGTCTGGTCGGAAATATTCGTTGGCATGATTTTCAGGTGGTAGTGAGGGTGGATGATAAAGTGTGATATTTAATTAAATCAATACGATCATGGTGATATAAATCTAGTATTTGAATTGTAAGCGAAAACCTAGTTTTCTTCTCTCCACCTGTATTGCTATTTATTTCTCTCTCTCTCTCTCCCCGTCAGTGTGTGGGGGAGGAGATCTGGGTGGACAGTCGAACGGTGTACATCGGGCACAAAGAGCCCCCTCCGGGAGCCGAGGCCTACATACCTCAACGTTACCCCGACAACCGCATCGTCTCCTCCAAGGTGAGCGAGCAGCGGCTCATGAGTCAGTGCCACCACATTGTTCACCATCACGCTATTCTTTGGTTTCATATTTAGACAATCACGTAATCTCTTCTCTGGCCGTGACTTTAAGGACGACACATTACACTTCTCTTGTGTTCATCAGGCTGCGCATCACCTCATTTCTGTTGCCAGGTGGCCTGGATATGGATGTGCTGTGTGTTATATGTGTGTGTTAATGCTCGTGCTGCTGTCACTCTGATCCACAGTACACCTTCTGGAACTTCATTCCCAAGAATTTGTTTGAACAGTTCAGAAGAATCGCTAACTTCTACTTCTTGGTCATATTTCTGGTCCAGGTAAGATTTTATTCACAACCCTCAGACGGGATAATGTTTGATCTGAACAGGCAACATGTGAGCTCTGAGGAAATACTCACCCAGCTGTCTTTTTGTTTAAACAAGCAAAAAAACAAACAACAAAAGGTAGCAAACTAACAAACATTACAGCAATTCTTGGGACACTTTGTGCTTTACTTTCAATATTTATAACCTGGCCTAATTTGATTTAAAGTGCATGGCTGTGCATCAAGATTTTTTCAGGGCAACTGGAGAAGTTTGACAGCTGAACATGCCCCAGTTTTCATACTTAGATAAAGAAAAAGTGAAGATAAGATTCCTGATGGTTTTCCAAGAGCCTAGATCTTTAAGTGTTTTGAAGTAGGGTCACGTTTTTATGTAGGGCTGTTATACCTAACTAAAGTCTGTGGAAGAAAATCATTTCTGAAGTGAGAAAGTTTACTTGACAACATTTTCATAGAAGGTCAAACAATTTTAATCCACAATATGTAATCAACATTACATCAGCTTTCCTCACTCTCTGACTGGTGTTGTCATTGAAGTTAATGACAGGTAACAAAATGAAATACCTATTACAGATTTAATGAAATTACAGTTTCCTTTGGGCTTGAATATTGTTGGGAACATTTAGGATAATGGAAACACAACAAAGAAAATATATAACACAGATACAGTTTTTTAGACATTTTGATGTGGAAGAGTAAAATATTTTATGCTTAAATAAATGGAAACAAAAGAAAACACTGTGGGGCTTTTGTTATTTATAGTGATTTCTATATGGTGCACATCGGTAAGATGCACATTTTTAGATTTTCAGGCAGACACATAAGTACACATAGCCTCATATTAACTCATGGTTGGTAAAAATGTGCTATCATTTTAGCAACGGTGTGCACTCACCAATCAAATGAGTGCTGATGACAGTTAAGCACCGGCCCTCATTGTCCACAGATTTCAAAATAAGAGCAGTTATTCAAGATCATCAGATAAACCCTGCACCTGTGTCTGACGTTATCTGGATGAGGATTACCATAATTTGAATTTACTAACATCACATTATCCTGAAATAACAAGTGTTGTATTGCTAAGTATTTTATGTTTGAATCAGAATCAAAGAGGAACAGCTCTTCCTTTAACCACTATATTGTGTCCAATGTTCGAAAAATTTATCATTAAGGAGGAGGTCTTCACAGAAAGTTGTTGCAGAAGACCAGAATGCAACACAGAAACAGCTTTTGTGTTTTGTGTTCTGTATGTTTTATCAGTAGCATGTGAAATACCAGACCCACTTAATTGGACAAACAGGCTCTGGCATACAGCAGTGTTTTATTCATTCCAAAAGGTCCTACTGTACTGGAAATATTAAAAAACTGACGTTTACTATCCCAGAATAGATTTTTCATGCAAGTGCAGATGGAGGAAGTCGAGCAAATTTGATTAGCTGGATAGCTTTAAAGTTGCTAGATTGGATCTGGATTCGTTATTACAGAAGCTTTTTCCTGGTCTGCACTTCCTTACTCAGTGTTGCATTACTTGGCATCCTCTCTCTTCTCCTTTTCTGTCGTCTACCTTTCAATGCCCCCCCACCCCCCACACATCTTCCTCCCACTGCTCCTCTCCCTTGCAGCTTATCATCGACACCCCCACCAGCCCAGTCACCAGCGGCCTGCCCCTCTTCTTTGTTATCACTGTCACCGCCATAAAACAGGTAGGATGCACACACAAACATGCTCACATTTCCTGAAAATATTGTCCACAGCGACCCTCCTCCTCTTGCCCACACACACACACACACACACACACACACACACACACACACACACACACACACACACACACACAAAAACACACACAC
>JAQMCX010000011.1:7369938-7443162 GCA_029814765.1 Acanthurus leucopareius | reverse complement strand
CACACACACACACACACACACACACACACACACACACACACACACACACACACACACACACACACACACACACAATAACACACACAAACAAAATACTTCCGGCCTCAAATACACACACTCTCTCTACCAATCGGCTCCTGTATTATCTGTATATGCACATTCCTCTCCCAGTGAAAGGACATGCCATTGAATATGTCTGGTGATGTGAGAAATATGATAATGAATGGTCTCCTCTGTTAATCACTCCAGCCGAGGAGCCCATGGCCCCCGGGAGATGCATCCTCTCTACCGCATCCCGCTACTGAAGGATAGGGTGCTATCAGTAATAGATGGAGCTGTTCTAGCTAAGGAAGCCTGAGCTTTACTGCAACATAAATCTAAAACATGACATGTTGGCTAGAAATCCAGGAAACAGGTCACTAAGCTCAGGGAGCACAATGCTAATTAATTACAGTGTATGACTTTCACCTCTCCCCCTCCGTCTCTTTTGAGCTCAAACTATGCTCCGGCCCCGATTCCCTCTGCACAGTAATCTATACTCTTTGTTTTCCTGCTTCTGCCATCAAACACAGTGGCTTCCTCTTCTGTTTTTCCTTACAATCTTGTTCTGTCTTCCTCTCTCCCCTCTCTCTCTCTCTCAGGGCTATGAGGACTGGCTCAGACACAAGGCTGACTGCTCTATAAACGAGTGTCCGGTGGACGTGGTGCAGCAGGGGAAGGTGGTGAGGACACAGAGTCACAAGCTGCGGGTAAGAATGGCCTCATTAGAGCTGTGTAGCACCTGAGGCCACAGAGCAACACTACAGTACTGCTGCATTGCTCACTTTTTCTATAACTGTCTCCCACCCCCCCCTTCCACCTCTCTCTGCAGTCCTCTCTAACTTTGTTCGCTTCCTCTCTCACTCTTTCTTGTCTTTCCAACCAATTAATTGCCCCTGAAACTGCTGTAGAGGAACAATTACAGTGTTCCCTGGTGCACCATGGGAGAGTCCCTTTTAAAATGAGCAGGACTGATTTATTTCATAAGTGAGGATATTCCTGTCATCAGCCCTTGATGTTCTCTTATGTCATTCTGATGCAACAGCAGATCAATGCCTGGAAGTGCGGCTCAGTCTAATTCTTGAAGATGCCTTATAATTCATTGGACCTCTATTATAGCAGAACCCCGTGTTTGATACTATTTATGGCAAGCAATTTTTTGGCAATAACATTTCATGTTATTTGCATCATGTATTGCCTTTCTCTAAAGTTACTGAAAGAGTCTGACTGTCCCATGTTGAATTAAGAATATATACTCATGCATAAAGGTTTCCTTGTAATTCAATGTGTTAGCATTCCAAACGTCACGACTGACCGCTGTGTTCCGTCTTATATATATCAAATGAGTCTTTTAAAGCGTATCTGACAGAGGAACTGGTCAAGGCGTCTTTGCTGCCCCCAGTGGTCGATTCAGTGTTATTTCTAACAGAACTCTTATCACTAATAACCAAAGGTGTCACCAAATCACACAGGACTGACGTTTAATAGGACAAAAGCATAGTGAATATTTATATTTGCAAGTATTCGCCGGAACGCAGAAGTGATTTCTTTTTGTCACATCCTGCACTTCCTACATCCACTTTTGGCTAATGACCATTCGGTCAGTCACCTGCATTTGCATGTGTGACATTGCCCTGAGATTGGTTTCATTATATAAATGTCATTTTTTCTATTAAAAAATTCCATTTAAAGCTGCAATACATTTGTCTGCCTCTCAATCATTTGACTTCTTGCTTTAATCCCCAGCCTACTCATCCTCACAAAGATGTAAAATTTCAAAATATCAATCACAAATATTCACTTTGCTTTTTTTTTGAAAAAGGTTTAAAGAAATTTATCAAACAGATGGGTTTTGTAGTTTTCAGAGAATGTAACTCAAACAGTAGTAAACAGAGCATTTGTTGCGGGACTATTTTTAGCATTCACAATGTGAGTGCAGTGTGTGTGTTGTCGGCCCAAAATAAACAACAGTGCCTACGTGGGGATAAATGGGATGCCGCACTGGGAAGCTGTGCTCCCCTTGTATGTTTTGAACAGTTTTTTGCCCACGTGGAGATCTGTGGCACAGAGTGGTAATTTATCAGGCTTCGGCTCCACAGATAAAACGTATCAGTAGGGTCAGTTTGTTGGTGGTTTTGGTCTTATTATTGGATTGTTGAGAATTTGATGTTTGTTTCAGCTGTTTTTTTAGAAAAAATTTTAGAAACATAACACAAAAATTAGAATTTTTAAATTAAGGCATGACCGACAGGGTCACACAATAAATACCATCAAAATAGTTTACTTTAAAGGCTCTAGAGCTTCAGCTTAAGTGACCAAGAAACACAGATGTAGCTTGGAATACTGCGAATATTAGCAAACCTACTGTAAACACTACTAGTTAAATCCATTTTTGTGGAGGTTCAGTCAGTGTCATCAGACCTGCAGCAGACACAGTTGCTGTCTTTAGCCACAGTAGTTCAGAAAGCTCAGTAAATCCATCCACCTAATAGATAGTTGTGGGCTTTTTTGTCTATTCTGGTTTTCTGTCATTCTTTGACAAAAAAGGTGTAAAAAAAGGTCTTGAATTGCATTTTATTTTGTAAACACTGCAGAAACCCTGTTTCCACACTTGAAATGAATGACTTCCATCATTTTTTTTTTTTTTATGATCAAATTGCAGAGTGCTCATCAAAATTCAGCAGCATAAATAATAGATGATAGAGTGGAATAAATTACAACGTCTATTAGTATTGTTTTGTGTTATTTAGTAAACCTTTTCTCATGGTTGCAGATAAAGGAGTAAATATTTCTCTGGAAAAACCATGAAGTAGCAGCACTGAGCTGTAACTCCGCCCAAACCTCATCATCCATACATGAATGAAAACAGAGGCGTCAGAAAACGGAGGCTCAGCACCTCCTATGTAGATTCATGGGGAGGGTGTATATATTTCAGTGGTGTGTCACCGTTGTGTTGGAGGGTATTTAATTGGTGCAGGTAAATCTAATTTCTGCTGCGTCTGCTGCTCCTGTCAGGTGTGCAGAGACTGTGTGAGTTTTTGAGGGTCAGCTTCAATACATTTTCTCAGCCTTAAAGGTTAAAGAGTCTTATAGTTTGTGTAGCCACGGACGTAGGTGGAGGAAGACATTTTACATCGATATGCTCAGAAACCCTCATCCAGTGTCCTCCTCCTTCTCTCTGTCCTTTCTTTCTTGCTGTGTCTTCTGTCGTTTTCTGCACAAAGGTTCCTCGCTGCCGTAGATCAAACGGAGAGGATTAGAGTGTGAATTGGGAGCAGGAATAATGATGAATGCATTAATCATGCAAAATCAGAGAGCGTGTGTCATGTGTATGGTCACCGTGGAGATGGGATTTATCAGAGCTTAAGCTGCTCCGCTCGCATAATCCGTTATGCAACTTCTCAATCCTTTGGAAAAAAAAAAAAAAAAGGAATGGTGAAGGATGAGCAGACGATTACCCGCAGGTCTGTCTCTTTGTCTTTCACGCTGTGTGTTTATGTGAGCCCCCCGTCAAAATACTCCTCATCCATTATTGATGTGTAAGCCATTATGGGTGTGTGTGCTGTGTCTGTCAGGTGGGGGACATCGTCGTGGTGAGGGAGGATGAGACTTTCCCATGTGACCTCATCCTGCTCTCCTCCAGCCGCGATGACGGGACCTGCTACGTCACCACCGCCAGCCTGGACGGGGAGTCCAGTCACAAGGTGCCTGGACGAGAGCATGATTTTCATTCCTTATATTTTTATCTCAGTTTTAAAATTTAACATCTTTGATCCCAAAACATAAAAACCCTCTGATTCAGCAGATCTTAAAAAGCTTCAAACAGCAAATCCACAACATTTCAGGCCTTTAAAAGTGTTATAAAGTTTTTTTTTTAATCAAACATAAACAGTAAATGATCCTGTCCTGGATTAATAAGATGAATAGAAACGTTTCACTAAATACAATTGAAATATAGTTTGCCTCTTGATGGTTAATGTTGGTGTGTTTTTTCTGGTTTTACCTATTTAAAAGGTTTAATTAGCAAATATTAGCTTTGTTTTATTAGTTTTTGAATAATATTTCACAAAGAATTTATAAAGGCTTTTTATAGCTGAAAAACATCAATCAGTACCATTTTTATTATTGATTTAATACTGTAACTAACAGCAGTAATCATTATTGATCATCTGTTATTTTCTTGATCCGTTGAATAATTGTTTAGCTTGTGAAATCTTGTATAATCTTGAAAAAGTCAGTCACTTTTTTACATATTTTGCTTAAAAAAATCACTGAAATATTCAATGAGTTTACAAAATGGATTAGTGGTTAATTTTCTGTAAATCAGCTCATGGATTAATTGACTAATAATTTCAGGGGTTAGTGCATTAATCATTAAGCGCCTTTTTTTAGGCAAAAAAAATCAAACATTCCCTGGTTAGTGTTGGTTTTCGCTGCATTTCTTTGACATGTGAACAGAACATTTTTGGTGTAGTAGGTTTTTCAGAAAAGTCTAAGTAAACTGCGATGCGTTATTCAGTATTCTCTGACATTTTCTGACAGCAGTTTATCAAGAAAATAATCATCACATTAATCAGTAATGAAGATAATTTGCTCAAACACACACACACACACACACACCTTACAACAAACATATGAACACAGACACACAAATGCATAATTCTGTATGTGACACATGGTCACGCACCACATTTCACTTTCTCCCATCTCCACTGATGTTAACTCATGTCACTCACACGAGAACATGCGCTGCTGAGCACACACACACACACACACACGCATACATGCATACATGCATGCATGCATGCACGCGCACACGCGCACACATATCCACAGTGTAGAGTGGAGTACTCCTCATACATGCCCCAGGCGTAACCTCCTGAAGTGCTCACCATCCCAGCATGCCGTCCCCTGCAGACCCGTGGAGCGCCCTATAACAGCCCGCATTCCCGTCTCTCCCGGTCGTCAGAAAATCTGCAGGAAGCCAGGCCGAGGAGTCAAATGAACCCTGCTCTCATTAGTGACTGTGGGTGACATTTTCCTCTGTTGTCTTCTTCCCCGTCTTCCCCCTTCCTCCACCTTTCTGTCTCAGACCTATTATGCTGTACCAGACACCATGGCCTTTAGAACGGAGCAGGAGGTGGATTCGCTACATGCCACTATTGAATGTGAACAACCGCAGCCTGACCTCTACAAGTGAGTCTGACACACGTGATCACTGATGCACACACACATTATCTGCTTCGGCCTCTTAGAAGCAGACCTTCCCTCGTTGCCTCTCTTGATATTATTTTGTTGTGACATTTTCTGCAGATTTGTGGGACGTATAAATATTTACAAGGACAAACAAGAGCCTGTGGCAAGGTGAGAGTACTTTTTTTTGTAGGCAGGCAGTGCTGTGAGAGCTTTATTTTTGGAGGTATAATTTTATTCACAAGGCCAACTCTTTTTCTCAATTAACTGCCTTTATTGGTGTCCCTAGAATAAACTAAGCCAAGGATTCTGTTTTATTCCTGCAGACCACTTGGAGCTGAAAACTTGCTCCTTAGAGGAGCCACACTGAAGAACACACAACATATATATGGTAGTAACTCATTTTTATTCTGTTTCATGTCTCTTGAATGTTGTTTTTTGAGAAAAGCTGAAGCAAAGACTTCTGTGAACTTGTGTTTTTTTGCACCTCCAGCTGTTGCAGTCTTCACTGGTATGGACACCAAGATGGCGCTTAATTACCAGTCTAAATCTCAGAAGCGCTCCGCTGTAGAGAAGTAAGATTAACCTCCTCACTGCTTTTAACTACATGATTCAGACTTGGAAGTGTTTTTTCAGGTTTGGTACATTTCCTGAATCCTCTCCCTGATCTCTACTCTGTGTCCCTGCAGGTCAATGAATGCCTTTCTGATAGTGTATCTGTGCATCCTGATCAGTAAAGCCGTGATCAACACTGTTTTGAAGTACGCTTGGCAGTGGTCTCCTGACAGAGACGAGCCCTGGTACAACCACAGGACTGAGAACGAGCGTCAGCGCCATGTGGTCTGTTCACCATCTGACTTAAAAACATCTGACTCTTAAGTCTCAAATCTCTTTTCCCTAATGCCTCATTGCTGCTGTCTTTCTCCCTTCTCTTTTACGTCAGGTGATCCGAGCATTCACAGACTTCCTGGCCTTCATGGTCCTTTTTAATTACATCATCCCAGTGTCCATGTACGTGACAGTGGAGATGCAGAAGTTCCTGGGCTCATATTTCATCACCTGGGATGAGGAAATGTTTGACGAGGAGCTGGGGGAGGGAGCTCAGGTCAACACCTCCGACCTGAATGAAGAGCTGGGACAGGTACTTACACATATTACAAACACAGATACACACATTTGCATTTAAACTATTTGCAGACAAGCCCTTAATGTTCCCTTTCTCTTCCCTCCCTCCCAGGTGGAGTATGTGTTTACTGATAAGACGGGCACACTGACTGAGAACAACATGGAGTTTATTGAATGCTGTGTCGACGGGAACGTCTACATCCCGCACGCCATCTGCAACGGCCAAATCCTCAGCGCCGCCTCCAGTATAGACATGATTGATTCCTCACCTGGAGGATACAGGAGAGTAAGTGTGTGTGTGTGTGTTTGACAAAGCAAACAGGCTTCTAAATCCAGCCTGAATAGACTCTTGGCTGTGCTGCCTCTGCTAGCAAACAGAGATGGAGACGAGAGTGAAGAAAGCTTCAAAACATTTTAGCGGAAAATGTGAGAGAGAGCCACACTTGCAGATTAACGTGTCACATTGTCAGGCAGGAGGACTATTAAAGTAATTACCTCTGACATTTTTGAAACAAACAAATGTCTGTTTTGCTCTTTTCCGTCGCAGATAAACACAGTAGGGATGCAGCCTGTTTCCAGTTCATGAAAACTTTGACATTTTCGTCATAACTCCTAAGTGTTTGCTGAGTCTTACATGGGGAAAAAAGTCCTCATATACACAGAAAAGTGATGAGCCCTGCGTTTTTCGCAATAGCAACAATGAAATGTTTAGATTTAATAGTGTAAAAATTGTGCAGTCAGCATGGGCAGCAACAGCCACCACAGATGAGCAGAGAGAGGAAGAGGAGCACTTCCTGCCAAAACAGAAATGTCTCAAAATTTTAGAAAAAATATTGCATGGATATGCTGCTTTATTGCCATTTAATTATTGGAAATGTAGCTAAAAAATACTACAACAATGACATAATATTACGAACACCTCGTCATCATAAAATGGCAAGGAACGATGGGATTAGTGTTATTAAAATGCAAAACGTGCTGTGAACACCAAAATTGTGCTCATGAAGACCTTCTGAACATCTGTATTTTATTTCAGTGATGCACCTTTGAAATTAACTCAAGCATTTATTAAAAAAGATATGCAGTATTTTGATTCATGGCTTTGTGTCTGTAGGAACATGAGGATCTGTTTTTCCGGGCGCTGTGTTTGTGTCACACAGTGCAGGTGAAGGAGGAGGAAACTGTGGATGGCATCAAGAGGGGCATCCACCAGGGCCGACCTACCTCCTTCTACATCTCCTCCTCACCAGATGAGGTGGCTTTAGTGGAAGGAATGAAGAGGTAAAAAACACTAAAACACACAATATTCCTATGCAGTTCTTAAATAATAGTGTAGTGTCTTTTTTTGTTGAGTTGTTTTTTTGTGGAATGCAGCGGATTTGAAACTGAAAAATCTCTGAATTCGAGCTTCAATTTGAAGAAAGGTGTTAAAACACTGGAGCTCTTTCTTCTCATATTTCCTACATTTATTGACAAGGATAAAAGAAACAAAACAAAATTGTCTGTTTATTATATTTCTCTGGAAATTCTTTGTAGTCAAACACTGTCTTAAGTCTCACAGACGTTATAACCAAAACTTCCCTGGTGATGATGATGTTCTGCTCACTATGATGTCAGCAGCCACACTTTCAAAAGTCAAAGCTGTTTTACAGTATTATAAATGGCTGTCTAGTGTGTTGGCATCATGTAAGCTTTAAAACTAATGGCTGTAGTACTCAAACTGAACTCAGAGCTGCTGACTCATATCTCAGTTTTCACCGGTACCCAGAGCAACGGACACCAACACAGACCGTCATATTCTTTCTTAACTATTTTTGGTCTGAATGTGGCCTGAGACACATGTTACACACACACACACACACACAGTCCAACGTACCAGATGACAGGGTGTTCCTATCACACGCTGCTCTCGCAGAAGCACCATATCAGCTGTGCTCAGGTTGCACTAAATGCGTCAGAAAACCTTTAGCCTTTTCCAAGTAGGCAACACTGCTCAGCACACATACATAGTTCCTGTCATACATTAATGAATTTTCCTTCACTCTGTGTTGACAGGCTGGGTTACACCTACCTGAGACTGAAAGACAACTACATGGAGATCCTCAACAAAGATGATGAGATTGAAAGGTTGGTTGCCTTAAGGGTCTGTTGTGGTCACGCCACAGGAGATAAAACAGGAGTCAATCAGTCAATGGAGCTGTGGTCGTAGATCAGCTGCCCGGAGAGAAAACTGCTCTGGGATTGTGTTTCATGTTCAACAAACATTAGAGAAAAACTTAAAAAACCCAAAAGAGATTTGATCCTTCCACCTGAACTGTGAGAATGAAAGGCCGCAAGATTCCATGAGAGAGCTGCTGCTGGATAATTGGCCAGTGTTTTGATTTGTAGGAAGTGGTCATGTAACCGCTCTCGCCCTCCATCACTCTCTGCAGTGGCCTGTCAATAGTGAGCTATTTTAAGGTACAAGTGAGCTGGAGAGGGGAGGGGGGAGGGGAGAGCATCCAGCAGATCCAAGGGAATGGGAAGGCATAAAAGGTTCCAGAGTATTCTCACACCTGCTGTTTCTTCAACATTTATGGAGAAAAGGAACCTTTTTGCCTTTTCTATGAAAAAACTACACATTTAAAATGTTCTCAAATCTCAAATGTCAGTTGAATATTTTCAGTCTCTATTGTGGGTCACCTCATTAATTATATATTAAGAGGCAGAATCATTAAATGCATTTAATGCATAAAATAAACAGAATCATTAGGTTGTAAGTGGATGTAATGACACTGTAAGAGGCAACAGATGCATTTACTTTAAAATTACAGGACAAATTAAAATAAAAAACATCATTAATAGCTGCTCAAATGTTATGGCACTGCAGATGAATAACAAGGATGTCTATACTACTACTACTACTACTACTACTAATAATAATAATAATAATAATAATAAAAATAATAATGACTTTATTTAAATAATACCTTTAAAAACAGAAGTTTTTTAAGTTAGTTTTGTGACCCTGAAAAAGCTGATTAAATGCTGAGTTACCTGTTCTGTTTTATGTTTTTTGTCAGCCCTCTTGTCCACATAAACTGTGCAAAAAGTACAAAATACAAGGATGGCTGAGTTGGTCTGAAGAGGACCAATTTTTTGAAAATTAACAAAGACAAACTGGCCTCATGCTGAGACTGTCTCTCCTCCAGGTTTGAGCTGCTCCACGTCCTGAACTTTGACTCTGTCAGGAGGAGAATGAGCGTCATTGTCAAGTCAAGCTCAGGTAAGATGCAAAGACGTGAAACAGATATCAAATCATTGTCAGTACATTTGATCAGAAACCAGATTGTGCTTAACTATTTGATTTGTTGCATGTGTACCACCTCAGGAGAATACCTGCTGTTCTGTAAGGGGGCAGACTCGTCCATTTTCCCTCGAGTGGTGTCTGGGAAGGTGGAGCAGGTGAAAGCCCGGGTGGAGCAGAATGCTGTGGTAAGTGTACAGTTTGATCAGTACAGAGATATCAGGCCAAGCAGGCCAGTTTTGGTATAAATACCATTTAGGGCAGTAATGTGTCCTTATAAGCTTCTCGTATAGAAAATCTTAATATATTCGGCCTTAATTTAAGAAATTCACTGATCCATGATGAGTTCAATGCTCCTGCCAAGAATTAAATTTCGCAGTTTTGTTAAATAAGAATTTTTCAATCAGACCAAACTATCTCTTCACAGCAGCTCAATAAAAAAATCTGTATTTTTTAAATAAAAAATGGCTCACTGACTTGTGTGTAATGTGGAAAGGGTCGTTTGTTTTTACCCGCAGATAATTATCACTCAGCTGTGCACTTCCCCTCCGCTCATCTCTCAGCTCATTTCTTTGGTTTTACGGGCCACAACTTTTCTGTTTGGCTAAGCACCAAGTGTCAGATAGACAAAGTTAGTGACTTGCTGGTGAGCACAGTGCAGCATTCAGCAGTTTAAGAGCCAGATATTTGCCTCAGGAGTTTTGCAAAAACAAAGTAGAGCTAAAGAATATTGGACTTAGCATTTGTCGGTTTATATGCCAATGTGTTAAAAAAGACAGTTTACTGCTCACTTTATATGGTCAATATAGATCAGCACTGGGTTTGCAGCTTATTCAGCTGCTCTTAAGTAGCTAATCTAAAAAAAAAAAGCGGATGTTGCTCCTTTAGAAAATACTGTATTGCAGTATTTTCTTTTAGGAAGCATCTTAGATGTTAGCAAACTGACACCAGATCACATGGCATCATATAACATCCATATATAAAATTACAACTGCACCCCCCTCTTCTTCTCTGTAACACAGGAGGGGCTGCGGACTCTGTGTGTCGCTTATAAAAGGCTGTTGCAGTCCGAATACGAGGAGGCATGTCATCACCTGACCGAAGCCAAGCTCGCCCTGCAGGACAGGGAGCAGAGGCTGGCGCAGGCCTATGACATCATCGAGAGGGACTTTGTGCTTTTGGGTGCCACGGCGGTGGAGGACAGGTGGGTCACTGTGAGAGGAAGAGAGAAACAGTGAAGCAGAAGGACAGAAGGGAAGATTAATGACTCATGAAGTCGTCATCAAAGTATTGTAATGACTAACGAGGACACGAGCTCTGACAGGCTGATATGAAGAAAACATATATTAGTACTTTCAGGCTGAATGTTGATCAAAGATATATATCTTTGTATTTTCTATGAGGTGTGCTAAATGTTTAGTTTTAAGTTAAAGCCACATTTGACATGAAACAAACACTGTAATCAAAACAGACTGTGATCAGAGTTAGGTACAAAGACACGGTTCCATCCCCTTTTTAAAAAATGCTCAATTGCAAAACATGTGAATGAAAAATCATTCAAAATATCATCGATGTCATTGCTGTATGTAAGGTTTAGCAATATGGACAATAAAATTTTACAATATTTTTCACCCAAATGTCTCAATATTTATATTCCCACAATTCTATAGGGATTGTGTTAGGAACACAATGAGATTATTCATAAATAACCATCAGTATTTTGGAAATAATGATAAATTATTTGACCATCAAGAACTGTCTGTTTAGGCTCAGAAAAGATTATCCACTCACTGAATGTCAGTCTTTGAAACAGGAAGAAAACTCTCTCTAATATGTTATCTATTCTCAAATCTTGATATTAATATCCATATAATTTGTTAGGCTGTACTTACCACCACTGCTGGTGTAACACTGAGGCTTTGCTGCGTTAACATATGAGCTGGGTTTGTGCCTCAGCAAGGTACACGTCATGTTTGACCTGCAAAGGTAGTTTTCCATTAACTGTTCGATCAGCTTCCTGACAGTTCGACTCCCTCGTAGATAAACTGGTGATGGGCAGCGGTGGGGGTGGTCATGCATTGACGAGTTATCACCAGTTGGTAATTGACTGACTGAAGTTTTGATGGATGCTTTTCCCTGCCCCACTGGAGGCTGAGACATCTATTGACCCATTGATCCGCAGGCTCCAGGAGAAAGCCGCAGACACCATTGAGTCACTGCACAAAGCGGGGATGAAGGTTTGGGTACTGACGGGGGACAAGATGGAGACGGCAGCAGCCACCTGCTACGCCAGCAAGCTGTTCCGTCGCAGCACGCAGATCCTGGAGCTGACCAAGAAACGGACGGAGGAGCAGAGCCTGCATGATGTCCTGTTCGAACTAAACAGGACTGTTCTCAGACAGCGCTCTATTTCAGGGTATGACATAATGCACTAGTGCAAAGAAGGTGTATTTGGGCTGCAACTGATGTTTCTTATTTGTCTTTTAATCTGCCTTTTATTTTCTTAATTAATTGTTTGGTTTATCCAACATTCAATATCACATTTTTTAAAGATTACAAGGTGAGCTTGTCGTATTTCTCATTTGGCTGTCTAAAAGATAGTTATTTCACTGAAATGTAAGACAAGCAAAAGCAGCAACTTATCAAATTTAAGAAGCTGAAATCGTCACATTGTTCCCTGAATAATTCATTTATAAATAAAAGGTGTGGTTGCATGTTTTGCCTAAGTGACTCATAGTTGCTTAAAAGTCTTTAGACCAATCTACATATGACATAATCACAAATTTTAGCTAATGAGCATCATTTACAGTGTCTGTAAAACGCTCCATGTTGACCAGTCTGTGATGTTTTGTCCCAGGTTGTCAGTGGACTGCCTCGACTTTGGCCTGATCATCGATGGGGCCACTCTGTCTGCAGTACTGAAGCCCAACCAGGAGGGGGCCGGGCCCGGCAACTACAGAGATATTTTTCTAGACATCTGCCGCAACTGTAGCGCCGTGCTCTGCTGTCGCATGGCACCACTGCAAAAAGCACAGGTGACAGAACTGCACTTTGCCTCACGAACACACCGCAGGCACAAACCTAGAGGACAAATAGTGTTGGTGACTGAAATTTTTGTGTCTGCAGATCGTGAAGCTGATTAAAGCCTCCAAAGAGCATCCCATAACACTCGCCATCGGCGATGGGGCCAATGATGTCAGCATGATCTTGGAGGCCCATGTGGGCATCGGTGAGAACAGTTAATCCAGTAATATGTTAAATACACTGTTTCTATCAGAGCCAAGTTGGTTTTTAGTCACTAGGTGACTGGTGAAAAAAAATGTTTGTGGGTAAAGCAAATCTGATGCAAATGTTGGGGTCAATGTTTTGTTGTGTTATTTTTTACACTAAATAAGTCATAAAAACAAACATTTTGAGTAAAAATCCTTCAATTTATCACCCTTTTTTAATATATACTGTGAAATATACTTCACATTTCTCCGTCAGCTTTTACTCTTAAAAATCATATCAGCCATAAATAAAATAGTATTGAAATGGAAAACTTCTGTTGAAAGATAAAAAATATATAAATTATTAGTAGCCTATAAAAGGCAAAATATTGTACTTGTAATGGTCACATAAAGCTACAAATCTAATATTCAGCTAATAAAAATAGTGTGAACTAGACTTCTTTGTGCTTGCACGCACAGTACATTTTTGATCATTTAGGATAGGCTCACCTATAGGTTGTGTATTAGTTGGGTAAAAACCCACTTCCTTACTGTGGCTGTGTTACATTCCTTATCAGATTATTAGTTACTGACTTCCCTCTTTCCTCAAGGCATCATGGGTAAAGAAGGCCGACAGGCGGCCAGGAACAGTGACTATGCCATCCCGAAGTTCAAACACCTGAAGAAGATGCTGCTCGTTCATGGCCACTACTACTACATCCGAATAGCTGAGCTTGTTCAGTACTTCTTCTACAAGGTACAACACTCGTGAGCTCCGCTGGCTCACACATTTTAATCACTTTATCATAATTCCCAGTCAAACACTGAGTTACAAAGAGCCAGATTTTGCAGCTACTCTGACAGATTACTGGATTCATGAATCCTTGGTGCAACATTCTCTGCTGGATTCATGGCTACGATGATCAGTGTGGGCGGCTTCCACAGCAAGCGGTGCCCTGCCAACTGATTCATTTTTTCCTTTTGGCAGGCCGGCTCTATGCAGCCCACTCAGTGAGCTTATAGCACACAATCTCTGTATAAACAGAAATGTGTAGATAGTAGCATTTTTAGATTCTTCAAATCTCTTCACATGTACTTGTCAAAAGCTTATCACTTTCTCCATTTGTTGTTTTTTTTTCCCTTTCCTCTTAAATCTTTCCAGAATGTATGCTTCATCTTCCCTCAGTTCCTGTATCAGTTCTTCTGTGGATTCTCCCAGCAGGTAAGCACTTAATGCTGTGTTACAGTCTGCAGCCGCACAGCACATTCTGTACATACAGTATGTACGTCTTTACATATCCTCACCGTTTTAAACACTGAATCAGCTCCATGTTGCTATTAATGCTTTTTTTAATGTTTATTTTTAAAGCTGCACTAATTCATATTTCCATGTGAACAATGGATCAAATGTGTGATGTAAAAGGCGCAGTTTGTGGAGGTGAACATGCACCTACTCTGCAGTTCCCCCTCAGCTTCACTAAGCATTTTCATCTCTTTTTAGCTCATTGTTTAGCTCAAACTTAAACCTCATAGATGTTTGCCGCCTGTTTTCAGCCGCAGCAGACAGTCGTAATAACTCCACTTCATGGTACTGGCTTAGCACCAAATGGCTAACAGGGTTAGCAGCTAGCTGGTTGCAGGGCAGAACATCTTGCAGCTAAAGAGTAAGACAAATTTTCCTAAGGAAGAGGATTTTGGAGACCAAAACAGAGCTTATAGAAGAGTAAATGTTGTACTTATGAATGTAAAATAGCCAAACACAAAACTCTTAACCAAAACATATGCTGCCCTGTGTCTGTATATTCAGAATTGGGCTATTACTTGCAAACAGTACTATATAGCCATATAATTTTTGCTTTGCTAAGTCCTCTGCAACTAAGAGGCCAAAAAAAGCTTATTAATGTAGCTGCAGTTTTAACATGACCTTCATTTCCAGATGTCTGATGCTGTCTGTACTGTCTTTGTCTCCTCTGCAGCCTCTGTACGACACCGCCTACTTGACGTTGTACAACATCAGCTTCACGTCGCTCCCCATCCTCCTATACAGCCTGTTTGAGCAACACGTCACCATAGAGACACTCAAGAGGGAGCCCTCTTTGTACAGGTAAGGTTGAAGAAAAAATGTTTATTATTTGTATCTTTTTCACGACTTACATGATGCAATGTTTATTGCTTTTGCTCGACTACTGTTCTTTTCTGCCCCTCTCCTTCAGGGACATAGCGAAGAACTCTCTCCTCCGCTGGCCTGTCTTCCTGTATTGGACATGCCTGGGCGTGTTTGACGCTGTTATCTTCTTCTTTGGTGCCTACTTCCTTTTTGACAACACCACCTTCACCAGCAATGGCCAGGTGAGCCTCTTGCTTCTGTCGGCAGAAGCCGGCATGGTGTGTCATTTTGTAAATGAGTAGAATAGAACATGTATGGCGAACATGGAGGGATGTTCGAGGTTTCCTGTGGGGAAATGAAAAGCAGATAACGGACATAGAGTTGGTGCTTTCTTTACCAACACTCATCCATCTCCATTGGATTCTCATGAAAGAGGATTTAAGTGTTAAAGGATGACTTTGTGGCCATGTGTTTGTCATTATGGGTCTTTAACAGTAAGGTTTCTATCCCGCCCCCCCCTGTAGGTCAGCAACATTGGATCTCCATTCATATCGACAACGCAATAGCATCTTTCTCTGTATTGTTAATTTGTATCATGTCAACTGTTTTTGATTGCCTTTGGTCTTGTTTTTTAAGTTGAAACATCCTGAAATTCATTTTACCCTTTGTCCTGATTCTCTTTTCTCCCCCTCCCTTCCTTCTTTCTGCTTCCTCTCTCTTTATTTTGCTCCTCTTCTTTTTCTTCTTCTTCCTCTTCTTCTTCCTCTTTTCTCCTCAGCTTATGACCACCAACACACAGATGGTAAGCCTGTCTCCCTCCCTGTCAGCTCTATCTGTCTTTCACGCTTTTTTAGTTCCTGTCGTACCGTTTAAGCTTTCGGTTTGACCGTTTCATCCAGTTTCATCCTCTCTCGCTTCACATCATTCATGCACTTTCATTTGAATGTGTAGTTTTCCAGTGCTCCATTATTACCCTAATCTCTGTAAAGCCCCGAATCCTGCACAGCACCTGATGCTAACAACTCCACTGACATACGTAGAAACCTTAGACGCTCCCCTACATTATCCCTGTGTCTCACTGTGGTAGCAAATAGAGTATTGTTAGCACTGTATGTACTATAGATTATGATTCAACATCTGTTTTGTTGTTCTGTCTGATGTGTTTGTGCATTTGTGTGTGTGTGTGTGCGTGTGTGTATTTTGTATGTCCATGTGTTTGTCATAGCAGTTCTCGGGGTTGGTTGGTCTTCATTTTTGCAGCTCCAGGACTGTTTTCATACTGTACTCGTTGTGTAATGGTGACAAACAACTAAACGAAAAGAGGTCTAAATCAGAGAGTCTCACTATTTTTCTCATCCACTGAAGGATTATTGAATAAAGGAATTTTTAGCAAAGATAAGTGCATTCGTACCACCAACCAGCTGTGGTTATTACATAAACTCAGCCGTTTCTTTCTCTAGATCTCCCTCCACCCTCCTCCCCCTTTCATTCTCTCCCTCCCCTTCAACTCTCATTCCATCTGTTCGCTCCTGATGTCTGCCTAAACCTTTCTAGGATTACAGCAGGTAGAAAAACGTGGCTGCTGAGAGGTGAAGTGAAAATATTCTCAGTTAATTAGCGCCAAAGCTTAAAAGAAAGTCAAAGAGAATCATTTTCCCAAACAGATTATCCCTCACCTCATCAGATACGATGTTCAGTGTCTGTTCACTGTTTAATGTAAGCTCTGTAAAATCATAAGATGTTCACTAATCGGTGGATGCAGGTTGACAGGGGTGTCTGATCGATGTGGCCACTAACCGTCTTTTTCCTCTCTTCCCTTGCAGATGTTTGGGAACTGGACCTTCGGGACTCTCGTCTTTACCGTGCTGGTGTTCACGGTAACACTCAAGGTGTGTGAGCACATGTCTTTGGAAATTAAATCATGGTGGTGGAAGAAAAAAAACACCCTCGCTACTCCTGTCGATTGCGTTGCATAATCCCTCCATTTGAATGAGTTGTGTGTGTGCCTGATCGTTTGTGTGGAGTAGCTTGCGGCTCACATGTTAACTATGTTACATAAATGATCGACTAGGCTGGCTGCTCAGTTTGCACAACAGTAAACCCTGAAGGCAAAGGCATTGACTTCATTGACTAGATGAGTGTTTACTATGTATTTATTCTGTTTGTTTCAGCTCGCCTTGGACACGCACCACTGGACCTGGATCAATCACTTTGTCATCTGGGGGTCACTACTTTTCTACGTTATTTTCTCTCTTCTCTGGGGAGGAATTATCTGGTACAATATGCTTGTTTTTTCACAGCATCAATAACCCTTATGTTGATTAAGATTGTTCTGAAAATCTAATCTTTCTTTTCCGTCCTTGTGGCTGCTCAGGCCCTTCCTGAACTACCAGAGGATGTACTACGTGTTCATGCAGATGTTGTCCAGTGGTCCAGCCTGGCTCAGCATCATCCTGCTTATCACGGTCAGCTTGCTGCCAGATGTCATTAAGAAGGTCCTGTGCAGGGCCATGTGTCCCACAGCCACCGAACGTGCACAGGTAAGATCCACCACCTCAGAGGTGAAACTTTATAGTTTTAGATTTTCTTATTCCAAAGTTAGGTTTTAGATTTTTTCCTGTAGTGATATCTGATGGTGCTGCAGTGACTAAATGCTTCGCTAAAACCATTAACCAATTACTAATTAATGCTTTCTCATTTTAAGAAAATTAAAATGTCTTTTTGTAGCGGCGCATTTCAGTTAACAGCCTGAAATGATTTCACAGAGTGAGCCGAATCTTCTCAAATTCTAACTGATTCTTAATATTTTGCCTGTAATTAACCATATGAACAAGCTGCAAAGCTATTCCACTCTATTAATCATCCAGGAAGACCATTAGGACCCCTAATGGCTTTGAGCAGCAGCATGTTTTAGAATGACTTCCTGTTCCCTTTGGCTTAGCCTCACCTTCCTATGAAGCAAGCGTCACGGTGAATGGAAAAATGAGTAGAAGGTCTGACTGATTTCCTCCTGCTGTGTTCTTTCTTCTCTTTTCTCCCTTCTCGCTGCACCCTAATGGACCACCATAATCAAAATTCACACCAATCCTCCAATCATTTCTTTCTCCCGTTCCTTCTATTCACTTCCCCTTTTTCCTCCTCCTTCATTACTGTCTCCTCTCTCCTCTCCTCCCACCTCACTGCCCCTGTGTGCCTGTGATTCTGCCCCCTGCACTCGCTCGCTCTTTCTGGGGATAACTGCAGTCCACTCGCCCGTGCCTTACAGTGGAGCCGTCCACCATCTTCATGCTTTCTCAGTCCTCCAGCAGAATGAGTTTCTGATTGGCCCAGAGAGACGAGAGAGGAGCGGGAAGAGGAGGTGACTCTCTCCTTTCTTAAGCTCTTATCTCTGTATGCGTGACAGCATGTCTCAGTATAAACCGCTCATCGCTGTCTCAACAGCTCTCTGCATGTGACACTAACTACTAGACAGCTACTGATGACTAAGTGACACAGTGTTTGGATTGCAGGCCAGCTGTAACTGCATATTTTCTTAATCTAAACATTTTTCCTCCCATTTGTGAAGTCAGTGTTTCCATTATATATTTCATGTTCAGTATTTACAGTTTAAATTGCATGCAGTATGTCCTGTTTTTTCACATCTTTCATTACCTTTTCATTTACTGAGTTATACGTGGGACAGCAGTTTTTTTCTGAGATTGTAAAAATCAGATTAGGCTTTGCAAAATTTTCTTCCATGTGAAAAATCAGTTTGATGGTTATAATTTATTTAACAGCTAAAAAGGAAGAGTTGGTTTATCAACAAGTCAACTGACCAAAAATGTGTCTTCTACCCTGTTATGTTAAATAATAGATTCATTTAGTCAACTCAACAAAAAATAGAGCCTAACCAATATGAAGAATTGCCTTTTTCCTTTTTATATCATCTCAAATAGAAAATTTTTTGAGGTTTTGGTTTTTGAATGAGCAAGATGTGTGAGGTTGTAAGTTTGGACTCTGGTAAATATATAAGGCAATTTTTTATATACCCTCACTTTTTACAAACAAAAACGGATGCTGTGGCTTGTTTATATTTCTTGAAACCAGTCACAACTGTCCTTGATGAAGCAAAGCCTAGGATGCTGCAACGGTGCCTTCAAAAAACAGTAACATAGATAGCAGAAGGTGAAGAAAATGTCAAATAAAGTAGTCACCTTCTAGCAGAGTTTCATGCATAGTCTACATACATCCATCTTAATCCAGACAGAGACTGTATATAAACTCAGTTGTCAGATTATTGGGAACACTAAGTGCACAGTTTTAAGATAAACTGAGCATTGTAAGCTTCATGAAGCTAACTAATTGCAGCTGGTTTTACTTTGGGCTTAACCAGCAGGGGACTATAAATGGACACAGCATGCAAGGTATGAACAGGTTCCATTATCACCTCCTTTCCTCTGACGTCATCCACAGAAGGTAAGGACAGCGGGGGCCCTGGAGGGCTGTGTGGCCCCCGACGATGAGGGAAGTGATGAGAGAGACCTGCTCCACCCTGATAGGACCTGTGAAGGAGACAGTGAAGAAAGAGCTGTTAGGACCTATGACGCCATGATGTCACACAGCCACGGCACCCCGCTCAGCAAACCTTAAATGCACCGGCAAACCCCCCGTAGCTGGGCGAGGGGTCACCATGGTAACAGCACACAAGAGGGCGTCGACTATGGGGAGTCGGGTTCTTTATGCTGCTGCCATGATGCTTCCTGCTGCTCTGCACTGCATGGGGGCATGCTGCCGCTCTGTGGCTCTGTGGCTCAGGCTTGGTGGTGGAGCTTATAGGAGTGTGTCTATATGAGACATTTTCCTTCCATTAAATCTACTTTCCAGAATCACAATCTCCAATTAAAACCTTCAGGGCTGGTTTTAAGGATTCTGTGTTTCTCACTGCATGTGGGATGGAAATTGTTGTTAATCTGAGTACGAGTCAAATGATTTATCCTGTTTTTAGTTGATAAATTAAAATCTGCTACTACTTGTCATGTGGGCTTCAACTAAGCAAAGGCATGATCTGTTTTTTTTTTGTTTTGTTTTTTTTTATCCTGGACTGTAGCTTTAAGTAGATGTGAGAGTAAAATTCAGTGGCACAAACTGAAGGTTTGGGGTCAAGGGAGATTCAGTGGGAAAATGAGATGAGTGAGGTTTCATACAGATTTGTTTTAATTTAGTTGGTCGCGTAGATCATATTTTATGAGGCAAGGTCAGTAATAGGTCAGCCTCACTGATGTCATCGGCAAAACTGCTCTGAAAAATCCAGGTTGCCAAGGCAGGTGGCAACCTTGAGAAATGTAGCAGGGATGCTGGTGACATCTGCTGTTTAAAGAAGGAATAGCAAGTGTGAATTTTGTCTTCATAATCTAACATGTTTAATAATCCTAAAGGGGATTTTCAGAGGGTTTTTTCATCATTGATCAATAAATTCTGTTCAATGTCCACACTGGATTTCCTTTTCCATTTTTTCCAGTAAATGTTTTTCCAGGAATCCATGATGTGGTGCCTTTATTACCAAACATCTTTTATCAAAAGCAAACACTTGAAACCCTCTGAATATCACACTGCTATTTGATCTTATGCAACTTTCTCACATCTGTTCTCATTCACATGTTCTTTGTTTGAATCTGCATAATGCAATTCCTGTGATTTCCTTTTTCTCCAGTTTACCTCTGTGCGTGAGGGATTTTTTTGTGATATGTGTCCTCCATGTCTCTGCAGGATCACGAGAAGCAGTCGCGGGATGGCGTGGCCGAGTCGACTCCACTGTCCTCTCGTCAACCCCACAAAGGCACGAGCACGGACTCCTCTCACCTCCAGCTTGGCACCGTGGAGATGCTGTCGCTCTGCAGGTCTGATCCCCTTCCCCAGAAACTACTGGCCCACTTGGCGGACGGGGGAGGGGAGGACTTGCGCACCCTCAGCCCCTACATGCTCCGACTGTCAGGGGCTGGATTTGCCTACTACGCTCCAGGGCCGGAAACCTCGGTGTGAACACAAAAAAAACACAGACTCTGAAACTATGTCAATGTGAATCTCCTGGGCTGAAATGTAGAGAACATCCCACAATGTGTGACTAAGATCTTCATCCAAAGGATCAAGGAATTTCTAGAGCAAAACACAAAACATGTTCACACACACACGTCAACCTCCATGCTGAATTCACCATGTGCATTTTCTGGGCTACACCTGAGTGGACGACCCTTTAGATATCACAGCCCGAACGCCTCATCTTCATAACTTTGGTAACATCTTTTTGTTTCAGTGTAGTCCCTGTCTTAGTCTCATCGAAGTTCCTACCCAAACCCTTACTTGAAAAAGGCTAAGAACAAAAGGGGTACCATGCGTGAAGGTGCGTTGTTTCATGCACTACGGAACCGTCTTGTTTCAAAATGTCAGCAGCCGGGCCTTTTTGTATTCCTCGTCCTCATTTTCAGTCTCAAGTTCTTGCCTGTTGCTCCACTCTTTTGTGTCCTTTTTTTAAAATTTTTTTGCTTCTTTTTTTAAATGTTTGTTGAAAACATTTATGTACAGTTTGTGGTCTGGCCAAGTAAAGGGCAGCTGTCAACGCTCAGCCCTTTAGGTGTGCGTGCGTCCGTGCGTGTGTGTGTGCATGTGCGCGAGTGTATGCATGAATTTGCCTGTTATACTGTATGTTTGTATGTGACACACCTTTGCCTTACAGGTAACCACGCAGCAGCAGGCTAGGAGCCAAAGGAGAGAGAGAGAGAGAGAGAGAGAGGTGTAAAAATGAATAAAATAAAAGCAGAAGTGGTGTATTACAAAGCCTTACACTCACACACACCCATCAGCTGAAGGAGAGAAACGGGAAAAATCTGAAGAGGGACGTGCAGTATTCTAGCCGCCCTGCCTTAATTCATAGAAACCCATTTTAGCGGATTATATTTCTAGGTCATTTTTGACATGTTTTTTGAGTGGACAGGGAGGCTTGGAGGGCATACACGTCTGGTACAGTGTGTCTATTATTCCTCCTTCTTGCTCTTCTTTTACCCTCCTGATTGTGTCGACTATTGTTTTTCTTATCTGCCAGCGTAGCATGTCGGATCTCTGCCGCATGCTGATCAACCCTCTCTCCTCTCCGGTCTTCCTTATCCTCCTTCGTCCCGTTCATCATTCATCATGAACCATATCATGACACCTTTTCTTTCTCCTGACAATGAGCACACGCTGTGCCAACTCCTGCCTCCATGTGGCCACACTGGGTAACAGCAGCAGCCCGTGTCCGATGGAGCCTTTGTTTAATGGATGTCCTAAATGACTTGCTGTTCTTCACTGTTGCATTGTGCTTGCGTGTTTGCTGCCATGCTCCGTGTTATGGAAAAGTTAATGTAAGAATGCAGATGTCATGATGTCCCATAAGGGTTTATTTTTTATATGTGTTGCATTAATCGATGAGTTTTTTTTCTGTGTATGTTCTAAAATTATTGATGGCGGTCACTGTTGTTTTATGGATGTAACTTAAAAAACCTTTTGATATATGTAGACGTGGGCAGAGAGCGTTATATTTAGTCTGCTGTAGGTAGGAGGGAGGGAGACTTGAATCGGCGATGTCACAATCAAATCAGTAGAATGTTGAACTGATTTTGTCCATCTTGTCCTCCAGCTGAAGATTGTAGCTCATTATGGATGAACCTCTTTTCTGCAACATCTGAATTCCTCTTTGTCCCAAAGCATATCTGTCGTGTTGCACAGCAAGTGACTGACTCTGGAAGACTTGAATGTCAGATTCTGAAGCATTTTTGTATGTTTATACAGTTTATTTTCATACACATCACCATCTGCCAACTTGTATAGATTTAGTAACAGGTGTTCAGTGTGTTTTTTTGTTTTATTTTATGTTTTTTTAAACTGGGGCTCTGGTGATTTATCAGTTTGGTTGGAGGTCTGGATTTTGTCTCTTTCAGTTTATTCAAAGCCCACAAGCCTCTGCAAGTATTTGGACTTGGGGGCTCAACGTCCTGACCTCAGTAGATTAATATAAGAGCCTTGGTGCTTGTTATGCAGTGTCCCACCTCACTGTGCTGTTGCCATAATGAATCCAGACATATTTTACATGTCACATACCAGTCCTACCACAAAAATGCTGTAAGATCTATTTTATTTTTACTAAACATCATGGGGAACTCTTTTTAGTCATTATTCAAACACAGTTTGTTATCAGAGTCCTCCACAGCTCAATTTTTCACAACTTCTCAGATTTTTTTTGTTTTCCATTCTGAATATTTTTTTTGTTTTTGCAACTTTTGTATCCCAGAGAGAAAACTATATTTTAACTCTGTTAGAATGTATGTTCAAGTTTGTAACCAAAACGAGAGAAACATATACATTATATGATTCATTAGAGATTTACCAATAGGTCTACACACACTGCACTTTCTTCTACAACTAATCAGTTTTTCCCCTAAAGCAAGGTCTATCGTCTGTCGACTTGGGGTTTATAAGTGTTCACTCTTCCTCACAAGTTATTTTTCCAAGAAGATTGTAGTGGGTGAGAAAAAAAAAATATTACAAAAAAAAAAAAACGTGACCAAATAACTTGACTAGGAATGGACTGTCTGTAGGTGTCGGCCTCTGTCTCAAATGGGTTTATGGCACCAGCCTTCTACTGCTGATCTGAATGTCAAACTGCTTTTTTTTAAGTCCATCAGCAGAACAGCAGGTGCTCCTCCTGTCATTCCTGAGCTTGGCAAAGGTCTGAAATGTCGACTTCCCGAGCGGCACGCTTCCCGAGCGGCACGCTTCATATCATACCTTCAGTACAGCACTGTTTGTATTACTAAACACCTTTTGAGAATCTACCTGTTTGTTTGTTTGTTTGTTTTTTTGTTTTTGTTTTCTTTTTGGATAAAGATTTTAAAAGTTCACCTGTTGACTTTTAGCCAGCCTGTGTGTAGCAAATGAGGGCAAAGCACTGTAATGTCATTCAGCTTGTAATAAAGAAACAGAGAAAACAGTCGTTCTCTTTGTTATATGTATTTAGTGTAATATAATGTTTTGTATTTCTTTTGCCGTTATCCAGGCCTGACACTTCCTACCTCTCCTCTCACAGTCACATTACCTGCCAGCACACCTGCTTCTTGTCACTCTCTCACACTGCTCTGCTACATCTCTTAATTTATCTTAAACAATGTGCAGTTTTAAAAAAAACACATCTTTTTTATTCCTTACAGTCTTTTATCTTGTCAGAATCTGGTGCCTACATTACCCATGATGCATTCTGACATGCTGACAATTCACCTCAGAGGTTTGGGTGCTAGTAGCAGCCAATGTAGTCCATGATAACGATAAGACCAAATCTATTCTGACCTCAACTTTACCTTGAATCAGGCTGACTTCTACCTGTGACGTACATCAACAAGGTCATGTGACTGACCTCAGGAGGCCCGTGGCCCTGTTGTCCGGGTGAACACTGACAGTTGGTGCTGCCTATTTAAGGTGGGAAATCTGGGTCATCTTAGAGAGTTATATAGTTTAGTCCTAGCTCAATTCAAAAGGCTTTTCCTTTATTACTACTTCCTAATTTTACATTTGGTATAAAAACATTAAATAGTAGAAAAATATCAAACAGCGGTAGATGTAAGTATTGAACGTTTTACGTTGGCAACCTGTGCAAAGCATGTCTGGATCATAATCAACCAAAGTTCAATATCATCTGTCTTCTATTTCTTTATTTTGCTTAAAAAAAAAGTTGTGATTTAAACTTAATTTATAAACAGCTACAAAGGTTAATAAATGGAGCACAAACCATTATTCCTAAAAAGGAGATTTAAGTGTTTCATTTAACTATAAATGCAACTGAATCATCTCTTTTTTAAAAATTATCCAACCTTGTTTTGTCGTTACCAAGTGTGGTCACATGGTGGCAATGCAGCATAATTAATGGTGCATGTAGATGCCACTGTTTCATGACATGGCTGATATGCCCTCCCTCCACACTGGGTGTCACTATTGGATCACCTGTATGAAACTGCATCGCTGTCCTTTACTTCCCCTCCCCCCTCTCTGTCTGTCAGCTCCTCACAGGTTTGCACCATCATGTGTTCTGAGGCTGAAGCATGCATGTGTGGATGAGGCTGCGTCCTTCTCCACCTCCTCCCCATCTCCATCGCCGGCGTCCTGTGCTCTGCATCCCTCAGCAGTGTAGCTGGGGCTGTCACAGCCGTAGCAGCTTCATCAGCAGCATCCCCTCATCCGCCTCTGCAGCATCCTCTCCATCCTCGAAAGCATCCATTTCTCACAAGAATCCCTGCACTTTCAAGCTGCACACACCCCCTCTCTCCATCATCATCCGTGTATCGCACAAGACAGCAGCCAGGCAGTCACATCTAGCGCTGGTTTACCCCGCTGCATCCACTTCATCCCCTTCTGCGTGGCTGGGCTTGCCTCTGCGAGATTCCTCCTCTCCCGTCCTCTTCATCATCATCCGCTCTCCGTTGCGTTGTTCAGGCAAAAGCAGGCAAGCTGTCTCTTCTTCCTGCGAAAGTGTCTTTTGGCTGGGCAGCTGGTCTTCCACTGTCCCTTTGGAGGATGATCCTGTGGATGAAGACAGAAGAGATGGCCCTGGGGGAGCTGCTGGAGAGACTGAGGACAGTCACTCAAAGCATAGGTGGGTGACAACAACACACACTCATCCTTGTTATTGTACTGATGATTGCAGAGGAGTATACATGTTTACACTAAATATGCTTGTAAATTAAATACTAATAAGTAGCTGCAGTGAGAGACAATACTGTATTTCTTGCTTAGATAAATTTGAAACAAATAAGACGTAAAAGAAAGTGCTCTGTGAAGAAAATGCAGGATTATCATGTCAAATTCTTGTGGATAAAACCACACCAGGTTAAATATGGTGCTGCTTGTGTTCTTTTGGCCTCCAGTCAGACAAATGATTTGCCAATAAGCTGTGCTTCTGATTACCAAACCTGTGTGTGCTGCTCGCCATAGAAAATGTGATACTGACCCATTTTATTTCATCCGGTGGTAGAAAATAATATATATTTCATGGTGTTGTGAATCAGAGTTTGAGGTTTTTTATAATGCAATTCATGTTCAATTGCATTGAATTTGATGAGTAATCTTTTCACTGCTGACTGTAAAGTATACAGAGACTCAGGCTGCAGAAAGCCTGATTTATGTTGTGACACATTACTGTACCTCACTGACCTATTTCCACTGTACCTCACCTTAATCAGTTATATTATTTGACTTGTGTTTGATCCGAAGAGATGTTGATCGCAGAAATGGTAGACAGTGGCGTCTATATACGAGTACGGTCCGATCTCCACTGTAACCCTTGACTGATTACTTAACATGGATTCTTCTCTTCAGGTAACCATGCCACTTAGATTTTGCTGTCAGGTCCGTGTAACCGTGTTTTGTGCAGATCACCACTGTGTAAGCTCATAGCCTGTCAGATTAGCTTAAGACAATCAACACTGCTGCAGAGAAACATTTCAGGCCCTTCATTTCTGATAGCAGTGCGAATTCTTTCCCCTGTCATGGAAAAGGCAGCTATTTCAGAGCCTTTTTCTAGCTGGCCTGAGATCCCTTTTCAAAGCTCGAGATGTGATGTCCTGATGTTGCCTCTGCAGCCTCAGGATTTACGGTCTCAGACTGAAAGGACATATTTTTCTCCTTTATCAAAACAATGCCACTAAAATGATAGATTGAGCCATATTTTTGATATTCTTCTCTTTTCTCTGAGCCAGTTATAGAGATCTCCCTTAATCCACTCACTGCTAGCATACAGCCACTCCTTCATGCATGAATGCACATACATGCACACCCATGCACACCCATGCACACCCATGCACACCCATGCACATACACATGCACACCCATGCACACACTCGCACACACACACTATTTCATTTCATTTTATGTATTGATGTCTTTTCACTTAAAGTCAGTGATGCTGATCTCATTTAGAAAAGCCACAGCTAATTATTTTATATACAGCTGCAGTATATATGCAGAGAATAATGTCTAGTTTCTGGTTTTACACTGTCCATCTCTGAATCTACTATGATGGCTGGGTTCTTGCTGCAAACCGTAGTACAGCACAGTGGGCTCTGGTTGTATCTTTTCCTTCTTAGCACCAGAAATGGTGAAAAACAGTGAGTGGGTGGACTTGAGCGAGGAGAGGCCAGGGCTAAAGCTGAACAAACTACGGCTCTGATGGAGAATTATGCGCTGCATCCCTTTACTCCAGACATGATAAAATAAAACTGAATGAAAAATTGTCAAAGTTGTCTTTTTACATACATGTATTAAGTCTGTGAAATTATGCAAAAAAAACTACAGACATGCAATCGTTGCTGTTTATGAGGAATTTGACAGAAATGTGCTGTGGCAGGAGGATGAGAGCAGTAATCGGCTCAGAGGAAAGAGTCTAACACTGATAACGGAGGACAGCAGAGATGAAGGGAGAGTGAGGAAAAGAGAAAATCAGGGATACAAAGTCAAATGAGAATGAAAAGGATTTAGCATTGTCTCATTTGACAAACTGCTTGCTTCTCCTGAGCTTGAAAGGAGGTGTTGTGCTGTAAAAAAAGAGGGATAAAACTGTGCCATATTCATTTTTCCCCAGAGAGCAAGTTGCAAAAACACCATTTCTCTGTTTTAGCTCTTTGTGTCTGAATGTCGTGCTGAACATGACTGCACATTTTATTTCCTCAAACTGATGTAAAATCAGTTAGATCTATTTGTACCCCAAAATGTTGCAGTATTTTCCCTTTTTAAAAAAAAAAATAAATCTATCCATCTATCAGTGTGGCCATGCAGCCTGCAGTGAGTGGGTAGAGCTGTTTGCCACATCTTATCCACACTCAGTTCAAATTTATTTCTCAAATAATTTATTTATTTCTTCATTTTGTGAACAGTACGTCCTCAGTCCATAAAATTAAGGTCACAAATGTTGGCAAGACTTCCATTTTGAAACTATTTTTGAACCATAAGGACTTCCTGATGGGTCGTTTAAACAATGGTTTTCAAGGGTCTCAGGGTTTGCTGGGAGTGGTTATAAACAAAATGTCAAATTGAAAGTACTGCACAAATTAAAAATTTGACCTGTTGACAGTGTTAGGTGAAGTTATTAACTTAGTCACCAAGTTTATATCAGCTCTATCTAAAGGGAGCTGGAGTGTGTGTGCCTATTTTAATGGCAATTTATACCATAATTGTATTATATTTTAGCCAAAACCACAAATATAAGCATCATGGTGGCACTAAAAGAAAAGCTAATGGCATAGATGTAGTGAGCTTGATAAGACATTATGTCATATATCCTGAGATAACTGCCATCTTACCAGAGGATACCATTCCTTACATTGCCACCAGTGGGCAGCAACTATGTTTGTCCCCTGAGTTGTCTTTTCACAACCACCACTATATTAGAAAAGGTCATCTAGAAATAATCAATGTCTGTATAAGATTCTGTGCCAGTTTGTCCAGTATCATTGATGTAGCACCACAAGCAAGTCAAAGGTTTTTCTGGACTCTGACCTGCTGGTGGCGCTACAGAAGGTCCGGTATCATTTATCCTCTGGTAAACATAATCATCTCTACCAAGTATCTTGACATCAATCTAAATGTTGGCAAAATGTTTTGGTCTCGGCCTCAGTGGTGGTCTGACCACATTAGCCACCCCTGCAGCCACGCCCTTAGCATGGTTGAAAAACACAATGAAACATCGAGGGTTAATCAGACAGAAAAATAAGTGTGACTTCAGTCGTGATCGCAGAAAGCCTCTCCTCGACTCTCCAACTGGGCATTTGACCTACTTTCAGTTGATTTAAAGGGACACATCCAGTTCAGTGAGTCACAGGTCTCAGCTTTTCCAGCAGGAGCGTGTTCATCTGCAGCCGGTGATGCTTGGGGGGGGCCTGTTTTTTTATTTTGTGCGTGTGCATTTGTGCATGTGTGTGTATTTGGTGCAGATCCAGGCAGGAGCAGAGGCTTTGAGGCAGCCCAGCTGTCTCACCACCTCATGGTTTCTTTCCGATCTTATTCATTTGTTATTGATCTAATGTTTTTCTTGAAGGTGCAAGTATGTGTCAGACTTTGTTGTTAATATGATGTGAGAGTCAGGTTCATTTTTAGTTTGAGGTCAGGGGCTCTTCAGCCTGCTTATGCGAGCTGTGCTGTTCATCCCTAAAGGCAGAGCAGGTGTATAGCCAGATGGATCCAGCAGGTCATTATTAGTCTCCAGCTCCTCAGCTGTGGTCAGAAAGACGCAAGTAGCCAGAGTCGGGGAGAGTGTTACAATAACATAGTATTCTCGTTTTTTCTCATTGCATTTTGCTGAGGCCAATCACAATGCGACAGAATTCTCTTATTAAAATATTGTTAAAACTGTCTACAGCAAAAATTGGAGGCTTCCAATATTGTTTTGATTCTGATTATTCTCAACTCTGTGTTTTTATTTAGTTTCATAATGTTTCTCAATAAAAAACAATGTCAATCAATCAATTCATAATCTGATCTAGACGAAAATATCTCAAAAAAGACTTGATGAACTGCCGTAGCACAGATATGCATTAACCTCAGATGATGAATTTGACTGACTGTGGCGATCCCCTGGCTACTCTTCCAGTGCCTCTATAAGGTTTCACTTGCAGACAGATTTCCATAAAATTTGACCGGCCTCGCTTCCCCCTGAGGATGAAATATAATAACTGTGGTGATCTCCTGACTTTTCATTTTAGGTCATTAAAAAATTTAATGTCCGGTACTTCTTTTTCGACAAATACTTGCAAAGTTCATACCCATACTTTCAGCCACACTTGTCATTTTTTAGCCTCTACTGATACAAGCCAATATTGGCATTAAACCATGCTACTAAGAGAATGGTGGACATCATACATGTGAAACATCAGCATGCTAGCATTATTACTGATGAGCTAATGTTAGCATTTAGCTCAAAGCAAAGCTGTAGCAGGGAAGGAGAGGACAGACAGGTAGATTTAGGGTAACAGTGAGGTCAGTGTTGGAGTAAACGGGAATGAGGGGTTATAGATGAAATAATACACAGGAGGTGGGTGATGTCTCAAAGGAGGGATCAGACCTGATTATCAGGAGAGGGGAGTGGGGAGACAGAAAGATGTAAGAGGGTAGGGGTTTATGGGTAGATAGCTGATGTTGTGTGTCTCATCTTCCTGCAGTTTCCTCATCAGTATGTGTGAGAGTGCAGCTCTTTTCTCATCTCTATTCTAAGCCAATGAACTGCCAGCTGCCTTTTGCTTGCCAGCTTTAACCACACAAATGCACCTCACACTCACACACATAAACACACGCATTTAAAAGCCTTTAATAAACCTACTTCACTCTCAATGTCAACGATGTTTGCTCCTCTACCTCATTTACTGACCACATATGGAGCAACAATACACTCTGAACTGTCCACCAGAAAGTTTTAGCGTTGAAGTGTTTGTATTTTTGCAGTTTTGATGCTTTTTTCAGTCTTTTCTGGTTCACCAGGAATGAATGTATGAAAGAAACCAGGGAGATAGAAAGCAGGAAAGAAAAGGCAGATTAGTTAAGGAGTGGGGGAATATAATTAGCCCGAGCAGCAGAAGGGGATTTGTGCTCTGCCGGCTGCCCTCTGCTCCTGCTGCCCTCCACCCTCCTCCCCTCTAGTCCCTCCTTGGAAACCTGTGCTACTCTGAGCTGTCAATAGTTGCACTTGTGACGAGTTCTTGCTTGTGCATCACAGTGTGAGTGTGTGTGGTTGTGCAGAGCAGAGCTGGGCCCGTTCTCACCTCCAGTGTTTGCTCCAGAGGTTGTGCACACGGTGACTCAGCTTTTTTTTCTGGTTCTGCCGGCTTTGGACTGTGCTGTTTCCTCAAATCCCCAATGTGGCTCTGCAGAGGACACCGGGCTTGTGTCGTCTGTAGCCAACGCAGACACATCTTCGCAGGATGCGTGTGAGGAGCATATTGTCCTGATTCCGAGTGACCCGTCACATTGCAACAGAGAAGGTCCTTCCCATGCCTGCATTTGGGGGCTGCGATTTGGAGTCTATTAGAGTGTGCAGTGAAGCTTTGCAGGTGCAGTGAGGGGGGTCTCTCTGCATGACAAAGTTTGTTTGAGAGTGTGTGTGGGAGTCCAGCAGCCAGCTCTCATGTCTCTGCATGAGTTTTTACGGGAGGGTGGGGAGGCGTCGTATCGGATCATGAACCGGCTGAGTAATCTGATCCAGAACCTGGACATCTCTGGATCTCCTTTCTCTTTCAACCCTGGGAGCCGCAAGAACTCCTGGAGACACTGGGATGGTAAGAACAAAAGAGAGGAAGACACAGTTTGTGTGAATGAGTGGTTCTGATCATGTCCATCTGACTAAATTTCTGTGTATATGATTTATGTTTCTGGCCAGAGTTCTGCAGGGCATCATGCCCAAAGCTTCACACACAGTGTTTCCTGTGGGCTTCCCTTGCTCCCCACTGGGCTGTTTCTGTCTCTTTGAGTGTATAACAGTTAGTGTCTGTGCGAGTGCGTGACTGCGCAGCTTAAACAGCCGCTTCAGTTTCCAACACACAGATCTTTGCCAGCTGTGCTGATATTTTCTCCGTAGCAGTAGCAGATTCTTCAGCAAACGCAGAAATCGCAGCACGCAGCACCTCACCGGCAGACAATCTGCTGCAGAGGAAATGCTGATTAAAGCTGCTGAGTTTTCAAGTCAGGGTGTCCTTTCAGCTAGATTGTTGCCACTTTGAGACCTTGATTTGTGCCACTGCATAGAGAGGGACTTTCCTTGGTCTCACTGAAACGAAAGGAGAAAAGGATGGTGAGGAAAGCAAAGAGAAGTGCTTCTCAGTGGGATAGCGGGATGCCGATGGTTCCACTTAAATCACGTGAGTAAAGAGATGTATAGATGGTATTTTTGTCTCTCTGTGTGGGAAGGGTCCATGTTTATTTTGTTTTGTCTAAAAAAAGCAGACTCAGTATGTGTGTATGTGTCAGCTATTTTTCTATAGCTTGCTGACACAGTGTGAGTGTGAAAACCTTACCTATTTTCGGTTTCGTGAGGCAGCCTGATCTCTCGCAGGGTTGACCTCTGATAGTTATGTTTCTTCTGTCATTGGACAGATGAAAGTCACTGCAGCGTTGTGCCTGACATGGAGATTTATGTTTTTGTTTTTGTGTCGGCTTATGTAACGTACAGTGTGTCCTTATGTATGACACACATGGGCTGAACACACAGTACGTGTATGTTGTTCTTGTCCTCCTTGTTCGTCTGAGCCTCGAGCCACAGGGCTTTAAGGGAAAGTTCTCATTTCTTCCAGTTCTGTTTATGTCATTAGCCATGAGGTGAATTCATACAAAAGAGGAGCTACGTTGTTGAACTCACAGTTGTTTTGCTTTACAGGCCACTGAACACTGTTACAAAAATCTGAGAGAAAATGAATTTTTTATCCACCTTTGATTTAACTAATAATGCCAAAGAATCTTGGGAGACAGAAAAATTACTCTAAAAAAATGACTTGAAAAAAAAAGAAAAAACTTTTTTTAGCAACTTGGTCAAGTAAAGGTTAAAAAAAGTACATGGCTAATAAATTGCTCAGCTAGCTGGCATATGTGCAGCTCACCTTAGTATGTTTGCATCGTTTACAGGAGGAGTTTTTAAAAGTGCAGCACATCCTCCTCTGTTAATGCCGGAGACGGCATTGACAAGGACCATGGTGCCATGGAAACTGGGCATATTTAAAAGCAACAGTTATAAAAAAAAAAAAGGAACAAAATCACTTGATGCAATTTTGTAAATTTTATTAAGACACCGAAGGCTTCATACAACTTTTTAACATAGACAGAAGTGCTTCATGAGATCTGTGAATAGAATCTGATAAGTTAAATGGGGGATTTCCCCTTTAACTGGACAGAGAAGTTATAGTCATAGTGAGTCTTTTTTTTTTGAGATTTTAGTATGTTTAAAATGTAATTCCGACATTTTGTGCTGACTGAGACTGAGTGTCTGATGGATTTATCTCTGAGTTACAGGGAAAATATTTTCCTTCTGTGGCTTCATGTGAAACCCAATGAATCAGCATCTCTAAATTAGCCTCAGACGGTGAGCTGATCGGCGCTCTGTCCCTTTGTGTGACCTCCTTGTTCACTTTGAGCTGTGCACTCCTGCAACCTAATGGCTCTCATGTTTACCTTTCCTTTATGGCACTGATAAACCTGTGCATGCCCTCTGCCTAAGAGCAAACATGAGTGCTAAGCACAATTCCCCACTCACACATATGCAAATGCAAGCCTAAATACCCATGCACGCACACGTGCAAGCATACATGTAAACACACTTGACCAACATCTTTTGGTCAAACCTTTTTTTGCATGCTGACCTTATTACAGTATTACTTGATAATGACTGAATTGGAAGACAGAGTGTTGTCTGTCATCCTGCTTTGCCTGAGTTATATCTTTTAAACGACTCGTTGAAATGGTATCTAAATTGCCACATTCTGTTGAGAAACAGTGTCTTTCATTGAGAGGAACTCATCAGAATCGAGTCTTTCAGTAAGTTTTCAAGAATGGGCTCTTTTGAGTGGTGTAAACAAGAATAGGAGCCTTGAATGGATAAAGTCAGTGAATGGTTAAATGGGGATCCAGTGCAGCGTTTGAATGGGGCTGATCAGAATGAAGGCTTTGTACTTTTTTTGGTTCACATCTCCCAAGATAAGGCAGACAAGGAGCCACAGCGTTGTTGGCCTAGGTAAATGAGAACTGGGCAAAGGGCTGAGAGCTGCTGTTCCTGTCTGACTACCGTGACACAACATGGCATGACATAATTGAGCGTACACAACTTTTTTTCTTTCTTTTTCTAGTCTTATATTGTCAAAACTGGATCCCTTTTAGAGATCAGCCATTAACAGGTTGGAGGTATTGCTATTTAACCAGGAGGGGGGTCAGGTGATTGTCCTTTAAGAGTAGGGTTAAGGGTGGCAGGGTGAGCGGGGAGGGTGGGGTAAAGTGCTACACTGTAGCTTTTGTCTGCAGGGGAGGTAACCTGAGGTTGCAGTAGGAAGTCCCCACAGTTAGTGAGTGACGTCCTGCAGGCTGTAGAGCACCTGCAGCCTGACGGAGAGCAGGTCAGATGAAAGGTGGAGTCAGAATGAGAGGGAAATGTTACAGTGATACTTTCAGCAAAGCTGCATGGAACAAGTTTTGAAGAAGGGGAGCAGTGACCAAGAAGTAGCCTGGGAGAGCAGGATGGGGGGAGAGGAGATGGCTGATTCGGGCGTCTTGATGGAGGAGGATGTTGAGGTCGAGTTAGACCCTGGGTTTTGCGTGGAAGTGGATCCAGAGCTGAGTTCAGCAGGACAGGTGAGCGTAGCTTCGGATAGAGAGGAGCTGAACTGGTTTGTGATCACAGACGACAAGGAATCTGTAACAAGTGATGAACAAAGAGAGGGAAGAGTAAGTCCCACAGAGGATGGAGGGGCGTTTACTCAAGAGGAAGGTGAGATCGAGGTGAATTCAGGGTTTGAAGAGAATGGAGAAACTGAGGCAGAGACAGAAGTAACAGTGGACAGTCAAAGAGAAGAGGAAAAGATGGAGGGAGCGATGGATGTGTGTTTGTGGCCGGTGGAGGAAAGCGGGGGTCTGGTTCGGATCTCTCTTGAGGAGGCGGAACGATACTACAGATTTTCTCGCTGCTGCCACTGGCTGTGTGGTAGGTGCCACACGTTTTATGATCTGATTTATTTACAGTGTTTGTTTCTGTGCCAAGTTATCCCTGTTTTATATTAACCACAGTTTGATTCTGTTATCTTAACACCACATCCTCCACCTGTCCTCGTCTGTTTTAATTCACCTGTCCTCGACCTTTGCTCTCACCTGTGTTAGGATCAGGAAAACACTGCCTTTGCTTGTTGTTTTGTTGTTGTCATTTAGGTTGAGTGCATTTGGCTGTGCAGTTTCACTTGATGTCTGTTTTTTTCTTAAAAAATATATTACAAGTACAAAAAGAATAAAAATGAAATGTTCTTGAACAGGTTATGATAAGCTGAGGCAGCAGAGAGGAAACTAAAACTGCGCTCAGTCAAAGATGGTGGTTTTTGTTGAGATTCAGGTTTTCTATTTTCGACAGGTTCATTTTTTTATGAACACAAACCATATCACTTCTTCTTTACTGTGTAATCTAAGACCCCACAGAGCAGCACAATTGTTAACCAAAGCCACTTCCTTAAACACTGCTGTTTTTTTGTTTACCCTCATCTGAACCCTCTCACCTCTTTGCTTCCTTTATGATATTATGCAGTCAGCTGTCACTGCTTAACCCTATTTACTGCTTTGCTTTGTCTCTGTTGCTCCTCCTCCGTGACCTTGACTGTAAGCCCCTTATCCCCACTTGTTGCCCTCCCCCAGCTCTCTGTTTGTGGGTACCCCACACACACACACACACACACACACACACACCTCTGAACTGTCCAGTATAACCTGCAGCATAAATTATTCTAGTTTTTGTATTATTTATCTAATTTTATTATTTTTGTTACCCCAGGACATTATTTATTTTCTGAGCTGATGATGAACAGCCTGTTTTACAATTTAGCTCATATGTTTGGTTTCGTTCTGCTCTTTCTGGCCTGCTGAAGCAGAGTTTTAGGCTTTCGTCCTGTTGAATCTGTGTCAGTAGTGGCAGGCAGTCCAGGTGTGTGACTCTGACCCACTAATGTTTGACTCGTCACCCATAAACGTGAGCGTGAGTGGACATTAATCCCCATCGTTAAGCCTTTTAAAGAACATTAGCGCCTCAACCAGCAGGTGGTATGTGTGTGTGTGTGTGTGTGTGTGTATTTACATGTGTGTGTGTATGTAGGGAATGCTGAAACTCTGTTATGTTTGTTCAGGGTGTGTTTTTTCATTAGCAGAGCTACTTTGTCAATTAAGAGCAGAAAAAGTGCTCAATTTCCTTTATCATAGCAGGGAAAGATAAGATGTTCAATAATAATGTTTACTAAAGTTAAAAAAGCAAATACTATTGTACTTTCTTATCACGCACCCTGTAATAAATGGAAAACAATACGAACAAAATAAACACCAAAAGTAATTGAAACCCATATTTTCAGTGAGCTCCATTATCCTTTCTTTTCTGTTTGAAGAATCTGGCCTGTGTGTGTCAACACACACAGGCTGTGTTTCATTTAGATCACTACAGAGACAACAAAGCATTAGAAGCATTTTTTTTTTTTTACATTTGCTTCTCTGTCTTTTATAAAACCCTTGTGACACCATCGATACCTGCTGATGAGTGAACATACAAAGAGAAAGAGATTGTAAAAAAAGTGGTTTCACAGTTTCTTTTGTGAGAAATACAGTACTATCTGAAACTGGCTCATCCTCTCCTGTTCAAATGGCCGGAGGGGCTTTTATTGATTGTATAATACTGTGTGTGGGGGAGTGGAAGTTTGGTAGGAAATAATGAAAGAAGTAGGACACAAGGAAGAGAGACAGTAAAGGTAAAAGTGACTGAAACTCAAACTACCAGAAGGGGATTTTTCAGTAACAGAGGAGCTTCTTTCTGGAAACAAAGTGGAGCTGGTGGTGTTCTGGGTGGGGGGTGGGTGGGTTTTTGATGTGATATGTGTGGGAGTTGCTGGGGGCAAGGTGTGGCTGTTTGACTGAGTGAGGCCGGGTCACAAAGTGGAAACTGAGGGAGGTTTCTGTGTGAACTTGATTCCTCGAGCAGCGTGTGAGCGCTGTGCAGATGGTCGCGGTGCTGCAGCTTCGCGTCCTCAGGCAGCGAGTGACCATTATCACCATCACCAACACTGCTTTACCAGGTTACAAACATCACACACACGGTCATCTATCTGGTCTCATTTCCTCTTGTCTGACTACTGTTATACTACTGTTTTGCGGCACACACCCTTGCTAGAGGTTAAAGAGGAAAAGGAAGCTGTGTCTTGAATAACATTTGTAGATATCTCTTAGTTCCTCCTGATCAATACCTTTTCCTTGCAATATCAGAAATAGAAACAAATCAATGGAGGAGAAGGCTACTCAGGGATCTATTCCCTGTAGGTCCGGTAGGAATAACTACAGACAAAGTTGATTTGGTTCTATGCAGTCAGATCATTTTTTCAAGAAACAAAAAAGTTAAACAAAACCTGACACAACCCACAATGTTTCCTGATCAATATTTTTTAACCTACAGTTCAGTTCATAACACATGAACTAATGCGACCTCTGCTATATCACAGACTGAAGCAGATGAGCTCTTCATTGTCTCAGAGTTTGTTTGTCTTTCTTTTTGTGACATCGTAAACTTAAACTACCAGAACATCTGTTTTCTTAATGAGCAATGGGCTTATGGGCTCTTGCATGAACAGTTTGTGTTATTTTAAATGAGATTTTTCTGTAGCTGCTGTTTTGTCTGTGCTCTTCTCACTGCTTTAAGGTGTTTGGGTCTAAACTAGGAATAAAAGAGGTCACATGATCCTTCTGTGCGCCAAACAGGATTAAGCAACATTTGATTCAAAGTCTGATGGCAGTTTAATGGGTTGTTTTCTTATGTTTTCAGAGCAGGGATGCACTTCCTGTATAAGATTTTTTAAATTCTTGTTCCCTATAATTGCACCTCAAATACAGCTTCTTTAAAGAAAAGCATCTGCCATTTTACTGTGATTTAGTGTAATTCAAAGTAATTATCTCCTTAAGTTGGTACATAAAGATGCTTGAAAGGATGAGTGGTTGGCAGAAAATCACTTAAAAGTCCTCTGATATGCTCTGTTGTCTACAATGGTCAAAGGGTTTATGCATCAAAAAATGGTACAGTCCTCCAAGTTCCCTGATTAGCCAAAACCTTTAATTGGCACCAGCTGGTCTGAGAGGAAAATGTTTAAAAGAGGCAGAAGACTGAACATGCCAGACCAAGACATCACACTCCAGTGAATCCTGTCACAAAGATTGTGTGTGTGTGTGTGTGTCTGTGTGTGTGTGAGAGAGAGAGAGTGTGTGTGTGTGAGAGGGAGAGAGAACGAGTCACCTGATACGTCTCAATTCCAAACAAAGAGTAAGAGCAAGTCTCTTTGTTTTGTTTAAACAGGAGTCAGACAAGGTTTCTTAGTAAAGTGACTGTGCCTGTAAAGAGACAGTCAGTCAGGAAAACACACAGAAGAAATGACATTCATAATGATGATGGACATCTTTTGTGATTCTCTGAGATGGACTGAGGTTTAAGTGGATGAGCCTGGCTCTGAGTCTGAGTCTGATGTCTGATGTCACAGGGCAGGTACGATGTCACGCAGGGGAAGTTATTGGGACAGATTGAATACATAGTTTATAATATCTTTGTTTTTTCATCACTGTCTGCATTTTTCTGTGTAACTGTTTCATTGAATTTGTTCACCAGCCATAAAACAGAAATTTCATTATGTGTAATTAAGGGTTTTTTGTACACTTTTGCACAGTTATGGTTACAGACTCTCTCTCTGCATCCTACACTCATGTTTATTACAAACATGTCTAGAAAAAAGAGACAAAACTCACAATAAACTTAGTTTAGTGACACATTTGACTGATAGCATTGTTTCAGTGTTTAAGTGTTTTAAAGACATTGTGATAGAATCATTATCGTAAATTTAGCATAGTTATAATCTGACATTGTGACAGTCTTTACATTTTTCAGGCCTGACCTTCCTCAACACAAGAGGTCAGAAATGTCTCTGTATAAAGGGTGATAATTTCTGACTGTAGTGGAAAATTCACTTTGCAAACTTTATTTCAATCTGCTTGCTAAAGTTTAATTCAACCCAAATATACATTTTTAATCAATGCTGGTTTTGAGCTTTACAAACAAAAATGAAAGTTCCTCTCTTAACCCAGAAAGACATTGACCTGCTCCTCCTCAATGCAAAGGTTCTGTGTGATTTGCCTCAGGAAAACACAGCAAAGTCAAACTAAGATGAAAAGTCAACATGTCTCTTTACTGTTACCTTGACTTACCAGTCTGTGTTTAAAAAGCATGTTTTCATTACACTATCTTTCACTGTGAGACACTTTGCAGATGTGAACTCCTGACTTCTCTTGTTCCTAAATGGAAAAGTGATGAGGAGCTGAAGAGACCAGATTGTAAAATGTGCACATTTTAACATCCATAAATGTTTTTCAGGTTCTGTCTTAACCAGTACTGCTAAGTTTCTTGATAGAAGGCATCTGTACTTAAAAGTTTGCATAGTAAAACGCCCCAAGGATTGAAACTGACACTGACTTTACTTCCCATCACAGTAACTTCTAACAGACTTTATTTATGACATCTAATATCTGTTTTTTTTGATGAGACATGAAGCTGATAAACCAGTTCAAACCTCACAGATGCTGTTTTCTTCTGGGATATAAGGAGAGTGAGGGTGATGTGTGTGTCCTGTTTATATATATATAAGTTGTGGGTGGCTGCGTGAAACCAGTTAAATAAATGTGAGTGATGAAAATGTTTAGTTTATGTTTCTATAGATGAATAATTTATACTGTGTGTGAAAGAAACAGCAGCTCGTAAAGTGAGTCATTAATTGTATTCACCTTGTAAAATGAAAACTGATAGGATCTGCACCTTTTCAGACTATGTAAACATAGTAAGAGCAAAGCTGTAACATTATATTCCTGCAGCAGAAGAGCTGCACTTTTGCCAGTTTCCCTGTATTGATCTGTTTTGCCCATCGCTGAGCAGCTGTCATATTCAATTCGAGCTGTGGCCAGTTTTCATTCAACGAACACTTTTTTCTTGCACACAAATCAATGTATACGCTGTAAGTTTTAGGGGAGAGTGTTTGTGTTTAATGGATATTCATGAGGCCCAGCAGCTGGCAGACACAGCTGTGACTCAGCTGTAACAAACTTCTTTTTTTCACACTTGTTTGTGTCAAAATAAAAAGCTTTATTTGTTTTTTTTCCTTGCCACTTAGACCATGGTGGAAGTGTACTTTATTTTCCTGTTTCCACATTATAGTAACAGCAAATTTCCAATAAGTAACGAAATTCAAATTAGACAAAAGCGAATGCAACCAGACTTCAAGTCTAACTCTTGTTATAGCCAGAGTAGTTTATTTATTAGTTGGTTGATTAACTTTAAATCTAATTATTTTAAACCTGGAGAGAAGGGACATACAAAGCATTTTGATCTATCAATATTTTATTCAATCTACAACAGAGCAGATCTGTGGGGAATTAAGAGCAAGTCTACAGTGATCAACACTAACCTTAATGTAGTATAAATGTCACAGCTTTATTTATACAATAAATCTTGTTTAAAACAAAAATGTTTCAGCCAAATACAGCAAATAACAAAAAATAACAAAACTGGACATCATGAAGCAGGGACTTGAGCTGACAAGCAAACAGTGAAAACCATGTATGTTCTTTTTAAGCCTCTGTAAATCTATGTATGCAGATCTTTGCGACTTGTTCCCCAAACCAACCGGGAAAAATAAGGATGAAAAAATAACCTAATAACTTAATTTTACTAAACTAATATTTGTGTTTCCCTCTTTTCCCCAGATGAGATCATGCAGCTGGACAGCAGTCCTCTCTGTGCTGCTGACATCACGCCTGACCTCAAGAGGCAGTTCGCCTTCCTCTCAGGTGACTCCTCCTTATCTGTCTGTCTGTCTCTGTCTGTCTGTCTGTCTGTCTGTCTGTCTGTCTGTCTGTCTGTCTGTCTGTCTGTCTGTCTGTCTGGGGCTTATGTGGATCACTGTGGATTGCTGTCTGTCTGTGTATTTCTTCATTGGAATTTCACTGTCATCTTTCTCACGTGTGCCATCCAAGTAGTGTTTTACTTTAACAACGCATATAAAACAGTTGAACTGTATTTTTGATGTCTGATCTGCATGTTATAACTCTACACATTTCCCTGTGCAGCAGTGATGTGATGCTTCTGAGGAATTTGCCCTCGGAAAAACAGAGCAAACAAAGTCGGACTAGGATCAGAGATCAACTTCACTTGACTGTCACTTTGAATGACCCGTTTGTGTTTGAAAGCACGTTTACAGGATGATAGTGACCGTTACTAAGAGACACTGCCTAATCCTCATCATTTTCCATCTGTGTTTTAATGCCTTCAGGCCACTTCGGCTGTAGCACAGTGTCATTATACAGTTTGTGGTTGAGAGGCTCTAATGGATTTTTAGGATAACACCGTTTTTATTTTTAGTGCTGAAAAAATTCAGCTCTCTGGTCCTGGAAATGTTTTTTATATAGAAAAAAGGAAAAGTATTAAAGAGCAGAATAGGCCACTGCTTCATGTTTTTTTAATATCTGAGTGCTGAATCAGGTCTGTCTGTCTCTCTGTCTGTCTGTCTGCCTGTCTGCCTGTCTGCCTGTCTGTCTGTTAGGGGCGTATGTGGATCTGTGTTTCTATTTTCTCTCAAGTGACAGTTTTGCCTCTATTTCTTTTCTGTCGCTCTTCTTTAACACACTGCTAATCGTCTCTGTGTTCTCTGCCATCATGGGAATTATTTAAATTTTAACTGCTCCCCATGACGTCAGCACAGTGTGAACTGTTTTCTCCTGGCAGAGGTGATTTGCCATGCAAATGTCACCTCCCACCTTCCTCTTCACTCCTGTTACCTTGTTTCTGTTTCATGTGCTGCCTCTTCATGTCCAGTTTATGAAAAAAACATCACGTTTCATCTCCACACGTGTCTATTTATGACACATATTCCACATATCACAGTGCTGTAAAAGCTGTCTGCTGTGTGTGTGTGTGTGTGTGTGTGTGTGACAGCAGTGACCTTGTGGCTGCAGCAGAGTCGGGAACCATTTTGCAGACAAAGATATGTGCAGACGTTGAAACCATGACCATGCACTTGCTGTTACTATAGTGATGAGAGAAGAAAAGACGGATGAATTGATATTCCAGTCACATGCGCTGACAGAGCAGCTGTTCCACACAGGGTGTGTGTTTGTGTGTGTGTGTGTGTGTGTGTGTGTGTGTGTGTGTGTCTGCGTGCGTGCGTGATGTGGTGAGTTAAAGCTGAATGTGTTGCCATCAACACCTTTCATTGTGTGCAAACATTAGCAGAAGTGAAGTGTTCCTCCTCTTTTCCTCTCATAATTTTTGGATTCTGTCTTCAATAGTTCTCTTTTATGAGCTATGATTGCTTACATTAGTAATGTCCTGCCGAGAGACTTTCTGTTTTTGTGTTTTTTCTTTCTATGCTCTTCTCACTGGTTTGAGATGGGTGGAGCTCCGTCAGAAAAAGGATGACATCACAACTTTCATGCACCAATCAGGATTTAACACAATTTTAATCAGAATCTAAAGACAGTTGAAAGGCTACTGTCATTTAAATCTGAGGGAGAAAATTGGTAGAATTTTGTGAAAAATTTAAAAAAATTCAAATTAACTGATGACATTTTATTTGAAGTAGTTTGCATAGTAATGGCATGACACTGTCATTATAATGACACAGCCCTCTTCATTAACACTGAAGGAGTTATTATTAATATTCTACACACTTTCGTCTGTGTGCTGTTTGGTAGACTATACCATTTTTATTACATGTTAGTTTTGTTTGTTTCAAAATGGCCGGATGTGAGACTGTTTCATTTGTTATGATGGAGATGGCAGTTTTTTATAAAGCCTCCAGTCATCATGACACAGCTTTAACATCAGTGCCTCCATGTGGCCACAGTCTCTTCGTCCTCAGTGTCTCTTCTTGTATTTTAACTTCAACACATCCAAACACATCTTCTTTGTCTTACTGACATCGTGAAAGTTGTCAGTCTAAGCGTCTTGCGTTACACTGTCTTGTATTTGAAGTGCTGTATTCATAAGCAGTGTCCCTGAGGACACACACGTCTTCTTACACTTTACCTACATGTTAAGCATCAATGTTTCTCTCTTTCTCTATTTTCTAGGAGGTAGAGGAGATAATGGCAGCCCGATTATTGTGTTCCCAGAATTCCCTGCGTTTGGAGAGATCACAGACAGAGAGTTTCACAACGTGCTGACCTACCTGACGAGTGTGCCCAGGTAAAGTGTGGCTGATCGCCGCACACACATCGAAGATTGCTGCATGTTGTTTTAATATATTCACTTCCCTTTTCTTATCTATCATCTATGATTTTCCCACCAGCTCATTTCCTTTACTCATGCCTTGTTTATCAACAAACACTTTTTAAAGCGTTTTATCTGCTCTGGTCAGATTTCTGTGTCCAGTTTTCACACTGAGTTTTCTTTTCCAGTCCAAAGACATAAAAGTGAAGTGAACTAAAAATAGATGGATGTTATGTAGATAGAATGAGTGACAATTCAGACAAAAACATGAGACATCTCACTCCTTTGTTCATGAAGTCTGCCAGTAGGTGGCAGTGTGCACTAAACAGTTTGACTGCATAAAGACGAAGGCTGTAGAGGATTTGTGCATGGGCTGAAACTATCAGTGTGCAGAGTTTATGTCTTTCAGGAGAGAGTGACTCCTTATTAATAAGATGACCAATGAATGACTCAGGTGTTTATCATTCTCCTGCAGATGGTCTTTGCACACCGAACAGATCACATAAGACTGGGGGAAATGTGGGACACCATTCCATCAGAAAACCCCCTTTTTTCCTGCACATTTTCATTTTTTTTTTGATAATTTCAAACAATTTAATCTTGCAGGTTCTTAATTTAGCTCTTCCCCCCGCCTGTCCCAGCCCTCCTTCATTGTGTCTGGACTAACATAGGGCATAAAAATAGAAACTGCAGTTGTTCTGACTATATGAATCTGAATAATGCATCCAGACAGCTGAGCATGAACTGTGTTCTGCAGGAAGTCTGTGTTGAATTCACATGAACATGTATGTGTCTGTGTAAAGGCATACATGTGCTCGTGTTGGTAGGCCTTTAAATAATTTGTTAGAGTAACCTCTTTTTACGTCACTCACTTTTTAAATAATTCACTGAAGCTTAAATCAGTTTTTATGTCCATTATATTTCATGACAAACACATGTTTTTTATTTAAATCAGGTTTTTTTAAATCTGTGTTACTTGTGCTCGATGCAAAGAGGATAGTTTTTTTTTTCCTACATTCAAGCTGAAAACCAGCTAACAGGCTGATTTCACTCGCATCCATCATGAGGTGCTAAATTTACCTGCTTCATCTAAGGGGTCACAGGAGGGGACACAGTGTTGAGCCTCAGGCTGATGTGAACACAGAGGCAGATGGCTCGAGCCACATGAGGGACCGACACCCCAAACAGGACGAACAGCTCACAGCCAGGGGCAAATGTCCTACAACTGCATTGTGACCTTGAACAGCTGCTGCAAGTTTAAAATAAATGCCTTTGGATCAATGTTAATTCATACCATACAAATCCATGCTCTTTATCATATTAGTTATTATTTGTTAAAGGCAATGCTGACTGCAAGAGTAGGTTTAATGTTCAACTAATATAAGTTTTTAAAGGCCTTAAATTTATAAACATGCTCAGTAAATCAATTAATTATGCCCTTTGTTAGACTATGTTCCCATCTCTCTTCCTCCTTATTTTTTAATCTCTCCTCAGCTTCTATAAATACATGCATGCACGGCTGTAGTTTGTCTGATTAGTTTTATGTTAAACTGATGCACTAAGATCACAGATTTGAACACATTCTGCACTCATGGCTGTTTAATCTTTTTTTAATTTAATATACCAGTGCCCCTTTATTCAAGCAGTTACTTCTCTGCTCTGCATGACGGGGGGGAGGGTGCAGCAGCATCAGTGTTACTGCGTCTGCATATGCATTCATGCAGCACATTACCATCATCACTGCACTGCCGCTAGGAAGAGCTTTTTCACAACTCACGGCTCAACACTTTGTATTGTGAAATTCAATTATGAGGACACTCGTGCATGTACAGCAACAACAACAGACCAGCGTTTTATGACTGTTTAAACAGACAGTTTACATGTGAGACTGTGTCTGTTTGCAACACAATATGATAACCATGCAAACATACATGGTTCATTATGTCCACGTGTCCATTTACTTAAAAAAAATCAGAATAATTTTCCTTTTTGAAGTTTTTTAAAAATAAACTCAAGTATTGTATTGTATTGATACAAATATTGATATATATATTGATACATATTGAATATTGATGATGTTGATCGTTTACTTATGAGGAAAAGTGCTCTTGATCAGTATTTACATGTTTGTATTTACTGTGTGAGAAAATGCGGCTTAACTCCTAATTTATATCGATAGTTCATGTATATATACGAATAAGAGTATTAAAAATCAAACGGGACACAAGCAAAAGCTAGTTATCTGACACACAACACACAGCTTAGGTCATTTCACCATCTTCTGGTTTCCTTCTCTCAGCCTCAGGTGCTGCATGTTCACAATAAACCAGCCTCTCATCTCAGCAGTCATGTCCTAGAGGCAGTAAAAGCTCTTGTCCCGCTCTTCTCCTCCTCCTTCTCTGTGGCTGAGATGTAAAGCAGTTTGTGCTTTGAAAGCCTGAGTGGTTGTCAGAGTGTGTGCAGATGATTGAGCCGGAAAGTGGGAATGATGGAGATACAAAGTAGGGAAGGATGAAAGGGAAGAAAAAGTGCACAGAAAAAGGACGAGAAGTGCTGCTGTGAGTGTAAATGTTCAGTGAGAGAATGGAAAGAGGCAGACTCAGATAAACATTTAGTATCTTCACCATAAATGAAACCCTCGTGCTTACAGTGACATCCTCTTGGAGCCTCTGCACACCCAACACATCTGTAAAGATCTGCTAACAGGCTGCAAGACCTGCTCATCACTTTGTAAGCATCCTGTGATTGGCTCTTGCCTGAGCAGCTCTCAGTGTCTCATTGGTTGGCTGGTAGATGCGGTGCAGGAGGGGGACAGGCTGGACGCTGTGATGGTCTGAAACGTTTGCCTCCCGCTCTTGCAAACAGCACAGCACACTGGGATCCACCTCCGACACACATCCTCTCCTCCTGTGTCTTTATTTTGTCTTTATCATCTCTGGACAAGGGCTGCTCTAGTTTGTGTTGTCGTTGTTGCAGGATGGTGGGCATAAGAGACAATACTTAAGGATTCTTTTTGTGTTTAAGGTGCTCATGTTGTGGGTGCATCATGTTTTTTAAGAATGCACATGAGAGTCTGCCGGTGAGCTGCACATGCTGTAGTCATTGATTGCTGGTGGTGTGTAAAGCATAAAGCCCTTTTCTCTCCTGGGACTGTGGAGGACAACAGTGGAAGGGGTGGGGGTGTGCAGGGAGAGAAAAGGGGGGTGCTGGAGGCTGATGGCCAAGAAATCTTGAGGTGCCTCATCTGCACCAGCTGTCTAGGAAGATAAGGAGCAGCATTTCTAGACAACAAGCTGGAATTCAGTTCTCTACTGTTTCGCTGAGAGAACAGCAAAGGAACAATACATGTGTGTGTTTATGATTTCTGAGGACTCCCTACTTTTCTGTCCTTTAAGTGGTTTCAGTGTGTGATTTTATATTTTCTGTCAGTTGGAGCTTAAAGTTGATGTGATCTCATCTCAACATTTACTGTACTAATGAAATTAATTTTCTGCTCCATCCTGAACCTTTTAAATGAACATGTTGCCTCTGTGTGTGTTCAGTTTGTCCTCCACAGACGTGGGCTTCATCCTGGTCATCGATCGCCGGCAAGACCGATGGGCTGCCGTCAAGGGGACGCTGCTTCGCATCGCAGTGAGTTTCTCTTTATCTACATACATTTTTCTGTCTTTTTGAGAGACTTAACACCTTCCCCACGGAGAGAGGAGGTTTGTCAGCATCCATGTCTCTGTCTCACACCCCCCTAATATCACCACCACCCTGTGTGGGGAAGGCTGATATGAGCCAACCTCATCCTTGAACTTTGTCCCATCGCCATCACAGCCTGCTATGTGTTTCCATAGCCACAGGGACAAATAGACAGTCATTTGCCAAAAAAAGAGAGAGAAGGAGATGATGCTTCTTTTGTTCATGTGCTTTTTGTCTCATTTATTGTTTCTGCATCAAATTATTTACTATTGAGAAATAACAAATGTAATCACACAGTCAAATAATTGAAACAATAGCATCCTGAGTCTGTTTAATTGATGGATAACTAATAGTCAGTTTGTTTTAAAAAATCCCATGCTGTTTGTATCTACATGATATGAGTCATATTTTCTATCGTTTGCAGTGTTTTCAGTCACTTCATGCTCGTGCAGGAGGGAAACAGTTGTAAAAACATCCATTTATGTTAAGCACTTCATTTATTTTCCTATCACCTCTTTCATTGCTACTTAATGGCTCATCACACCTTTTTTTTGAGATACAGAGCTGATACTGCTCATGTTATTTATGTTGCTGAATGAGGGGAGCATCAAGTGTAATCTGGATTCTGCTCCTTTTGCTCATTTCAGTCATTTTCACTCTTTTTCTCCTGGGGATTGAAATACTTATCTGTTCATCTGTGTATATTTTCTGAAGGGGGTTGATGAAGCACATGTGTGTGAGGGAGAGTAAACCCCCCCCACCCACACACACCGTCTCAGTTTATTGCCTTTTCGGGCTGAAGCACGTGGGCAGCTGATTAACACCGTGATTTCCTGCCAGTGCTACTGAAATGTTTACCGTTGTTAAATTAAAGGAAACAGAGGAAGGTCTGCATTATTTGAAAGCAAACCTCATGTAGAGCAATAAAATGTTAAGGTAATTAAATCTGAAGTGTCCACATAAAATAGGTGTGTTTTTGGGTCACAAAGATCTACACATCATGGTATAAAAAATACATCACGCAGAGAGGGATATATGAAGAGAAGAGATGTTTGAGAGGGAAAATAAGAGATGAACATCACCACCAGAGGTCTCGAGAGACCACATCGCTCATTTCAAATTAAATCAAGCTTTATTAATCCCACAAGGGGGGACTTTTACAGGCTGACAGGCTGGTAATAGGGGCCGTTCATTCATCCCTGCAATTATGAACCGTTTGGAGTGATTCAGCCAGGCTGCTAAATGGATGATGATGATGAAAGCTGACTCTTTTCAAGCTGCTGCTGCTGCTGCTCTTGCTGCTGTATATTTGTAGTGGAGACTAGTTCATGTTCGTACTGTGTAGTGTTCACTCAGCGAGGTTATTCAGTCCGGTGTTTACATGCATGAGGATGTGTGCGCGACAGAGAGGATAAGCGAGGATATTGGATGTTTACATTGTCAAACGACTCCCTTTGTCTTCATGTGTGTCTGTGTATATTGTGTATATAAGCACACTTTGTGTATACACGTGCTTGTGTAAATGTGTATATGGGTCAATGTGTTTGAAGGAAAGCTGCCGCGACCCCCCCCCAGCTGCTGTGCATGGCTGAGTTGGATCTGATGACAGGCAGAAAGTGTGTTTTATAGACTGGTCCTAATTAAGTCTGCAGAGTTACTGTCAGTCCCTAAAGCATACCCTCGTCGCTTGTCATCTATCTAGCTTTTCTTTGAGGCTTTGTGTGTGTGTGTTTGTGAGCGTGTGTGTGCATTTGTGTGTGTGTGTCTACATTTATCTCTTAGCCTTTCATCGACAAAGAACAAAGAACAAGCAGACCATGACCGTGACTGCCAGCGACCACGGATCCAAGCGGCATGGTTCAATGCTTTGAGGCTGCAATATACATTCAGAGCTTAAGGTTGAATGTGTTCTATAGTGTCTCTGCTGTCAACAAAGCCTTAGTGCATCTCTCACTGTGCTCCGTCTGCAGCCATGAGCACATTCACTCTTATTCAATATACTGCAAGAATATGTAGTTTTGTCTTTAAAAATGCTACATATTTTCTTAAACAGCTGGGAAATTTTAGCAAACATAACTGATGAACACAAATCACTTATATAGTGCATAAATCTATATTCCAGCTGCAAATTTGAGTGCTCTGGTGTGAATTTATGGCAGTAGGACAGTGTATGTGGCATTGACCCCTCCTCAAAAAAGACACTGCATGTTCCTCACAATGAAGAAACATTATTTAGTGCAACAGTGTGACGCATTCACATGTTGTTAATAGTTTTTTTCTTCATTACTGCTGCTTTAAATGTATTGGCTTCACGGGACACACTTAGTACTTGTCAATGGGATCAAATGGGATCATTTTTTTAGTCTGATCTTTTTATGGGATTGATTGACAATGAGAAAATATTGATTCTTGCCAGGCTTATCCTTTAGAAAGCCAAAACCATAAATTCACTGACTGTAACAGCTTTTGTATAGTACCATCAACTTAGCAGTTATAGTAAAGGCTGAATGTCCGACAGGATTTTCATCCCTCCAGATGGTGAACAACCATGTCGGCAGTGCTCCTCCTGGTTTTGGCAGGTCAATGCGGTCAAACACTGAATTGATTTATTAATGCCATTAACAGTGCCTATCCCATGTGGTTTTTATTAACCATGTATTCGTTATTGTTTCTGCTTAGACCAGCATTCCCCAGCTCACTCAGGAAGATGACGAACCAGCTGTCTGAGTCATTAGCTGATTAAAGTTACATTTACAGTTGCATTGATTCGGGAGGTCCACCCTCCACCATCATCCATCTTCTTTCATAACAGTGGTTAGACTGTCAGTGGGTGTCAATCACGACAATTTTAATTGGCATTTTATTGGTTCTGTTGGCTGAGCTGCATGTGCGGAAGCTGCATGGCACAATCCAGCAAAAATGACAATAATAATGGACTTTCTAAAAGCATCTAGCAAAGCATTTCTTTGCTCTTTGCTTTATGATGGGTATGTTTATTACTGAAAAGCCCTTTTCTTTGTGCATCATTTAATAAAAACAAATGCATTTTAAAAAAGCTCATTTAAGTCTCAACAATGCAGACTGGGTAAAGACAAATCCTGAATGCTTGTGTCTGCACACATGTATGAGTATGTGGTGACTCCTTCTGCCCCCAATTATTCATGTAGAAACATCTCAAAGGACACAAAGATTAATGTCCCTGCCAACGGGATGGTGTCCTACATCCCCCACTTTTTTCCCCTCCTCTTGTCTTCCACACACACTGTACATGCCTGAATGTGAATTTTCACATGGGACACAGAGGCACAAACAAAGGGAGGACGTAATACACATACAGTAAGCGCAGGCTGCCAGCAGAAAAACACAACACGTGTTGCTCAAGTGTGATGTAAAATTGACTCAGGGTGGAGGAGGATCCTGTCCGCTCTGGTGCGCACATGACGGACTCAAACTGCTCTTTCATTTCAGGGCTCCTTCCCTGGGAACCTCCAGTTGGTTCTGGTTCTGAGGCCCACCACCCTCCTGCAGCGTACGCTCTCTGACATCCTCTTCAAGATCAACAAAGATGAGTTTAAGATGAAGGTGCCGGTGCGTATTATCAGTCTAACACTGGAAACATTCTGTTCATGACTCGATTTCAATACAGTGCTTATAAAATTCCATTTAATGTGATTATCAATGAGTCATATGAGTCATATTCTGGTGTTTGTTTCAGGTGATCATGCTGAGCTCAGTAACGGAGCTGCACTCCTACATCGACCGCTCACAGCTGACACAGGAACTCGGAGGAACGCAGGAGTACAACCACGACAAGTGGATCTCTCACCGCACAGTATGTACACTGTATACACCAGCTCCATTGTTAGCATGGACAACATAACACTGTCTCACACTGCTGTTCAAACATCTTACATGAGCAAGACAAAAAAATACATAGAGTGAAATAATTAAATGTACAAGGTAAAGTGAATTAAGAATTAAAAAAGAGAGTTCTATGTTTAATTCAAGATGCTTAAGTTCACTTCAGCTGGCTGTGTTTTCATATGCATGAACTTTTTGTAATGAAAGATAAGAACTAGCAATAACATCATAAAAACATGTCCACCGCTTTAAGATGAAGCCCTCTATTTAAAATCTAATTTAGTAGAGTCCAGACATACAACAGTAGAATCAGCAGCCAATAAAAAAGAGACTTTACTCTCGTGATAAACATGCATGCTGACAGTCTTTTGTTTCATGTGCATCAGGCTATTGAAGGTTTTGCACTGATGGTAAAGAAAACCGCACAGACCCTGCAGTCGTTTGGGACCGAGCTGGCTGAAACTGAACTCCCAAATGAAATCCATGCAACGAACATCTTGCTTAGCACACACACCACCAAGAAGGACAAAATGAAGGTAACAACGTTAACATGCACATGCATTACAGACACGGTCACCCTGTGCACAGATTAGTTAGTTATGTTATGTATTTTGATGATGTGACTCCATGTCTCTGTAGGAGGATCTGCTGGTGGCTCTGGGTCAAGGCAGCAGGCTGCTGGAGAGCATCAACGAGCCCGTGGTGAGGGACCCCGACCACAACATGAACCAGGATGAACTGGAGAACCTGGCCACAGTGCAAAGGTAAGAACCAGTGAGGACGACAGAGCAGCAAGATGGCCTCTGAGAACCAGAGTCTGTTCTCTTTCTTTAGAAGAACAATTGAATCATAAGCAGATGTGGATATGTTTCAGATGTTCAACACATCTGGTTTCATCATTTTTCACAAGAAGATCAGGTTTCAACATTTTACATTGACACATATTCCCAACTGAACTGAAAATGATCACACTTGGAATGACACACTATTAACTGAGCCTGAAAAAATAATTTTCAAAAATAACATTGACTAACATTTAAACATTAGGAAATGTAGTTGAAGTTGATTACTTTTCTCCAGCGTATACAACGAAAACTGGTTAGTGTTGTATTTTAAATATTTTATATATATATCAAGAGATACTTTTGTACTCTGGTAATTTGCAATGGATTTTCATGTAATTTTGCAATTTAAACAGTAATAAACAAACTGGTTAATTCTGTAGTTTTCCTCTGCCTCTAAGCATTACTCAACCATGCATTTCAGATGCACACTGTGGTCATATCATAGTGAGCTGAGCCTCTTAATTTAGTCTGGTGGTCAATGTAGCAAAGACTGAAGCCAGTGGACTTTTTGTTTGTTTGTTTGTTTGTTTGTTGTTGATGATGATCAGGTCACAGCCGCCTCAGAGCTCCATCAGTGTGGTGGGAATAATAGTTGGCAAGTCAGCGTGCTTTGAGATCAGTCAGTTCATTATTTTAAGCAACACTGAAGGCAAAGATTCCCATGTCAACAGATGTTAGCTCTGCATAACACGCACCCACGCATAACTCATAACTCAATATCTAATATCTCAGCCAGCATCCCGACCACGGTTTCTTTACTCCATTCAAGTCTCCCTTCACTTTCAGTTTACTTGACTGCCTGTTTCTGAACAATCTCTGTCTTTCTGTCTCTGTCTCTTTTCTCGGCTGATCTCTGTCAGACTTCTGTCACAGCTGGATGAGACGGAGAGGGCTTTCGATGAGTTCTGGGTGAGGCATCAAACCAAACTGGAGCAGTGTCTCCAACTGCGCCACTTTGAGCACAACTACAGAGAGGTGAGTTTGAGCCTGTTAGCTCAGGTGAAATCTTCCACACTGCATTTCGCATAACCCCCCCCCTTTTTTAACCTGAATACCTGACCATGGTGTTTCTGCTGCAGGTGAGGGCTCTGCTGGATCAGATATCTGAGAAACTGGCGACCTTCTCCGAGGTGGGGATCAGTCCAGCCCATGCTGACCACATCTTCTACGAACTCACCACCTATGAGGAGAGAATCTGTGTAAGATACACTCAACTTCTCACAATTACAGCTTTGTCTAACTGTGGCATGGATTGATGAATAATAAATTTTATAAAGTGGGCTATTCCATTTCTGCTTGTTTCTAAATTACACATCGCTGTTACATGCAGAAATAGAATGCTGTTTTACATCTAATCATATCACTGCAGCACAGTAGATGTGTAGTCAGTCTGGCAGTCCTGGTAGAACTTCTTCAGCAGGAGGCAGAGAAATTAATAATCGTTTAGCTCTTAATAATGTTGTTACATTTTCAATTATCTCAAAATAATCAAACTCTATGTGGTTGTGCAAAAAGTAGGCTAAAGCATCTCGCAGTGAGCAGTCAGTATTACAAAATAATGTTGATTATTATGATCACATTAATAATCTGAGAATTATAAACTTGCACATATGAACCTATCCGTGTTGTACTCTATAATTTTAATGAAACTGTGCTCAGTAGGACCTTTTACAAGAAGGCAGCAGAGAGTGTTTAGGTCTGCCAAGAGGTGCACAATACTTAAAATATTTTGGAACTTTTTAATCCTAATTTGGATCCAAATCTGCATCACAATGCATGTTTTAGTCATGTGAAACTATTACGATGTATCATGGATTGTATTGTGTCTCCTATTAGGAAAATGCCATTAAATTATTAAGGATTCTTCAGAGTTGACAGGTGTATGATTCCTTATATTTGCTCACAATTGGACAGTACATTCAAAAGTTATGGCAGTTTATATTAAGCAGCACAGGAGGATTGTATTAAATGTGTTTTGTTTTTATTTATTTGTTTGAAAATTGAAAAGACGACTCCTTTTGAGATGTACTATCTCAATTTTAAGATACTGGTGGAGTTAAATAAGCTTCATTCCTCATTGGTATACAGGAGGTGCTGGACCGAGCCGGTTTGTTGGCCCATGACGGTGATGAACTGATCCAAAACTCCCACTACGCTGAAGACTCCATCCAGCCCAAATGCAGCGAGGTCAGAGCGGTCAGTGAGAGTGTTAACAGCGACCTGAAGGCCAAGAAGGACCATCTCCTCAAAGCCAGGGAGCTGCACCACTGTTTGGAGAGGGTAAGAACACACACACACACACACACACACACACACACACTCCCACACACACACAACTCCCAACGAAGTTGCCATGTCTTGTTCGTTGTTTTTCATTGGTTCGTCCTCCTCTGCTGTTCTCCTCAGGCCTCTAAATGGGTCGATGATGGTATCTACTTGCTGGCGTCTCAACCAGTTGACAAATGTCAGTCGCATGAGGGGGCGGAGTTAGCCCTGCAGGAGTTGGAGCGTTACCTGGATAACGCGAGCCAGAACCAGCTGACAGACCTCAGCAGCATCTCGGGAGAATATGAGGCAGTGCTCAACCCGCAGTTCAAGGTAGGAACACCAGCAAGAGGATAAATGTGCTGAACTCTGCAGAAAGGGCTTTGATAAGGATTTGGTATGCAGTAGATGTCGGGTATTGACACTTCTCTGATCATTTCCTGTGTGTCAGGACCAAGTGGAGAAGGTGTTTCAGAAGCAGACGTCCATGCAGGAAATGTTCGACAAGAGGAGGATCAGCCTGAAGAAGCTAGCAGCCAAACAGACCAGGCCGGTGCAGCCGGTGGCCCCCAGACCTGAAGCCTTCATCAAGTCCCCTCTCAGCTCACCTGGTCAGCCTCCGCACAGTCACACCTGGAACAGTCACTCCACACAATGCAGAGCCCATTCAGACTGTTCCTCAGGCTTTTATGCTCTTCATCTTTACACCACTTTCATGTTATTCACATAATGTGTCGCTCTTAAAACGCATTTTATCAGACTCTACATTCAGACTCCATTTTCCACAGCCCTTGAAACTCCTGTAAAGCACACACTCGTGGATAGCTTTTGGTCTTTGTGTATGGTTTTAAAAGAAAACATAGTTGTATTCATAAGCGCTTTTATTTCAATTTTTTTTCTTTTTAAGTACCTAAGAAGATTAAAATCTTGTGAAAAAGTACCAACAGTGAAACACTATACCAGAAACAAAGTCAGCATAAATTAAAACCAGAAGGTCCTTCAAGAAATAAAGAATACATTTAAAAAAATAAATACAATAAATTTTTTGCATATGAGGCTTTCTTTGTTTGTAGGGCAGCACGATATTCAAAGCACATATTTTAAACTCTTAAACCTCAATATAAGTGGTGTCTTTCCACACTGTTTGTTTGTCCTGAGAATGGATTTATCCTACATAGTGAACGCTATTTAGATCTGTTGTGTTTGCTGCATAGACTTTCATAGATAATCTGCCTCTACTCACATTAGCAAATAGATGCAACAGGTCAACGAAGTCTTTCCCACATGAATCTGACCCTTTTTCCTCCTCTGCTGCAGCTCACAGAGCACAGCAGGAGAAAAACTGCTCAGAGACGGACTCTGGAAACCACTGTGACAAAGTGAGTGGAGTGTACATGTTGGTGCACTTGTTTTTCAAGGTTTGTGTTTGTCTGTCACCTGTCAATGATCCAAATTTGTGTTTTCTGTTTGTTTTTTTCCCAGCAGAATGGCCAACTGCAGAACGGAGACAGTAACAGCAGACATGCATCTCTGTCCGAAGAGGAGGAGAACCTGGCGGTGCTCAGGAGGTGAGGGATCAGTCGCTCTTTCATCTCTAATCAAATTACACAGCAGATGGACTGTGTGAAACAGTCACCTCATTATAAATGAAGCCGTGCATTTACCTTTTCTGAGCGTGCCTGCCTCAGATCCTTTGTTTGATCTTTCTTTCTGCCTCTTGTGTGTCTGCAGGCACGTTATGAACGAACTGCTGGAGACTGAGAGAGCCTACGTGGAGGAGCTGCTCTGCGTGTTGCAGGTGTTTATTCACTCCTCAAAGTGTTCATTTTTCTGTCTTTTGCAGAGTCTAGCATTTCATGTTTTCTTGTGTTGGTACGTGTTTACAGGGATATGCCTCTGAGATGGATAATCCAGCCATGGTGCATCTCATCCCTGCTGCTTTACAGAACAAAAAGGAGGTTCTGTTCGGCAACATGCCAGAAATCTACCACTTCCACAGGAGGTGATGGAGCGCCATCTGTCTGTCACTGATGATATCACTCCACTAGACATAATCTCACTGGTGCCCTTGCAAGAGTGAAAACATGATGAAGTGCCTTATAGAAATGCTTTAATAGCTAGAAAAGCCTCCATATGCCTCTAAATAATCATAAAAGTAGATAGTTCCCCAAGTGTTTTAATAAAATAGCGTGTAGTAAATGTATAACAACTTTTCCCCATTGCATGCGGCTGCGCCCTCCACCACTGGTTTGAAATCAAAGCCAATCAACATTTCATATAGTTATCTTTTATATTTTTCTCTTATTCTTCATCCCCATCACTCAATAGCATGATTTTGTCGATTCCAGGACGTTCCTGAGGGAGTTGGAGCAGTACACCGACTGCCCAGAGTTGGTTGGAAGGTGTTTTCTAGAGAGAGTGAGTGAATTATGAGATTCAGCACATTTATATATATATATGAAAAACTCTGGACTAATGAGGACTAATTCTTGATTACAAATATTTTTTTATCTTCCAGATGACAGACCTTCAGATCTATGAGAAATACTGTCACAACAAGCCTCGCTCTGAAAGCCTGTGGAGGCAGTGCTCCGACTGCGCCTTCTTCCAGGTGAACAGCCACTCAGCATCTTCAAGCTTTAGAGTTAAACGTTCCTTCCTGCGTTTTATTTGACACAATTCTTATTTGCATCAGGAGTGTCAGAAAAAGCTGGAACATAAACTGGGCTTAGACTCCTATCTGCTGAAGCCTGTTCAGAGGATTACCAAGTATCAGCTGCTGCTGAAGGTACGCTACTGTCTGCTGCCCAAAGATCAACTGGACTGTTAAACTGTCCTCTTCAGTCATCGCTATAAGCTGTATGTTTCTGATTACAGGAGATGCTCAAGTACAGTAAGAGCTGTGAGGGGGCTAATGACCTGCAGGATGCGCTGACCTCAATCCTGGGCATCCTGAAGGCTGTCAATGACTCCATGCACCTTATCGCTATCACAGGATATGAGGTGAGACATTAAACAGGAGAACAGATGCTTTGAGAAGGTCACCAGTGTGAAATGGAAGGCAGAGACGTGCTGATTGTAGAGTCTGAATATGATGTCGTGTATAAAGCCACACTGGTTTGTGTTAAAGGGGATTTCTTGCATAATGGTTGTTTTATTTAAAGAAGGAAAAGACCAACAAGGAAGAAAGGATACAAAAAGAGAGACAAAGATAATGTTAGGGTGAAAAAATCAGGGAAAACACAGACACATTTTGTGAGGGATAAAGGGGTTACCACAGTTGATGACAGAGATACATCAGTCACTTATTATTTGCCTTAACTGATGGACTTTGGTTGATAACAGAGATGTTCTTTCAGCATGAAATTTGCTGTGGTGCTGCAGCCACTAGTCTATATCTGATTGGTTGAATAATCAGTTTTTCTAGTCGTGAAAATCAACAGTTTTTCCCTCAATGTGTATGATAGTAAACTAACATCTTTTTACTGGATTTTCGACTGTTGGTCAGAGAAAAAACAGGACGTTTGAAGACATCAGCTTTGGTGGTGGGAAATTTCACTGCTTTTTTTCTATTTTTTGACATTTATTCTTGAAATGATGAATGGATTAATGGAGAGAATTGAATTTGCAAATGAATTATTATGAAAATAATTATTAGTTGCAATCCTGCTGCAGTAGAGACTCAGATCCAGAAAAGCTGTGACTCCTTCACTGTTACTTAATTCATGAAGTTTGGCTGAAAATAAAAGAAGACACTGATGTGAAGACCTAATAGGTGAAACAAGTAATGCAGGTGTGTGGATCAGCTCCACCTTACAGCACCTTTATCTCTCTTATCTCTCAGGGTAATATGAGTGAGCTGGGGAAGCTGCTCATGCAGGGGTCATTCAGCGTGTGGACTGAGCACAAGAAAGGTCATGCAAAGGTCAAGGATTTGGCCCGTTTCAAGCCAATGCAGAGGCACCTCTTCCTCCATGAGAAGGCCCTGCTCTTCTGCAAGAGGAGGGAGGAGAACGGAGAGGGCTACGAGAAAGCTCCCTCGTACAGCTTCAAGCATTCGCTGAACGTGAGCACTTCTGCAGTTCCAATGAGGAAAGTTTCACCTGCATTTGTGACCAGAAAATGATTTAATGCCGTTTTATCTGAACAGATGAGTGCCGTTGGCATCACTGAGAATGCAAAGGGAGACAACAAGAAGTTTGAAATCTGGTGCAACTCCAGAGAAGAGGTCTACATCGTTCAGGTAAGCTAACTCATATAAAATGAATGGTCTGTTTATGTTCTACATGTTTTCCGATTGTCAAAAATTATTGTTTTACAGTAGAAATTTTAGAAAAATCGATGTACTTTATTTGAACAGAGGTCATGCATTTAGATCTCCACCTCCAGGCAATAGAGAGCATTACATAGTTCACCCTGAGCCTTTGTTATATTTGTCCGACCCTTTCAGGCACCAACAGCTGAAGTAAAAACCACTTGGGTAAATGAGATCAGGAAGGTTCTGACAACCCAGCTGGAAGCATGCAGAGGTAAAGAGAGAGGATAAACTCCAAAACCCACTTTTTCTTTAATGTTTTACCAAAAACTGAAACACTAATACTTTATTAGTCATGATTATTAAGAAAAATCTATTATGAGTGTTTTATCGTGGTCATTCTTTGTGTTTCAGAAGCCAGCCAGCAGAGGGCACCAGACTTCCCTCCTGTTCAGAGCGGAACAGTAAGTCTCAGGTAAGTCTGTAATCCCCACGTGATCGATACGGCACTTTGATTTGTGACAGCCTCTTTTTGAAGCAACTCATGTTCCACTTTTGTCCATCTGAAGTCCATTCAAGTCCGGTCAGAAGAGCTTTAAAAGGGGAGAGGAGAAGAAGGCGGAGCCCTGCAGCCCTGATGTCAACTCCTCTTCCTCACCAAAGCCTACAGGAAAAGGTGAGTACAAAGGTAGCATCCAATAACATGAATAAAACCCTTTTTAAAAAAAAAAAAAAAATGCTCCTTTAGCATTTGTAGTGCATGTGTTGTAAAAACTTGATAACATCTGCAATCCTGTTGGAAATCCTGTCTCTTCTATTGAATCGTGTAACTTCTTCCCTGTCTATTCCCTTTCCCTTACTTACGCTTACTGTACCTCCTTCCTTCCTCCCTTTGTGTGTCTCGTCCTCCTGCTTTTCCTCTGGGTCAGACGAGGCTGTGACAAGCCCTACCTCAGACAGAGCTGCTGTGGCTAAAAAGCGCTTTACTTTACAGGGCTTCAGTAACCTCAAAGCTCAGAAAGGTAACTGCAGGTCAATTTCAAATCCAACTTATCACATCATCATCTGCATTTGTGAAAAGAAAAGGGGGTTTTCCAAATAGTTGAGTAAATTTTGGAAATATGCTTATTTACTTTTCATGCTGAGAGTTGAATGAGGACTTAGATATATATTTTATGTCTGTATGATCCTGCCCCAAGTGGAGGAGTTCAAAGTACCGCGGGGTCTCGAGGGAAGGATGGAGCGGGAGATCGACAGGCGGATCGGTGCGGCGTCTGCAGTGATGCGGACTCTGCACGGATCCGTCGTGGTGAAGAGGGAGCTGAGCCGAAAGGCGAAGCTCCCTATGGTCATGAGCTTTTTTTGGGTAGTGACCGAAAGATCAACATCGCGGGTACAAGCGGCCGAAATGAGCTTTCTCTGGGCTCTCCCATAGAGATAGGCTGAGAAGCTCGGTCATCCGGGAGGAGCTCGGAGTAGAGCCGCTGCTCCTCCGCGTTGAGAAGAGCCAGGTGAGGTGGCTCGGGCATCTAATTAGGATGCCTCCCGGACGCCTCCCTGGTGAGGTGTTCAGGGCACGCTCGGTAGGAGACCCCGGAGCAGACCCAAGACACGCTGGAGAGACTATGTCCCTCAGCTGGCCTGGGAGCGTCTCGGGAAAGAGCTGGACGAAGTAGCTGGGGTGAGGGAAATCTGGGCTTCCCTACTTAGGCTGCTGCCCCCGCGACCCGTCCCCGAATAAGCAGTAGAAGATGGATGGATGGATGGATGGATGGATGGATAATGAAAAACCAAGCTCTTGTAAAACCAAAATTTATTTTTTTTACACTTAAGTTTTTGATGAAAGAATCCAGAAATAGTGTTATCTGGTGAGCTTTAACCGTGCTGGGGTGCAGAGAGTCAGGCTAGCTGCTTCCCACTGTTTCCAGTATTTATGCTAAGCTAAGCTATTTCTTATCCAAGCTAATTAGCATAACTACTGGAAAAATCCTTATTTTAGGGCTCCGTTAAAAAAAAAAGCGATATATTTTGGATCTGTTGGGTCAAATACTGCATGCCCCCCTCCACAGAGCCCTCAGCTAAGTTTTACAGTGATCATCATGACCCTCCAGTCCACAGGTACCACACATCTCTGGACTGCGGTGTCATTCAGCTCAGCACAATGACTTTTTCAAACCTACCAATAAGGTTTTTTCATACTTGGGAAAAGAAGAGCTGATACTTGTGAAGGAATTTCACCCTTGAAAATAAGGCAACTAAATGGAATTCAGCCATCATGTTTTTATTAAATACACGTGCTTATCCTGTTGTGAGATGTCAGAGTTTATTTTGTGAAAAAGGCCTGTGAAAGGTAGCCTCTTCCATTCACTACCCATCAATATGCTAAGCTACATTGTAGGTCCTTTCCCTGTTGAAGGTAGATTTTACCCGTGTCATCCATTTCCATCAGTATTATTACTAATCAGTATTTATTACTTTCTTTTTTTAATACCTTTTTGCCTCTTTTCCCATCCTAGTTACAAGCATACCTGACTGTCTAAACACTGTCTAATTGTCCTGTTTCCTTGTAATGTTGTATTACTTCAATTGTCTTATGTATTTTTGTAATGTAATATTTAAAAGATATTATATCTCTGTATAAGTTGGCTTTTCTCAGCCTCTCTGATTCATCTGTTTGCCGTACATCCCTGTCATTATAAGCACTGCTCATAATTTGCTGTTTACCACATTTCCTTTGTACTTTCTCATCAAAATTTGTTTTGTTTGAATGTCTGTTGGTTTTCTTTCCATCCTCAACAACCATCCTTGACCTCTCTTTGTGTTTATTGGTTGTAGGGTCTCCCACAAGCCCTGATCACAAGACGAAACGCCAGAGTGATCCCACGCCATTCGGCTTCAAAGGTACTTATCTGGCTCCACAGTATCTGCCCTCATGAGTGCTATCTGCATACAGTAACCGCCCTCATGAGTGCTATCTGCATACAGTAACCGCCCTCATGAGTGCTATCTGTATACTCTCCCCTGTCTGATCAGTTGTTCATCCATGATACCTGAGCACAACCTTTAATCTCTAACAATGATGAGTGTCATTAGCTGTAGCTCCTGCAGGGTGAGTGATAAGCTGTGTTTTTATTGCCTCCTGTCCCTCAGATGCAGGTCCTCCCCCCCTCCACCTGAGCAGGGCGAGGTGGTTCAGCACCTCTAGTCTCTTACAGACAAAATGGAGAGGTACATTTGCACCAGCTGGCTCAAGCTGGCAGGGTGTTGGGCCCCACTGTTTCACCACTATAGACACCTCCGTCTCTCTCAGTGTTTCCTTTGCCGTCCTCACATCTCCACATTCCTGTCAGGCCTCATGAAATTAAAAGAAATACGCACTGATATGGGGAATTGTTGCCTGCCACTTTTTCTTTGTTTAAAATAAATGTAGAGGTGCATGCCGGTCTCCACGATCTTAGAGTGTTTTTGGTTATGGAACTACTGGTGTCTTGCTGGGATTCCTGGGATTAGCAGTTTTTTCTTCCTCTTCCTCTCGATCTTTCACTCCTCACAGGTCACGCACACGTTTGACAGCACCTGAGGCTGAATGCTGCTGTAAACTAAACATATGTGTCTCCTTCCCCCCCCTCAGGCTGGAACAAGGCATCACTGTCACTGGATGCCTCCGAGGAGCATGATGGGTATTCCAGTGCTGAGGATCCTCTTAACTCTGATCCTGAGGATGACAAGAAGCTGGTGAGTCGCTGTGTGTGATAGATATGATGCTGATATAATATATGATTATTTGACCCTTTTTTTAAAGTATAAACATATCAATTAAATCGGTTAAACTAATAACTTTTGATTTATGTTGAATTGCAAATATGTATGTATGAATTCTTTTTTGTGCTCTTGTCTCCAATTTGAACAGTGCGCTGGCAAATATACAGTGATGGCTGACTACGAGAAGGGTGGCGCTCAAGAGCTCTCAGTGAAGATCGGAGACATGGTGCAGCTGGTCAAGGAGGGGGATGACGGACAGTGGTGAGAAAACAGCTTGACTGCTGCTTATGAGAAATAAAAACAATATCACAGCAACACTTTTATAACAGCATTTTGCTTGGTTGTGCAGGTTTGTGCGTAACCTCAGCTCTTCTAAGGAGGGCTGGATCGCAGCTGCTAATCTCATCACGCTCATTAGCAAGTCCAAGTCTTGCCAGTCTCTCACCAGCTCAGGTATTCAATGAAACTATCCAAGAAAAGAAGTGTGACACATAAAACAGCCAGTTCTTGAGCAAAACTGCCACATCTGATATCAATTGTCAATATGTGTGTCTGCGTGTGTGTGTGTTTCTAACAGAAGGCAGCGGCTCTGGAAACCTCAGCACATCATCCAGCTGCAGTGAAACCTACACAAGTTTCTCTGACATCAAACCCTGAACTCCTCAGCACTTTCTCCATCTCAAAACCGCCCTCATGAGTACTAGCATCACGTGGCTATCTGTGCTGTGTCGCCAACTTTGGTACCCATAAGAATTTCGTCAGGGTTCCTCAGAAAGCTGTATTTTTTCAGTATTTACAATTATGCACACGCACCACTTATTAAAAAAATCATTTGCCATACATGTGCACATGTTATAGCTTTGATTGTGGTGCAATTGTATAGTGAAGGTACTGGATATATGAAAACGTCACATCAAACACATCCCTGTAATTATTATGTACTAGATGTATGAATGGGCCAGCAGGACTGATCTCAGTTAATGCATCTATCTGTGTCCACACTGACAGTGGAGAAAGATCAGCGATCGTTCATGTATGACAGTCGTCTGTGTGCACTAATTCACCTAGGAGTTTATAATTCTACTGTTTCTGTAAATATGAAGAGGGAGAGACATAAATATGCACAGCTTGTTTAGCTTGAATGAAAGTTTTATGTGTAATCAGCTTATCCTCTTGTTTTTCCCCTTAACACATGTTTATTTATTTGTAAGATTTAAAAAAAAAGCTCTCATGTATTTAGTCTTTTTTTCAAAAATATCTTTCTCTTCTCTTCTTACTGTCCTTTCACTCTCTTTCTGTCTGTCATCTGTCTCTCTGTTGTCAGCCTGTCTCTAGAAATGTGTTTTGCCACCAGCGGCTCAGACTTTGTGTATGAGTGTTTGTGTTTTGGGGTCTCTGACGGCCTCATGATCAGACAGTTTAAAATGTTTCTCAATGTGAATAATCAGAGATCACTGTATAGTGCTTACTGTGGATCCCTGTGGAGGGATCATGCTCTGAATGTAGATATTGTTCATTAATATCCATCTGTCATGGAATGTTTGTTATTCGAGATGCTATATTGTACATTAAGTATGGTGACGTCACTACTGTGTGACTTGTCTAATTTTTTTTTACATAAACGACTTATGATAATGCAGTCGCTGTCTCTTCTTTTGTTTTGTTTGTCTATAAATGATTGCACAGCAAGTTACTTTCATCTTGTCTCCTCATCACTTGTCATTTTTAAATAGAAATGCATCTTTCTAGAATGCTGAACTAAATAATGCATTTCTGAAACATCTGGAGCATATGTAGGTCCACACATGAAACAAAGACAGACATTCCCTACAGTTGAGTAGTCCTCCTTGGGACCAGAAATGAAACTGAAAGTGTTTTTCTGGGTTGCCAAGTTTGTTGAAAACCACCATTTCTATTTGAAACAGATATTTGTAGATGAAATACAATTTTCCAAAACCATGTAGCCAGAAAATTTATTTATAAAACAAAGTTCTGTGTGAGTGGATCTTTGCCTACCATTGCAGAAAAAAGAAAATTACACAAAGCCTTCTGCAAAAGAAAGTATAGATTTTAGTATGTTTTAGTATATTTGGTATATGGTTTACCAAAAACCTCTCTAGTGGGTGGGGTTTATAACCTTAATGTTTCCAAAACAAATCCTGGCTACCGTCCCGATAGTGCTGTAGTGAAAACGTTAGATTATAATATTACTATATGAATCCATTGTGTTTACTTGAAATCTAAGTTTGCTCTCACGAGATTTCACTGGGATTTGGGGATGTCAAGGGGGATATTTCTGACCAAACCTGGCAACCTCTGACCAACCACTGGGCGGTGAAACGATACTCAGACAACATCTTAAGTGTACCGCTGTGGAGTAATGCGAACGTAATAAGGATCCACTTAAAACCTTTTAACCATAATTTAAACCTTTATTTAAGAGTTTATCCTTTGCTAGCCGACAATAATGGGCCACGGGCATAAATTATCCTGCGTGCTTTGTCACGGGCGTGATGAGACGCCAACAACCGGACCTTTATCGACCAAGAATGAAGTCACGGCTCATCAGAACTGTTTGGTAAATATTAGCATTTTTTCTCCGTTACCCCACGCACACGTCTGACAGGGTACTGTTGAGCTAAAGTTAGTAAGCTAGGTTTTTGGTTGAAACCTTTACAGAAGACTTCTTATGCTAAACGGAGACAATAGCAAAGAGATAATGGACTTTTTAAATACTTTGACAAGCATCAGAAATGCAAAGGAACAAAAACTGCAATAGAAAACCAACTGTGTTAAACATGCAAAGTGTGAAGCTCGAGTTACTGTCGATAAAAGGATGTGGTAACAACGATGAAGGGCACATTTGTGTATTGAGAGGTGATTCCCCGAAATCACATCAGAGGTAGAAAGTTACAGTGCAGAGTAACGTCAAGTTAAGTCAAGTACCAGGAATTTATATCACATCTCCAACAACAAAGCAAAGGGGAATATATTACCTTTACTCTACGGTGTTTATTTGACAGGTGAGGTTACTAATGTTGTGACTTTGCAGATTAATACCAATAAGTAATAACTGAGAATAATTTAATAATTAGTATTTCCTATATTAATTGGCATAGTTGCTATTTAGTATTAATTAGTTAATTCGTACTTTTTTAGACATTATTATTTATAAATAAACAAGAAATAAACAAATTAATAATTTGATCATAATAATGTCTCTGATATTAAAAGATGGCTAAAATATTTTGGCATCTTGTTACTGTAGTTTGTAGCTTGTCAAATTTCAGTTGACACATTAACCAATAATGATATTTATGTGATCAGCTATCATCAGCCAATACTGCACATCAGCTTGATTCAATGATGGGTCTATATTTATGCAGTTTGAGGTTTCATATCTGGATGACATTAAACATTTTAATGACTTGGTCTAAGACAAAGTTCATGTTTGCCAGATTTCTATGCTGTGTGTATAAAACTTGTTGATTTATATTTTTAAATGTATCAAATTTTAATAAAGCACTAATTTACAACTTATGTTTATTCCTGGTCCTACAGTGTTTCACTGTAGGGTCAGGATGGTATTTTGAAAGGTATTTTGTTCTTACTCATGTTGTTTCTGTATTACAGTTATTCTCTGCTGGTATTTTTTGCCGTGATTCTCCGCAGTCCGACGATCTGTTTGGTTTCTCTGTGGAGGATGTGATAAATGAGGTGAAACGAGGAAGCAAACTGGTAAAGATCATTGTCGCCTTTAGATATAATTCTTACCCATTAATTTGTTGCTTGAAGCTAGTTTTAGATGTGTTACTTTTGTAATTTGCATTAGATGTGTAGCGGATGTAAGAGAAAAGGAGCCACTGCTGGATGTGGAGTCAAACGCTGCAAGAGGTCCTACCACTACCCATGTGCTGTTCAGGAAAGAGCTGAGTCTGTCGAGGATCCAGACACGGGAAAATATGAGTTAGTCTAAAGTTACTGTTTGCCTGTATGTTTAGAAAGTAGTCTCTAAAAATCTGTAAGGCTGTATAGTTCATAGTTGAAAGAAGCATCTATGTATAATTGCAGTTGTGAATCAATTCAATGCCTGAATTTTTCTTGTTTTCGCTTGGTTGTTAAACTCTCTCAATGTGTTTTTTTATTCTTCAGGCTGTTCTGCTTCAAACACTGTAAAAAAGGTAATAATTTTTGCCTGTCTTCCTGTCTACATCGAAACACCATATAATTGTGTAGCATATATACTGAATAGTTGTTTCATTTCCAGAAAACAATGGCTTTCTAAATGGAGATTTGTCGCCCTCAGCAATGCCAGGAACTTCCAAAAGTGCGAGTGAAGCTGCATCATCTAAGGTTTGACCAATGAAAACTATCCACTACATATTAAGCTTAAGGCAAATCTCTGAAAAATGCAATGTCACAAAAGCTCTGAAGAGTCCTGAAATACTTAGACACTTTAGTTTTCAGCAAAAGTCGCTAAAACAGGAGGCAAAAGAGATTTACTGGGTACAGTTTGTTACTGGAGGATTAATGGAGCCATGTAACTTGGATGCTTATTCACAAAAGTTTTTGCTGCCTGATTCCTGCACATTATCTCGACACACCTTGTTCCTTCACAAGAACAATCTTGGAAGTTTTTGATCACCTCATTTATGAGGGTTTTGGAACAAAGAGAATATCAAACAGACTTCTTGCCTGTGTTTATTTCTGGAAATAAACGATGATTTAAGTTAAAAAGTGAACTTAAATTTAAAATAATTGCTGCAGGAGGGTTTTGTCTGTTTGAAAGCCCTGATTTGTAAGTAACGTTATCCATGTTTTATATTTATGAGATATATTGCCTTGCTTGTGAGAAGACTGAAGGAAATATCAGCTTGGAAAGTTTGTCCAATAGAATGTTAATGTAAGTATGTTCACATTTTTTGTAAACATTTTGTTTATAAGACTAAAATACAAAATGTTTCTGTTTTTTATTTGCTCTTTAATATCTGATCCTGTTGTATCAAACCAAGTCTGTGTGTTTTTTCAGTTTGTATTGTGACAAACATGCTCCTGCATCACATAAGAGGAACATCAACGGTAAGTCCTGCTCAGAAAGCTTGCGTCTCCTGTGCTGTTTGAAGTTGTCCTTCTTCCTGGTTTTACTCATCAAACGTCTTTCTTCTCCTCAGGTGATTCTGCAGTGGCCGGACCGTCTGCGTACTATAGCGATTCCAACTCATCCAGCAGTTCGAAGCATTTATCCTCTAAGGTACAAATACTATTCAGAGTTGGAGCCCTGCAAAGGCTAAAAATTACAGCTGTAGCCTGGCCCTGGCATCGATGTGTTTAAGCCCCGGTCCCAGCCCAGTCTGATAAAGTCTGCAGTATTTCAGCCTGAGCCTTGCACCAGTGACGCTCTCTCTGCTCTACACGCTTTCTGCTGTATGAAAAAAAGCCACAAACATTACTAAGATAACAATGTAGTTGAGAAAATCCTACGCAGCAGCAAAAAAGTAAATAAAGATTCACAGCTTACATGGACCAGTGGGCTCGCTGTTTGTAGTGGTGATCAAAGTAAAACTCCTCCAAAATGCAACTTTTCCTGAAGATTTCCTAAAAATGCTCATCATTCTTTAACTTCCTCCTGATACTCTGTTCGGTCGAATGAACTATCACATAAAATGAATGTGAATAATCTGAGATAAAAATTAATAAAATGCATATCTCTGTAATTTTATACAAAAGTTGTAGTTATAGTTGTAAATATTGAATTTTAGCATAGAATTTCTTTAACATTTATAATATAATCAATACAACAATATTTCATACAGTGTGTCTTCTGCATGTATCTGCAGAGTGAAAGGATATAAGTTATATGAGCCTGATCTGACCAAAGCCTGTCTGTTTAAAAAAATGACCTGGTGAGCTGGGGTCTGTTTGGTCCCAGCAGGTGTGCAAACTTCTGTTCATACTCACTGTAAAGTGTTTTAAAACAGCAGTTGTTTTTTCAGTGATTTTAATTATTCTGCTTCTGCTTCTGACCCTTTGAAACAGAGACGGTTGCCCTTCAGTGAGATGTAAGTGTGCTGTATTTGGCTTTTCTTAAAGATTTGGACTTAATTCCCATTAATGTTTTGAATGATTTGTGTAAAGTTTGTAGCATCTCCAGCTTCAAGAAATTGTTAAAACTTAAATGATTATTAGTTTCACAAATGTAGCTTATCAAACTTCTGGCACCTTAAATCTCTCAGGTCACAATTTCAAGTCAAAGTGACAGGTGTGTGAAGTCAAGAAGTCTCGACTTGGCAGGAAAACAAAGAATTCTGCAAACTCTCCTTCACTTGTTCTCTCTTTATCAACGGTATTTTAGTCCTCTCACCTTAAACAAACAAAGTTAAACCAACAAAACATCATACAGGTTGAAGAATGCCAGAGGGTTGTCAGTATTATTTTGCATGTGTGGTATATTCTGTAGTGATGCTGTGAGGATGTGGATGAAGAAGTCTCCGCTGACACTGACTTGATTGTATACAAAGATGTTTATTACAAAAAAGTACAGGGTCAATCAGGTGTTCCGGACAACCTGAGAGAGTCTTCAAGCCAATACGAAGAACTCTGATAAGGGGCACACACATTTCTCTTTTATAGTTGTGGGGGGATATAGCCGCCTCATCCGGCGCTCAGCACAACGGCGAAAACATCTTCTTCAAGGCCATGCTAACCCAAAGCACCAGATAAGAGACAAAGAAGCTGTTATTCAAACTGTATAAGGGCCTAAAATAAGGACTGTGGAACCATGTGAAAAACACCACTTAGAAAAAGTGTGTTCAACTATGTAAAAGTTAACATATATGGGGCAATGGCATAATATACTACAAGAGCTAGTGTTATGTTAGCAAGATTCAAAGTCAATTACATGTGGTGGAAAAACAGTAAATGTAATTTGCCTGCATGTTTAACAACAAGTTCTAGCTGGCCAGAAGGCCATGTCATTGTCTCCAAAACAATAAAGAATTTCCCAAAGAAAATGATTGGTGGTCATTGGTTACAGCATGGATGTATTATAAGAACTGGATTCCAGACCCCACTATGGCCCCTATGGAAAATTGTTCAGTCGCACATATGCCCAAAAAGTTTACTTCTGCATTACTTCAGTGTTCTGCTGCCCATTGAACATGTGTGTTTGAATCTACACCCGTTGTTCCTTTCATGACGTGAACAAGCATGCACATGCGTACTTGTGTCATTCCCACTGCCCTAGTATATGAACAACAATGTTAATACTAGGCTTCTACTACTACTACAACCACTACTACTAATAACAATAATAAAAATAACTAATATTGTTTTTAATCTAAAGGCAAAACAATATATTCCAAGTAGCTTAACCTAAATAATAAACACCAAAAAAACAGTGCAACTGGTAGGTAGCAGATATTATGGCCCTGAGCTGTGGAGCCCTAATCCTCTCCTCCTGCTCTGTGTGTGTGTATGTTAGTGTGGCTAATAGTCCTTCGAGTTACAGCGGTCAGGTCTCCAGAGGGTGTGTCCTTCCGGCCCCGAATGGATTGCTGATGATTGGTGCGGGGCTCCACCAATCCGGGAGTGAAGCTTTTATAAAAGTCCAGTGTGCTCTGCTAATGGCGGCAGACACCATTTGTATTGTACCATTCCTCCTTGTGAAATCATTGTGTGAATAGTGTGTGAGTTTGATTCTAGTGCATGTCCCAGATTTGGGCCAGGGTAAGCATTAAAACACTTATTTCTGTTTAAGTGCACTCACTGGTTTTGTCACTTTTTAGTCACACTAGGTTCAGGGGTGCTGCTCATTTGTATTTCTGTTTTTCACCGATTCCCAAGAGTAGTTAGTTAGGTTTTGTTTTAGAGATATTTGAGTTATTGTCACCTAGTCATTAGATAGTTAGCTCCATTTTGTTTTATGGAGTCCTCTTTTGTTTCATTGTTTTGACAGCACCTGGTGGCCCTTTTCTGTTTTGTAATTAATGTCCACTTGTCTTTTAAAATAAATACACCTTAATTCACAATCCCCTCCATCGATTTTGTGTGTTTTACTTCCCTTTTCCCCATTGCGAGCTGAGTTTGTAACAGCAGAGTCTTACATTTGTGGGCAGCATTCTTGCAATAAATGGCATCAAAACAGGGTAACATTGGATAAAGTACTACTATACTATACTTCAGTTTGATTTTTACCAGCTCAATCATACTTTCTTATAAATTAGGTTTGTGAGCCCACCCATAGCTCAAACAGGGATGCAACAAATGATGATCCTTAAGTACAAATATAATCAAGTCACATAGTGCATTGGCTTAACTGATGGAGGATTTCTTTTTAGCCTATCACAAATTAAGGTAAGAAGGATTCAAAGTAGGGCTGTCGAAGTTAGCACGTTAATAACGCGTTAACTCAAATTCCTTTTAACAGCACTAACTTTTTTAACGCGCGATTAACGCACGCACGGTCTGTGCCTTGCCAGCTCCCGTAGTTTCAGGAAGTAGAGCTAACATAACATCCCAAACGGTTACAAAGCAGAAATGGATACAGAAAAGGGACTTTTAAACGGAAAGTTTAGCTTTAAAGTTTTGTCTGATGGTTCTCTGGTCAAAACAAAAGTAATTTGTATTTATTTTAAATGTGAACTAAGTTACCACCAGAGCATGATGCCCAAGGCATTATTGTTCTCTCCAATTTTTCCTAGAGTATAAGAAACGCAACATCTTGTTAAGTTACATATAGAGTAGGGTAAAAAATTTGCTATTAATTTGTGATCAATCACGATTAAAAATTTTAATCAACTGACCATCCCCAATATATATATGTGTGTGTGTGTGTGTGTGTGTGTGTGTGTGTGTCAAATATACCATGACCACTTTCAAACAAAATGTCATGTGAAATTATAATGCAATGTTTTTAAAGCATGAGATTTAGAGATCATTCTGGTCAGCAGAAGAAGTTTTATGGGAAGTCAGAGTCCCAGTTTTCCCTTTAAAGAAACTTTGGTGTCCCTTCGTTCCATTAGCTTGTGATGTTTCGCTCTAAGAAGTGTCCTTGAGGAAACAGTAGTTTCTCTCTAATTGTAAAGAAGATAACGACTGTGTTCAATGTGCACTTCCAGTCGATTTATTTCAGTTAATTGCAAGTGTAACATCAGAGTGTTTTGATTGAATATGTGGGTTGTCTAGACACAGATTGCATTTTAACATTTGTTAAAAAAAAGAAAAACAAAGTTTGGGTGATGAAATATAAAAAAGGGTGTTTTACAGTGAATTAAATAAATTGAGTTTAAATTCTTATTTTCCCTGTAATTGGTACCAAATTTTTTAATTATATGTATATGAAAAATCCATAATATGTTATCATCATGTTGTATCCTCATATCCATGTGAGATTGTTCTTATTATTGTGGTCAATGAACAGTTGGAGTTTTAACATGAGAAAGAAGATCTTGTGTTGTAGCCTTCACTTACTCTTCCTCTCTGAATCTCGCTGTGTGTCTTACAAGAACACACTAAGGGAGCGCCAGCTCAAAGACAACAGCTGTCCAAGCTACCTGCCCCAGGTCTCACCCATCTACTTCAGCTTCTTTGTCGTTTCGGTCCAGTTTGTGCTCATGAACCTGGTGGTTGCGACAGTCATGCAACAGCACCGAGGTACGAGTGCAGCTGAGTGCAAATGCACAAAGAAACACATCGATGTACAGTGAATCAGTGAGTTTATCTAAAGCTGACTGTTAAAGTTGTGATCAAAAAGTAGTAAAAAGTTGCAGTATCATACAATGGATACGAGATTTTTTACCTTTGTAATTTAGATTTTTTATCCTAGGTGAGGAGCAATAGTTTACTTTGCCTTTATTGCATCTTTACATATTTATGAGTGGTTCCTAAATTTCTGCCTAAGCTTATTTTAAGCTTATTTTAAGCTTCAGAAACATGCATATAAGCCTCATTGCTTATGATCTCTTCCTGCTCATTTTTGGTAAAGTTTTATATTATTAATCTTTTTTTGTTTAGACTCATTGATAATTTATGAAATCCTTTTTTTATGTCTGTCTGTCTCCGCCTGCAGGAGGAAGAAGAGCATGACGATCAGCAGACTTCAGGAGACCCAGACATGGATCCTGTTGGTTTATGAGTCCAGATCACCTTTATTTCTTGTTTGACCATATTTCTTCCTTTATAGTAGAGTAAAATGGTAGAATTACAATTCCATGATTGCATATAAATAGTTCTTAATGTAAATGTAAATGTGCAGATTATTTAAATCTCAATTGTTTATGAGTCCAGATCACTTTTATTTCTTGTAGGACCATATTTCGTCTTTATTTTCTTTGGAGTCTTAAAAAATAGAATAGTAGAATAAAAAAATGTAATAACTGAATGTTGACATGTTGATATATTATTTAATAATACCCTCTGTTTATTTTCTTTGTATCTATTTCTGTTCTTTTTTACAAAAAAAACTAATAAATATTTAAATGTTTTCTGTCATCAGTCTGACATCAGTCATTTTACCTCATATGCAATTACACTGAAGCCACCCTAACATGTTTGTTGTATTGGAAGCCCAGTGTAGTAAATATTAGCTTCATTTCATCATATTCTTTCAGTAAAACCATAAAACACAGATGAATGAGAAGCCCATTGACTTGACAAGTCAGGCAGTTATAATTTTGAGCAAGATAAGCAGGACATGAGAACATGCCAAGCAGGTGGAGTTGTTTCAGATGTACTGATTGTTCCTGTGTTGGTGGGGGAGTTTCCTGCTTTACAGCTTCAGGGTCCTCTGAGGTCACCAGAAGATGTGTATCATATGTGCACCTTATATAAGACTCCACATGAACCCTGTGTTAAGCCGTAACTGCACTTAATACAGCAGGATCATGAAATTCTTATCTTCTCCAACTGTGCAATAATAATAATGAGTCGTGAAATACTGCAGATGTGAATTGAATGCGAATACTGGTGTGTGTGTGGTATGTTTTTTAATTTTCTGTCATGTGTTTTTAATGTTCTTATTTATAAGTATGCATTTTCAATTTCATTGTACTTGTACAATGACAATAAAGACTATTCTATTCTATTCTATTCTATTCTTACATGCAAGAGCTGGCAAGTGAATTTCATGAAAAGATTCATGAGACACTTTTACGTCATATGAACATATTGATACATAATCACTTTTACATGACACATGATGTGATATTAAATGTACATGCAGGATGTGCAGAAGTTAGAACACATAATATGAATCTGCAATGAGCTCAGTGCAGGTATTAAGTTTGGTCAGTGTGTTTGTTAAGGAAGTTCAGAGGCAGTGAGATTTAGAGAGACCTGTGTCTGATATATTTCTATCACCCGTCATCACCCACTTACCTTCTGGCAGAGAGCGTTGGCAGTGACTGTTTCCTACATGTACAACCTGAGGGAACAAAATGATAACACTCACAGTGTTTTGGATAGGGTCTCAATATGTTTATACTAGTGGTGGGACTCGATTAAAATTTTTAATCGCGTTAATTATAGGGTCTGTAATTAATTAATCGAA
>JAQMCX010000011.1:7278703-7367339 GCA_029814765.1 Acanthurus leucopareius | reverse complement strand
GAAAAACACCACTTAGAAAAAGTGTGTTCAACTATGTAAAAGTTAACATATATGGGGCAATGGCATAATATACTACACATGCATTCAAATTCAGGTCAATGAGCTCTTGAGATATAACAAAAAAACAAGTCTAACACCAGCAGGTTATCAGGCAGGGGAGAGTCTGTGGCTTTTATTAAATATGTTATTTGCAGCCCTATCACGTTTTTGTTTTTCCTCAACTGTTTTCATGTGTAACACAGTTGTTATCTCTGTCACAGAGAGGAGGACTCCCCATCGAAACGCAAATCTGAAGCTCGGAAAAGGACAATCGCTGATTCTTCAGATTCAGGTTTTACAAAATAATTCTTTGTGGGTTTAGCTCCTCTGCATGAAAAAGTTATAGACTTACAAACTTATTTAATATATCTCTTTCTCTGCAGATGAGAGTCCTTATACAGACATGGAAATGTTTGCACCTATAGACTATGATTTAGAGGAAAGTGCACACTCTGTTCCAGAGGCCCGAGTAAGTCTCAGTTTTATTCAGCAGTGTATCATTTCAGAGGTTTGTAATGTTCAAAAATTGGATTTTTATTTTTCTTCTCTTTTTTTTTAAAATCTCCTCTCAACCGGGCACCAGTTGATCAGGTGAGATCGATTCCCTTTTTATAAATGAAAAAAAAAGAGCACAATAAGTCCATTTTTAGAGTATTAACAATATGTCATACTATTTGCCTCAGACATAATAACAAAATGTCAACACCCAGAAAAATTAAATGACGTTTATTTTGCAGGACTGTTGTATTGGATTTAGATGTAAAGTTTCTCTTTTGTTTGGTAAAAATAACAGCAGAGGATCCTTTTCTCCATCCACAGGAAAGACACTGAAAGTTCCACTGGGTCCACACCAGGTAAGTCGTCACAGCAGAGTCAGAGTGTACTGAGAATGTAACCTGCACAAACAGGAATGCACACATAGATTCAAAATTCCTGCTGTCTCCTTCTCCTGTAGGATATCAAGTGGAGAACGAGAGAAGAAATGAAAATCAAGAGGATGATGAATCAGTGAGTTGTTACAGTTCAGTCAGCTCTTTTTTGTCAAATGTGCATCTCACCATTAAATTGTAAGTCTGCTCTCCTCAGCAACTCTAATTTCTGATCTTTTCTTTTTTCTTTTTGAACAATTTAGCAGTTCTTCTATTTTGTATTAAGTCCTTAAGCATATTTGGTCTTTTTCTGTGACAGTCACAAGGTTAACTCTTGGATTCTCTAAGCTAATTTTAAAGTTTTCTCAGAATACAGACTCCCAGAATCTCTATACTTTTACAAGTATATATGTATATATTGTGTAAATGTGATTCACATGTAGTCAATCATCACCTCTAGCAGAACTGTGCTAACTCATCTAGTATGAAATGTGTTCACTTCCTCTCAGGATGCTGAGTCACAGAGTCTGCTGCCTCCTGTAGGGAGCAGCATTGAGTCTCAGTCACTTTCAGTGGCAAGGGCTGCACAAACAACTCAGACTGAATATCCAGTGGAGGTGGTGAAGACCGAGGGTGGAGGTAAAGTTAAGTTCACACTTTGCTTCACATTTAGGGTGAGAAGATGAAATTTTTTAGAGTGTGTGAGCAATTAAAAAAAAACACACACACACACATACGCACATAAGTGCATGGTAAGAGAATTTTTAGTAAAATGTAAAGAAATCTCAATAGTAACATAAATGGAAAGCTAATACTGCAGGGTTGGTTAGGTATGTTAAATAAATGTGGCCAAAGTGCAAAATTGGATTCTGGCTGTTCACACACTTGTAAACACTTGGGAAGAAAAACTCTTTTGTGCATTTCTTGTGCCAAAGTGTAGATACTTTTGCTACTATCTGAATTACCATTTCAGCATATATTTGAATGTGTAAGGTAAACTGTTCACATGGTTAGACTCATATATTACAGTAACACTTGTAAGAAATGTGCACAGAAAAAGTTGCTTGGTCCTCACAGTAATGTGAGCTGGAATTCAGAGCCACAGATCACATTACAGAGAGCATTTAAATGGGTTAATGAGAGTCCTCAAAATGAAATGCATAAGAAACACAGATGCACAGTTTCTGTTTTTAAGCTGAGGAAGATGCTGCTTTCATAGGAAGTTTGTACATCAATCAAAAATTAAGAGCTGACACTGAAATTGAGTGACGTTACGTAAGCTCTGATGACACATGGAGCTGTCTCTTTCTTAGGGTTCACTCCTGTGCAGAGTCCTGTCTCACCGCGAAGCTCTCCCGGACCCCCTCCCTCTCCTGATCACTCCAAACCCTGCAACGTTACTGACTCACCTCCATGCACCAGCCCAGCCGTTTACGTGGCTCCACCTGTTGAACCCATCTGTGTTACTATCCTCACCTCTCCTGACTCTCCAGTGGCACTCAATTCAGACCCAGAGCCCAGCATCAGCTCAGCCAGCTTCTGGAAAAGCTGCAACACGGCAGGATGCACAAAGAATATCTTTGATGATTTCATGAATGAGATTACAGATATCTCCAGAAGAATTCAGGCTGACCAGGCCAGCCAGGAGGGTGAGTCACAAGTCTCCATGACAGCACGTCTCACCTTTATTTAAACCACTGCAGCAGAATCTAAAGCTCTCTCTTCTACAGATTATGACCTTGCACTGAAGATGATGAAGGCTTCTGGGAAACTTGCAGAACTTGTGACCAAGCAGCAGAAAGGTGAGTGAACCCATCCAGCACAAGAATGCCACGTTAACCTGTAAATGTGCTCAGTTTAGCTTTCAGCTAAAGATGACAAAGTAGTATAGATCCACTATTTTCAACACAGGCACTCTGGCCCCCTTATGGGCCACCAGGGGGCGTCACAGCCTCAGTAATTAGAGTTGTTAAGTTATAATTGAAATACATAAATAAAAAAAAAACAAAAAACATTATCATGTTTGCCATCACATCTTATAATAACGTTTTAAATTGTTATTTGCCATTCCCTTCTTTTTAATTGCCTGACAAAACATACCATAAGCGGGTTGGTGTTGACATGGTTACAGTCATGAACATGCTGTGCTAGCATATAGCTAGTCAGTGCTGACTCACAAAAATGGACAAGTTCATAATATTAGTGGTAACTCATGGACACCAAGTTTTGTTTCCATCCATCCTGCACTCTGTTTTTCTGGTACATAATTTTCATTGCAGTGTCAAATTGACTTTTGGGAGACATTAACTGAGTTATGTGGCTCATCTTTACAGTCTGAAACTGCCTTTGTACTTATTTAGCATTTTCTCTAGCACTGAGGCACACCTACATTGTTGCATGCTAGAGAAAATGCAGTATAAATTTTAGGCCTTCTGTTTTTAATAAGAGCTGAGTTTGGTTATTATTGCTCACTGGCCTCTGCAGCAGAGGAAATTACATCTGGCATCAAGCCGTCACATCTCCAACTATCACAACCATGAGCTGATCGCAGCAAAATTCCTAACAACTTTGCTGACATGGCAAATGGGTGTAGAGTGTTGAATTTAATCAAGCAAAATGAGATGAAGAGATTTTTATTTAAGTAGTGATCTTTGTCAAACTGACAACATGTAGTTATTTATCAATACATTAGCCCCAATTTTACAGAATCCTGAAATGTTCACTGTTTATGGAATAAAAAGATGCAGTGTGAGAGAAATAATGATATAAATAAAATATACAAATTAACCAAAGTTTTGGATACTGAGAAATTATTAAGAACTGAAGAGAGGCAGGCGACGTGTGATTGGCTGTAAGGAAACCGGTCACCACTGTGATATAAAGTTACATTATACAAAAACACATCTAATAATAATAGTAATAATAATAGTAATAATAATAATAATAATAATAATAATAATATATATTTGATGAGAAGGTTTTAATTTCTGAATTTTACAAATTAAGGCTTAATTTATTAATTTTCCTACAATTTATCAATGTGACTATTTTGGTCCGTTTTTGTATATTTATTTAATATTGAGCCCATTTGAGCTCAGTGAAATACAGCTTTAGTTTTGCCTAGTTTAGCCCTGATATATGATGTACAATTAAACTTGGCATTTTATTGTAATCAAACAATAATGATTCCTAAATGGCAACATGTTTTGTTTTTACAGAGTTACAAAGGAAACAGATGGAGCTGCAAAAGGCCATGAACGCTATGAACAAGGTTGTCTCAGCAGTGAGCAAATGAGTCCAACTGCAGCATGAATGTTGGTTTTTATTGTTTCGTATTTCAAATCATGCAGTCTTTTTTACCATTTAATATAAAAATTATGTATATATTGTGTATTTCATTATAATTTACAGTAAGGAGTGGAAATCAAAACCAGGACACGCCTCTGTTCCGCCTTCATTCTCAGACCTCCCCCCCCTCGACACACTGGTGCAAGTGGATTTGCTATCGTACACTTGTTGCAAAAATGACATTTGCGCCGGGTGTACGATAGCAATGACACCTGCTCCACTAGCGCACCGCATTTGCGCCGGATGTACGATGGGGCCCAATGTGTTCAGAAAACAATTCAGGTTCTTTTAGAAAAAATTTCACATTAGTTTCTGTCATATTACAGATTGCATTTAGGGAAAAAGTTGGTTGGATGAAACAGGTTTTATTTCAAATTTTGTACTGAAAGTAAAGAACTTGAGGGAATATTTTGTCTTAAAAATGTTCCCTACTCAACCTCACAAAAAGAACTAAGTTTGCCTCCTTTACTGACAGCTGTCAAAGTTTCATAAATACTGTAAATGTGAGTCGTTTGTTCCTTTTCTTTCAGTTGAGCCAAGATGTTGTTTGTCATTAGCATTTCTCCTTCAGGTCCTTACAATAGAATGTGTTTACTCATCCAAAGGCAGATGAAAAACCAAAACATTTTGTCACTGTGATTTTACATTGTTTTATAATTTTCTTTGTATTTGTGAATATCTTAGTGGGTATTTCAGGGCCGAAGTCAGTTTATTTGAGAAAGAAAAAAGTTTTATCAGGGGTGTAGTATAAATAGCAACTTTATTTTGACAACAATTAACTTATTGAAACTGTTCAAATCACAGTCTTTACGTGTTGGAGTTCTCAGCTTCTCTCCCAGAACATTTTTGGGAACATTTGTTAAGCACAAGGCCACTGTGGAACAGTATCACTATGGACAATCTGTTGATCTGATGCCAGACAGAGAGCGAGCCGAGGCTAAAGAAGTCCCCACTAAGACAATATGTTACTGTATTTTATATCTTAAAAGTTTTTTTCTGAGGTACATTTTTACTAAAAATTCAGTTTCATACATGATAAAAGAAAAAAGTTTGTGTTGATGGACTTGCTGTATGTTTTGTACAAAGATTGTTTGCATCATGTGGTTTAGTGGCAATGAACAGCTCCACAAAAGAGACAGTTTATAAAGTTAATACAAACTAATAATTATGGATGATTGTACTTTAAGAATAATTAATGTGTAAAAAATCCCCCTTATTATTGAATTATTTTGTTATTTATGTTTTTGAAAACAAAAATACATTTTTTCGACAGAAAAAGAGGGTCTTTTATTTATTTGTTTGCAGATTTCACAAAATTTAACTGGCACATCATCATACTCAGAATCAATCAACAGACATAATCATTGATTTTGAGATAGAAATATCCTGCATAGAAATGAGCAAATATGTTCTTCAAAATACTCAGCAGTAGTGCAGAGGTCAATAAACAGCTTTAGAAACGATAATACTGTAAAATATCATTTTAACATACAGTAGATATGTGGATAAAAGGTGTCCAGGCCCATACAAACAAAGCTTCTGCAAGGCCACATGCCTCAATGTAAACTGCTTTTTAATGGCCTCATATTTGTATCAGCTTAACAAGACAAGTTTAACTAACTTCACACCAACTGAAGTGTTCGGTGCAATCAAATAAGCTAAAAAAGCTTTTCTTTTTGTTATAGAGTTGTAGCTGCACTAAATATCACTTTCTAACTAATGGAATCAAAAGCTTTAAGACTGAATCTCACTCTGAAGCTTGTTTGTAACACTCTTTGGGTCAGTTTACAGTTCTAGCTAAACAAAATTCATAAATCTGTTCTTGAAAAACCAGCGTCCAGTCTTTAAAAAAACTCGTTCTATCCTGACATCTACAAGTGCAAACAGCCTCTCACATCAACCCAAAAACCTAAACTCCAGACCGTCAAACCAAAACTATTATAGTAAAGAATGTTTTAAAACAAGTGCAAGGACTAAGGAAGTATCTTGGTCAGTTAAACAGAATAATTGAAAAAGTAAAGTGGTTATCAGGTGACTGGCAAGAAACTTACAAGTCAAAAGAAACAACTTGGATCAAGAGGAGTATACATCTCAATGCACTTCAGTTCCTGCTTTACACGAACTGTGTAAATGAACAGGCAGTCAGGCACTGCGGCAGACAGCTACTGTGACTGCACCGTGGAACAATGCTGCTACCCATCAGCTCAGCCTTGTAGTTTCAGTATGTGCAGCTCACATGTCGAACACGCTGGTTTTAGTCTGGAATGAGATGAATAACAAATCTGACGGCGATGGTGATGAGCCAAACATTTCTTATGTGTAACCGCCCGTCAGTGAGGGGACGTGGAGTCGACTTGGAGTGATAAATCTCTTTTTAGAGGTCACTCCTGTAGTTGCCGCTGCAGCCTCTGCATTAGTGTCTGAAAGCAGCTGGGGTCAAGGTCAGTTTTTGAAGGCTCCACAGCGGCTGGCTCGACATATGAAATCTTTGAGCAGGTTGCCGTCAATCTGCCAGAAAGCAGCTGTCTGGGTCACTTCAGTCAGGTGATTCACACAGAACTTAAAGCAGAACTCCTCCAGGTCCTGAATGACAAAAATAAGAGGACAAATTAGTAAAGGTTTTTTAAATTTAGTCAGATGTTTTTAAAGAGAATAATAAGAGATTTGGAATAACTCTTAGAGTCTAATTTTTGTGGTGTGAGCAACAGTTTGACTGCTTGTTATTGACCTTGAAATTCCCTTTGCCTGTTTTTGTGGTATTTCGATGCCGAGCTCGCGGTGCACAGGTAGTGAAATATGCACAAAGATGTGACAGGTTCATTCAAATCATTCAGATCAAAGAGAGATGTTGATATTTTGGTGGGAAACAGGTCTTAGACTTTGTACGGAGAGTAAGGCAACAGTATTATGCTCTTTATGTTGAACAGACCAGAACACAGCCTCCATAACAATAAAAAAAATGTAATGTTTTAGTCTTGAAATGACCTATGAGGCAAATACTTCAATTGACATGACCACCCATTCACATTGAGAAATAAGATAAATTTAATGTCGAATCAATGTGATCAAACTGCTTCAAATTAATGAAACATGGGAACCTCTTCTATCACAGATCAATTATTGTCTGATCAAACACAACAACGAGCTCCACCAAGTGAAGAAGAGATTCTACTCGAAGTTTCTATCAGCAACCTTGTGGCTTTGCTCAAACCACCTGTATCTGAACCATAGCCTGTGGGAAACTTGGATGTAGTCTCCATGACTCCACCCACAGGTTTCTTAAGAGGAATTGTGAGGCTCAGTGGCTTCGTCTGTGGCGATCTTGGCAGTGCCCAACTTCATCTAAATCCTGGCTAATCTAAAACTTGGCAAAGAGGTGGAGCACGGGTGGAGCACAGACTTCTTAGACAGTCTGTCAGTACAATTAAACTACGCAGCAAGCTGTATTATTTGTCTAATAATTGCATAAAAAATTCTCTGGAAAGCAACAACACCACGAACAAGGCCAAGCTGGGAGACTCAACTGCTTGAGGTGAAGCCCACCAGACAGAAAGCCACTCAAAGTGGAAAAGCCCCCAATAATCCAATACTTCAAGCCTTAATATAATTTTATGTGACTAAGTTGCATAAACTTCACCTCTTACAGTTGTCGCAAATGTGGAAACGACCTCCATAAATTAGAACTAGATTTTGTATCAGATTGTAAACATGCTTATTTCCACTGTAAAGTTGGGCATCTGAATATGAGGCTCTATTGGGATTTACTTGCTTTTGGAGCAAACCTCAAGCACTCATTGAAAAAACGGCAGTTTTATGGCACCTTCATTCATTTCCTGTCCCATCTCCTTTCTTCATATGAGCCTAAGCCTTAAGAATTGGTTCAGAATTAAACAAGTCTGGTTTAAAATGACAGTCTACCCATGTGTACACTGAAACCACTTTTGTTTTACTTGGTTTTGGCACTTAAAGGATGAAAATTTGGAAGACACCAGTCTGACTGTGCTCATCCAGACTGCTTGTTAATTTCCCTCAGATAAACTCTGGAATATTTTTTTTTGCAGTGACACTTCCATTTGCTCTTTCCTTTCTGAAATACATCCAAACGTATGACAGATGGCAGACTGATGGTGGACACTGACCTCTGCATCATAGCGAACAGCAGCAGACAGCAGGGAAAAGGCATTTTCAACAGTGATCCCCCTCTTTATAATATGTTGACACAGGCGCTTCAGGCGGTTCTCACAATACGACGTGGCGAGGTCCAGCAGCCCTGACAACAACACAGACAGTAACACTGAGTATTAACAACGAACACACACAGACAAATGTCAGTAAAGATCAGGCTGAGATATGTGTGTGTATATGTGTGTGTGTGTGTGTGTGTGTGTGTGTGTGTTTGTGTCCTGACCAATAGCATCCTCAGGAGGCAGCTCCACGTTGTCTGTGTAAAGGAACTCTAGAAAGGAGCGATACACTGGGTAGGAGAACTGGTCAATCTCAATCACCTCCTTCATGTCTTCATTCCAGTGGGACTGAAACATGGACCGGAAGTGTTCGCACCTGCACAACAATTTGTTTCAGAGTACGTACAGATGTTAGTTGTTTCTGAATGTTAATTTTACAGAATCATGACTAAAAAAACTGACAGCCCTGAGATCGAATCTCTGACCTGATTTTGAGAACTGCTTTGTGGACGTAGATGTATTTGCTGTCGACGCAGAACTTGAGGTCAGCTGTCTCTGGGTTGTCAAACTCTTTCTTCAGAGACTGAGCTACAGTCAAGAAGTCATCATGCTCTAGAGGGAGAAAACACACCCACATACGCCCACACACACATCAAGCTCTGACTTAAGGAGGATAGAAAGCTGCAGCAGTGGTTTTACTTGTTTTTTACCACTTAAAAAAAAGACGGACCAGTCTTTCTAATGTGTGTTTGATTGAGTTTTATTGTACTAATATTTCCTAGCCAGTTTCTTGGACAGAACTATGTATTTTTTAAAGACTAAATAATTAATTAAATAATTAAATCTTGGAGAATATATTAGGAACTATTAGAAGCTTATTAGAAAATAAGGGATCTGTAAATAAGGAGCTCAATCTTTTTGTTTTAAACAGACAAGAGTAGAGGAGCAACAAGACAGTTGGACAGGAATAAATCCAAGGCCTTCAAACGCAAGTGTCAACAGCTAAACTGAAGATTTCGGTATCTTATCTATTACCTATAAATTATTGACCTTTGCTTAATTACTATCTGTTTTAAGACTGATTTCAAACCTCCCTGGAAGAAAATTTTTGTTTATATGAAGTGATGAAGCTGAAGAGACACGTTAGGTTTTCCATTACATTTTACATCTGTTCTCCCATAAGTTTGGCTTGACTTTGTAACTTTGGTTTGGAGCTGAAGTGTTTACTTACTATTGGACAGTTTTTTTTTCAATATGTATGTCATATTCTGACTGGTAACACAGTTCTGTTTATAACTTCCTGTCTACCAGTGGCAATATATAGAAAATCATTATTACAAATCTGTTTGCTGCTTCAGCACCATGGCCAGCGCCATAGATTTATCAATACAGAGCACAGTCAGGCTAATGATATTTCAGAGCTGTGGACAGATTCCAACTTGCACAAACTTCAGTCAAACAAAGGATCAATGAGCCTGACAGACTTAACTAAAATATTTAGGTAAACGACCCCGCTGCCCCTGAACTCTCTGCTGCTAGGGGATGGAGAGAGGGAATGGCAGGTCAACGAGGGGCATGAAAATCGGTCATTTTGCTAACAAAAAGTTTGGATCGCTATTTACTGCACTGTTTAATGATAATGATGTTACTATAGAGTAAATTTTATGTTCACTGTGATGGGCTTTCTGTCAAAGATGTTTGCTTATTTTCATTGTGGAATAAAACTAATATCTTCATGGTCGATGGTTAAAAAAAGTGCAATAATAAAGCGCAATAATAGAAGCCTGATTTATAGTTGACAGAATAGAAAAATCACAGGGGCAGTCACTTACATGAGTCTCATGTCTTACCCATGGAGAGAAGCCTCCACATAACTGAGGGGGTGGCAAAGCAAGCAAAGACATCGTCAGTGCAGGTAAAGTGCGTGAGGTGAGGCAGGACTATGGACTGGCCCCTGCACTGGCCCCACATGTATACCTGACCACTCTGGGTCTTAGCAGCAGATGTATGTGTGGAGTGGCAGGCTGCAATCTCTACAATCCTGTCAAAGAAGCCAGAGGAGAGTACTGAGCATCGTTTAAAAAAAAAGTGAGAGGAGAGATTTATCATCTCTGTGGTGACGGCGTCCCTCACCTCTCCTTCTCAGTCATGATCTGAACCGGGCTCAGCTGGTTGCTCTTGTTGCCGGTGCCCAGTTGTCCATATGTGTTGGCACCCCAAGCATAAAGCAACCCCTCGTCAGTTAGTGCCAGAGCGTGGGCATAGCCTGAGACAATCTGGAGAGGAAAAAGAACAAACTTTTGATGTCAAACATAAAATTTTAAAATGTCTAATCCAATTATCACGTGTTCACAGTCCTTGAGTGTTGAACTCTTTGTAAAAATTATCCAGTGACGAGATTTGAATGACCTAATACGCCACAATCTGAGTTATAGTAAGAAATATCTTGGTAAACCTGTTGCACACATAAACCCTGCAGAGCTATGAGGCGACATGGAGTGAGCTGGTTCCCATTATTTCCAAGTCCAAGCTGTCCGTTCCCATTGTAACCCCAACCGTACACCTGCAGGACATGCAGAGAACATGAGCTTTGTGGTGGCTGGAGATGGATAACAAAACTCTGTAAATCTTTGGTGTAAATTTATTGAACAGTCACCTCTCCATTGTCCACTACTGCCAGAGAGGAGGTCTGACCACAGACAATACTGATGGCCACTTTGTTCTGCAGGCAGCTGGACACTCTGCGAGGCGTGGGCTGGTTTGCTGTGGAGCCTGAACCCACTTGACCACAGTTGTTGTAGCCCCATGCATACACCTGGCAGACAGAGAGGTAAAGGTGAGAGCTGTGACTAAATATTCAGATAATGCAGTGAGGGAACTGAGTCACTGGAGTCTATGACGGCTCCAGAAGTGTCCAAAAGAGGAATCTTCTTCTTGTCCAACACCAGCTGCCAGGTTACCAGCAGAGACTCCATGAACTAAGATGTTAATGTCCTGGCCAAAACATACACCTTTCCCATTGGACAAAGAAAACACCAACATGTACCCAAATCCATTCTTCAATGGAAATTTGTACAATTGTTACCAGGTCAAGCTGGACACTAATTTTTGCCTCTTTTCTCATGCAATGCAATAAAACTGGTTGTTTTTACACAATATTGCTTTTAATTGTCTAAGAACAATGTGCAACAATAAGTTCTTTCTGCCTTTTGTGCACAATGCAACAATAGCAAGACAGCAAGGTGAGAGAGCTTCTTTTTGTTTAGGGGGCAAAAGATATAATGAGACAAGTCACTGGCACGGTGAGGAGATGCTGTAGTGTGCAACAACATAATGCATTTTTACAAGCAGTGCTAAAACATTGTAAGTCTGCGCCAAATTTGAAAGAGACTTGATTAAGAAAATGTATTTTTAAAAAATAACTGTTGTAACTTGCCTCCGTGCTGCCCTTTTTTTCTTTCAAATCATTAAAAAAGTTAAGCTTAGGTATCAGTCTTCACACCTAATTCTTAGTAATACAGCTAATAAGTTTGTTTGCCAAATGTCAAACTATTACTTAAACAAATCTCAGTTAAAATATTCAAGTATTCAATATTTTGTAAAATATAACCGCAGTGAAAACAAATGCTATTTTATTATGGGACCAGTAGGAAATACTGTGCACAACAGTATGAGGTGGACTAGGTTTGAAGCACAAAAGTTTCTCTGAGTTTGAGCTTAGTTTTCTAAGTTTTCAGGCTCAGAGGGATCAAATACTCTAGTGACTGGACTCAGAGACCTGAGAGGGTCAGTATGACTAAGCAATGTCTTTAGCTAAAGCTGAATCAGCTGCATCATAAGAATGGTTTTAAACAGGTTTCCGTTCCGCTGCATGTATAACTTTACTGTAAAGGAAACATTTCTCTCCCCTGACACTCACTTCCCCTGAGTCAGTCAGAGCCATTGAGTGGTGAGAGCCACAGGCCACCTCTGTGACCTTCTTGTTGAGCAGGTTGGCAGACACGAGCACTGGAGCTACTCCTTGGTTGGTTGTCCCATTTCCCAGTTGGCTGTAACCGTTATGACCCCAGGCGAATAGCTCTCCATCTACAACACAGCAAGGATTAGTAACTCTGCAGCACTTTTCAATCCAACTGTGAGGGGGAGGATTAAGTGTTTTTGTGCAGCTACCCTCTGTGGCCAGCAGTATGTGGGGTCCACTGCCATAGCTCAGACTGACCATCTTCCTCCCACTGAGGAAGTCGATCTTCTTGGGCACAATGGTGCTCTGGCTGTCCCCCGTTCCCAGGCAGTTACTGCAGTTCAGCCCAAACACATACACCTGAGTGTGGAGAGAGGGGGGGAATATACCAGTGATCATGTAATGTGGATCAGTGATAAGCAGGGCTAAGCGGAGGCAGCCCCAGTTGTGCCGAGTAGGTAACAGGTCACATTCCAGACACACAAGCGTTGACACCAGGGGGCTGCAGTGATAAGAGCTGCAGGTCTGAAGTCAGCAATCTCCACTTCCTTTACACACAATTTAATACAGAAAATCAGAGGTGATACAGATTGGTAACAAGCAAGAAGGGGAATACTAGCAAACAGTTTGTCTTGATCTTTAAAATTGGTTATTTAAAAACCGTGTGGAATGATTTGCATGTTTCAAGCTAAAAACTACAGGCTGCACACATATTAATGCCAACTGTGACTGCGATTCAATGAAAGTTTTACATTTAAGATTTAACATATGGTTGGCGAAGAGAGCAGTTATTGCCTTTTACACCATCCAGAAGGTCCAGAACAACTCAAGCATTAATGTGGAGACATGTTTCTGTCTCCCCCACTGTGGTTACAACCAAGGTTGATGAGATAAGTGAAAGCAACACAGCACGGTAAATTTGTATTTGCTAAAACAAAAACGACTAGTGAAAAGATGCTAAACTGCTGTGGAGAAGAGCTGGTTGAGAACTCTCTGTAGGCTGTCACTACAAGCCTAAACCTAAAAAAACCCAATGGTTGCTATCAGGGTAGGAAACCAATCAAAAACACATATTATGTTTGAGAGAAACACAGTAGATTTGTATTCAAGTAAACATGATTGTTGTTCAATGGATAGAAGATGCAAAACCACGTAACCATTAGATAGTCACTCGTTGCTTCCTTTGCATCCCTGGAAGCCTTACACCACTAAGAAAGTTCAGCAATGACTTCCTTCACTTATTAAACCACACAACTCTGCTTTCTTATTGATCTCTTACCTCATCATCATTGGTGATGTAGATGGCCTCATTAGCAGACATTCCAAACACGCACGCCTTCCGTATTGTGGACAGCTCCTGGGGCCCCATCAGGCTGAAAAGGGGCCATTTTGTTACATCCACCATGATGCACTTGCTGCAAGTCTGTGGCGATGGTGGCGGGTGAAGAGTGAAACCTCACGCCAAAAGCATGGCAGTGGACAGGGGCAGGGTGTCGGTGTGCATAGGCAAAGTCACAAGTGCTGTAGTTACTGTTGTGAGCAAGTTAGGAAAAGAAAAATCACAGTCAGGAAGCATTCAAGACATTCATCAAACTTTATCAACATTACCTTAGTCAATACACTTAAACACACAAAGTTTAGAACTTAATATTTACATAATTACACAAGTTTTAAACATGGAAAAGGGCATTTTAGAGTAAAGTCAAAGCATTCTTCCTTCTTAAAACTGTGATATATTTCAAATATTTAAGGAGAATAAAGTTTTACACACATACAGTGATGTTAAGGTTTATAAGACATACTGGTATCAGTTGAACTAAAGAGAATATAGAGAAGGTTGGTCATAGTGTGACCTTAGCTCAAAATTTTAAAGCTGGTATGTAAAATTTTTTAATCAAAATACATGCAACACATTTTCAAGAGTTAAGACTTGGTCTCTGCACCAAAATTATTTCGAAGACCTCTAAAGATTCCCAAACTCAGTTAGAGGTCACCATCAATGGTTGAGTTAAAAATGTAGAGGACATACACAATTAAAAAAGTAAAACTGAAAAAAATATATTTTAGAGGCTGATTTTCAAACCATAACACAATATTCTAGACCATTTCCACGTAGCAAGGCAGACTTTTTACCTTTATTATCTGGGCTCATGAATATACCTTAAAACAGACTTTAAACCCCATATTACAGTTGTGTATTACAGTGATATAGATTATAAGATTTCACCGACTAGAATCAAAAGAAAAAACACTATGAGAATCCATTAATTTTAAAGTTACATTCAAGCACATTTCCCTAATGATCTTTTTGTTTTAATTACTGTGAATGCAGGGTTTTGCTTGTACTGAACACAAAATTGTGATACTACTACTTATCCGTATGCAAAGTATAGTTCAACCTCTTAAGGGTCATTAGAACATTGATTGACATTGATTGACATATTTTTCCTGCATTACAGAAGTGTAAAACCTCAACTTGCAAATAAATAAAGGCAGACTAAGGTTGCACCATTGTCTTCAGATATAATTATTACTATAAGATTAGAGGTTGGCAGAGCAACTTTGCTTTAGGTTAAAGCAGCTAGAGGAAAGCTTCAGAATTTATTCAGAAACTGACTCCATAGGTGTTGAAAGTGTTGAAACAATGTTGCTAAAACGACCTTAACCTGTGTGATTTTTTAGTACATTTAACGCTCAGCAAACATTAACCACTTTAGCAAACATGAACCGTTTACTGTTAAATGTAAACAGTTGGTTAGCTAGCTGACTGGCTAATGTAGACCATTGTTACAAACACATTATTCAGCAAAGTGTCCAGCTGACACAACACAGCAAAGGGAATGGAGTTGTTACCAGATTGATCCGTTTGTAAAGTCCCTCTAATCTAAGCTAACTTGTTCTTCACCTGGCTACCGAGAACAACTTAAGCTTAGGAAAAAGTAAACAGCTTTCAAAAAACCGTCAAAGCTACAGAACAACAATGCTAACATTACCGTTAAAACCCACCGGTTATGAACGTCTGTTTGTTGCGTTGTTGACGGTTCTGCCCTGACGGGTTCAACATGACACACAGCTCGGTGACAGGATGTCTGTATTTTCACTTTCTGCTGTGGCTGCCGCACTCAGCTGCTCTGATCGGGGCTCTGACGCTTATTTGCGGAAGTGAGGAGAAAAATAATGTCACGTGATCAAAGCCCAAAACAATCAATGGCAGATGCAGCTCACGCCGAAGAGATCTCCATGAATCCAGTTCACACAGCTGTCAAAGGGCAACTTCACTGAATTCTGCTCAGGAGGATAAATTTTGAACACAGTCAGTAAAAACAATAGTTTGAAATAAAATTATCTTTCCCCCCAAACTCTCTATCGTTTCTCATGCACTTGTTTACCGATGGAGTAAGCGCTGCTGGATGGATGTTTATGCGCGGCGGCACTGAGCAGTCTGGCGGCTTTTCACACGGCCCTGGAATAAATATTGACACTTGCAGAGGTTGTCCCATTTTCACACAAGCATTGTTAACTCAGGGTTAATCTAAACACGGGGGTATATGACAGAATGTATTTTCCCTAACCATAGAGGTCAGGTGCAAGCTGGAACCGGTTGGGTTGTGCTTTTTATAAAGGCGCGTGACTGCTGTTTGCCCCGTTTCACATTGACACCCTTTAGCACGGTTTATGAAAGTTTTTTGAGGGGTGATCCCTGAAACTCAAGGCCAGTCTTTCCTCGGAGCAGGGCCAGCAATCCTTTGGCTGTAGAGGCCTGGTGCCGGGCTCAGAGGGTCTTTAAAGGCTTTTTAAAGTCCCCCCCCCCAGAGTTTTATTGTTACTCTAGTGTTTGAATTAACCATGCAGAATGATAGATGTTCAGTGTTTGACTACTGCAGGGAAAAAAAACTTCCTCTGCACTCACCTTAAATATCAGTTTCAGAGGTTAAACATGAACAGGATTTTGGGAATTCACAGCTGGTTTAAAGGAAATGAAACAAGCAAAATGGGGCGATTTTAAGGCCTCAATGGAACATAAGCTGAGAATGGATATTTGAGTGTAGTTTGATTAACTGATTATGTTTTGAAATCAGCAATTTTGCCTATTCATTGATTTTGAATTTTTCAATGAGGGAGGTGAAGTAGATATAATTTTAAGCATTTTTAAGCCACAAATTAATTAAAGCTAAGTTTGTTGAGTGTGAAGAATCTCTAAAGTATCCGATGTAGTGCTTAGTATAGCGGTCTACGGATGACAATGACATTTTGCTTAGAGGTCCAGATCTCACCTAACAAAACACTGTAAAACAAGGTCCATGCTCATATCATATTCCATGTTTTCCCTCAGCAGATAAAGTTGAAGATTCGATAACAATTGGGCATCTCTGTCTGCAGAGAAGGACTAACATTACCAGAAGCTCCAGAATAGCTACTGGTGGACCTTGTGATCTTGCAAAATCCATCTTAGACATCCTCTGATGCAATATCAGTTGTTTAAATGTGTTAATGTGTGCTAGTAACAGAGTTTATGTTGGAAATTGCATCATGTTAGCATAAAATTAAAAGAAAAAAAGAGGAATTAAACTTTTGCTCTTACACAGGCTAACAAAACCAAGCCTAAAGATTCGGTAAAAATGCAGTAGTTGTCTTAAGGCCACAATATTTAGGTTTTACATCTTTTATATTTCCTCCAAAAATTACAACCAAGTGATAGCCACACAGTGAACCAGAGGAATCTGGATTAAGGAGTGCTGATGTTATGCAGGCCGGTTACGTTACACACATTTTTTGTTGCAGACTCTGTAGGAAACCCAAATTCAGGCCAAGTTAATCATTGTCGTTGATTAAGCCAGTGTGTTCACTGACATACAAACCTTCCGTTGTCAAGCAAGCGGAAACTGTGTCACTTACAAAACAAACATGTTTTTTGCACAAAGAGCCGTTTTTAAGGGTACACTGTAACCTTATTTTTAGCACCAACCATCAAGTCTGCTTTGGTCCAAAGTCACCTGATGTGCCTGTGCAGTCAAGGTGAAGTGAGAAACACCATTTTTTTAAGAAAGCAGAGTCCAGATCCATGAGCAGCGAATGACCACTGTTCTGTTTATACTTCCTGTCAGCTCTCAACTGTAATTTGGTCAGTGGTTCTTCAGTATTTTTGCACCAAGGACCCCTAAACTGACAAAGATTGGAACAATCGATCTCCCAGCTCTGATAAGATTTTTGCATATTATCTTACAGAAAGTGTATGACACCCACAACTGAAATAGTCAAACACTGTCATTGTATTACATGCAGATAACGTAAGTTAAAATAAATTTCTCCCTTTTGGTGCTGGACCCTCCACACCCGACTCTGAGAACCATTGTTGTTAAGGATGTGAGACAGTACCAGTGGTGGCAGTAAGAGCATGTACAATTACAATTTCAATTTGATCTCATGTGATGGTATGTTTGCTTATTTCCATGGCAAGGAAGAGTTGCAGGTTTGACAAATTTAAAAGAAAAGAAACTTGTAAGCTTAGGGGGCAAAGAAATTCTCTCTCTAAACACTGGAAACCCATCCATGTTAAAAGCGCCTTTCCCATTCATGCTTATACAACTCAAATTTGACTAATAGCTGCTGTATGTGTGAATCACAACACTTGAAAGCACGGAGGATCCAACAGCTAAACAGCAAGTTTATTTGGTTAGGATCAGAAACACAGATCATGTCCTGAGGGTGAGATGAGAGGAGATGAGATCAAAATCCCCTGACTGAAATATGGCAATGATGGTTTGTGGTGTTCGGTAGGGAGGGGGGTAATGAGTGGGAAAAATGGTGTGTTACAATGTTCAGTGAATAAGATCGGAGGGGAGCAGTTACTCTCAACAGCAGAGAGCAGCATTGACCATTCCCATGGCAAACTCCAATAACAGGGAGACCACATATTACTGTAGCCACATCTCCCATTTCAAAAGTCTCCAGTTGCTCAAAGAATATTTTCTATTCAATAAAACCTAGTTTTAGTGAAATGAAAAACAAAAGGCACAATGATTTTCAACTCATTCTTGTCTTTAATATGCACAAGAGTTGAAAGCATCAGTGAGCCACCTTAAAGAGAGGAATTCAATCTAAAATTTATAAAAAGATATAAACAATCAGAGGCCAAAACGCTGTCTGTTGCTTTTCTCCTATTATTTTTATTTAAAACAACTTTTCATTAGCAAGTAAAAATCTTGCAACAAACATAAGCTTGTATCTAATTCAGATACAAGGCAACGAAATTGTAAATCTTTAAAGTGGCTCGGTCTAGTCTGCTAGTTCATGACTGTACACCCTCTCTATAGTTTTGTTCAGTAATAAACAGCTAGTCCCAAAAACAAGCCTGGGTTGCTCATAACAACCCTGCCCAATATTTAAAATCCCAGTGTGACCCTCCCTTACCCGCCCCACAACCCCCCCCGCCCCTGCTCTGACCCCCTCTCAGTAGTTAGCAGCCAACCAGAGGATCATAACGTCTTCGAGACACTAGGGTTTAGGGTCGGGTTCAGTTTGACACGTTGAACCCGCCCCCGCACACCAACTGGGACATGGGACGGTACATTTTAAAAACAGCCCGTCACCACCAAGAGAAAAAAAACCCAGCCTGTTCCAATTTATCAGCATGTCATCACAATACATATGCAAGTCAAAAATAAAAACAATGAAACAAAGAAATATTGCTTCAAAAAAAAAAAAAAAAAAACCCCTCCCCAGCCATCTTTGACAGTAAGGTTATCGTCCATCCAATGACTGTCAGCTGCAGCAGCTTTGTACAGGCTTTATGTAAATATATTCATATATTCATTAGACGGCAAGGAGAGATACACATCACATTTTTGTACAATTATTCAAATTGAGTGATGACATGTGACCTCTTCATCGAAAGTAGTTAAGTACTGTATAGGTCAGGACCTGTACTCCTTATATAAGTCTAGTCTTCAATGAGTATAGGTCCCATTTTCTGCAGGCAGACATCAATATGCCCATCAGACGTGTGCATAAGACTGAAGAAAAGAAAAGGTAAAAACAAAGACATAAGCTCCACAGACTCAACCAGAAGGGAAGCTGAGACATGAAATTAAAGTATTTGTTTGAAGAGAGAAAATTAAAAAGAATTAAAATAAGCTTAAAGTCAGATAATCAACTCTGGTTAATTTTTGAGCTCGACGTTGTTGTTTTTTTTTATATTAAACCCCTCCTTTTCCAAGTTTCACATTACAGGGGAGTCCCGAGCAAACGGTTTACTGGATCACAGGACGTGACCGAGCTCCTGCTGCAGAAATGGGACGTCCAGTGGGGGGAATAAACGCTACAGCTGACATATTCCTCTTAAGTCTCTGCGCCTTCACCTATAGGTGCTTCCTCCCATGACAGGCAGTCACATCCGTAAAAACACATAACTGTGGTCGTCTGCTGAATCAGAAGCAGGCAGTTGGCAGGTCTTAAAGTTGTATGTATTGAAAAAAAAAATTATGTCATCTTCTTCACATTTTTGATGATTTTTTTAAACAAATGTTAAAGTTTGATAATTCAACAGAGGTCACATTAAAAAAGTGACGTCATTGAGTCAGAAGTCCCGTCAGTCAGTTTGCCACGGAGTCCTCTTTTTGCCTTGGAGCCCTTTCACCCCTCCACCTGCCCCAGGACTCCCCTGGGAGAGCAGTGGGGGTCCGTGGTTAATCATGGCTTAGCTCTGGGATTAACTCTTTAAACTGGGTGAGAGAGGGTTATTGGGGTGCCCTGCCATCGGGAATCCGTGTGATTTGAGTGTGTCGATGTGTGTACTTGTATGTTAGTGTGCGTGCGCGTGGGTGAAATAACACCAGAGGACAATCCAGGGGAGGGAAAGCACAAAAATAAACCACAAACAAACAGCAGTATTTTCTTCCCCATTAGTGATATGATGGCTTATAACAGAAGTATGCACACAAATTCTAAGTGTCAAAACCTGTGTATATGTTTGTGTTTGTGACTGAATATGTGCTTGTGTTCTGTCGTCTTAATGCAGACTGGGCGTTTGGCAATTAAATCTTGCCACGAAGGATCTTTCTTCCTTCTGGTTCTACATTTGTGTGATATTTAGAAGCACTGGCAGAGAAAACTGGCGATCCTCTTGTTGCAGGTTGCCAGATGGTGATGGTGCCTGTTGAATGACCAGGACTCCTATGTAGGGTTGCCGTGTTTGGTGAAGGATAACCATATAAAAAAAGAAAAAAAAAAAAAGAAAAAAGAAAAAAAAAGAAAAAGAAAAAAATCACCCGCAGTTCAGAGGCGGGAGTGGGTAAATCCTTCAGTGGTGAGTTTCCATGTTGAAGTGATGATAAGTAAATCCTTCGGTACCAAGTTGCCAGGTTGGAGGAGAGATGGATGAATGTCTGGGGTGATTACAGAGTACCCGTGCAGCTGGTTGAACCAAACATCCTGGCTTTTAGAAATTAAACTCCTTCGTTTGCATGTTAGAAGCTGGGTCAAAGTTGAAGGTCCCCCCTTGAGTGGTGTCAGGGATCAAGCTGGGATCTTCATCAATCTGAAAAGAGACAGATGTCATGAGATCAGAGCAGAGTAAAGTTGTTGACTGAACTAAAAAGACTAAGGAAAATTTGAAGGTGTCAAATCACTCTGAGAAGACTTACATCATCTCCTGAAAAGTACTGATCAATAATCTCAAAGGCTAGTTTGTAGATATCCTCATTCTCGTGCTGCTGTAGATTTTCTATCTTCTCCAAACCTGAAACATTAGAACAATAACAAATAAATATTTATCTCTGTTATTAACATGAATACTTGAAGCTGGCCAGTGCAGTATCCTACACAAACTGTACAAACATGCACTTGTTGCAACGTAAGAAAAATTTAAATTTATATATAAAAACTTATTGGAAAAAAACAAAGAATCACACAAACATTCTCAATTAAAAAATACAACAGAAAGCACACTGAGGCTTAATAAAAGCTTCCATCAGTCCCATACGAACCTCCACACTCCTCTATGATCTCAGCAATAGTGCTGGCTTCATCTCCTGCCATGATGAGGATGTTCTTTAGGCCGTCCAGGACTACCTGCACCACCTGGGAGTCCTTCACTGACAGCAGGTTACAGAACGGAGGGATGACATTCTGCTCCACCAGGAACTCCACCTACACAAACCCACACATACACACCACATCCATACTTGATTACAACATAGGCACAAGGTTACAAATGAGGTAGTTTCACTCCTTCACATGTAAACAAGTCAACATAACTTATAATCCTTCAATAACTGGGATGGATCTGCTACTTGAAAAAAGTGTCAAATGAGAAGGGAACATTTACTATAAAATTATGGAATATTATAAGAACTTGCATGCCGGCTTGTGGCAGTGTTACTAAAAACAATAAAACACATTCCACATTGCAGTAAATGATGTAAAACAAGCTCCAGTTCCCTGCAACACTGGTGGTAAAGCCCAGCTCACCTGGTCTTTCCTCCCACTGATGGTAAGGTTGCTGATGGCCCATGCTGCCTCCTTCTGAGTGCCGAAGTCACCCTGTAGAGAGACAGGCTGTCACTGAGACATAGAGCAGGTCTTTTCTATAACAGCACAATGCCAAGGCACACTGACAAATCTAGGCACTCACTGTTGCTACTCTGGCTACAAAACAAAGAATGTGTCAATGCAACTGAGTATGTACAATTAAATTCAACATTGTGTTTTTCTAAAAGTAGAGTGTGATATCATCTCTTGAGAAAACTAAATTCAAGAACAGAGAATGTAAATTCCTGTCCTATTCCTGCACCATACACAAACCTTAGCCAGTTGGTGAATGATCATAGGAATCAGTCCTGCATCGATCACAGCTTGGACCTGCTGCTGGTTCCCAGCTGTAATGTTGGACAGGAACCAGACCGCTTCCTGCGAACAGACCAATTCCAAATGGTCAAAACTGGCACCATAGCTTTCACTCAGACCCAGATAGTTTTCTAAATGGAGAACACATTTCTCTACTCCTTTACTACTTTCTCTCTTTTTTCAAACTGGGAATAGAGCAAGGGATTGGCCTTAAAATTAGTTTTAGAATTGGTGTAATAACTCGTACTCTTGTTACCCTCCTTACATCTTTTGCACATGATGGTGCCTTTAATCTATCTAAAGCTCCTTAGATTTTTGTATTGCATTGTATTGTATTTTTTGATAAACTTTTGTTATAATAAAAGCTGAGGTGAGATGGCTGTTGACTCATATATTGTGGAGGAGTTGGGGGGAAGTCTGTGTCTTCTGCCTCCATTTATTTTTTAATTTCACCATATGTTTAGAATGTGTTTTAGTAAAGTTAGGGTAATAGATATTCACTCATCATATATAGCAATCAGTAGAATATTTAACAGTAAAATCAAATGAACCAAAACTCTACTGTAATCTCAAGTGATTAAATCAGGGAATATCTACAATAACAAACCTGCTCCTGATATATAAGACTGTCCGAGAGTGAAACAGATAGCTCTTATAAATGTCATGAACTTCACTGCAGTTCAAAAGGCGCAGACAGCTTACTCCAGTTTCAAAGCTAGGTCATGAGAAACCTCCAGACTTACAAAATAAAACCAAACAACAACAACACCAAGAAGTCTTAGGTTGTTTTTATGGTACCTTGTTGATCTTTTCTTTAGGGTGTGTGAGCAGGTTGGGGAAGTGTGAGAGGACGTCACAGTTGAGCACAACCTGTGTCTGTTCGTCTGTCCCTGTCACAATGTTACCCACTGCCCTCAGAGCTGCCGTCTGCAGTTTAAAAACACAGAGAGCAATAATGAGAATTTGGAATAAATAAATAAATAAATAAAATATATTAATATTATATATCATTAATCCCATTAATTTAACATGGAAGAGATTCTGAAGAGGCCATCTTACTGAGGGAAAAAAGCAAAGGTTATTTCAATCAACAAAACAAAGTCTTACTTGAACTTTGACCTCCTGATGGCTGAGGAGAGGCACAAGAAATGGAACGACTCCAGAATCAATGACCATTTGGATCTGCTCGTTGCCCCCGTCCGTCAAATAGGACAGAGCCCACACTGTGTCTACTAGGATCTAAACACACAGGACACATTAAACTCGTCTGAACATGTACAGTAATTGTGCCGTTACAAAAATGGCGAGCTGGCAGGATGGTAGCCCTTTTGCTCTGATACTTACATTTATATCGGTGTGATATATTAGAACACAGAGGGCAGGCAAAATCTGAGGGGAAAGAAGAAGAAGAAGGAGAAGAAGGCTGTGAGTGGGTTGGATGTAGGCAGAGGAATAGATGGATCAGATGAAGGGAATAACTACATAAATAAATAAATCACAGAGAGGAGTAGCTGTCAAGTCAAACCCAGACTTCAAATGTCACCAAAAGAGCTTTATAGTTAGAAATTCTGCTGGGTGATGAGGCCGATTTGGCTACTGAAAAAAACCTTGTGACTGAGTCAGAATTGAAAAAGTCCATGGCGACTCATCCATCTGTCTGGCACATGAAAGCCTGCACACACTTGCATACACACCCACCTCTTGCACAGTCTCCATGGGCGGTGGTGGATCCTTGTTGCGGCAAAGGTTAACAATGACCCAGGTAACATTGCGGAGGAAGGTGATGGGGATTGATGGGTTGATGAAAGAAAGCAGGGGTTTGACCACACCAAGGGAGATGACATAATCCCTGCACTGTGGACCATCACCTGAGCAGGTAAAGGGGTGGAGATCAACTTAACACTGAACAAGCTGCTTTCATGAAGTAAATACATACATCAGATTGAGGATCACTACTCACCTATAATGTTTCCTAAAGCCCATACAGCCTGTTCACATACGTTCTGGTGTGGGGAGCGTAGCAGTTGCAGGAAAAGGGGCACTGCATCTGGACACACAACCATTAATGTATTAAGAAGTTGCCCAAGATGAGAGATTGTGCAACTCTGGTGAGAAACTCTGTTACCTGGTCACACCCAAAACCAAACAAAATACTAACAATACTCAGGACACTAATCCATGATTATGTCCCAACTTCAGTGCATAACAGCTGATTATAATCTAAGGGTATCAACAATCATTGGATGACTCAGTAATTTGCTATATAACACCTGTTTCAACTCCAGTCTTGACAGTTTAAGCATTTCAGAAGGAAACATGTCTTCTAATAAGATTCCTATCTGGTAGCCAAAATAACCATTCCATGTTAAAACACACAACTAATGTACACTGAGGTTTTTTTCCCAAATATATTGCCTATATTTTCGGAACTGTTGAGGATGGGCATTCAGGGCTTGATTGACATCACTTGTGAGTTTTTCTGCACCTTTTCGGATGGAACAACTACTTTTTTCTCAGTTCCCATTTTCCCATTAAAAACGTTTTGGTGATCTCACACAATTCACTGGATTTTCACCAAGCCACTACCTTTAACTGTTATCTGATCAGTCAAAATAACTGAAAACCTTTGAGTGGGTGTTCAAGACAAACACTTTTTAGAGATTATGTGACCTTGATACAAGTCAGTTCACAGGAATATAATTTTCTTCAGTTATTTGAAAGCTTAAGAAAAGTTAGCTGGATCAAAGCTGAACCTAATATCTAGTTGTCCTTAACAATGAACTCATTCTTAGGGCTTTTCACACTGCACTTTGCCAAGGCTTAATTGCCAATGGTAAGTTCTTATGGCGCTTTACCATTAGCATTTTGGCATTTTGCTGCTTTGCAGCAACTGCATTCTATTTGGATCATTCAGTTTACTTCAAATAAAGTAATTTAATTTAATTTTTAATTTTTTGCTGTGCATGTACTTGAGCTACCTCTGTGACAGTCAGCTTATCTCATGAGCACTGATTATGCTTTCTGCTCTCCAGTCATTTTGGCCTTGTGTCAAAATAAGAGTGCACTGTAATCTAATAAAAACATAATCCTAAAAAATAACTGACTGCCTCATTGCGTGAAAGAACAAATAAATATGCTAGCTTGGCAGACTGCAGACAGTACACAAACACAGACTGTGGGGGGAAGACAGAATGTGGGGTCAACTTACTGGATTTAACCACAGCCTGAGTCTGTGCTGACGTCCCAGAGGCAATGTTGGTCAGAGCCCAAGCTGCCTCAAACTGAAGAGAGGGGCTGCAGGACAAGGAAAAAAAAAACAGTTAGAAGGAAAAAGAGAAGTTAAAAGACATGTAAAAACAGAGACAGAAAAGGGTAATAATAATAATAATAATAATAATCATAATAATAATAATGAAAATTAATATTAACACTTCCTAAATTCCCACATTATTACATGTTTTTCAAGGCTGATTTTTATATTTCCCCAAGCACCTAATACACTTATCTGTTTCTGGCCTTCCACTACTGGAAAGGTTTTTTTTAAGATGATGAGTAAGAAGCTTTTACAAAACCTTGTTACTCGTTAGGCATTGTATAGTTTTCCATTTTTTGTCTCTTTCAAAAAGAGATTATTATTAATAATAATCATTATTATGTAAACCCTAATAAAAACAGACTGTTTAGTAGATAATAGATCTGACCACAGATCATTGGTCTAAATATCATGCTGTGTTGTGAATTGTGCTTGAAAAGGGGACACTGTAATGATTTCTTTTAGATGACGCAACATAAATTATTAGAACTCACACAGTTGCAACTGATCCTCACACCACCCACCAGCCAAATGCTGGTAAATCATGGCAGAGAACGGTAAGTCTGTCTATCCCACTAATATTTCATCCGACAACCCTCCATGATTGCAGTTCCTACTGGTTTCTTACTGCTGTCACACAAGCGTATGGGAGGGTCTCTCCAGAGAAATAAAACGTTTTAATTTACCTTCTGTTTGAGTTGGTGTGTTGTCTAACAAACTCTCGCACATGGAGAAGTCTTGTTCTGAAGTCTCACAAGAGGGGATTTTTCTCTAAAATCAGCTGAAAATTTAGCAAGGACACTGAATAACTCTAAGCTACACTGTCTGTTTCTAGCACACTTTACAGCACTCCTCTTTCCAACTCTCACTAAGTGTTCCACCAGTGTCTTCCTGTAACAATCCAACCCTGGCGAGACTTCAGAACGTAACTTCTCCTTGAGCAAAACTTGGTAAGACATAATAATAAACAGGGTGGATCAAAAGAAAGTTGAAGAAAAAATGTTTTATTTCTTATTAGGCTTCTTCTAATAATGTTAGAAACTTAAAATAACAATCTGAGCCTGTCAATGGAGAAAACAATCTCTTTTAGTGGACCAACAATGACAGTGTGCAAATAGATTACATTTCAGGGCTGCTGGCTGCAGCACTCTCTCTTAATACAGCACCAATTTTTAAAATATTGCCCACATGGGTCAATTAGCCATAAAAATATGGGGAACATAGGGTCCTGGTTGTGAATGAACTGTTAAAATTTGTGCCAAATCACATCCTGAAAGATCAGACTTTTTTTCATTTTCTGCTTGTGTAAGATGGTGCTCACTTTCATGTCAGTGTTTTTCTGTTTCTCATTATGTCATTGAGCTGAGCTGGCTTGGCTTTCTGCCATAATGCTATGGCAACATAGTGGCAATTATTTTGTCTTAACAGATGCACATGTGGGTTAGTCTGCATGGCTGCATTCTGCCCAAACTCAAAAATAAGAGTCTGATATAGTCTGATATAAACAGGTATTCCATGTTAACATTGCGCTATCTGCTGCTGGTTTCCATGCAAAATTCTTACAACTTCTTCCTCACAAGTTCTCCCACCCCCAACTATTCATTCTCCCCCCTCAGTGACCACAAGGTCCTGGGAATTGGGGAACTCCGAGGGACAGGAATGCTGTTATATTTGGCTTGGCTGGGACTGAGAAGACCAGCCAACTGCCCTGCGTGCCTCCACACACTCTCACGTGTGGACACAGTGGGATGCACACACTCTCATGAGCACAAAGCCTCTGTTGCAGCAGAGACTTGATGTAGCAGCATCAGTAATCCATCACAGCAGTTTGTGGTCTTAACAACTAGAACACTTAGTCCACTGCGTCACACAAAGTTAACACTGTAAGCAAACACAAAATGTTTTTGGGAGCAGACTTACTTGTCGTCCCTCTCCAGGCATTTGACTAAAATGGGCAGGATCCCAGACTTTATCAAGTCATCGATAGGAGGGTTTCTGTCACTTGAGAGCAGTTTTCTGATGAAGGGCAGAAAATACATTTCAAGAACTTGATACAGAAAAAAACAGCTGTAGTCTGCATGTGTATGGTCTGTCAGTCCCTCACCTGGCTGCCTGTACAGCACTGAGCTGGACAACTGCATTATCACTTGTAGCATTCTGTGGTGAGAAGGAGTGAAGGCCCTTATTAAATAAATGTTAGCACAGCATGATAACCCAAAAGTTCAGGAGCTTATATTTTAATGAAAGCCTTGGAATGGAAAGCTTGAGAGATGTAACCTCTTACCTGTAGTATGGCATCAAGCGTAACATTTTGCTGCACAAAGAGAAATGGAGATGAATATTAGCACAGGTATAGCTGTAAAAAACAGCGTAAGCTATTATTGAAGAACACTTCTCTCACAGTAAAATGTAGATGTCCAATTCCTAAGTGATGCAAAAAGTGTATTTCCTCTTTGTGTCTAAGACGCATAGAGTTACATTTTGTATTTCATGCTCCACTAATATTACCTTCAATGTAGTATCAAGTGTGCGGAATGGATTTAAATAATGAAAATATGACCAAATGTGAAGGTGACTTAATACTTTTTTCAGTATTAAAAAATTTTTTTTTTACTGACCCTAGATTGACAATCTTATGTATAATATTTATGTGTTCATGCAAACGTGCAAAATGTGCTAAATTGTTTATAAGTCCAATAAGATCTAAAGGGTTGTAGTCCCACCCTCTTTCCAGGCTAACTTGTAAAAGTATCAAGTAATATTTTGGAAATTTTGTCAATACTCTGAGATAAACCTAAACGTTTTAACTTAAAGTAAAATCATTAGTTTTTACAGCTTCCATGAGATTTTTGACAGGGCTCCTGTTTAATAGACATAGAGCTTGGATGTGTGGTGGAAGAGTCATCCAGTTTTGGATTCATACTCTGCCTTCGCCACTGATACTGCTGTGTGGCCCACAAATTAAGACTGCTCCTTCAGTTTTTGATAAAAATGTAAGTATTGGCTTACTCTGCAGGCCACTCCTCGTCACTTCTGTTAATATGAATCAATGTCATCAGAAGTCAAAGGCTTTGGAGATAGTTTGAAGAGCATATTACCACACAAAGCCAACATAAAGCTTGTTGCTTTACAAGGAGAAACTTGAAGGCACAATGAAATTACATCATAGCAGCAAAAACAGAGAGCTTGTGGCTTGAATTGCAAAGTTTGGGATCTATAAATCACAGACTTTATTAACCAGAGTATATCTGCACATACAGCAAAACACTCCCAAAGTACTTCCATCAGTCAGAGAGAATTAGAGGCAATCCACTAAAATTACAGAAGATATTTTTACATGTTCTCCTTCAATTTCAGTTTTATGTTTGTAAGGATATTTGTCTCAGAGACTTCTGGTGCCAAGCCAAATCAGCAGAGGTCGATGATATTTCATTTGTGGTGCTCAAAGCAAGGAAAAATATTTTAAAAACATTGTCCTTGTTGCTCAGGATAACCAAAGAACATGCTATGGGCATTTGGCATATTTCCAAGAATCTCAGGAGAGAAACTGTTGACACGAAGGTCTATGGATTACTCTGAAACTAGAACATTACTTCTAAAAAGAATCTCTAATGTTGAATTTTTAAACATAGTTTTTTTTATTTCTGAGAGGAGCAGAAACTATATTTCATACAGCTTTATGTATTGTGGTGTTGGAGTTAGTGTAAGCAGAAGATATTGCAAAACTAAAATCTGCATGATTAGTAACAGCAAATGACAAGAAAGTGATAAAAGAAACTTAAACTGACCATTGGGTAATTGTTATGGAGCCTCCTTACATACCCTATAATGATCCTTCCTTACCAGATGGACTTAACACAGTTACAATGTAGTAAATGGACTGCATTAATAAGATGTTTTCCTACTCTACTGACCCCTTAAGGTGCTTCACACTGTATGCTAACATTTACCAAAATCTCTAGAACAATTACAACATAAACCTTGTGTTTACATTATTTTCTGTTGCCTACTCTTTACAAGACCAAGAATGAACTTTCAATTTCAACTACGGAGAAAATACTGTGCGTGATGCCGATTTCAGAGTTTACAAGTTGCACCTGAATGCACCAAGAAGCTGTCCTACACATGGGAAACTCCAACACAGACAGACAGCAAAGGACTGAGGACATGTGCCTGTAAATGACACCAAAATGCAGCAGAGACTTACAGCATAGTTTTTTTTTTATTTGTGACCATCACATGACCATTACACAGCCTTCTAAGATTTAATACTACTCGTCAATGCTAATTTTGTATCCTGCTCACCCTGTACATCACTAGAGAATATATTGTGCAGTATGTGTTTAAAAAAAACTTTCTATGTAGCTTAACAGCAGCAAGCCTTTTCTTCTTCTCCTTTAGCATATCCTATTCTCTGCCCAGTTTGTCCGGGAGGAAATGTTTACTTGTGCTGTTATGCGATTGTCATTACTCATGTGCGATTGATGTCCTTCACTGTTAAGGTTGCTCATTCTCAGAACAGGGAGATCTGGCAGTCGTTCGTTTGAGTTCAGTGGAGCAAGTCACCGTAGAGTCATGTAATTGCAATTTCATGACATTTTTACAGCGGCGACAGCAACATTACAAGTGGCAGCTCATTTATAACAGAAGCACTAAAATGTTTTCTCAAAATTTGAGTGAATTAACCCTTTGATGTTTAGAAGAGTAAATATCACTGAAAGAAAGCAATCCTAAAATGACAGTGCAGTGATATTTAATTTGCACTGTAAAGGCTTTTACTCAGTTGGAAATCACAGTAATAAAAGGACTTACGCCCTAGACGCTTTTTTATTATAACTAGAGCTGTTCAGCTACTGTTTCTATCATGAGCTTTAAAAAATAATTCTTCTTATAACTAGCTAACTCAGGTCCATAAAAATACATTTAAACCACAAGACATGGGTCACATACAGTTTAAAATGTCTTTTGCCCATTGACTTTAACCCCTCTGTCTCTTAATCTACACGGTCCAGTCTCACTATATCCCACTCACTCATGCACACACCCACACTTACTACTTTGAAGTCTGAGTCGACATCAGAGTCTTCCAGACTCTCCTCCTGCGGGACATTTCTCTTCTTCAGTAGATGCTCGTCTCGTTTGTTCTGACAAGAGGGGGAAAAAAAACAACAACAAAAAAAAAGAAAACAGAAAAGCAATGAGTGGTGGAGATGAAAGTGATCATTAATGCATTCATAAATTCTTTAAACAACAGTGAATCAAAGCCCACCTTTGAAAAAAATTCTCTATTTCCCAAATTTTTCTCTCAGGAGTATAGCAAACATGTTAGAAATCCCACTCTAAGTTGGTAGGTGGGAGAAATCCACCTGCAGGCTGGCCCACAAAGCAAACACACACTCATCTTTGAAGGACACTGAACCTTTACCCTCAGCACACGCTGCAACCCTACAGCAAGCTTATATTCATTCAGCGTGGAAATACAAAGACACATGTACATACAGATAGGTAGAAACACCCACACATCCCATCATTTTACAGGGCATGTGAGTCAGTGGTAGGAGGAGATTCCCTTGCCCTACATTCCAGTGCATCATGCTGATGTGCGTCACTGATGACTAATCAGCTAGTGCAGTGCTTCTTGCTGCTCTGATCCAGCTAAATGGAATGTGCTAGACTTGAGAACACTCAGCAGTGCAAAGCAGTGACTTTCTGTTTGAAAAACCATCGTCTATGACAGTGTTCACCATACATATGGCAATGGCTGTGCTGCACTCCATGCCTGTTCACCAGTACTCTCAGATTTCTCTGGAAACACAATGCTTAAGTGTCCCTTGATCTTAGTTTATTTGAAAATCCAGTTGAGGTGACTTCATACCAAGTCATGTCTTTACAAGTTGATCAGTTTGTCATCTAAAAGTTTATCTTCAAAAATGTTGTTTGCCTGCTGTGATTTTCTTGACAATGTCGATTTTGTATTTATATGTGAAAAACATCTTTATACACATTCATGTTGTTAATGCAAAGATGAGTGAGAAACTTCAGGAGGATAATTTCCATGAATTCGATTTTCCTCCAAACCTAGATGATTGGACCATAATGTTCCCTTGTTTGTTGATATTGCCAGATAAACTTGGCAAAAACAAGACTGCTCAACATTTTTCCCTAAGATCTTTGTGGCCGCTACCTTTTAAACTTTGGGCATTAAACATGAGAACTATACAATTTTGTCTCAGTATCTCAAACAAAACACTGGCTAGAAGAATCCTTTCTAATATCTAATTGGCAAAGGTTAATTTTAGTGCAACCATTTTGCCTGACACCCGCTTCCTACAACCAGAGGGCACCTTCTGCTTCCTTTGCCTACAAAAGCTCTTCATATCCCAGGAGGTTAAGAAGAAACGACTCTGAATTACAACATATGATTCAAAAAATGCTGATAAGATCCTTGTGGGCAGAGTAAATCAGTAAGACAAAAGTAAAAATCCACTGGATAGTCATTAAATGTGCTGTAAAGACACATGCTTTTAAAGGAACACAATTAATCAATTTTGACTTCTTGGATACAACCCTACCAGATGAGCAATGCTGATTTTATTGGTACTGTTTCACTCAAAACCATACACAAAAACAAGATAAAGTAATAACTGGTAAACAGAACAATGAACTCTTAACCAAGCTTAGATGTGACCATCTGTTTAATATCCAATCAGCTTTCAACTGAGCGTGAAAAAAGAAAATATTCTATGATCATTCAGTGAGTTAAAGATGTGCATATCAAAACTAATTTTGCAGTACGAACACACACAAAAGCAGCACATGCTTAAAGGCTTTCAAAATTTAAATGCTGTTAAATTGTAACAGACTGCATCTTTTAATCTTTAAATTTCAGTCTTAATCACAAAATTTTTTGAACTGAAGAATGCTTCGAACAAATGACAGAAAACTCAATAACTCACACACTACATTCAGGTGCTTCATCCAATCTTACAAAACAATATCCTGAGGACTGCTTAGGGACTACGATGATTCAGCCAATAATATATTAATTCACAGACCAACTACATGGTTTACGTTGGTCTGATGGAGAGTACTCTCATGGTCAGGCAACACTCCTTCTGTTTTTACAATGCTTGATCAAAAACTGAGATAGCTTTCTATTTTTTTAAATGCCTTACCAAAAAATGGTTTCCCAGGGAAATGTACATTTGGGAGTGCAATTCATAACAACAGGGGCTAAGGAAATTAAACTGGTGTTTCTTAAAACATAACTGAAAGAATAGTTGAAGAGTAGAGGAAAATGCTTGGTCATTTGAAAAAATAAGTGCAATACTTTCTAATGAAAGACACTGTAAAAAATATGCTTTTGTATATTTTTGGCTTGGGCACCATATTTGATGCTAACAATGAATTAAATGACTAATGTTGCTGTTGCTCCGTCTAAATGTACTCAATGTATCCAACTCAACTGGTCTGAATGTGAGACAGATTATAAGACTTTGACTGAGAGCAGATGTATGTGTGTAAACAGATGGTGTGTCTTTTCTCACCTTTCTCAACTCAATTGTCACCTCATTTCGATGTCTTCTCATAGTCTGTAACAAAGAAAGAAAAGAGACAGTGAAAAATTGTTTCTTTTTTTGATATTTTGAAAAAATAATTTAACAAAATGCAGAAAACAGAGTAATTTGTAGGCTTTCAAATGGATAAGAAAATGACTGAGATGAGTTATTGAAATGAGTTATTACAAATAAAGTTAAGTTGTTTTCTGATAGATTAATTACACCTAATTTTATAACAGTTTTATGATCTTATTATCATTGGAGATTCAACAACAATGGGCATTATGATTTTTTTTAAATTCAACTGAACATAGGTCTGTGACTGAATCCTATGAACAGTAACAAGCACCAACATATTTGAATGTAGAAGATCTATAAAACTACTCAAAAGCAGCACACGTGAGTAAAAATGGTAACTGATTTGCTGTATTTGTGTCTGTTGGGTTTCTAGTTCATCCTGAGCAGTTTGAGATGGACTAAGATCTTGTGACTGTTTGAAGAGGTTCATGTTGCCTTCCTAAATAGCCTCTTGCGTAATCTGGGACAGCTCTAACTAAGGAGGCTGCAGAGCAGAGAGGTGTCTCCCAACCACTGCGAAAAACAATAAAACTACACTGACTCACTCAAAGCCGTCCAGCCTATTCCAAAGAAGTCAAAAAAAAAAAAAAGAAGAATGCAGCCCATACACCTGAATAGTCCTAACTGGCCTAATTACGTTGGTTGCTGTACCCAAAATATAAACTGCTCCTTAACAGAAGAACATATGCAAACAAAGACAAATTTGCTGAAGCCCAAAGAGGCACCACAGTTAATACTTCAAGTCAAAACTTTAGGAAACCTACAATTTTGCAAGACAAGAAAAAAATGGGTTTTTGAATTCCAGCCTTTTAAGACCTTTAAAGACCTTTTAAAGACAATTATGAATTGACTCTTTTCTTAGTTAGTTTTTTTTTGTGCTTTGTTTTAACTAAATCTACATATCAAAATTGCATAATGCGAGATGTCTTGTCTGTTCCTCTTTGGGGGGTTTTAGCAATGTCAGAATTGGGCAACACGGTTTGAGACGGCTTACCTAAATCTTCTTTTCTTCATAACATTACCAGCTGAATACTGGTTCTTAATTGGCTGCAGGGTGTCCATTATTTTTTATATCGGAAACGTGCCAAGAAATTTCAGTCTAACTGTCTGTTTACTGTTCTTGATTAATGCAGTGCCTCAGCCTGTATCTGTATTCATTCAACTGATTTTTTTTGGAAATGAAGGAATAAAAATAAGAATATCTCCTTTGCAACATGTAATCCTTTAGTGCCTTATCCTCTGAATTTCACAGAATGGTGGCTGTAACACACAAATGCTAAGAAGTACACATCCCTTTGGAACTTTCTGATACCTTATCACATGAGTGATAATCTTTCATCCCATTTCCTATTCAACTCGACACTTCAAGCTGTGGTCAATAGTTCACACTGCCTATCATTTTTCCTTAAAATTTCTGATGTTGAATGACATGGCTGGATAGTTAGCTTGTCATGTTGTAAAGCAGACTGTCTGATTATATTTATTTTTTGTCAATAGTAAGCAATGTTATGATTTTGAATCTTGCTCTCATGACATTAGCCTTCTAATTCTGCACCATTTATTACCTAAAATGCTGGAAAGTCCTATCTAGGGTTTTTTCCATGTACTGGAGTAGTGAACAGCATTTCTAATACACTGGAACTTAATGGAATGGCAACCCCTGTTTTAGGTACTGGTCAAACCCTCAGGTACTACCAGGAAAATATAGTTATGGCTTGTGAAAAACCTAAAGAGCTTTATTGCAAAACTCATGAAAATATAAATTAATGGACTGAATCTTTATATTTTTGGCAAGTGACAATGGTATAAGCAGGATAATGCCCTTCAAGGTGTCCATAATCGGGAATTAATAGACAACTTGTTGGGCATTATCCCTTGGGTGTTAAGTCAAGAGCACCTTTGCTTTTAAAGTTGGTGTAGATCCAAACACTAAATGGAGGATGCCTACCAGAGTTGCAGGGGTAAGAGTTTATGTTATTAGAGCAAAGCAAGTCACTTGGTAACAGAGAACAAAACTTGGTGATGCCAATGTATTTTAAAGCCTAAAATTAAATAATTGGATTTTATACTTTTTAGGACCAGCAAAAATCCATGTATGGCCATTTTAACACCAAAAATTAGCAGCTGTTATTGTTTTTTTACATGTGGTAACCTGGTAAACATGCCCAAATGACTCTGTTGTTTTTCTCAATACATGGCTTTGCCTTTCAGGTTTTTTTCTGGTGCCTCACTTTTAATGACAACTGCACTGAGGGCACTTTCACACCTGCTTCGTTTGGTCCAGACTTTTGGACTTTTCAGTTTAATCCGAACCAACACAGCGGGTGTGAAACCTCCCCCTGACCATTTCACGGACCAAACAGCCAAAATTTGATCCAATCAAAAGAGGTAGTCTCAATCAGGATCAAACTGAACCCTGGTTCGGCTCGTATCTAGTGTGAAAGCAAAGATTCAGATCTTTGGACCTTCATACTGATCACAAAAGCTATAGCAAGCTACCTGGAAAATGGAAAAACGAGTAACTGTTACCAAAACAAGAAATGAGCCAAGGAACTAGGCCTATACGATGGAATGAGCAGACATAAAGCCTTATTAACATTGGTCCGAAGACTTTATCAAGGACAGACTTTAAAAAAACTAATTAAACAACAATGAAGCTACAGTCAAGCTACAAAACAAGGCATTTTTAACGTGCTGATGTCAGCCGGCCAACAACCAGCCAATGTAAAGTATAGTCACACACAACCCTGTACTTGATGACGTTATGACTTAGGTTTGTCATGTGAAGTCTGTTAGTCCATTTGCATAATTGCGGTGTGAAATAAAAACTGACCAGATCAAATGTAAAGAATGTAACAAAAATGTGAACCTTGGTTCAGACTTTTATGTGTGAAAGCCCCCTGGGGGAAAAAAAAAAAAAAACAGTAAAAAGCAGGATGAAAACAAGTGACAATTTTGCTCTGGTCAATTTTTATTTCTTTTTCTTCAGTCTCTGAAACTCAACTCTGTCTGAATAATGTTTGAGACAGATGGAAAATGGATTATGTTGTTTTACATTGCAGTCTATCACAGTGCCAGTCTCCTTTTTTACTTTCCTGCTTGAAACAGCAGCAGCACTCTCACCTTGGTATGAATATGAATCACTGTAGCACATTGTCATCAGACAGTAAAAAGTAGAAAATAATGTTTAGAGGGAGAAAATCTACATGTCCACCCAGGGGGTATGTCTAAATCACTGCCTATCACAGCTGAGCTAAAAGTAAACATGAATGAATGTTGATAGTAACCATTTCCATTGCAAAAAAAAGCTAGATGTTGGTGGGTGTTAGTGGGTCTTGTGTCCACTCTAAAATGGTATGTATTCATTCTGTACATTACAGGGAAGAAAATGCTTGTTCAATTTAAATCATAAGATAATTTCGTATTTAAAAATAAACAGGAAAACAAAGACAGATTTAAGACATTTTAACCTCACTGTTTTAAAAATTCAAAGGTGTTCTTAATGCTGTTAGAATTCAAGAGCAATTTGTGATGTCTGACCTAAATAAAAAAGAAAATTCCAAACTTGCAAGTCTTCCTGCTGTGGTGTGAGTCATTCATTTGAGAAAACTCAAATTCATGCAGAGGTTCTTAAAAAGGACCCATGTCAGACATCCCAGATGCCTGAAATAGTATCAGGCATGCACTTGGCAAAGTCAGTCTGTCATGGTAGCCATGTGCTTGTCACTCTAACTCCAAGTTTCAAAACAACCAGTAATGGGGCATCATCTGTGCTTAAAGGCTCAGATTTTTTAGTTTAAGAAACTGCAAGACCTGATGGACTTTAAAAGTCCATTAACATTTCTTCGTTTGAAGCTTTGTTGGTAAACCCAGAAAGTTGCCCTTTGATAAATTACAAACCTATGATGTATATAACGTAAATAAGACTAGATCCATGTGACTCTGACATCTTCGACTGGTCCAACACAGTTAGCTTCTTCTGTCTTGGCTTTTCTGAACCTGGCCATTGCCAAATGGTTTGGTCATCATGTCAATAAGCATTACAGACAAATGCTGTCACAGAGTTTTATATTTAGACCTGTTAGTTGAATGATGCTGCAGTATCATGCGTTTTAGACGACAGTCTTTTTGCCCGTAGGGATCACTGTGTATCAGTGGCGTTTTCTATAATACGTGACTTGCCAGTGAAGCCCCCACATTTATGCTTTACAATCAGGTTAATAAAGCTGATTTTGGTAATTAAAAGAGTAAATATCAAAGAAAACATAACAGCGTAAGACCACGTTAAAATTACCAATACTGCTAGCTTAATGCTGTCCAAGTGTAATGTGCCTATTTCTCGTTGATTTATCCTTACCAAACAGTAAACCCATGACCCCTAAATGCTCTTAAGCCCCGGGGCGCACAAATCAAACTATCACCATCAACGGGGAACATTTAATGGTTGAAATAGTCTTAGAATGTACCATTAATTCAACTGCCCGTGACACACTCCTCGAACAAATCCAAACAAAATCAGATGAACAAACTTGAAAGTTGACTTAAAAATTGACCCAAAAACTATGTAAAACTATCGTTATGGCATCATTACCGTTCAGCCAACTATCCAGTGGCTTAGCTAGCTCAGTTTAGCTGGTTCCCCCAGAATTACACGCTAGCTATTTGCTTGACAACGTTAGCAAGCTAACGAGGAGGGGCAATGTTTGTTAAGGGTGGTTGAAAGAATCATACAATTGAGACTAATCTGGTGTTACACTAATAATGATGAATGTATAAGACGTTCGCAAGTTAACACTGGTGTTACTTAAGTTCAGCTGGCTTTAAAGCATAGCAAATGTCAAGATTATGGTGCCGGCCAGGCCCTGCCTCGCTTGCGACCGGTGTCCGTCCAACTAGCTAGTTAACGTTAGCTGTTTCTGGCAGTGACAGCTACATCGCCTGCCGTTAATTCTCCCAATTACAACGCTCCAGTGGCGATGTTGCTTGCTGTTTATAAACATTAACTACTGAATATCGATAGGCCCTTGGTGTTAACTAGATAAACATTAGCTTAATTACAGGGGGGAGAATGGTACAGTCACCAAGATAGGCCGACAAGCACTTCTTATGGCGAACTCCAAAACGATAGCTCACATTAGCTAACGTTAGCTAACTGGCAGGCAGCTGCAGCCGGGGCTAGGCTCCCCAACGAGGCCCATAGACTGGCGATTTCCACTTTAAACTGTTCAGGTTATCCCCACTCGCATGTATGTCAACTCACCTCGACATCACGACCCTTATTTTTAAAGCTCTTGATGCGGTGGTTTTCCAAGCCGGCGTTTTCTGCCATGGCTGTATGGGGTTTTGCTATTACTCCGGCTTTCGGGATCTCCTCCGTGTAAGCGAGGCACGGCAGCTCCTGTACCGTTGCTCTGGAGAGGGGGGAGGAGGAGGAGGAGGAGGAGGACGTAACAGAACGCAGAGTGAGGGGAGGAGTTAATGCATACCTCCTGCATGGGCTGTCCTGATTTCAAAAGCCTTCTCCACGCAGTAATAATAAATTCACCTTATGGATGTACACACCAAATACCCTACAACGTAAAATCTGAGCGGCCCAGTCGTCTTTTTGCCGGCAACTCATGTTGATACGCAGCATAATTGCGTGAAAACATAACAGGACTCTTAAAAGGTATGCCTCATGACACAAAGGTTTAATGAATCAACAATATTTGCATTTGCTTGTACAAGAACATCATTAGTGCAAACAAAGACAAGCGTTTGAAATATTTGACTGTCAAACTTCAGCAGCGAATACGTAATGCCAATACAACACAACAGATTGACATTTTAAACCATATATCTCTGATTAAAGAGAACCAGCACCAGCTCTGATAATATTCTGGTATATAGAATATAATACACCATACAAGAGATCAGGTCAAGAAAAAAAGTGGGGGAAACTAAAGGGCTGTTCAGAAAAATGATTTACAGATTAATTTTAATACATAATTATGACAGGAATTTTGGAAATATATCACTTTATAAAATAATTTTCCAGTACTGTCACTTGAGCATACCTCAAAAAAGCCAACCTCAGACACTGGCTGGAATGTGCATCCACCATCTCTGTGTGAACTTAAACTGAAACAGCAACATGAATTATAGTGTGTTGAAATATCCTCGCGTTTATCTTTGTCTTTCACTGAAGAAGGTAAGAAAAAAGTCCATGGGATGTATTGACTCGTGTGTCAGTATTGACAGTTAATCCTTTAGTTCAAAAACTCTTCCTGGCCAAATAATTCCATGCTTTGTTAAACCAAAGAGACACAAGAATTTGATCTGTGACTCAAATAAATATAAATAAATAAAAGGCTGGGATGTCAGTACAGTGTTAAGGAAAATATACATATTCGAAGAGATATGTAAAAAGCAATGTCAACAAAACATGGCCTCTGATCCTAAACAACATTTTACCATTACATCCACCATCTGGCATCAACACAAAGATTGACAATGAAAGCAGCAGTAGAAAGTGTTTCGGTTAAAACAGGGTGATTACCAATGACGAGGCAATGATTTGACAGTTTTCCAATCAGCACAGACTCAAAAAGCCCATCACAGCTGACCAAGGGTGAGAAATCCTCACTCTTTCAAGGATGCACTAACATCAGTCCAGAGCAGCAGCAGAGACAGAGTAATCACAGGAAACAAAACAAGAGGGATTCAAGCCACACAATGATATTATCCAATCAAGGTCAAACTGTAGTGTCACAGAGGTTGCTGTGAGATATAAGGAAGGAGGACAACAAAAGAGTGGTTGAGGCTGAAGTGCTCCTTTAGAAGATTTGTTGTTCAAACAGGATCTTCTCAAATCCATGAGGAGGTGTGTGATAGAAGTCACTAAACTGGCAGTCTAAGATGGCACTGTCATCCACTGAAACAGAAGAAAGATAGTGTACATGTTAACTTTTAGATTTTTTATTATGAGCTGCAATGGGAAAACAAACAAACAGACACTTTAACTGTTCATGTACACTGAGTGATAGGGTCATTCCTCAGATGCATGTAATTCAGGCCACGCCACAACCTTAAATGGGTAATTTTTGGACATACCGTGCATCCCCAGGTAGGGTTGATCCATGATTGAAAGTTTAACATAAAAATTATATATATAATATTATTTTTGAGTCAAAATTGAGAATTTACCCAGGACTCCCTAGGAAGCCCTTTGACACTGAGTAGATTATTCTAGTGAAAAATAGTAAAATGAATACTAAGTTGATTGATATATATATATAAATAGCAAACATTCCAACATTTTTCTTATTTACTCTATGAAGTAGAGCTTGGAAACATGAACCAAAAATCATGTCTCACAAAATGTTACAGTATTTTGAAATTCCCATCCCTATATGAGCAAAATCAAATATTTTGGACCAAATACAGTGATATCAATATTGCCACAATAGGATGGATACGCTTTTACAAAATACTAACAAAATTAACATTTTTGATGATATAGTCAGTGATGTGGATGTAATGACTGAGTGTGAAAAGAAAAATATTAAAGCAACTAGAACAGTTTAGAAAGTTAAAAGAAAATTACATCATTTGAGTGTTTTCCTGTGTCAAAAGGTTTAACAGTAAACTTATGTCCTATTGTGACAGCAATGATATGCATAATCTAAGACATACTCATATGATGATATCAGTATAATATCAATATATTGCAAAGTGCTACTGCAAATTCATTCTGCATAGTGCTGTTCTGCAGAAATGGGGTCAACTGCCTTGTAACAGCAACTATTTAAACATAATCTCTCAGTGCACAATGCTACATTTTGTATAAGCTTGTTAATACTGAACTACTTGTGTGCCAGAATGTTATTAACACAACATTAGCTTGGAATTCACAGTTAGCATGGTGACGGACTAATCTTATAAATCAGTTCTAAGCTAGAGAGTTAGCATCACCTCCCTGCCAAACTTTCTCCCAAGCAACTCGCACAGCAACCTCAAATGTCCCTCTTTTGTTTACCAATCATCAACCTGTGCTGTGGTAAAAGCAGAAGTGATGTTTGCATATCTCCTTCTTAACCCCTCATCTCAGAATCAGGTCATTTGCTGACCTGCAAGCTACTGTATGTGCCACACCTATTTTAAAGTGCTGGTAGGAAACAAAGTTGAGAGTCCAGTGCAAACTCTAAAGCATTCCCTGGGAAACAAAGCTATAAGGTACAAATAAGATTAAGCATATATTGATGTAGATAACAATAAAAGCAATTTAAGACAACAGTCCTTTCATAGGGGATTAACATAACCCTTCTGTGCCACTGGAGTCTATGGGACTACTGTTAAAAACTTTAGGAGTGAGTAAGTTACAATTTTATTTCATTAGCAGCATTTAAAAGTGTAACTTATATTGAGCCTAATTATACACCTAATGCAAAATGCAATGACAGAGAAATTTCTAAATTTATATTTTATGGCCTCATTGGTATTCAATGATGCATAAATTGTCTCAGTATTATTTAAAAAAAAAAAAAAATTAACGTTGAGTTCTTATGGAAAAGTCAGGATGGAGTATGTTTTTATGCTTATTAGCAAAATAGTGAAGTTACAATAACCCAAAAAAGTTTGACTCAATGTTAAACATGTACAATATTACTAATGCAAATAAAACAACAGAAAATGAGTTGGACAGTGTGAGATTATCTTAAAGGAGTGATCCAGAGATATTTTTCAATCATATGGAGATATTTTCTAGCTCAGAGATATAAGTGGTGTATTAAAACAGAGGGTGTTTGCAAAAGAAAGCTTAAACAAATATGGTCACTAGGTTTTTCTGCATTAGTGATGCTGTAGGACAAGAAACAGCAAAGCTTCGGTGTAAGTACCAAAAGCCCATGTGACTGTTCATGATGAAACTGCACATCCTGATTCTTCATGACAAGAATGTCCCTTCCCACTAAAGGCTTTGTTTGAAATAGAATCAGGTATACTTTACGGTGTTTTTATTTTCATGTTTGACCAGAACCTAACAGTCTGACATGAACAAAATTAGGTAAAAATGTACAAATACAGCCCTCTACTGGTATTAAATTGTAACTGCTCTAATGGCATTCCAAAGCAGCTCAAAAACACTCACCTAACAATAATTCACAAAGTCAAGGTTATCCAGTTAGCACACTAAGCCAACAAATAAACTTACCATAAACGACAGGATACACAGTGCCGCGGATCCCTGAGGCAGGACAATGCATGTTCTTTCCATTCAGATATAAATTCAGCTCCACATGGTCATATGTGATACCCTAAAAAACACAAACAAAAATTTACACCTGATTACACCTGAAAAAGCAGAAAAACTACCACAAATGTATTGTAGTTGAGTTTCATGGAGAGAATAAAATATTCAGTGTTATTCATGGAGAGTTGCTTTTGTATTCTGTTCAATAAAGGAAACGCTATACCTAAACCAAAATGAGCACGCATCACTTAGTTTATGATGGATAATGCATCTTTACTGACTGACACACTCGACGACTTGCTTTAGTCTCTTATTAAAAATGCCTTGTGTCATGAGAAAATAATTCTCACTTCACAAGTTTATTCCTGTACCATTTCCCAGGTTTCAGTGTGACAAATTCATCTATATACAAAATTTCTAACAAACAGATACCTCAAAATGAATACCAAATCTGTGGGAAAGGTATAAGCTTTTGGTATACAAGCCATACTACTCCTCTGCTTGTAGTCCTGTGACTACTGACCAATCATGTTCAGGCGGTATTTGATTGTTTGTTGGTAAACAGTTTGTGTGCAAAGCAAAAGAGGCAAAGCATGTTAGTTGAAATAACATCTCGGAACCTCTCAGCTATTATTTAACAATGATTTAATTTTTCATTGACATTTTTCAATTTATGCATTCATATGCAAAATGACTTTACATAGATTAGCCCAAATGTTGTCTTTGTGTCTAAAATTGCTAATTGGACAGTAAACAATTATTGGTGTACGCACATTCATTATCTGGATTTTTGCTGACTACGTGGGAAGCCCTGGCACAGTGGCAGCTGCCTGAAGAGCCTTAATCACCCAAGAGACTAAACTGCTGTCAGATGATAACCAATAGGTTCTGAGATTACTTGATACAAGTTTTTTCTCTGCCTGAGTATGTGAGCGTGTTTGTGTTGGGGTCACTACTGTACAGCTCACATTAACACTGTACTGCCAATAAAGGACTTAGGGGGTCGCTAGTGTTTACGTTTCAGAGCAGTAGCTTTAAGCTGTTTAGGTCTCTTTCTCAGAAGGATCACACGTGTCATAAAATGAGCTTGACAAGGCATTAAACAAGAAAACATTTTTTTATGTGTAAAAGTTTTAGGTTTGGGAGAGGGAAAAAAAACAAGATTTGTCTTAATATGGCAGGTAAAATATGTCAAACACTACTTTGTACAGATAAGAGTTGTGGGTAGGGCTAAACAATATAGATAAGATCAAACATCAAACAGTATTTTGTACTTTCATTTTGGATTTTCTGTTGCAACAGCCCACTCCTTATAATCCAGACCCCTTGTTAAAATTACATTTTCTAAAATGATTTGTGATTCCTGAGACAGGGGTCATAAAAACGAATAGTGTATCAGTATATAAAATAATCACTTATGATGTACATACTGAAGCTAAATGATAATTTGATGCACATGTAGCAAATGTTTGGCACAAATAGAAGGCTATCAAGCCCATGTGGGACCATGTGACCATCAATTTCAACTAGATGCCTTGGAAGAGAAACTCCACTATGCCAAATTATACAGGGGACTAACTGAGACCAATCGGTCTCTGGCAGACGATGACTCCGAAGGGGTTGACTAAAAGTCTGTAAATACACACAATCTAATATCACATGAGATGATTGTGAAGCTCATTTCAGCCCCATAGGTACTGATTGGCTTGTTGATTTAATTCTAATTCAAATTGAAATATCAGGTCACCAGACTTTAAGATAAAGTAAAAATGAAATTTTACACTTACCACAATATCACCCTCCTGAGGAAGGCTGTTTGCAGGTAGGCGATTCTTCTCTTCATTATTGTGGTACACAGACCCATCATGCCTCAGGACTAGGCTATTTGTGTCTCTGCCCAAAGGCACTTGATTAAGATTCACTTTCTGCGTGGCCACACCAATGCCCCACACGCCTGAACACAAGCACAACACTGAGTATCTGTGATTTGGAAAAACACTCGTCTAACACAAAGACCAAATTGTATTCATATTTACATCAAAGACTAGTTAAAAATATATATTCAATATAAACATGCATAGCACATTTGCAAATGATTTCTAATGAAAACAGCCTGCTAGAGTAGAGCTGCATGAGAGAAGCTTTGCTTGAAATAATATATATGAGAAAGCAAAGTTCTTGTAATGTTACTTTTCACTGTTGTAAGTGAACAGAATTCCATCAGTGAGCATGAAGTCACAAGATGGTGTTGTTACTAAAAACTGCACCGTGTCTGCAGCACTAACTTGCACTGGGAATGTACCAGAAAATGTCAATCTAGCAAGAAAAGGGGGAAGAAGCTACAAGTAAAGCACTCACCAGTAGATTGAATCTTAAACTCAAAATAACTTTTGTTCTGGTGTAGAGGAGCATTAGCCAGACAGCCTCCAGTGCCACATATTCTCCTGCCGCTCTTTACGATAACAACGTCTGTGCCTGCAAAACAAAGGCAATAATACATCTTAGAGTAAAACACAAGTCATGAAACTACATTCACAACCTTTTCATGGTCAATTAATCTGCTGATTATTTTTGCTGATAATTCAATTATTTAGTATGTTAAATATCAGTATAAACTAAAAAGGAAAAAACTATTTTAAGATAACAGCCGTTTGTTTTGTCTAACAAATAATCCAAATAAATTTTTATCTGCAATCACACAAGTCAGATACAAGCAGAAAATCCTGACATCTGAGAAGCTGGAAACAGGTTTGATATTTTTACTCTAAAAATGACAAACACTTAACAGACTACCAAAACTGTTGCTGATTCTTCTTTTGTGGTTTAATTTTAGCACTGAGCCAACTGCTGATAGCTGATGTTGAGTCAGTCTTATAGGTCAAGTATGGGTATGTTATGTACAAAAGCTTGTAAAGTAGTTGCTTTGTTTAAATAAAAAAACACTTTATTATATTAAGTTAAGCCTTTGTATGCACTCTGCACTCCCCTGATAAACTTAATTAAATACTTTTTTCAACGTCCTCCTCTACTCAGAAATACGTTTTGACTTTTGTTGCTCCTCTGAGATGTTAAACCTTCACTGGAGAACAGTGCGTGTGCAGACTTTGACACTACCCAAGTTTTCAAACTGATCTGCTGTGGTGATTAGGTTTCTCCGTGTTCATCTTTAATCTCAAATGTGTACCCTTGAGCAGGACTCCGCCACACCACAGGTCCTTTACAAGCCAATAATGGTCCACTGCGCAAACTTCAGTACACACTTGGGAGGAAAAGGCTTTTCAGTGAATTAGGGGATATCTTTAGTCCAGTAGTTACAACTTACACCAAAAAACTATTTGCTGAATTCTGAGATGCCCGCCTCTACTCCTAGCAGAGGACTTGTTCATGTCACAAAACACATGTGGAGGTGATCATTTAAAATTCAGGGAGTGCGACTAGTTTCTTGAGTTTAGTTACAAGCGCAAAGCACTCAAGTGTAACGAGTTGCCTTTTGATGTTAAGGTTAAGTCGCTCTATATTTCACAAAAGGATGACTCTTTGTGACACGTAATAAATGTAGGTGCTACAGCACACAACACTAACCACTCTGTGTGATCATAAACACATCAACGATAGTCAAAACACTGCGAGCAGCTTATCTGTTAGCTACTGTTAGCTAATGGTAGCGGCGGAGGTAGCAATCCCGTGATTAGACATCATTCCTGCTAGTAGACATCAGCTGCCTGTCTATTATTGCGGGAAAATATATAAAACTTACTTACCCATGTGGTGGGTATCTAACTGAACGGTGGGCATTTCTTTGAGGGCAATATGCCCCGATCCGCCATCTCCGCAGCAGCCTAGACAACACGTAAACAGCGCAGCCATTCTTGCTCCGACACTAAACATCCGGAAACAAACTTAAACCTTCAGACCAAAGAGTGTCTGACGTAGAAACCCCTGGCTCCCATAATGCAACAGCGACACAGCGCGGCAGAGGTCCGCAACTACACGAGGCCTTGCTACCCAACTGTATCCAATCACAGTGTCTAAGATAGGCAGTTGCTCCTGATGGCATGGAAACAAGGGAAGAAAATCAAGGTCAAAATTTCTACACGTGACTAAGTAACTATTGGATATCGATGTTACATAACCACAAGTGTAAAGAAAGTGAGTTTTGGAAAACATTTTGAATGTTTGACGAACAAACGCCCAATCAGCCATTTATGAATGATGAGGATTGTTTGACTTCAGACCGACGAAACATTAAGCCAACATAATATCGCTGATGTACGATGTTATTCTCCCTCAGCTTGTGTTCGCTTATGGCGGCGAGATAATTTGCTGTCTCCTCAGTGCGTCATCACATTCAAGTTTACATATTATATCAGCGGATGTGGCTGAGCGCCTTCACTTGCACTTTTTAACATGTTTACTGTTTACAGATGCACATATTGACAAGTACCCACACAGGCGACTGAAGTGGAGCAGCATAAAAACCCCGTGATGCAAAGCTTGACAGTTTTTCACGCTGTAATGTTTTGCATAGCAACAGCCCCTCCCCCATCCGACTGGTAGGGATCCTCCACAACTTACCCAGTGGGGACAAAAACGTAAACATCACAACTCTCCACTCCATGTACATAGAAAAAATCCAAACAACATCAGCTTTTGCATTGGTGTCGTTTTAGTACATAACCTGATGTGCCCGTGAGCAAATGCAAAAGCAGAACTGTTTTTTTCATTTTCTGTGCGCTGATTAAATGGTTAACTCTTTACCCGGAAAGGGCGAAGTCTGCACAGCAACAAGCGCCATGATTGCGTTGCACTGTGCGTTTCAACAGCTGGTGAGTGATTCTTTTGGTCCAGTAGTTGCATGTTACTATGCGCTTGCAAAATCTGTCACAGCCCTACTTCAGTACCTTGCCAACAGGAACAACGCGATCGGGAACCCTGTTTGTCGATAATTTGTCGCATTGGATTGGTTCGACGGCGATAATTTAGGGTTTAACTCAACTAACCACTGCCCTGCCTCTTTGTAATTCAAACCTGGGGGAAAAAATCGTTTGCTGTTACATTCTGCGTCTATAAAGTTATTGACGATTTTAATTTATATTCACCTTGAGTTTTTTTTTAGTCGCGGTTTTAAGTTACCGAATCGTCAACTGGGTACAGAATGGCACCAAAAAGCAGGATGATGATTAATGTTACATCTACAAACGAAGGCTTTGGCAGAGCTGTTGCCATCCTTTTACGTGGGTACAGTGATGCAAGTCAATTTCACTTTCAAGATGGGAATTCTCCAGACACAGCTGGAACATGACTGCAAAATCTGTATCCTTTGCGTTGCTACAGCATTTTCGTTTTGTTGTTTAATGCCTGTACTGCCTCATGGGTTATCACCTCTCTGAGTGTGGGTGCGTTTTTGTGTAGCCTATCTCATTAATTGCTGATAAATTGGGGTTTTCTTTACTTCAATGAAGCACCAATTTTGACGCCTGGATAATGTGTTTACAGGAAACCATGGAGCAACTAGAAGAGGAACTTACGTGCCCAATCTGCTGCGGTCTTTTTGAGGACCCGCGGGTTCTGCTTTGCTCTCACAGCTTTTGCAAGAAATGCTTGGAGGGACTCTTGGAGGGAAACCGAGGTCCCGCTTTCAGAACACCTTTCAAATGCCCCACATGCCGCAAAGAGACACCTCACAACGGCGCAAACAGCCTGCAGATCAACTACTCTCTGCGTGGAATTGTGGAGAAGTTCAGCAAAATAAGGGTTATGCCTAAGATGTCTGTTTGTAAACAACACTGCAGCCAGCCTCTAAACATATTTTGCGCCACGGACTTGAAACTCATATGTGGTTTTTGCGCAACAACAGATGACCATAAAGGGCATAAATTCTGCTCCTTGGAGGAGGCATATGAACAAGAGAAGGAGGCGTTTGAAGAGCTGCTTCACGGGGTGGAGAGCTGGCAGAGTGCAGACATCCTGTCCTGCTTGGAAACACTGCAGGCCAGCAAGAAAAAGGCGCTTCAGTCGGTGACCAAGGACGCAGAAAAGGTAACTGACTATTTCGACAAACTCATCAGTGCTCTGGAATGCAAAAAGAATGAAATCCTCTCCGATTTCGAAACACTGAAGCTCGTGGTGTTGCAAGCGTACGACCCGGAGATCACCAAGCTCAGCGCAGCGATGGAGGAGCACAGACGGGCGCTCAGCATCGCAGAGTCGTTCAGGAGCGTCTCCGACCCCCTGTGCTTTCTGCAGCAGATGCAGGAGTTTCGGGAGAAGTTAGGGGTCCTTAAGGAGACCCTACTGCCCTCTCGGAAAGACATGGACGTCGGTCCGCTTGTGCGCAATTTTGATGTTAAAAAGTGGGACTCACTGAGGCTCAAAGAGGTGGATAAGATCTCTGTCCCCCACGACAGTGGCTCCTACCGAGCGCGGGGCTCCCGGACGGCAGCGCCTAGATGGATCACCTTATTTATCAGTGTGTTACTGCCAACACTGCTCCTGCTGCAGCCGCACAACCTTGCAGCCTACGTGCCTTCGGAGATTGAGCCATTTCTCTCTGCAGTTTCCACACACCTTACCCACACTGGTGTGTACCTGCGGGAAATGACTGACATGTGCATAAATTTAATGGGTGCAGGTCAGGACTATGTCGTGAACTTCATTGCATCTACTGTCAATTTTATTGGCAGTTGTAAGCTATTGTAATTAATAGTCTGTGGCAACTGCCCTAACTAGTTACCAGTGAGTTGCGTTGAACTAATCACAGACACGTGTATGTGGAAACACTTGTTTACCCAGTTTTTACAATGTCTTTTTTTTTTTTTTGCCTTTTTGCACAAAACTCCAAACCCAATGAAGCCATAGAATCAAACTGAATCCACCCTTGATCCAAAATCAATATAATCTATTCGTTTACATAAGGTAGATACCAATCCACATTTTGATCCACAAATGTGCTAATTTTTTTTTCTTTAATTCCACATGACAAATTTATACTTGTCCAAACCGATCTTTATAAATAAACCTGAGAAATTTAATTCACTACCATGTTTGTTCTTACTCAATGTGACAGGCCATATCAGACAACTAGGGACACATGCTTGTCATGAACTAAATGAGTGAGTAATGCATAAAGTACATCCCTGGCCATTTCCCCACAGAGCGCGTCCGCACCATACTGATGCTGCAACCTCTTCAAGGTTACAAACGTTGCATAACAAGGCCCGTGTGAAATATTCACCAGGCTGCAGACACGTTGCAAGAGGGAATAACTCTCTCCCGTGACTGTGATGTTTTCATTAAACCTAAAAAAACCGGACAACTGCATTCTCCCTAACAGTGATAAAAGCATGGACAAGGTACATGATTGCACATGATTGTCACGCATGGTGGGTAGTCACTTAATCTCTACACAAGATTTATTTGCGGATGCTCATGTGACTCATTCGTTGCATGACTTGTCTAGTCCATAAACTCAAACATCTGCAGGCTGTTAGGTTAAAAGTACAGTGCAGGCCTGTTTTTTTTTTTTTCTTTGCTATGCATCAGAATTTGTAGTAAACTGACTTGTAAACCTAAAATCAAAATACAATTTTGTGAGTAAAAAGGAGTCATTACTGTTTTTATCTTTTATTTTTAACTCAGGGAAGCTCAGGAGTCTCTTTGGCCTATCGCCAACAATCGTCTTTATTAAAATAGATCAGAGCAAAAGGACAAACCGTCAATTGTGCATTAATCAGTTTCCTGAGATATATTTGGGAAAAAAGATCAGACCACAAAGTGAATCCGTGATGTCAGCACTGACCATAATTCAGGAGGTACGTCACAGCACGCATGTACATATATATAGACCTCTGTTGCCAGGCAAATATAGGATGAAAATAAATGTATCACTCAACATTAATATTTTAATTGTCACGGAACGCATATTTAAATGAAGACCGAAAAAAGTTGATTTTACCAAAATTTTAAAAATCTACTGTGAACAACGGTGTATAACTAAGATTTTCACCAAGTTTCCCATTAATTCAGGTCGCACGGTCAGTCACATTCCAAATGTAGGCCTGTGATGAGAATCAGTTTTAAAAATAGGCCTACTTCAAGCCACCATCCATTCACTTATTAAAGATGATTAAATATCGATATCATAAGCAAATACCCCTTAAGTGTATCCGGTATCTCAATACACAAATTGATAAGGTTCAGCACTTTTACACCCTTTCACACCGTGGGTCAAAGTGTGTGATAGTTATTAAAGGAAATAGTTGTTTTATCTTCCCTGTGATTAAAATTACATTCTGCCATCGTATTTTCTATTTTATTATAATATTAATTTTACACCACAGTCCATTTTCACGTTATTTTTTTTGGAAAGTGGTACGCAAACCGTATGGATGAGTTATTCCACAATTACACACCATTAAATTGAACTTAATAAACAGGAGACAGAAAGTAAAATTTTAGACCGCACACTCCTATATTATATCACAAGTGAAATTACTGCATTTAAAAAAGGAGCAAGAATTTTGTTTAAAAAATTGAATGATAATAAATCACGTAGCTGTAATTATTTATACACACACTCACACACACACACACACACACACACTCAGTGAGAGAGAGAAAAGGTACTTTCTAAGTCCCTCGTGCAGTAATGGCATCTGAAAATACTTATTGTTTTCTGGTGTATCCTCTTAAATTAAAATAAAACTATTAAGGCCTGAATGTTATAAAATTTAAAAACTACAGCCGTGGCGTTTTGTAAAAAAACAATATGCGCACCAATCTTACCATTTTCTCTTAAAAACTATTTTGCATAATTTCCTCTGTGGTCAAATGTCCTAATTCCAGATTATTTGTAATTATAGTTGCGAAATCAATTTTTAAATATTTTTTAGAGGCATTAGTGCAAAGGCCTACAAAGGCCAAATGTAAGAAGGCATGCGTTTGTTCAGCGGACGGCAACATACCATAGAGCCTCAAACCATGTTATCAGAAAAGACCCAAAATCGCTATTAAAAATATAATCAATAACGTAATAATGTCATACTTTTATTTTTTTTGTTTATGTTTTCGTTAAAAGCAAAAACTGAGCCGGACGAGTTTTAAATAAGTGCCACAACTCATCCATTTTCTTCTATTTAGTTATCACAATATGAATTGTTTTATTTTATTGAGTCAATTCGCATAAGAGGCAAAATTTTGTAAAATCCAGATTTGTTAACTGGTGCAACATTATCCCGATGGCCCTTGACACAACACGAATTTAGTAAAGTCTCGTGTAGGATTATCGTCATCGGATGTTCTGATACAATGGACATGTCCGCAATACTTTGCATCCGACGCCACGTTAAATGGAGGTTTTCAGCTAAGTCGTGGAGCATCCTACTGTTATTTACAGCAGTACAGTGTTACTTTAGGAGAAAAAATATAGATATAGGTGTGTGGACGTAAAGCTGTTACGATACAAGCTGTAAGAAACGGACTCCTTTTAGGTGAACAAATGCTGTGGTTAATAACGTCCGTCAGGCCTGAAGTCCAACGGAGATGTAATTTATTTTACAAAGACGGAAAAAACGCATTAATTTTTATAAACCGTGTGTATGTTTATATTTCATGAAGTAGTGTGATGTATACAGCTTATAGTATAAAGGCTGCTTTAATTTTAATACACCGCAAATCCGTCTGTTACGGTTCATGCTGAACAGGCCGGACATCCGAGGCGCGCCGCAGCTGGGCCATGCGGGCCATCATGTGCATCATGTCCTTTCTGTTGAAGGCGGTACAATTAAAATCATGTGAAGGATTTTTTTTTAAAAGTTTCCACCCAACATTTTCAGCATAACCCGCAAAAAAAGACTATTATAGCCCACTAAAAGTAAAGCAAGTTGTTCAAGAGCAGGTGAACACGTCATGTTTAAACACATTACAGACAAAGGCCGGTTTGAAAAGTTTATTTCTCAAAGTGTGCAGACATAATAGTGAAATATAAAAAGAAAGCGTAAACACATTGAATTATTTAAGGTTGACTCCAAATCTGCGTGTAAACAATGCACCTGTGCGTGCCTCTCATGCGCTCACTGTCGGCCACTGTTTGGCACCTCCGGGGTGCAGAGCACTGAGCACACTCGGTGGTTGGCTGCGCCGATTGTAAGTGGTCAGCTTTACTTCAGCAGCACGATCAATACTGGAGGCTTCAGCTAAAGTCTTAACTCCAATATTTACGTGCTGCTACAGTAAGGCAACCAGCAAATTAGAAAGGCAAACCCAACAAACTTTTTAATCTTCAGAAAAACAATTCCCCACGTGGCATTACTTTAAATGGTGATAAAGCATGGAGGAGTGATAAAACACAAGTCAACTTCAAACATCATTAAATAAGGGCAACAGGTTGAAGATCTGCAAGGTGACAGCCAGTTTGTATAATCAGGCTTTACTGCGGCAGCACAGTATGGCCTGCATCTCAGTGTAACCCACAAACCATTCCGTGCTGCTACAGCACTGCCAGAAATGCAGTCATGGTCCCGCCACAGCAGACTAGTCATCTTCTGTGATATGTGCACACTCCTCATCCTCCAGGCCTCTTGTCCCAACCACAAGTTTACCAGTGGGTGAGTTATCACCCATCACTTAACTACCTAAAGATGTTCAGTTGATCTGCAGCATCTTTTGCATTTAAAAGTCTTCTGTCCAATCCTAAAGCAGGCAAAGAGGGTCACCACCTGAAACACACATGCAAACAAAAAGACAGTGCTGTTTAATGATATCCTGAGGTCAAATTGCAGATAAGCAACAATATGTAATATCTGAGCAATATATTACTGGACATATGTGAACAGCCAAATGTTAAAACGTAGATACTGTAGGGCTTTTTAAAACCATGGGAATAACTATATTGCTGAAACAGCCTCCACTCTTCTGGGAAGCTTTCCACAAAATTTTGAAACTTGGCTGCAGGGATTTGCACCACATTAGCCACTATGTGAGGTTGGGCATTGATGTTATCACCCAGCATTGTCTGGATCAATGTCAGCTACCACTTCATCTCAAAGTTGTTGGAATGGGTTGAGGTCAGGCCAGTAAAGTTATTCCACACCAAACTTAGGGAAAAATAAAAACTTTATGGATCTTGCTTAATGCTCAGGGGTACTGTCATTTTGAAACACAAAGGGCCCTACCCCAAACTGTTGTCACAACACTGGAAGCACACTGTTGTCAAAAATATCATTGTATGGTGTACCAGCTGTATTCCCCTTAATTGGAAACAAGAAGAATATGGACAGGGTTTGTCCACATACTGGCCATAGTGCATATTCAGTTTTATTTCTTGTGTCCAAGAGTTTGTGCAAACTACTTTTCTGATTGAGTTCGACCTAACATTGCATTTCAGCAGAAATAACGTGTTTCATGTTTTAAATACATTTTTTTCAGCAATGACAGCTGTATTACTTGAAAGATAATAAGAGGAAGAATTGCATTTGCCAGTTTGACATTGTTGACTCAAATAACGTGGTGGCATAGCTAATGTTCCAAACAATTTTTAACACTAATATGGTAATTAATAATTAAATAGTCACATAGTGCTGTGAGAACAGGGGGCAGTGTTGACGGGGACTATTATAAATATCAACTTTTCTGAAGAGTCACGATAGCACGTGAAATACTGTGGGCAAAAGAAGCATTTTTGTTTGAGCTACAGAGATGGTTGCTTGTCAAAGACAGAGTGTAGTATTTCATTCAGTAGTTGAACACTCTTAGGTTTCAAAGATAATTACTGTTCCATTGTACTCATCTAAGTGTGCACCCAGCAGAAACTGCTTTAATGTTAGAGGAAAAATCTTTTGAAAAAGGTTCACTTCCTAGATGAGTTTAATCGTGGTGAAACGGGCATCTGGTTTTTAAACACGCACTTTGACCCTTCAAATGAAGCAAGTAGGTCAAGATATTGAAGACACTACAAATCCAATGTTGGCACAAGTAAAAAAACAAAACAAAACAAAAAAAACAATTTTACATGTTAAGTGTAATTTAGCGAATCGCTGGAACCTACCAGTATCATAGATTTTGGTCAGTAGCTGACCTCAAGAGGAGAAAAGCTATTCAAAGACAGAATTAGCCCACTGGAGGAATCAATAAGTAACCTATAATAAAATGTAGCTCTTTCAGTTATAGCAGTGTGAACTTTTCTATAAGAAATAAACTGTCCTGGTCAACATCAACATCTCAAAACAAAATCTCAAAAAAATCTAGTTTTAAGGCAAAGGAGTTACAACAAACTTTATCCTGATAATAATCCTGCGAGAGATTGAATCCAATGGATATGCTGCCACTAGAGGTCTCAATGGACCTGTAATAATGACCTTGGTCTGAAATGGACCTGATAGTGTGGACCTAATGTATCTCTACCATTTCTTCAGAACAGACACTAAAATGAAGTGCAGTCCTTTCCTTTCCTCTAAATATACAAACACATCCACACACAGGAATACAGACACTCACATACACAATCCAGGACAACTCTTGAGAAGATACCTCAATTAAAAAATAAAATAAAATAATTTAAAAAAGCTATTCCATTCATTAGCTTAAAAAAGTAACAATTATCAATCTGTGGTTTTATTTTTTTCCCCACCAAGTTGTATATCAGAGAGAAATGCTATGTTTTAAAGCTCAGGTCCCTCAGGCCCCCCAGATCCTAAATTTGGTGGCCAAAGTATATTTTTGGTGGCCAAATTTAACCTGATGTAAAAACATTACAGAAGTGACAATAAATTTAACTTAATCAAATGTTTCTAAACTGATACTTTAATAAAAATTATGGACATTAAAAAGAATGCATTAAGAAACGAGTTAGAATTTATTGACACTGTAAATATATATAATATATATATTTTTAGATTTGTAACAGTAATGTTTAAAACTACAAAGTCACCAAAAAGACTCAGTGAGGTCTCACTTTAAATAAATTCAGAGCATCAATAAAACAGTTACTGACCTCACAAAATTGAGTGAAGTTCAGACCGAATACAGATCATAGACATCAGTGTCAGTGATAGTCCTTCCTGTCCTCCTTATGCTACTGATGTGGCGGTGCCTGCCTACAGGTACCATTGGTAGAGGAATAAGGGATTGTTTGTCTCAGCCTGCAGCTACGTTTACAAGAATTTGCTAAAAATTAGAGTACGCAGCAAACTAAGGTTAACAATTAGACTACATACAGACAGCTATTATCTTAGGTTGTTCGTAACAATTTACTATCAGCCCAGCTAGCACTGGACTTAGAAAAGTTAAGTAAGCCCACAGGCCCTTGACCAGTGTTAAGCCATCGGAAAGCATCTGTGGCCCTGGTTTAAGTAATACGTCCTGTATCATTGGCGGTGGTTCACCCTTGTCGATGGTCTGTTTGGCTGATCGAGAATCAACTAGAGACTATCAGTGACAAAAGTCTCATAGGCTGTGCAGCCAAAGCAAGTCAGTGCACCAATAGAAAAACAAAGTCAGAAAAGAAAGCAAAAAAGTAAACATAAGGACAGAGACAAAGGGTTTTTCTCATTTTTCATTCTACATGCAAACTTTTTTTTTTTCATAAATCGTGGCTTAATTAAGACACTAAAGACCAACTAATCAGCAACCAGGAGAGGCCAGCTTAGTAAAATATTTAGCAAAATGAATTATCAAAACAGTTAGTATATCCGCAGTCCTAGGTTTTCTGTTTTTTTCTTTTTAACTGACACGTACAGATTACTGTCACCTGCTTGTATGGAGAGTAATTTCCTCTTATGCAAGCACAGGACCCACTTGCTAGTTGGCTGTTGGGTGTACACTGTGGGGTGTGTTCAAGTGCAACTTTTTGGCCAGGACACAGACATGTTAGACGATGCAACAGCTGGCCTTTGTTGGCATTAGTTCTTTTATGCTGGTTTGGTGTGTCTAGGGCTATATTTATGCAGACTCGGCCAATCAGAGGCTTACTGGCAAAGAGTATTTTACACCTTTACATATGCATACATGAATCAGGAAATTTGTTGAACTGTAACCTTGCATTTGGGAAGTATGAAGATTTTTTATTCATTTGGATAGATATTTTATTAAAATAGTCTTATTTTAAAGAGACACCTCAAGAAAAAATATTCAGTGGCAACAGGATGCCACCCAAACGGGATATCTGGTGGCCAGAGAGTAACTTCTGGCCATATATATATACCTTAAGGTTAAGTGTATTGTGAACCTTCTGTGCTATCACTCAGAGACTGGTGTTAGTGGAGCAAAGCAGCGACCAGCAATAACAAACAATAATGGCTGACAAACACACACACTGTAGCATTAAACAACTTAAAGCAACTCAGCAGACTGAAAGATCAGAGGCCAATCTGAAACCTGTAGTTTGCTTTACAAGAATGGAAGACAGTTAAATAAACTGTGCAACTGCTAGAATAAAAATTTTAGTAACTCCACTTTCAGTGCCATCATTACCTTCATTGCACAAGTCTTCTAAAAGTCTGGTATACCAATTTTCCAGTCTGGAAAATCCTTCATCACTGATAAGATTTTGCTTTCTCATGTTAATGAATTCTATGTGCAAGCAATGATAATAAAATACATATCTGTTTTTTTCCTCTCAAATTATTTTAAGGTAGGTGCTGCAAATTTATTTCATGATAAAATATAGGCCTTAATTAACCTTTCAATTGTAAGGCAAAGTACATACAATTCTCAGTGATATATATATATATATATAAATGAGTATAGGTGAAATTTATTTCCTGTGTGCAAAGATAGAAAACACAGGTGCAACAATGTGGTCCAATGCGAGACATACCAAACTGCTGAAGGAAGGTAAAGACTGTGAGTACAAGTAAATGTAGTGCTCTAATTTTGTTTTTACCCCAAATTGGCGTGTAGGAGCCTTCCTAGGCATGTATATTCATGCCTCAACATATATGTGTCTTACCATACATGGCATGGAGAAATCTTACAAGTTAATCTCGCTTGAAAATGAAGCACTGACTAAGGAAAATAAATGTTTAAGTTTAGTTCAAGTTTTAATATTTTGTCTGGTATCTAAAAAAATCCTTTTTTTGCATGTAATTTGCACAGTCCTAGCCAAGTTGATTGCACCTTCAGGATGGCAATGGCTAATGTAAGTGAAAGACACTTTATGGGTGGAATAATAGTTTAAAACATTGCACAAGGTAACAAAAAGTCAACTAATCATACTCAAGACATTTGATATATCATATAACACAAGTCATATTGTGGTTAATTTACAACTTCACATCAGGGGTGCATAATTGTCATATCAGTGGCACATGACAAAATCTCCTTGTATTAACCCTTAGTTAATAGGGTCCACATCCCTTGCCAAAAAAACAAGAGGGTGTGATATCAACAACTTGAAGCAGTGCCTAATAAAATTATGTAGGAAACCACAACAACAAAAAGTTCTTAATATTGATTCATAGTTTGTATTATAAAAATGCCACATTTCCTGGTTTAGCTCCTCCAGAATTTGCAGCTTTTGATATCTCTGAGTTGAATCACCTGTTTTTAGTTGTTCAGACAAAATAAGAAACTTTAGTACATGGATTGCCTCTGGAAAGTTCGGGTGGAAAGGAGTGTTTGTTATCTATTCATATTTAGAGAATTAATTAATTAATTAATAAAACAAAAATATAGAAGGATCAATTGATTTATCAAAAATAAAAATAACTGTTTGTAGCAACCCTTGTTGTAAGCTACAATAACAGGACACTGGTTAAACAGCTGATAAACTTTTTTGTCGAAATAGCTACCCCCTCCTTCCAACATTTTTTAAATGCAGCATGCTATGTATCAATTGTGCACATGATGCATCATAGGAAAATACAGGAAACACAATGCACACCGACTTGGATTTGCAGACGGAAAATTTGCCAAATCATTTCCCTATCTTTACTGCCATTATGCACACATGCCTTTTAGGCAGAAGCAAACAGTACTGCATGAATTAAATGGAATTAGAAGTCATGAAACCACTACTAAACCCTATACATTCGTAGAAATCACTTAAAAATGCACAAAGGAACTAATCAGGTAAGTTGTGTATTTTTTCTTTTTAAGCTTATCATTTCTGTACAACACCAGGTGGAATTGTTCACATCAATGACACTAACCTCTCCCCATTTTTCTCACTCTCCTTTAAGGACGCATGCCCAGACATGTCACCTTCACTGCTAAGCCTTTTTAACCCATTCCTATGACATTTGCTCCTTCTACAATGGCCTCAAAGAGTTACCTGACCCTGAGGTTGAAGGTCAAGTAACCTCCTACACCCCCATCGGTACTGGGCCATGGACATGACAACTCATCACCTCCCTAGAAGTGGTCTGGGCCGGCCTCTTCTCGTCTGTGTTACATCGTCTTCTGCCTGTATAAGCACAAACTAAAGGGGGATCTACAATGACATCGTAAGCTGTGGGAAAAAAACTGAATGCCAATCACATTTAGCTACAGGACAGATCTTTACAGAATTTGAGTTTTTCACTGTATCTGTTCCTGAAGCACTTTATCTTAAGTTACTGAAACACTGAGGGAAACTTAATGAATTAACTGCAGACAAATACCTCTTAGAAAATGGCAACAATTAAAAACCATATCTGATTTAATCTAAGAATCACAGTCCATATACTATTTTAGAAATTATCAAGCCAGCAAACAAATGTTCAGGTGGGCTGTTTTTTTTTTTTCATTCTGGCATGAAAGCAACATATATCCCCATACAATGACAAACCAGTCACTTTAAATATTAAAGCCAGACAAACATCAATTGATAGGCAAGCCAAACCAATATTGTATTGTCTTTTGCAAGACAGGTAGACTGTGCAAATATGCTCCCTGTGTCACAACTTTGTAAGGAGTAAATAAAATCTTTTATTGGCTACTGGGGCAGAATATATACAGTATGAGATCTGCACATTACTAAATGGACCCATAAAACCAAATTCTCCATAATAACAGCATAACCAATTGTGATTGCATAGTGAACCCCCCCCCTCCATTTTTTTTAAAAAATTAAAAATACTCCCCTTAACAAAAATACTTCAAAGGGGTATGCAAGTCTATTAACAACTCAGGAGGTGTTATATTGTTCTACAGTTCATTGCAGATCAGGGATGCTACCTATAAAGACCTCGTCCATTCCATACTAACACCAGTGCTGTAATGGTATGTGTTAATCCTACACATCCTACCTGTAACATTTGCTTACACAGGAAAAGCAGAGCACAAGCAGAGTAACTGGGATTCCCTGGAAGCTACAGCAGTGTCTCATCAAATGAATTACAAAAGACACCAAGCCATGTGGAAACACGTACCTGGGTTCAACAAGAGAATTAACTTATTTTAAAGGACAACACTAGCAGATACACTACAGTGACCTCTGAGTCATTCTTGCACTCCACGGATATACACCAACCCCTCCATTTACTGTCAGGTGTGTGTGTGTGTGTGTGTGTGTGTGTGTGTGTGTGGTGTGTGTGTGTGTGTGTGTGTGTGAGATAAACTCTTCACACCAAAGGTACACAATATATACAACTGAAAAAAATATGTAGATTAATTAGAAAAATTAGAACTCAAGTCTTGATTTGAACAATAAACAAAAAACATGGTGTAACCTATGTCTTAAACTGTTTTGTTGAAAGTAAAGTAAAGATATATTGCACTGTACTGAAATAGTTAGTGGGATCAGGTCTCACAACATGACAGTGCAATTCTTCAAAGGTTTAATAATTTTCAAAAGACATTTTAACCACGTCCAGTGAGGGGATGGGTCACATCATATTCTCCTCAATCTCATCCCACCCTCTGCCACTACTCTAGACCAGTGTATTTCAACTTTGTCTCAGTGTTACATTCCTGATCCATCCATTCCTCAATAAATTCAATTCTAATCTCTTTAGCTATTTGCTACTTCATTTGAACTATCTCAAGCTTCCTCCTACTGCCACGAAAGCCTGAGCAGCAATAAACAGGATGCAGACAAAGCAGTACACTGTGATGCAACTTCAAATGTACGACCTGTGGACTTGATTTACACTTGACCAATAACGCCGGCACTATTTATAATAATATTAACAATGGTAATGATAAAAAAATATGGCAACAACCACCATAACAAATTAGGTTTTTCACAACTACTAAAACCTTTAACATGACAACCATACTTTTTAAAAAAAATGTGGATCACTACTTGCAGATCCACCAGTAACACTGAATTTAGTATCCTAGCAAGTGTGTAAACTGTATGTACAAGCACACTTAAGCAAGAGGGGCAAAAGAGGAAGCAAAGTGTGAGTTAAATGGCACACCCATACACTCATGCACCAATTACACAAACACAGACTATTTTTGGTATTTTTTGTTCATATTCCAACTCAAATGCCTAAGTTGATTTCAGATCTGAACATTGCACTGGTTTACAGTGTAAAAATGTGTTTAACACATTTTTTTTACAAACATTTTTTTTAAAAACTAAATATAATTATGCTTTTGTCACACTTTTGACTGAGTTTATGCATTACAGCAAAAAAACAAATAAATAAATAAATCAAAACTTTATAATGCCTCTTGTAAGGGCTCACTCCTAAATTAATACATAAACATAAAGGCACAAATAATCTCTCTGATGATTTCACCACTTTTCTTGCTTGTTGTGACCTACCTAGTACAACTGTTCAAGCTGTTAATTACACACCAGCAGATCAACATTTGTTATTTTAGTAAATCCAAAATTTTACATGCTGATATAGGTATTGAAAATACAATTATTTAAAGAAAACTTTTCAAATTCACCGAAAAAGATATTTTGTCACAACATGTGTGAAAATGTCTCTCTGTAACCAAGTAGTCAAGGGTGAGGTGTAGCCAGCTGGCCAAGTTCGAGCAATAATACAAAAATACACAAATCAGCAACCAATATTTTAGGTTTATATAAATCTTATCAATCAAACTGCTTACAGGTTAATACTGTAGACTTATTTAGTACCCCCAGGCAAAATAAAAGGCAAGAGCAATAAAAGTGAAAACACCATGTGTGTTTAGTCAGAGCAGGCATACTTTTGCTATGTGAGATCTTACTGCCAGAGCTGTTGCAGGTTATCTTATTACTACCTTCAATTTAATTATCAAGCAGAGAACTCACCAGCACTGTAACAGCTGATGTATTCTTTCTAAACATGTTATCCACATCCAAAAGTACTTCTGTCACTACACAAAAGCAACAATAAAAAGGAGTCTGTTACTGTTTGAGTCACAGCACAAATGATCTGTTTTGGGGGAAGAATTAATTTTGTAAATTTTCAAAACTTTTTAAATCAGTTATTTGTCTTCCTACATTCATCACTGTAAAGACCAGATATTAATTTGACAGACTACAAAAATCCACTAACTTCTTTAACTTACCAAAGGTGAAGTATACACAAACCACAACAGCATTTAAGCACATATGTGACAATTATTTAAAAATGTTGATGTCACATTTTTTGCCTTTAAATGAAACAGGTGCAAAGTCCTACATGCTACAGTGATGTAGCAACTACTGTATAGAAAAACCAAAGCCAATGCAAAACATATGCTTGAAAGAAGCATGCAGGGACCTGACACACTCATATGCTTCCAGTATCAGTCTTAACTTTATGGGTAAATACATTATCCAAAAAATTACACAGACATTAATGTTATCCCCCACTCCCCCCCAAAAAAAATATCACATCCAAAGTTAAGGTTTACTTAAATGGACCACTATTAAAATTATCCAAGAACTCAAATTATATTTGCAAGAGAAATGACTGATGCACATAAAATAATCTGACAGCTTCTATCTAATCCTGCTGAGCCACAGAACTTAAACCAAGGCCATCTTCTGAAAAAATAATCAACAAGACCCATGAAAACCTGTTCCCATCACTGCAAATTTGAATACTATAAAATTTGTGCTGAGTGGTGCAGAAAGAAAAAAGAGAAGGGTGGGGGTTCTCTGCAGCCTGGCTACAACACATGTGAGCAAGTACAAGAAGAGAGGCACAGTTTAACCAGGAAATGGGGGTGGGAGCCCATTTTGCCAGAGGGGTCTGAGAAGACAGAATGATGAGTCACAGAATGTCATGCTAACAGTCTGAAACAGCACAACGGTGCTCCATAATGAGAGTGAAAAGGCAAATACCAAAGAACGGAGGGAGGACATGGACCTGTAGCATTTTAAGGAGATTAACTACAAGCAGAACAGGAATAAAAACTGCTGAAATACACCAGTACTAATTTAACAACAGCATATGTGGACAGTGTCAACAATACAGGAATCTCTAACCAGATGGTTAAAGGTAATATATAATTACACTAATTTGGTGTGTTAGCACATTAGATACACATTCTAAACTAGGTAATGATGTAAAAAAAACTTTAAATGACTAAAATTCTTGTTCTTAAAATCTTTGACTAAGTCCTGCCTACTCATTGAATTTACTGGATGAAATTGGATTTTAATCATCACAAATTTCACCTCAAATAAAATATTAAGTAGAGTCTTTCACAACATCCAAGCATTCACTAATATATTTTTTTTCATTATTAGAGCAATATGATTTCCTATTTTTAATCACATGACTGGTAGACAGACAATAACAGCTTTTAGCACAAAATAGTCGGGCAGATGTACTTAGTTTGAAAGAGGTTCTGAGTACATACACAAATGCACTAGAGTAATAATGTCCAGGATGTTGTGAATACATTTTATTAAAACAATTGGATATTAAACTTTGAATAATTACATTTTCCATGCACTACCTATTTCTATTTGGTGATAAAAATATTTCAAAACAAATTTCTACTTAGTGTAGTGACCTATTTTTTTAAACACTGTAGATCAATTTATCAAGAGGTAGGTTTTTTTTTTAACTGAAATTATCAATAAACAGTTGGGGGTTTTTTTTAGCATGTCATAGTGGAACATGATTATTAAAACAGCTACACACATTGAGTAACACTGAGGCTTGAGTTATATACATAAATTACCCATCCATCTTAAATACACCTTGTGTTGAACAGTAAATATCAACAAATGTATATATTCCTAAACCAGTTAATCATATGCCTGTCACATTTTTTACTTTTATTATTACTGATACTATTCATTTTGTTTCATACACCCACAATTTAAAGTTTTCTCGTTAGTCAGACACATCATATCTTACACTACAGTAATTTCCTCCTCCTCTTTGCTCTGCTATGTGGCTGTGAAAGGTCTTCCTCGCATATCATGTTAACTAATTTCCCACAAACTGAATGCCCTCAAAAATAAATAAACAAAAACTTACTATGAGGTGGGCGGTGTCATCATTATAATACTGTCCCAAGTCTGCCACAAATATTATACTAGGGGTAAAAACTGCAATTTTAGTAGAGAAACTATGCCTAAGACTGTGGTATTTAGTTGCAATTAAACTTGAGTCATGCATATCTGATTGAAGTGAAAGCACAACTCTTATTACAGCTGCAAAAAATGTAAGAAAAAATAATAATCCTGAAAAAATGCTATTAGTAAGCACACTGTCATTTGTGACGGTCCAAAGGGGAAAAAGGCACTGCAGGGAAAATGGACAGAGATTTGGTTCACTTTGTCAACGCTGTTAATTTGAATAAGATTTTTTTTTTTAATTTAAACAAGATACTTGACAATGTGGACGCCTTTTTGTTTAATAAATGCAGCACTGTAAAAGATAGGAAGGCCTCACATTATGTAACACATTAAACCGATCTCTACTTAGAAGGAAGCAGAAGGGGCGGGTTTACACGTACAATTATTTGGAGCCTCTCTTTTCCTCTCTTATGCTTTATTAGTCAAGCAGTAATATTCATTATGAGTAGCATAAGGCGGCATAAAATATCAAACATACAACCTCTCCGGTAATTAATAACTAGCTCCGTTTTGTCACTCTTTACCAAACCGATTGGACCACGCAGAGGCTTCCCCCCCCTTCAATGTACTTGAATTTAATCAGAGTCCAGGGAACACAGAAAGTGGAGCGAGGCTAGTCAGGGCAAAAAAGGCAAAAACGAGACAGAAAGCGATGACTGAAAGCCCTTCAAACCACAATGAACCCAAATCTCAACATTACAACGAGCAGCACCCCAACTAACAACACAGTTCCTATTTTTAATAACTAGTGTTATTATAACTTTATTGCATCGTTAGTGGTTATGACAGCCCTCCGTCCAACGTTTAACAGAGCTATTAAATTTGAACCATCAGAAGTTGCGACCTATGATTGCCGTCACTTGGCTGCGAGACAGGTCACGTAACGTTAATGTACGATGTTCAAATCAATTAACAGGTTAAAATATTAAACGAGTACTGAACGTTGGATGAAACTAGGATAATCATTTAGTACTGGTCATCGGAGTTACATTAATACAAGTGCTGCACGGGAAACGTTAACGTTAAAACTGCAAATACACGTTAACAACCACTTCACGACACAGAAAAAAATCCGTCATTATTATTAAGGGCATCCCTAAGTCAAACAGCGATAATTACAAACTTACCAGGTGATTTCTGTCTTACAATCCAGAAACCGCATGCAAATAACACATACGCTATTTACCAGCTCGGACAAAAAGTCAGCCTTAGTTAACAAGCTTGATAAAATTAACTTAACACAAAAGGCACTGTGTCTGTCCCAGTCTCTCGAATTGATTTTTCCCTCCGAAGCCTGTGTAGGTGCCGTGTGCATTTGTTGACACTGCCGACTGTGCTTCTCCTCTGCTCGAGCCTGGCTGCTTTTGCACATCCCGCTCAAAACTGGGCTCCAATGCCAAAAAATAGTCCATTATAGTTGAACTTTGATTTATAACCGCTAAGTTCAGTGTCTCCTTCATATAAAATAATTATCTGTCTAACGTTTTTGCTTTTTTTCAAATATATCTCTCTCACCTCCTGGATAAAACGGACCGCTGATGGAGCCTTTTTTTTTACCGTTACAGCGCAGCAAAGTCAGAAATCCCTCTGTATGTGCTAGTACGCTAAGCTAGCATGCTAGCTGCTAGGAGAAGTAGAAGCTGGCAAAGCTGGCCAAATGGCTAACGTCTCCCCGCCACGGTCGGTCTCTCCTCTTTTCCACGTATTCCTCTCCTTAAGTCCGTTTATATTGTGCAATTAAAATCAATTTAAATACATCGTGGCTTAAGTTACCTGTGTTTCCATTGAAAGTACGCGATGCCCCTCTCTAAAAGCGCAGTTTCATTTTGAGCGCTTGGTTTCTCCCCAGTTTCACCGACAGCTCTCTGTATATGCAGCATCCTCTCTCCGCAGCTGCTGAGGCAATCGCTGCTCACTCGAAAATGGCGCCGAAAGATACACTCCTCATTCAAATTCGATAGAGCCTCCCATTCTCCCTATTGGCTGAATGCAGAGTGGACTCCGCGCAGCTGATTGGACGTTGAAAATGCACTCTCGAAAGATCAGCCCACGCAGCGTTCAACAGAGACTGACAAAATTAACTCTTTAGGTCCCCCAGCGTATTTTACAGTATTAACCGAAGCCCAAACCTTTACGTTCAAACTTATTAAAACCGGGATTATTTTTATGGAATAAATTCCAAGAACCCCAGTAATGGTTATGTATCATTAAATAAAACAAGCAGCTTTCAAGAGTACCAAAGGGTTCCACAAAAACCCTGTGATGATGATACACCTTGGGACTAAGAGAAATCAAAAGTGCAAAGAAGCCCAAAGAAATGATATTAATGAATAGGCCTACAATAAGTATCATAGTTACAGATTAAAAACAAATATTGTATACATCCAGAAGTAACACAGTTGTGTGAGATAGCTTGATATGATGTTATAGCATACTTAATATCATTATTTGTCAAGTTTGACTATTCACTTGTGAATATGAATAACAAAAACATTACTGAAAAGCTCCAGAGCTTGTATCTGTAAGCATGATTAATGTCCATGGTACCAAGTGAGCTGAGTAAACTTTAAAAACTTGCTTCATTGTGATACACACAAAACTGCAATTGGCCTTGTGACTTAAATTTGCTGGTCCTTACTCAGATGACCCAGATTAAAATGTAATACCTATCTACTACTGTATTTTAACCCACTGGTTATTTTTAAACAGAGAAATTACATCAGTGGTGGAAAGTAACTACAAAACATTAACCCAAATCAGTTCTGTTCCAACATATCATATCGAAGTACTTGCACTAGTGTATTTCCATTTCCTGTAAAATTTCAGAGGTAAATTTTGTATTTTATGATTACTAAAGTAACTTTTCAGAATAAGGCTCAACATGTGCTACATCATAGCCTTATTAAGTAAATACATTTTTAAAGATTAAACCAGTAATTCCAAACCCTTTTGGCTTATGACCTCTTGTGACCTCTCGTGAAAGGCAGTATCTGTTTGGAGCCTCTTGTCATGTTTCAGATTCATTATCAGTTCCACTATGGAGACTTTTCGTTTAAAACATCTCAGAAAGTGTTATTTGAAAACTGTTTGATGGCTACTTTCTTTCTCTTCCCTCCCCCCATTAATCATATCCTGGCCACTCAAACTTATCATGAGACAGTTTGGAGATGTCTGATCTGCAGGTATAGAACCACTGGAAGAAACTACACAACAGTTCAATAATGCTCCCCCTTGAACAGCGACAACTTTAAAATGTTACTTCTACACTGATGCATCAGTATTCAACATCTAAAACGGTAAGATCATACAGCAAGTGTCAGTTTTCTGCAGAATCAGCATTTTTTCTTTTCATGCTTTAGGCACAATCTACTATAACATTATATTTTACTTATGTTGGATTTTATATGCAGGGCTTGCACTTGTAAAAAAGTGACTGATGACTTATTTGAGATGCTTTTTGTCAGAGGGCATAAAAACACATTTTGAATGGTGGACATTCAAACACACTATTTCTAGTTAACATATATCCTACAGACATTTGTAACATTTGTCACAGCATTTCATATACAAAAGAGGAAGTGTTTTGTTTTTTTTTTTTTTACATAACTTGCACAGGCTTTTTCTTACAGCATATAAGAATGCTGAATCTGTTACACTATTTTAATTACCTTGTTTCAAATGAGCAACATAAATGTCTATTCAAAATCTGATCCTTGTTTATAGAATAGTTACTTATCTTGAGTGTTAGCTTAATAAAACACATCATTGTCACCATAGTTGGCTGGAATAAAACATCTGTATGTGCATTATTAGGTCAAGAAGTACAGGAATAGATGAGATTACTCCTAAAACCAAGGAGATGCAAAACAAATAACGAAGAATGTCAGGGAACAAAAAGCAATAAAAGCCTTAACTTTGAGTCAGCGAGGTAAAGGGGCTATGAGGTATAGAAGCCCAGTCAGCAGTTATGTTCTTCTTCCATGCTCTTCTTAATCATACCATGGAGTTTTTTCCGCATTTTGAAAGAGGACATTCTTAGACTTTTTAATCTGAAATTGCTGTGACATCACTTGCCCTCTCTAATTTTCATGAAGTTTCCTCTTCAATCTCTTCATTTTTGAACATTTAACTGATTTGTTTTCCACACTTTTCAAAGAGATTTGAATATGAATTTAAGATTAGCCTGGCAACACCACACAAGTACACATGCACACATGCACACACGCACACACCCACACTCACAAACTCACACACACTCACACACTCACACACACTCACACACACACACACACTGTAGTGAACATGCAACGGCCAAAGCAGGGACGGGTTGGGCTCTGCCACAATAACCCTGCTGTTATCACATCTACTGTAGCATAGTGTACCTCAGGCAAGATAAACAGAGACAGCCATTTCATCCCAATGCACACATAATAACAATAAATAACATTCACCTGCTATGTCAGTAGTTGGCTCCACTAGGGTGCACTGGAAAAAGCATTAGCTAAAACCTGCTATAAGTTTTAGGGTGTGCTTAAGTGTATCTTTTGACACAACTTAAACTGAGTTCATATTTCTGCTTGTCTTTTTAAAAATATTTACACTATTAAAAATGTTATTAATTTTAGTCCACATGGGAGGCATGTAACTTCATTTTGCATTGCTGTGTGTTAAATAGTAAAAACATAACGTTTTTTACCTTGGAGTACAAAGCAGATTGGGAGAGAGAGAGAGAGAGCGCCCATTGTGTATGCATTCTGGTGTAGTGTGGACAATGGGGCGGAGAGGAAAAAAACACACTTGTTTACAGATAAACTGGTTTGGACAGGAAGCCAGTAAGGAGGAGCTCTGTGTTGTTAAACAGGCATGTGGAGAGGCAGGGATGAGCCAGCAAAAACACCGCCGTGACCATAGGAAAGATCATGATGCAGTACTCAAAGACCTTGGGCGCGCGCACACACACACACACACGCACGCAATCATACATTCATATCTAGAAATGCACATATGCACAACTTACAGCTTTTCAGATTAATATACCCTGTTTTTTTCAGAGGTTATTCAATGACAACTATGGCCCTTCAGTGACATGGACAGAAATTGTGGCTTGTTTAGTCTCACAATGACAAAAAATAACAAGATAAAAAGACGCTCATGGGTCCATATTAGCAGTGCCAAACAGTAGCCAAGCTGAGCTCTAGAGAATACTATACAGTTCATCCTGCATTGTGTCACCGTCACATGAGCACACACTGCCTTCCATTAGGCAGGAGATCCTTATGACTCACGAAAACACAAGTCACATGTCACTACACAAATGACCCATGCTACTCAGACGACTCTGTTATCCACAGCAGCTTTTCTGCAGGACCCAAATGAAATCACATCATAATGCATCTCTTCATTAGGAGGGTTGAGACAGAGTGGAGCTCTCCCTTGTCTTCTGGTAGACGAGCTGAACAAGAGCCACAGTGTCATGCATCGTGGTGTTTGGCCACAGCGGGCTAACTCGGCTGCAAAGTTGCCATGCTGGGGCAGTTTTAGTTCGATGTAATTTGATTTCATGTTAGATGACTTGCGTGCATGGTTGGCTGTTACAGTCAGCTGCTTCTCATTCAAGGAGGAGTTTTACGGATTTTTTTCTCCCTCCTTCTCTCTCTCTCTCTCTCTCTCTCTCTCTCTTCTTCCCTCATGTGACTCAAAAGATGGCCTTTCGCACCAGCACCACCACATGGGACTTCATCACATCAAATGAGAGGGAAATAAGACAGTAGCAAAATTTCTGCTCACATCATGTTTCAAGAGCTCAGAATCAGAAAATTAAGTGAAGAACACCCTAAAAACACTCCAAAAGTTTGATTAAGGTCAAAGGTGAAATAAAACTATGGATAAGCACTCATGTACCACAGTTTGCAGCCTCAATGTCAGCTTAAAGCAGCAGCAGCAGGTGATTTCATTTCACTCTTGTTGAAAGTGTGCTATACATTGAAATCAGGTTTTGTCATGGTGGCATTAGGTGCTGGCTGAAATGAGAGCATGCATGCACTGTCAGCCCACTGTGACACACTGCTGCCAAATCCCTGAATTAAAATAGGCATTACAAATGAACCAAGTGTAAAATCGTCCTCGTACTTTTCTTGCTGCAGAGGTGAACTTGAGACTCACAGTTCTAAATACCGTGCACATTCTGAATTAAAAGTATCAGTCCACTGTCAGGTGAAACTAGACGGTTAATTATTCCTTTTCTAATTACAAAAAACTCATCTCATACCTTATGTCTTCATCTCAGCTTGTAAAAGGAGCTAATATTTGGGGATATTTTGAAGTGTATAACAGGAGACAAATACAAAAAAAACAACCCGGCAGTCAAAATGAACAACATTGTGAAACAAAGTATAAGAGAGTGCAGGCTTACTATATTAACGTGGCCTATCCCCTCGTCTTGGTCTTTAGAAAACACAATGAGCCTCACTGAGAACTCCATACTAGAGAGAGACTCCCCATTGATGTCTCCTCAGTACCCCTCCCCCTCTCACTATGAGACATCTGTAGCAGCTGCCCCCTTGTGCTCCTGTCAGCAGGGCACAGAGTATGTGTGTTTGCATGTGTGTATGCGCTAGTTGAGGTGGGGTTGGTTGGGAGGTTAGTTTGGGGCGTGTTATGACACCTCCCCCTTTGGAGGGGTCTGGCCTGCACACTTGTGGGACATCACATTTATCAATGGCTAATAGTCACTAGCAGGTCACCCTGAAAACACAACAGAGACCTCTGACCTCTTTTTAGCACAAAAGCTGTGAGGTGGTCACATTAGTCCCTGGGTGCTATAAAAAGTGCACACACCCAAACGCATACAGAAGTTTTTAAACTCTAAATCTGTGTCAGAAACTGTGATACAATATTGTTTCATATTTTCCTTTCTAACAAACTTGATCCTAACCTAATCCTATGACAAACAAAATGTTTATCTTAAGTAAAAGCATAAAACATACTCTTAGGGAGGGTTCTGCTAAACACTTATCACATGCTTGGCCAATAGCTTTAGATATTACAGCACAAGAAGTCCTTTTCATTTAGTCTCTGTATAATCTTACAGACATTCTCACACATAGAAATGAAATTAAGTGGGCATAATTCATAGAGTAGTCTAAAATCACATTACAAACAGGGGACAATTAAGGGGAAAAACTCGGCTAGCTGCATTGGTAACAAGTACGGGGGCGTTTAGTTATACGGAATGAACAAAAGGACTTCTTTGGTTTGAGACTTCTCATAAAAATGTTGTACATGAAATATCAATAAACTAGTGAAAACTACACCACAAAGAGTACAAATGCTATATGGTATGCCAACATAGAGATGTTACTGACAAGAATTTCAAGAGCAGATTGTACTTTTTGTTTTTGAGGTCTGTCATGTATGTCAAGTTCACACCATCTACGGGGCTTTCTGAGTCCAGATGTATTGAATACATTTTCTAAACTTCATGTGGGGTCATGTCCCAAAAAACTAAAGGTTCTCGTGCACTTAGCAATAAAATTTTACTAGTAACTTTAGAAACATGTTGCTGCATCAAGAGTTGAACAACAAAAATATTCAAATTTTACCCAACAAAACATTTTTCATGTTGCTTCCTGGTCTAGTAGTAATTTTTTTTTTATCTTGACTATTGGCCACATCCCTCAGTATTTTTTTCTTTATTGAGGCAGACTGCTGAGAGGGATTACAGAGAGCTAAACACAAGCAAGATCTAATCCTTGGCATGCAGGGTTACCCAAAGGCCTCGAAGAATAAGTTTAGGAAAGCTGATGTTAACAGCGATATTTTTTTTTTTTGCTGGAAGCTGGTGATTGAGGATATTTTGTGCCTCCAGTCTTTTTCTCTCAATTGATGATCATCATGCCAAAAATAAAGCCGAATATGGTATGACCGGCAGCGTCACCACAGGATTAAGACTCTCCACTAAGGCTTGGATGGAGATATTATTAAAAAAAAAAACAAAAAAAAAACATTGATGTGCAATTTAATAAAAATGTAGTTCTTAAACGGGGTTCATTCAGACGCAGGTATACCCCTGCATACCGTAATTACCCTCGGAAGCAATACAGAAAAAAATCTCAGAAGACTGTTTGATGTCTGCGCTATGTAAATTAATTTACCTCGGTATCATTCTAATATTATGAGAGTGACATTCAAAGGGCCAAAGGAGACTCAAATAAGTCAGTTTCAAATAGAAATTCTTATTTCTTATAGGATAATGTCTATATTTTACATTTCTACATTCTACATTTCTTATTTTCTCTGTTACATTAAAACTAGCCTTGTGTTGTGTGTAGATCACAGCTCCCTATAACATTTTCTAGGCCGGAGAGCATTTTGAAAAACACTAAAGCCTTCAGCAGAGTTTCTTAATTACATTAGTGAGGGTTGCCCAGCATGCCTATGCTTGTACTGTACAAATATGATTATTAAGGACATGTTTAGATTTAGCATTTATTTTCAGGGTTATGTCCAGTAACAAATAGGATGCAAACATTACATACCAATTTCTGCCATAAGTGTGTATGTGCTGTTTCAATTCATATTTTCAACTGTATGTAAAGTAATACTGCAAGGACAAGAGAAATTTAAAAACAAAGTACAAACAGTATGAAGCCCTCTTTTTTTTTCTTTTTTAATTATGAGGCCGGGTACATGCTCATAAGGTGTAAATGTGCTTAAGCCGTACATTGTTAGGTATAGAGAGATTTCATTGTTTGCTGTGGTTTTGATAACAGAGGAGCAGTTTCTTCATGTTGCAAAGGCTATGTGTTAGATTCAATTTGTCACCTGTCACAAGCAACCAATAAAAATGTGAGAGTAAGGTGAAAACTGGAGTATTACACTGTACTGTAGCTCTACGGCAAATATTCTAATTTTGTGAGGCCACTGCACATTCTCTAGGCAATGTAATATTTTTTAATATGACAAAAAATGCTTTCAAGTGAGATGATTGTTTATATTTTGTTATCAGTACACTGAGCTAATCAACCTCAGCTCCTGCCTGTGTGTATCAGATGAACTACCCACACTGGATGATCTTTTGCTCTCGTGAAAAATCTAGAGAACCCCATTCTTCTAGTACAAGGCCGATGCCTTAAAATCAGTAATATCAGAGCCATTACCACCGATACTACTGATATTTTGCATTTATGAAAACTTTGAATGCATCTTCTGAAAATTTTCACCAGTAAACTTAATTGTAAAAAACAAACATTTCTGCACACTGTCACTTGCGTGGTCTTAACTGAACTCACATCTAACTTTAAGATGATACATACATATTTTTACATTTAGACATATAAGGAGATTACTGTATAGTCTTCATGTGTTATTATTGCAGTGTAGCACACTGCTACTACTGAACTAATTATAATAAAGCCGTAATGCAGCTAGTCACAAGACAGCTGGCATTTTATTTCAATAGCTTCTAAGAAATTTCTGTGCGCAGCTTGCCTCAAGTCTCTTCCTGAACAGCAGTAAAAAAAATAACTCTGTTTCTCTTTTGTTGAGCAAATCTGGAATCCTGAATCCAAGCGTTTAGTTATGAACTGATTAAATTTGCTGTTTTCACTTGGCAGTTGTAGGAAATTAGGGCAGGGGGACTGACGACAGCTGTGGTCTCATTGTTCCTATGTGATTGCAAAAAAATAAAATGTTATTAATACTCCTGCTAAAACTGACTCTTAAATAAAAGTAGCAGGTTTCTCAATAACAACTCTTTTGTTATAAAAGCTCGTGTCACTTGTTTCTAGACATCTTTGAGCATAAGTAAACAGAAAATTTTTTGTGAAAAGTAAGAAACAGCCTCCTAAGTAATGCAAAGCTGTGTACTCTCAGCATTGAAAGTGGAAGAACGCTATCAACACACACTCAAATTTTCCATTGACACTTTAGAGGTTAAATTAAATTAAAGGTTACCTGACCATGCCTGCATAATAATGACAGTCATAAATAGTGTGTAAGGCACATTTAACAGGATATTGTCTACATGAGAGTGCGACCTGGCTCTAAATATGTAGATTATCCCTAAAAAAACTCTAGATCTCAAGCTGTAAAGACAAAATGAATCTACTCATTGTCCTGTTTCTGGACTACAAATTGAAAATCCCTGCGGAAGTCCCTCCCTCTTCAGGCTGCTGTTGTACCGCGATGATGTAACCACTTTCCAAATATAGCATGTTGCTGATGGCTAAGCGGCTCTCCTACTGGCCGAGGCCGCTGTCAGTCACGTGACGTCACCGCGATCGTGTTATTATTGTAAACAGCCCGCCTGCTCTCCACCGACGCTCTGTGCCGAGCCGACTACTCCATCCAGTCCTTTGTTCATGCAGCGAAAACACCGACGCGACAAAGCACAGCGATCGTCCGCCCAAAACTGCGGATCGCACCTCAAAAAGCAAAGTTAGACACATCATTTAAAACCACGACGCCGTCATCTGTTGAATAAAATGATCGCACTGCCGCTCCGTTGTGGGCATGTTTGTTGATCACCAGGATCTTCATGCAACCGGCGACTGCTCAAGGCTGCTGCATGAATAACAATAATAAACTGGTAGCCTGTGTTGGAGACTTGTCAATGCACAACACTCGGATGGTGGTTGTTCACGTTCACCTCACATAAACTGATTCCACCTTCACATTAGACGGACCAAATTTACAACCACACTTAGATTGACAGCAGTGTAGTTAAAGCGTCGTTGTCAACAGCTCCTAAATGTCAATTTGTTGAAAAAAAGAGAACATAGTTGTCATTTAGAAAGCAACGTGCACGTCCACATCCCCCACAATGAATATATAGGCCTATAACTTATATTCCACCTCGGTAATTCGACAACATTACCTTACAGTGACTTTACTTTGTGCCCCGTGTCGCAGAGAATCGACCAAAACGACTTTATTTTTGCAGGGACTGACACCGTACGGCAAACTCAACTAGTCGAGAGGTCACACAGCAAAAGTTGAAATGACTCCACTAGATGTTTTAATGGCACTTACTCGACAGCCTGGATGCCTTTCGGAGTGATCGGCCGCATCTCTCTCGCTGCCAGCCGGCCACCGGTGACACCCTCACCTCGACGTTTCCATGCAGGCAAGTTGACAACAAGCTTCCTTTCTCCGACTAAGTGCAGTTTCAGCAAAGCTTCAAGGAAGTTATTTCTTTTGTTCCAGTATTTTTTGGTTGCGTCAATGTTGCGAAAAGGGGGAGGCGGAGCGGTGGATACGGAGAGCGACCGAGAGAGAGAGAGAGAGAAAAAACATCTGAGCGCACCATAGCCTAGTTCGCACGCCTGGCCATTAACGCACAGAAAACCCCTCATCCAAATCCGCGATAAACTCGTCTCATCAGCTCAGCTCACGTGTCTGGGACGACCAGCATCCATTCAAAGTGAAATAGAAAAGCTTCACAGTATCCGCTTCCCGGGTCCGATGAGGCTGTCCAAGATCAGGCTACTACAGGTCGGTGCGCCTCGTGCGCGCGTAGAGGAACGGAAACATTTGCATAGCCCGGCCCGGTAACTTGGATCTCTTTAAAGAACCACAGATTCCGAGTGGCACACGAGCGTCCTCCGTTGCTTTCAATAGCGCACAGAGGCTTTCACTCTATTACTTCATCGAGCCCGATTCTTCAAAAAACGAGAGCGCGTGCAGCCTACACGCCTTTCGACTTCAAACTCTGCTAGTTCCCGGACAGTGCAGGGCGGTAACGAGATGCTCAGTAACGCGTTACCAACGATTTCCTGCCACTCAAAAAAAACTCTTTCGCTATCACACGAAGTCACCCTCCTTCCAGCTTAAACGCCGGACCGAATTATTCCGTCCATCAATTCCCTTTCTTGGCAGGTTGCTCGCTGTCTGTGTCAGATTAATAGGTGGCAAAAGTTGACTCTCCTTTAGTGGAAACGGGTTTTATTAAACAAAAACAGATGGGGAGACAATTTGAAGCCTAACAGGCCAGGTAGTTGGATTTCCTGCTTTCTGACGGCAAAGACAGGACCGTAAAGCAATGCAACAAGTATAAAGGCAAAGCAACGAATGAGGTGTGGGCCCTCATGTTGTAGAAAATTGTAGCATGAACATGACTTTTCTTTGATGTAACGAGTCCGTCACTGTTCTTGGAACCGAGGGGAGGGAGAGCTGAGACGGCTTACTATGCAGAAATAGGATCATGTTGGTTCATCGGATATAAAGGTGAGCTCCCTATTTCCCCGCCGCTGTTACAGTAGCGTTGCGTCATGAAGTTGTTGGTGTCAGTGAAGTCACCATCAAGACGCCCTTCTTTCTATCCGCCCTGACGACTATGGCAGCACGCGCATTTATATGATTTCTATATCAAATGGAAAGCAGCCGCTGCCCACAGCCTCTAAATGCCCTTGAAAACATTTTGACCTCGCAGCGCCAGAGGCTGTGACAAAATGTTTAGTACGACAGAAATAAAAGGTTGTAGATTTCAGCGAAGGAGAAGTTGATTGCAAAGTTTTTGGATCTTTAAAAAAAGCAGCCGTGGGGAAAATGCACCTCTGATGGACGTGACACCTCGAATCGAGAGCATTTATCAAAACGAGCTCGTCACAGATAGTCCCAGTGCGCACATGCCTTAATTGTAGGCCTGTAGATTTTAGGCCTACTGCACCCTGGTTTTGCAAAACTCTTTTAAAGCTTTGTAAAATTGAAGGGTTAACATTGATTTAAAAAAACTCAACGGTTGTGGAGGATCATTTTGGGAGATTCTGCAACAGCAACTCCACAAAAAACCCATAACTTCACAGGCGGAGGTTGGGAGCTTCACAAGAAAACACTTAACTCATGGTCTGCATGCGTAAAAGACGCTGCACACGCCCGGGAAATTCTGATTGATCATTGTGTAAAGTCTAATGAGGGAAAAAAATGTATGTGCATAGAAATATATGAATAGAAATCCTATTTATGTCATAGAAATTTACTTTACTCTCAGAGTTTTTCATAATTGTCCACCAATTTGTGCCCTAAACCTTTTCAAAGTAGCATACGAACGGGAGAAGTGAAGCAGCAGTCTACGCTGTTTGAGCCTGTGTGATCCATAGCAAGAGAGTTAAAGGTGTTGCTTGTTATCTGATGCATATATTAAAAAAGTTGCGCTTTTATCAGTAAAAGTAGGAGCAACTGACAACGTCATCACTGTGCAGCAAGCCCCGTGCCACCGCATCTTCAAATGAAAGGTGAGTATATTTTTTCTAACTTAAGTTTAAAACGATCTCATACTCATTCAGGAAAAAAACCTTGCTTTTAATATTTTATCCATGTAACAACAGGTGCACAGCCATCTTTTGTGCGCCACATGTCATCTATTATAACAACTGGGCTTCACAAGCCTTTACCGTCTTGTGCTGTGCAGACTGATAATAAAAAGCAAACAAAAAAACATCAAAAAGAAAATCACATGAGCAATATTTGCCCATTTCGAACGCACCAAATATTGTTACTCATTTGTTTTTTAGACTTAATGAGCATTTTCAGGGCTCGTTTGACGTCTTTTATGAGTACTCGCAATTGCAGTTGCAATGAAATATACGCAGACTTTATTGCGCATGTGGGCACTTAAATAGTGAAGTTTATAGTTGGAGGAAATACTGAAATTGTACCCGGTTTGTGGATAGCTAATAAAAGACAACTACGACTAACGCATTTTTTTCTTTGAGGAAAAACTGAATCTTACACTGAAATTGGGATTTGATTAGTCAACTCAGTGATCTTTACCTGTGGTAAAACTGCAAATGTTAAACTGTCATAAGCATATATTTAATGTATTTTATTTGTTTAGTTGACAGGGATGCAAAAGAGAGAGAGAGAAAAACAAATTAAGTTAAATCCTGCAGCTTTGAGAGCTGAAAAAACAAAATGACAAGTCCTATTAATGCCATTTTCAGTTCATTTTATTTGCTGCTAGCCTGATTACTCATAATTACTGTCTTTAAATGCAACCCACCTTGAGGTGTTTTCGTTCTGTGGGCAAATTGAAGTGATCAGCTAAAGAGAAGTAAGAAAAAAGTAAGCAAGTAAGAATTTTTTAAGACACTTGCTCATTGTCTTTTCATGTGTGTGTGTGAGTGTGTATGTGTGAGTTTTTGGGAGTGTCACGCTCACAGTTATGCAGCAGTATTTGAATATTGGCCCGATGTGTGGGCTGATGCACAGTCAGAATGCAAAGAAGAAACAGTAAACAGGCGCAATAATCTGATGGGGCTGCGGTTTCGCCGTAAAGGTCACTGATGAAGAACAAGACTGCAATGAGAACGCCGAAATAGTTGTGGAGAGATTTTATTATTTCATCTTTAAAAACTGTCCACCACTCGCGTGCTGCTCAGGATAGATTGTGTAGGTCCGTGCGCGCGCTCCCTCTGTCTTTCTGCTTTAACGGCTGACAGCTGACCTTTTGAAAATATAAGACAGATGCGCATAAAAAGGACACCTTTCAAACTTGTTGCTGAACTAGTTGCGCGCGCAGCATGGCAGATCTCTCCCTCTCAAAGTCTGTCAATGTGTCACAAACTCGCTTTTAAATGATACGTTAATAAGAGTACACTTTAATGCAAATTAAGTGCATAAAAAATGAGTTTGCTAATGGATTACTAAAGAGAAAGATCTTAACAATGAGTGTGTTGCAAAGAACTGGAAAAGCAACCAAACATAAAGCGAGCGGATCCAAACATTTCCTCCTCTGCGCTCTAAAGCACTTTCTCTCCAAAAATGATCTTGATTCGACTTTACAATCGATCACATATTTGAAGCATTTTCATTGTGCAGATACGGTTCAGTTGCGCAAGAAAAAAACAGGACAGTGTACAGATCACACGTTGCGGGTGACTTAGTTTAGATATTTATAATACGAGAAGCAAATGAAAGGTCATATTGTGTGGGAGGAATCTATATGACTCAAAACGAAAAAAACTCTGTAGCCTGAGTCTGTTTGTGTGTGTTTGTTTGTGTGGTGTGCGTGTAAACGCGTGCTTGACACAATGATAGAAATCATCGCAGTTTGTCATATTTCAGCAGTTTTTCAGACATCAGGAGGTTTTTAGGTTATTATGCGGATATGAAAACCAAAAAATGCAGTAAACTGAATGAGTTATTATTTTTTTTCAAATAATACGTTTAGAAATAAAAATAAGACTGACTTTCTTTAATTTTATTTGCAGTTCAAACATATCAGCAGCCCACTATTAGCCTCCGTTTAAATGTAGTCATCATTTAGGTCAAAGTAAACCTACACGCTGCATGTGAAGGCTTCAGAGTGACAGATTTTCTTCTAAATTAAATTAGAGCTCAAAGAATTTGATAATTGCACAACACACTTCATGTGACAGCTTCGCTTTTCTCTCAAGTTATAGACTGAAATGCACTGCCAGCATACAAACATAATCACTGTCACTCTGTCAATGGTATCCTTGTCAGCCGGGGACGCACCCAAGATCAATGATGTTCACTCAATTAACCTGATGGATCAAATGTCAGAGAGCTTATGGATGAGAGTGTGCAAAGCTTTCTTTTCTCTCAGTGAATATGTCCTGGACTGTGTGTGTCTACCGGCCCTGAGAGGAGACAGTGGGTGAGGCCTGTCCCTTCTAAAGCACCCTGTGACCAGAACAGAACTAGGTCAACAGAGACCGCTGGTTGGTGAGTTGGAACGATGCTGCTCTCTCACACACACAGGAAAGAAAAGGAGGAGAAAAAAAAAAGCAGGAGAAGAAAATCCTTGCCTTCGATTGAGGGATAATTAGAGACTGTTTGACCTATTTGTCCCCTAAATAAACCATTGGCCATTTAGTTGGGAGTGGGTTGAGAGCACGTTGAGCCCTTTGCTGGACCCCTCCAATTATGCTTTTTAATGGCAAACTGCCTGACGAAGTTCAAAGGTCTCCCCATTCTCTTCCCCTCTTTTTCTCTGTCGCAAATAACATTCAGAGATGTTCAGTCAATTACGCAGCCTTTGCCAAGCATTAGGGTGCATTTAACAGTCGAGCTTCAGTAAAGATGGTATAGCAAACGAGATTAAATTAGCATTCACTGAGGTGCTTTATAGAACAAATTAAGCAGATGAATACCAGCATGATGGAAGTGGGAAAGGAACAAGCAGACCAAGAGGTAAGACTTAAGCAAAGAAGATTAGACTAGAAACGGTGATAACAGACCATAAACAAGACAATAATGATAAGTTTACACAGAGGCGTGCTTTGAAGATGGATTTAAAAGCCGAAAGAGGACTCCTACAGTGGAGGCATTGTTTCCAGATATTATTAAAGGATATGTACACATTTTTCAGGGCTGCCTTAAACAATATTTTCATGCTCACAAAACACGCATGAAGCAGTTATTAAATGGTGTAATTATTCCTCTCCCTCTTTGGAAAAAACTCTGAGAGCTCTGACCAAAATCCTCTGGCCGTATCTCTCTAAGCCATTAGTAAAATCTTAATAGCAAAACATACATGCAACCCCTGTCAAGCTGCCAAAACAGAGGTCACGCAGCTGAATTTTCCTAATGTGGATGGTGATGTCAGAAATGTATAAATGGAACACAGGCGGAGGTTTGATCCAAGCAGAGATGCAGTGTTATCAAGAAAGAAGCGAATGAATCAAGTGCAGCTACGTAGGTTGCAAAATTATCAACATTTGCTTATCTTGTATTCAGCGTATGGTTACGTAATGTAGATAGCACAACCTGACTCAAGCTGACAGGAAGCTCACGCACATGTAGAACCTTAACGCGACATGACTGTTTGCACAAAAGGTGTCCCATATTCACAGAGTGCTTATGGGATGGCGCCCATAGGGACTGAAAGCGCTCCTGTGATAAGTTCCCTGTCCTACCCTGCTCACTTTGTCAGCACAATGGGAATCAACAGGTAACTTAGCGACCTGAGCCAAACACATTTCCCACAGAAAACCTGAACACAATGGTTGATCACAACAGTATGTTCCCTTTCTGTTGACCCACAAACACGCACAAACACGCAGCTCTGGTCAGATGCATGCAAACCTAACCTACCTGAGGAACCAGATGACAAACGAAGAGACTGTGCTTTTAATTAAATAACGCTTCCTCTTCTTTTTCAGCCGGGAGCTGGACTCGGGCGTTTGCGTGTGTACAGTATGCGTGTGCAGGAGTGATAAAGGCGCAGCGAGAGAAAACACACGGAAGTGACCAAACATATCAACTGTTGGAGGGCTTCAGCTGGTGCCTCATGAGTGAGGCCTATGACTAAGATCGGAAGAGAGTAGGAGTGTGGCTGTGCCAATGTTGCCATACCAATACTGCAGAGAAAAGAAGGATGGTAGAGAAGAGTGGATGGTGATTGGAGCGGGCACGGATACACCAAATGAGACCAAAAATAGGCAGTGTGTGTGGAGTGGGATGGTAGTGAGATCCCCCTTCATTTTGTGTAAACATTTACATTTTGGTGAACACTGTGACTCCACGAGCAAAATTTGACTTAAGCGTGTCATGTGTGGGACATCAGAGTGTTGTTCCCACAGTATGTACAGTGTGTGTGTGTGTGCGTACTGTAAATGCATGTCGGTGATTGTGAATTAGTAAGTTTATTTTAGGCAGAGTAGGGATAGCACGCAAGCTTTTATTCCAACCAAACACAGCACATAGTGAAGGCACTTAAAGGGGAAGTAATCACTAAAATTGTCCGCTTCCTCTTCTCTGTTCTAAGTATATCTTTCTTGTTAACTCAGTTGAACACAAGTTACTGCACTATAGCCAGTTTTTTTTTTAAGGAATAAGGAGTGACCCGATGGAGCTCAGATAATGTAGAAGGTCATCAAATCTGCAGCACCGGGGGCCTTGCGTCACATTTATGCAGTTGTTTATTGATACATGGCTGTGAGTAATATTCCTGCCAAGAATAGATAGTCAGGGCAAAAAGAGAATTTCACAGCTTCATCTTTGCTGGTTATTTTATTTGATTATCCCTGACCAAATTTTTCCTCCTTTGTGTGGACTCACACCCTCGCATCACGACGAGCCCTCCCTCATTCCCTTCCTATCTCTCATCCCTGCTCCTCTCTGTCCCACACTACATGCCTCTCTATTTATACCATTGAGTCAGTTTGCCACTGACAGCAGCGAGAGATAAGGAAGACTGAATCATCGTGTATTAGAAACACCAGCCCTCACCTATCAATATCATGTCTTAAAAGGGAACATTAAGTGTGACTGGCAGTTCATCGAAGTTTTTAACAACCGAACACAAAGAAAAGTGGTCATAATCATAACCCAAATGAATGGAGTAAAATAAACTTTTTACTACATCACTGTGTGCCAAGTGGAATGTCCTCAGCATCGGCAGCGGCTCCAGAGAAGGAGAGGTGTATCACTCCAGCAGGATACTGGTCCATAGGTGTCTGGTTTCAGATGGCAGGCATGCTGTGAGCACAGTGTGGAGCACAGCACAGCCAAGTGGACAACAATGGAAACACGCAGAGACACAGGTGTCCCTACGAAGAACCCAATGTGTGTGAGAGTGTGTTTATTTGGGAGCCCGTGTGTAAATATGTTGTTGTACATAAAACATATGTTCATATGCTGTTTGTGATGCGCGTTGTGTGATATCTTGCAGATATTATGGTTGTGTATGTGTGTGTGTGTGTGTGTGTGTTTGTATTAGCTCGCCAGTATTGATTCACTTGCACTCTAGCTGCACTCTAGCTGCACTCATGCATGCTTCCCTCAGGACGGCAACACCTGCAAATGGAAATGAAGGAAGTATTCCTGAAAGAGAGATGCGAGGCTCTGTGAAGATCGCATGAACAAGAGTCAGCCATGTACAAAACAAAGAGCGAAAATTCAGATCACAGTCATTGTCTCTGTCACAGTGTCCATCCCTCTTTATTCCTGCTTTTTATTTACAAGGCTCTCTCTCTCTCTCTCTCTCTCTCTCTCTCTCTCTCTCTCTTTCTCTGTCTCCTTTTTGCTGTCTCCCTTTAACTCACTGGAGGATGCTAACCCATCAGGTCCCTTGGCTCCCCTCCATGGGATGATGTCATTTTAGATGACATCACCATGCAGTGTATGTGTGTTTGTGCCCCCCACTCCTCCTCCTCCTCCTCCTCCTGCAGCCCTCCCTCTGTTTCTTCCCTCAGAGGGAAGGTGCTGTTTGACACACACCCGCTATACCCAGACCATCGGCCAAACTGCCGTGCTAGCACAAGCAATGAGAGAGAGAGAGAGAGAGAGAGAGAGAGAGAGAGAGAGCAGGGCAAAAGGAGAATGAGGGACACGGACTGCCAGGAAGGTAGAAACATTTACACAAAGAAAGAGGCGAGCTAGTCGTTAGAGCAGTAGTGGTGTGATGTGAGGGCAGAGAAAGAAGAGTGGAGGTGTGGCGAAGACTGAGGGAGGGGATGGACTCTGAGGGGCAAGTTAGTTTAATTACACAACGTTGCTGCAACCATAACACCACAAAGCCCAGACATACACTGTCATTAAGATTAAAACTAGTACATGCAAGAGTGCCACAGGCAGTCTGGATTTTTTTTGGCTCTATTGGCCCATGCTAACACTGATATATGTGAGACTCTACAGTCTGGTGCAAAATTCTGATAAACAAAAGAGTTTAAAGACGTGACGTTTTGAGAAATATGCTGTATGCTAGATTTTTGTCATCTAATTTGGCTGTCTGGGTAGTTTTACACTACTTTTGAGTGTGAGTTGAGGAGATAAACACCCTTCATGTCTGTGTGCTTAATATAAAGCTACAGCCATTAGCCAGTTAGCTTAGCTTTACACAGGGAGTGCAAACAGGAGGGAAAAGCATAAAGTCAGAGCTCCCAGCCAAGAAGCAGTACTGCACAGGAGACCCCGTAAAAGCACAGCTTCTCCTTTAGCACCATATTTTGTATAAATAATACAAAGGTGATACCTGATACCTAGGTGTAGCCTGATTTTGTTACCTTTCAACTAAATCTTTACAATTTAACGGAGCACTTAACCCTAAGCCTAACTGAGCAACAAATACAAGCGAAACAAAAGGACATAAGTCAGGACTTTTTAGACATTTTCTTGAAATTTTGCCCAGCCGTTTTCCCATTTTTTTTGTTTTGATGCTAATCTGTGCTAACCAGCTGTTGGCTGAAACATTAGTCTTATCATACAGATGTGAAAATGGTCACTATCATCACCTAAAAATATCTGCAGGAGTGTAATCATCCAAACAAGTCCTCTGTAGCACATGGAAAAAGTATATTGTTTTCACTCACCTTGCAGAACAACACTTGAAATCATCTCCTGTTGTGACTGCACTCTCAATAGTATAACTCAATCTGTCTGTCAAAACTGTAACAAATCACTGATAAAACACAGAGCAGTGTATGATTTTAAGGCACTATTGTTAATGTTTTACCAGATTTTCATACCATAACAATAGGTTAGGAAAATGACTCCTTTGTCATGCTTTTAGGAGCTTTTCGCCTTATCACCATTGTTAAATTTATTAGCATGGCTTAATCTGTGGAACACCTGTATTGATGCTTTAAAAAAATTGACTTCCTGGGAGGACGGTATAAATTTACTTACAAGTATCTCCAAATTTCACCAGTTAACAGTCTAGATTTGTCAAATAGAGCCGGTACCGACCGTTTAAAATGAAAAAGCATCATCACACGGCAGCTCACCTCTCTGAGCTCAGCTTTGCACACTAACATCTACTGGGGGAAAAGAAGGATGTCGTTGTAATTATTGCCTTTCTTTATGAACACTCTGTGAATGTTGGTGACAAGCGATACTCTCATTTGTTTTTGCCATGACTAATTTTGTACAAAGATCTTCTCACTCACAGCTTTCACATGAGTCTCAGTGCAGCACAGGCACTCCCACATTGAAACACGCCTGGGCTTTATTGAGCACAGTTGGCACGGTCTGAGCCAATGATGTCATCCTGGTGAATGGGCCAGCAGTACGAGGATCAGCAAGTTTCTGAAATGAGAAACGGTGGGGATAGACATCATGTGTAGTAGTAGATATTGAAGCCATTATAGTGGAAAGGTAAGGCTGCAGGATTTTGGTGTATTTTTTTCCCCCCCTCATTTTCTATAGAAGGGACAATGGTGAGCTTTGGAGACTGTGTGCCCACAAAAGCTGGTCTCAAATTACATGTTGCAAGTCTCAAAATATTGAGGCATGGTTGGAGGTTTTCATGTGGCGGTGCTGAAGAGTTTTGATAAGTGGTTTTAGAGTCTGCCAGTGAAATCTGTTGTTTTCAGCCCCGGGGTTGTAACATAGTATGACGAAGATTATAACCATCCATTTGAGGCAATAACAGACTCATTTTTAGAGGTGTGTGTGTGCTGAGGTGGGCATATCATTATCGGTTCTATAACTAGATTGTGAGGCTCGGGGCTTGGTCATGGTGTTCACCCGTCTGTCCTGTGAGTACAGGCCAGGGCCCCTGTCACCTCCACCTGCTCCAGCCTCCAGAGGGGAGCGGGGCTAAATTTAGACCAACAAGGAAGCTCGTCTGTGGACACGAAGCGGGATAGAGATCCTCCAGATTGTTGGAAAACTGGGGCCCTTATCTTTGTGCCAAGCATAGAGGGAGGATATTTACTGCAAAAAATATCCCCCTTCAAGACCTTAAGTAGACCATTTTTACATGATTTGAATATTTATATAACACTATGTATTTGATTTTTAGCCATGCTAGCGGCATTGCTCTCCGGATGGCAGTGCTACACCATTTTGGTCCACACTGAAATATTTCAGCAGCTATTGGACTGATTGTCATGAAGTTTTGTACAGACATTTACGATCCCTTGAGTACACAACCGAGTAACTTTTCCACTAGTACCACTGGCAGGTCAAACTTTTTTTCTTATGCTGTGGAATATCTCAGCATTCACTTAATGGATTAATACCCTTTTGTACTTACGGAAATAATCTCCATATAATGTATCTTAATGACTATTATGGTTCCTTGACATTTAATCTAGAGACAAGTTGAGGATGACATTTACAGTTTCAGGTAAAATGTCTCAACAACTCAGTTACAAATTTCCCATAAAATTTGGTACATGTATTCATATCACTTAAGATTAATTGTGAAAACTTTAGAGATCCATTTACTTTGTACATAAGCAGCTTATCAACTATATTTGTTTTTGTCAAGTAGACCAACTTTTGTTTATGACTAAAATTCTCAATATGCAATTTCTGCCACTTGAGGTCTATCAGTCAAAACAATGAGAACAAAAGATTCAGTGTGACACCCTGAAGTAGCGTGGGATCACAGGATTTGTTTCATAGCAGCTATGACTGCAGATGAAAATCTGTCTGACAAACTCAGACGTAAATGTTCACAGATTAGGTTATGTTTAAGTATGTTTTAAATTTAAGTTTCATTCATGCTATGTTTTTGTCATCTTAGCCAATTTTTGTAACAGATGGCAAAATGAAATGCAGTGTTACCTTGAATAAAATTACAAATTTCTCTATAAACCAATAACCCTTTCACTTATATGCAGTGAATGCAGTGTAGACGTTAAGAAAGCCAACCTTTTTTTTAGAAAATCTTTTAGTCTTTCAACAAAAATGTAAATGCACTGATAATTTGTATTGAAGAGATACTGTGTCACATTTTGTTGGGTGGACATAATTTAACTCAAGCCAGCACAGAGTGACTGGTATTGACAAGTACTGCAGAGGGGGTCAACTTATGGTCTCTCAAAACTGTAATTTTTTATATATGCAAGAGATATGGAGGGAAGCAGGACTCCGAGAACTGTGAGTCTGAGCATAAGACCGAGTGAGATGAGCATTTTTTTGCAGTATTGAGGGGACTGGGTGAGGAGTCCACCGAGAGTGAGAGGCGGACCCTGGCCAATAGCTTACTCTCACTCTCTCTTTCTCTGCACTTTTTAAAATAAAGACTCACAGTGTGAACATGCACACACACACACACACACACACACACCTACACAGAAAAACGTGCACAAGCGCATGTGCACTCCTGCCTTGCATGCACCTGTTGTCTTATACGGAACATGCAGCTCTCCCTTGAGCAGGAGGTAGAGCACTAAGAATTTCCACCTGTGTGTGGGAGGTGTGTGTGTGTGTATTTCTGTGTGTGTGTGTGTGAGTAAGTGACAGATAAAGAGGGAGGCAGTAAAAGAGGGAGGAGAGCGACTGTGGTGTTTTATTAAGGGATGACTTGAATGAATTTCCCCCTTTTAAACACACCCTCTTTAACTCATTCCTCTGCCCTTCAGCCGCTCTTTGTCCACCCTTCGAACTCCCCCCCCTCGCTCCACCCCGCGGGCCCAAATGTCGCCCTAACATTGACATGTTTTGGGTCATTTCATCTGATGGGATCTCCTGGGAGGAATTAGCATGTGCAAAAGAAAAGTCCACAGTTTTAAAAGCTCAGTGTTTCCAATTTGCCGCCACATGCTTCAAATTAGCCACGTATTTACTAAGGTCAGGCACTGGGCACAGAGCCCATGGGGGAGCCTGTGTACGGGTTTGAGAGAGAGGTAGAGAGTGACGGGGAAAGTGAGAGAGAGAGAAGCGAGTTTGTGTAATTGCAATCCACTGCTGCCATCAGAATGCCACAAAATTTTAGCTCAGCCTATCTTAATTGATGCACAGAAGCACAACCATTTCGACAAATTGTCGTCTGAGCGGTGCAGAACTTCAGTGTAAGTCCAGATAACACAATCGCACATGGCTCTTTTCACACTTCAAGGGAAGGTCCTGTTTTTACTGGTAGTGGTTTTATTTTTACTTTGTGAGGAAAATTAACACAGTGGCTTACAATACTATTTTGGGGCACGTTAAATTAGGCTCGATAGGATTGCATTTAGAGTCCGATTTAAAGTAGCATTTTTCCTGGCATGACAGCATATGAGAAGCTGCAGTCTGGCTTCTGTCAGAAAACCTGTAGTTTTACAAGCTTATTATTAGGCATTTTTAGTTCTGGAGACTTGCTTTATTTATTCTGAGGCCAAATGACATCCTTATTGCATCTGTTTTGTGCTTGTCTTGTTTATATCACGACTCAGTCTTGGGTGAGGCTCTTCGAGTGGGTTTTATGTGTGTGCATGCGTGTGTGTGTCAGTGTGAGTGTGAGTGTGAGTGTGAGTGTGTGTGAGTGTGTGTGTGTGTGTGTGTGTGTGTGTGTGTGCAGCCAAGCCTAAAAGCATTTAAGCGGGAATGGGAGAGGGTCTGGAATCCTGGGATGACATCATTATCCATGATGTCATTTCTGCAGGGTGACTTTGGCAAATGTGGTCCTTTGGGTGAGGTCACACTTTCACTTCTAACTCACGGTAATTGACAATGAAATAAATGAAATGAACAGGAGGTCACTGTTGCAGATTGAGCAATGTCAAATTTAGCTGCCAATTAGGTAGCGAGGACTCACCAATTGAATCATTTTAATCGCCTTCAAAAACACAGAATGAGGTTTTTTTTTGTAAAAATGTCGGTCCTTTGACTTATCATGATATCATTTAACAAGACCTGATTTCATACTTGCACATAAATATGTATCTATGATAAAGATCATATTTCTGTGAGAATTTATGATGTGCCCTGTGCGTGCTTTTGTGCTCCACATAGCCCTCGGCTCGTGCATAGTTATGGGGTGTAAGTGAGGTCAAAATTTTCTCCATATGTGCACTCAAAAAAAAAAAAAAAAAAAAAAAGGGTTAAAAAAAAAAAAAAAAAAAAAAAAAAAAAGAAAAAAAAAAAAAAATATAT
>JAQMCX010000011.1:7236566-7278693 GCA_029814765.1 Acanthurus leucopareius | reverse complement strand
TTGGCTCCAAATTGCCCTCGGCTGGTGCCTTTTTTTTGGGTGTAATTGTTTTCAAAATTTTCCCCCTATTTGCAATAAAAAAAAAAAAAAAAAAAAAAAAAAGGGTTAAGACAATTCTTATCCTGAAGCTTTTGTTACTAGGAGCTATGTAGAACAGCAATAATATTCACTTTAAATCCTTCAAAAATTAATTAATTTGTCAACTTATGTGAAGTTGAAAAAAAAGAAAAAAGGAATAGATGCACAGTAGTTTTGGCTTCACCCTCCTCCGTGTGCCATCTTCAATTTCATGGTCACCTTTTTCTGTGAGTGTTGCCTTTATGTGTGGAAAGAAACTATTAATCAGTGCATCTTTTTATTACTTTGAATTAAAAAAAGAAATTTAAATAAGAGGGAAATTAAAAATAATTAATCCTCTGAGTCCCCCTTAATTTCGCATAAGACTGACCTTTTACTTCCTGATGAAGAGGTCAAGTCAAGGATGCATTTATCCTATGAAAATGACCAATCGTCTATTTGTTATTTGAAAAAAATAGACAAAAAACTATATTCCTTAGTTTCCAACAACATTTTATCCTTAACTTATATCTTCCAAAAACACAAATTTCTGAACATAATATAATACCCACTGACCTCAGACCCTCGAGTCAGATAAGGAGAAACTTTACCACAAAACCCTTTAACAGGTATAAGAGAAGTGAAGTAAAGTTAGCTGGTTCATGTTAAAGGTCAGCCCACCTCAGGCCTGATGAGGCTCCAATAAGCAAATGATACACCTCCACCATGCTCCACTATACAGGCGGAGATTGATAAGGTCATGGACTAAGGTAAAGGAAGTTGATTTATGCAGCTCCCATTGCATACATGCGCACTTCACTCTTTGAGGGATGCAGCAAGTTTAAAGTTTGAAGAAAATGGACAACACTCGACCTTCCTGCGGTCGTCTCTCTCTGTCAGTTTGAGCTCAGCGTCCCACCTCTCCTCAGTGCTGTAAGAAGGGGCACAATCCCTTTGTGTTACTCAAAGGTCCTCTGAGAACTCCTCGGGTCAGCCCCTGAGATGGAGAAAGCAGATGATTGCACGAAACCGGTATTGTTAATTTTCTCAGACGGCGCCGACTTGCAGTTTTTAATTACAGAAATACCACAAAAATTATTGACTTCCAACTTTCTGCATAATCACTTGAGGAGTTAATATGCATGTAACAAGAGCTCTACAACTCATCTCCTCCTGCCTGAGGCCATGAACTTATCAATCACATCTCATATACACACATAGAAGCTGTTACTCATTCCCTGGGCCTGGAGTTCATCTGAGGTATTCATCTGAGCAGGGGTTTTTTTCAGTGCATTGGAGATGCCCACTACAGTTTTGGATGGTTGACTAATTTTTTTAATGCTGGAATTCAGGTCCTCCCTTCACTGCCAGCTCAATCTCTGGGTTATTAGTGTCAGATGATAAATACATATTGAATATTTATAGTTTTTTGCATTGGCTTTCAGTGGGTCTTCCCTTAAATATGTCCCAGCTTGAACTGTGACCCTCTCCACAGTCAGCAGTGGACAGTGATACATGTTTCTGTTCTGCCTCTAAACTCCCCAGCTGCTAATTTATTGTTGCCTATACATATTTTTTTCATTTCCTTTTTAAATTATAATCCTTTAGTCTTTAGTATACTTGAAATTTTTACTAAAATGTCTTGTTTTTACTCTTGGAAACCTGGTCTTCTTTCTTGATTCTGTGTTTTACAGGATCTCAGTGGTCACAGGAGGCTACAGACTGAAGGTTCTTCTTCCAGTATGGACAGACATGCATTAGATGTTGTATGTACAGAGGAGACAACAATTAGAAATTGTACAAAGGCACAACAGAACGAAAGTGTTACGTTAATGGTGTGCAAATGTATAAAGAATAGGATTTTGACTCTGCTCATTATTAAACAATGTATATTTTATTCACTTGACTGATTCTATTATTCAGAATGAGTAAGACTGAGTCCAGCAGTAGAAGAAGCTTTGATTGCTTTATGGCAAAACTAACTAGCAACTAGAAATCAGGCTGTCGAGTCCACTAAACGTCAGACACTGACTTTACAGAACTGTTGTGGCTGGATGGATTACGTGTGAGAGATTGTGGTGATTGCGTTGACCACAAAGAGTAAATTTGGAAATAGACTTAACCTCTGGTCATTCTGACTGACTTAGCTTCCAATGATACTGAGACATTGTCTAAGAAGCAGGATGTGTCAGTGGAAACATGAATCACATTCATGTGAAACTTGTTGACTTCAGGACTCACATGCTTTCCTAATGTGTCCTCTCCCGGCGTGTACCTGTAGGTCACTGGCATCAACCACCTCTAGACAACAATATTCAGCCAATAACCATCAATTTATCATAGAATGAACATGTGTGCACTCTCTCCTTCTCTCTCTCTCTCTCACACACACACACGCAGACACACACGCACACACAGGCACACATGGATAGCTTGAGGCGGCCCATCCATTCTCATTAGTACCCTGTTGCAGTCGGCTGACGGTAAACTGAGCGTGTGCCAAAGTCATAAACTTACACACCCCTCCCGCCATTACCTCATAATTATGATATCACACAAGTGTCTCATAGTGATGACATCACGCCACCAGATTCACGGTCTTGCCTTTTTTTTGATTACATTACACTTGGCCAGTTCATGCCAAGACCCTTATCCCTGAAAAGCCAAGGACAAGATGCAGACTGTGAGACTGGGCCCAATCTGGAAAGTAATTACCGATTTTACTATTTTGATGAAAGCGTCTGGTTCAGCCATTGTTGTCCAGTTAGAAGAGCTTGTTCACACTCTGAGATAATGGGGTTGGCAAGTAAAGTCCTCATTACCTATAGCATGGAAATTTGCCCAAACCCTCACCGTATGAATAACCCTTTAGTCTTTCCGCTCACGGATGATGAAGTCACTGGTGTTACACACTGTCTCTCCATTCATGTCCCTGTATAAATATTTGCTGACACACACCATTTCATGCATTACTTAAAAATGATTGTGTTTAAAATGCCAATGTGTTTATTGAACATGTGCACTGGGTCAAGAAATCCAGCAGCGCTCTAATGTGACGTCCTTCAGAGCCCATGAAATCATGATGAGAGTCGTTTTAGTTTAGTGGAAAAATGACAGTTCTGACATAAAAGCGTAGATCCATCATGGAAACAATTTACCTAAAAGACTGACTAGTTATTTTATGAAGCAGCCGGGTCAATCCATCTTCTGAGGTAAGTTAAAGGCTACACACCGGGCTCAAAGCCACCCGCTACCTGTCACTGCCGCATAGTCACTCACTCTGTTTGCCTCTCTGTCTGTCTGTCTGTCTGTCTGTCCGTCCAACATCTTCTTTTATGTTTCACTAATCATTCTCAGACTCAAAATACTGGAACATAAATGAAAAAGATTCCAATGCAGAGCTGCTTGCAAACACTCCAAACCTGGTCAAATTATTCAGCATCTTCGATGAGAGATGATGTACAATATATATTGGTAACAGTATGAAATGTGTCCTCCAAAACAGAGATTTTTCATAACATTAGAGAATTTATGTCTTAAGGGGAAATAAGAAATAATCACAAACATATACTGCAACATGCACATGCATGCACGCAAATACAAAAAGACTGAAACAGGCAGCTCTTTTCCTAATAAGTCACCCTTGACCTTGCAGAGTTATTTCGAATGAACATAATGACTTTGTTAGCAAATTATCCCCGTATGCCTGCAAAAAATCCAGATAAGCTCCTCATGGCTGAAGCTGTCGACCATCTCAGTACACAGCTCATAAATCTGGGAGTGAAGAAAGCGCCCCCCTCGGCTGCTCTGGGTGCCCTCGACTGTTTTGTGACAGAAACTGGATCCACTCAAAGTGAGTCAGGAGACACACTGTTATCAGTGAAGGAGAGGAAATGATGGATCTTTGCTTTGTACGAGACTTTCAGTGACTTTGGGTTGGACGGGTAACCAGAGGAAACAGTTGCTTTAGAGATACTGAATGTGTAGTGGATAGATTTGTCTTTGTGCAGTTTTAAAACATAAGCTGTTTTGGAGAAAAATATGTTTTCAGTGTCATAATAAAGACAAGATTTCGTAAAAAAAAAAAAAAGGTTTGGAACTGCATGTCAGTCTCCTCTTATTCTCTTCAAAGTGTGATGGGAACAGAATCCACATTTTCTTATAATGAAGTGAAGTCGGTTTTATTTACATAGCCCTCAAATCACACACTCAAACAGCACAATAGCTTATATCTCCGACCATGCTTGAAATTTACTGTAAATGCCAATCATACCAAAACAATACCAAAGTAACACACACATGCAACAACAATAAATGCACTCGAGTGCTTAAATGAGGAGCTATGACTGCAGGTACACACTGTGCTAACAGGAGCACCGATGCACATCCCCTGACATGACCCAACCGTGGCGAGTACAAGTACAGTGAAGGGCCCTGGAATTCTGGGGTCTCATAAATAAACAAATAAACACATTTCATACACAGAGTACTTATTCTAATTACAGCCCTGGACATGTGCTGAGCAGTCTCTAATTTCTCTCCGAGCAGAGAGACTTGCGGAGCCGTCTGCGGCAGACCAGCAGTCGGCAGATGTAATTACCACATCATCTTTGGTCCCTGGTACACTGAGAGAGAGCGAAGGAGAGAGAGAGAGACAGGGAGAGAGAGACTGATCCTAGTAAACAATAATTAGGGTTGGGGATGGTGTATTGTGGGACATCGACTCGGCGGGAAAGAGTAAAGAGAGGGAAAGAAAAAGGAGAGAGGAGACAGGAAGGGATCGTAGGCACATGAAAGCCTCTGGGACAGACAGCGCCCCCCTGAGTGAGCGTTCACATTCAGGACCCGTGCGTCACAGTACAAATATGGCTGTGATTTGTTCGCAACTGTCTCAATTTTGACTCAGCCGTCATTTTTTTTGGACCACTAATTTTTAGAATATTGTAAAAATATATTTGAATAGCTCATTTTGTCTAGCAAGAAACTCCAAACAGCAAGTCTATTTAATAACAAAAAGAATATCTCGTTTAAAACAGTTCAATCAGAAAAAAACAGCAAATCATCACATTTCACATCTGGATTTTTTAAACCTGTTATTTGTGCTCGATTAATGTCCTACACATAAACGTCTGATCATCACTTTTCTTATCAATTGCTTCACAAATCATTTCAAATGGAACTGTATTATAATTACACTTCTAAATGCTCCGAAACAGATGTGAAAAACAGACCATACAGAGATAAATCAATTCCAGTTAAAGAAAATAATTAATTGGTTAAGAGACTCTTAATAAATCAAATGTGTGACAGTAGATGTATTAAGTAAGAAGTGCAATATTGTATTTTTTATCTTCTGATATATTAAAGGTGCCTGGTGAATTTTTCCTTAAAAACAAAATTCTGTTAACATTCATTCATTTTGGTTTCTCTTTGGTCAAAACACATACTGAATATGTTTTCTATCTGATAAAAGCCTTGCAGGGCAAATGTTTGTGAAAAATTGGAAAACTAATTTGTTTACATCCATGTTTGCTAGCTCGTAGTCTTCTTCTTCTTCATCCCTAGAATTTACTCCCCCAGTGCTACTTTTCTTGGCACATTATAATCAGTGGAATAGTGTGAAACCATTGGCAGGAGTGTATGTCGTGTGACTCGTGTCCTCAGTGGTGTGCATGAGATACAAACAAAACGGGAAGCCACTCATCAGAGCATCGCTTTATAGCACTCCATATTTATGCATTTATCACAACCGACTCCAACGTCAGAGTCACGCAACAGTAAATACATTAAAAACATGTTAAAAAAACAGATATTGTTACTTTTTATCTTTTGATATTACCACTAATTAAGTGACACCCTCACTAACCTGGGTAATGCAGTATTCAAGTACAGGAGTACTTGTTCGTAAATGACAGCATACTTGATGGGGCCCGTGGCTCGTTAATGCCCTGAGGCCACCAAACACTTAAAATCTGGCCATGTTTAGGTGATTTAAACAAATGTGTTCAAATTATGGTTTGAATATGTTCTGCAACTACAATCCAGTTCTCAGACAAGTGGAGTAAAAGTATAAAACTTTGACTTTGACTTTGATAAAAGAACACAAAAGTGTTTGAAAACACATGAGCAGACAATATCGTGAGTTTTTATAAAACATTAAAACAGATGTTTCAAAATACAAATTTTTACTCAAAGCATCACAGCAGTTTCTGTCTATGCCATCACACCATCCTTTGCATTTAGGGAGAGGGGAAATACCAAAAACCAGAGGCCTCACACAAAGCAACTGATGCTGGGAATTAGGAGTCATCCTCCTGTGGGGTGGGTGGGGGAAAGAGGGACAGGACTTTACGGGAAGGAATATCTCCCCATAGCAAAGAACATTATGTCTGTCTGTCTATGTGTGTGTCTGTCTGTGTTTGTGTCTGTGTGTGTGTGTGTGTGTGTGGGTGGGTGTGAGTGTGTGTGTGTGGGTTTACATGAGGCATGTGTGCTTAAAGTCAGATTTTACAAACATGCATGCGGGAATAGCATTTCGGTGATTCTTGCATTCCCGACATTCCTTCCTGTGAATTTCCAGTCAGCGTGAGGCTCACTGTTCCAGAGCTCTGACATCACAAGGGGGTTCCACTCTGCCTTCCACATTCTGCCTCCCGCTCTCTCACAATCCCACCCATATTTGGAAGTGAGAGGAAGGGAATCCCAGATGATGACTCAAAGGCTTCTGCTGCCAAGGGGAATTCTCTCCACATCTGTTTTGTGTGTGTGTGTGTGTGTGTGTGTGTGTGTGTGTGTGTGTGTGTGTGTGTGTGTGTGTGTCTGTATGTGCATGTCTATTATTAACCTGTGTCAATGTGTACTTCCTCGAGCTGAAGATGGAGTTTTCTTCTATAGGGAATTCAGAATGCTAATGTGGCTTTAACAGCTATGTGAAATAACAGCCTGTTTGTACCATGATGGAACCCTGAGTGATGTTCTCTTACTATTTATAACTCTCCCCTCTTGGCAGCCATGACAGTTTAAAAAAAAAATGCAATCTTTTGAATATGGATGCTCTTGAAATCAGATCTATTCACTTTATAAATCCAAAAGACAGACAACGAGGACGTTACAAACAGTCCCATGGTAATGCACAGCACATGATGGTGGCATGGCGGCTCAGGAGTGAGTTGATGTGTAAGCTGTAACCATTCACTGTACATTGGGTCACTAAATGAGACCAGAGCTATAGATTGAACCATGGGGTGTTCAATGTGCTCAGCCGAGTGTGACCAAGCGTCGAACAGCCTGCTGGCTGCAATAATCTCCTACCACAAGCTCAAAAGCAAATTTCATAGGAAAGCAGGAAGTAGAGACAGAAGGAGAGGACATGGCTTTGGTTGTGTTCAAATTCTCTTTGTTGGATGTTTTAGTTGATGAGGATTGGGGTTTTGAAGAGGATAGAAGGTTCTTGGACTCTAAAAGCCATATCATGCCCTAAAATTAGTCCCACTTTGTTCTCCTCTGCATGCTGGTGACAGAGGACGCAGCTCTCTGGGGTTGTCTGTGGTTCGGTGTATCAGAAAGGCCACTGTTGTTCCCCCCTGGCAGACAGAAACGCAGACGCTCCCTCAAGCAGCCCGAAAAGAAAGAAAGCTTTCATGGAATATTCTGTTTAGCTGCGCAGGCTGTTGTGTATGATACTCCCGGGACCCATAAAACAAGTAATTCACAGACAATATTTCACCCACGCTCTCTTTGCCACAGACTACAGGAACATAAATCTTACTGATTTCATGGAGGAGTTGAGACAGTGTTTAAAGGGTTTAGAGTATGTGTTGCTCAAATTTAGGAAAATGGGCCTGCAAGGCAACACTGTTTTTAAATGGACGAAAACAGAAAAGTAAGTGTTACAAGACAAAAAAAAGAACTGACATGCAGAAAAAGGTGGCAGAAAAATGAGCACGTCTGAGAAACATGAAGCCATAAGTCATCTGCATTGGCTCTAATTTTCCTCTACAACATGCTGCTCCCCCCTCATGGGACACTGTATGACGAAGTTTAAAAGCTCAGTCACCCGGCACACAAATCCCTCTCTTCTTCATTACCAAAACAAGCTAATTAAAAACCTGTAAATGAGCCGTGTTGAGGGTGTCTTTAGGAGAGAAGGAAATCAACAGCTCAAAAAAAAAAAGCAATGTCAACATATCAGAGGGTCGCCCGGACAGTTAAGCAAATTGATGACACAGCTATTGTCATCTTATGGGAATGAAAACACACGAAAGCATCCTACACGTCCTCATTTAAGCGTGCACACCAACAGTGCTGAAAAAAAAACCAAAACAAAACAAGTGACTCACTGAAAACCAACTGGGACACACACTGTCATATCCTGAGAGAGAGAGTGAGAGATGCCCTCCTCTTACTGAAGGACAGATGGATCCCCCAATCTGTTGTGTGCCAGTGTGCCAAAGGACAACTGGTCACCAAACATCCTGCACCTGAGAGTGGAGACCTTTTGGCTCTCAAAGGAGACCAAACCACATTTCACAAAAAAATGTCAGATAAGTGACAGGGAGCTTAACTGTGCAGTACAAACTAAAATGCTATCGTTCAATTATTATTAAAGCTATTGGGCGACCTCTAGCGGTCTTACTGGGGAACTGCAGGTTGACTCGACGTCACCACGGAATGTTCCACTGCATTGAAAACAGAGTGAAACAGGGTGAACCAAAAGTCTCCAAAAGTGTCTTTTTCGCTCCCTTTTGAACTTGTTTCAACGCTAGAACATTGATTCGTTTTTAAGAATAAATTACGTTCTGCTCGTTTTTATCAATACGGTGGAAAAAAACTGACAGCACAATAATAAACATCATGTTTTGTCTTGTGTTACAGCCGCAGGAAGTGGACTGCAAGAGGCGCCTTTTCTGAGCTCATGCCGTCAGTGAAAAAGTAACCATCACTCCTCCAGGCTGACGTTGTTGTGAGACTAAAAACCTTAAGTTTTTATGCCAAAACGTGGGGAAACCACGTCAACAGAAATTCATTCCGTTAAGCTAAATTATAAAACATGGCTACTAAGAAGAAGCGCACGCCAAATGTGCAGACTGACAGCTGGGTTGTCATCGCTGCAGGTAGGCAGAGCAGTTTCAGTCTGAGCTAAGCTAGCTAGCTAGCTTGCATCAGAGTCGTAGATAACAAAGTGAGATAGGCTAACTGTCATCATTTAAATTACTTGGTTTCTGAACAGTTGTAGAGTTTCTAGCCCTTATGCTTTAAGCTGCTATTTCCTCTACATGTTAGAGAAAATAGCACGTTGCCATTAAGTTAGCTTACTTTGTTATTAACATATTTGGGTTCCCTTAACGATAAAACTAACGGTGGTCATTAATGCTCTACCTGATGTTCACTGTCATGTTAACTCTCAGAATTTTTTAAAGAGCTAAACAGTGCTAATTTTCTTACAGATAATGCACGGTGATGTTTTCTAAGTATAACATACTGTTTTCTGTTGTCATCATCCTTTTGTTTTGATGTCCACAGACTCTGTCATCGACACACAGACGCACGACAGTGACCCAGCCTTTGTTAGACTGAGGAATCCCTGTACAGGTCTGTCTTCTCTTCTTCTATTGTAATTCATCTGTCTATGGCTGCAACTAAAAGTTTAAGTATCCTGTCAGAAGTTTTCGGGGGGGGGGGGCTGAAAGTAAATAGATATGATTGTAAACAGTGCTGGATTTTAAAGACTTTAAAAATCAATTCTGTAAATGTTACATGAGGTAGGAAATACATTCAACCCGTTTGTTAGACTTCAAGGATACATAGACTGTTTTAGCAATGAATACTGATTTAGTAACATAACTTTTGTTAGTTTACAAGGAACTTCGAAGGGCAACTTAAACAGATGATAAAAGTTTCTTCAGGTCAATAATTCAGATGATTTTTAGCTGCAGCCCTAAGAACATGTATTAATAAATAAAAATATGATTAAATAATTCCAGCATGTTGCCTTTGAGCGTTTACAGTCATCTGATTCAGTATCTTGTGGACAGCATTTGCAGATGTGGTAGTGAAAGTAACACAGTTTTGTTATTTTTGTATCTTGCAGATGCAGCCTCACTTTATATGCTAAGCAGTGGTGATGTACAGCTGTTTGAGGTCAAAGCCTTTGAGGAAGATTTCCACTCCTGGTTTGTTGGCCAGACTGTACAGAGAGGTTGGTCTCATTTCTCTTTACACTTTAAACTCTTAAGCAATCGAAACATAATTACTGCTGCACTGCTACCAGCTGATTGGTTGTTGAGAAAGCAGACAGGCCTTATGTTGTAACACCAGCCACTGGTGATTTTGACAGGATGAGTGCAGATGATACTGTCAGCTGGCTTGAGTGGAGCTGAGATGGCTCAATTCACGCTGCTGCAGTATTTTCCTGCAGTGTTTTAAAATGTATTTTAGTTATTGCAAATCCTTGAACAGAACAGAGCTTATGATATGTTGCATTTCTGTGAGTATTACAGGGTGACAGTCACCTTGAACCTTTGAGATAATACATTGCTCTTTAATAAAAAATGACAAACTGCATCTTCTGTGAGTATTAGATGGTAACAGTCAACTTATGCAGAAACTGTTGGCAGACTGGACAAAAAATATTTAACATAACTAGAAGAACAGTGTCCATTTTTGATGACAGCATAGAAAATGCACAGGCAAACAGCACTTAGAAAGTATAACTGCTGATGCTTTTATGACCCTGCTTATCAATGTTTAAAATGTTAATTCAGTTGTTTCAGAGTTCACATTGTTTTGTTGATGCTAAAAGTGTGTATTCAAATTTTCAGAGATGCTGCACTGTCGTTCTCTAATTTTTACTGCGTCTCGTATCAGCATTTGGCCATGTGTTAATCAGGAGTTTGCTTTTTTGTTTTTGAACAGATGGGAGACTTCTCTTTGTATCACCAATGGATCCTCTTTATCTAATTTTGCCCTATTTGATTAAATCTGGCAAAGAGGTAAGAAACAGAAATCTTTATTAACCTCACAGCTGTTGTTCCAGTGATGTTTTCATGCTGCTTGTTTTGGTTTGTCCAGCCTTGTTCTGCCAGATCAAAGGCTTTGATTCAGATTTCTAGAATCTAATTGGCTTTTTATTCACTACTTCATGCAATTTAATAACAAACTTTCTTTATAAACTAATATTTCTAGATTTACAATTAAGGAAACATGTTTAAGACTTCAGTATGATAATGAATTAATCTCCATCAGCTGTAGGAGGTTATTTAGAGTTAATTTAGAGTTAATTTTTTTCTTTATTTTTATAATTGTAATGAGAGGGTGTAGGATTACACTCTGTTCCTTGTGTTTATTGTGCAGCGTCACTACTTCTTATGTAGCTTGACATCATATTCAATCTTTTTGACTTCTTTTTTGATATCACAAAACTTTGGATATACTTTTTATGTCACTGGGGGCTAAAGGAGATAATAAATATAGCTTTGTAGCTTCAGTACTGGTGGGAACGTGTGCTAAAGGACCCAAACTGGGTTTAATTTTGCTTAAGACAACCGCGTGAAGATGGGAGAGTAGCAGCTTCAATTATTATAAAGATATAAAATGTAACTTCAGCAGTCAAAGGGAAAAACATTTTAAAAACTATATATTGAAAAAGAGGTTGACAGGTTACTTTTTTTGTATTCAAGTCAAATAGAAAAGATCCAGTACATAAGAATGTAAGACTTCTGTTAAAGATGTCAGAAGGTGTTAACTCTGCTCTGGAGTAATAACAGATGCCAAATGAACTTATTCATCAATGTCACATTATCTTCTTTATCTTTATTTGGCATTTGCTGTTCAGGCAAAGTTCCAGCCTGTGGATCAAGTCGTTATGGATGAAGAATTCCCTGCATGCACAAGACTTCTGAGCTGCACACGGTCACTGGCCTCCCTGCACCACATTGCAGAGGAGAAAGGTAATTTTTTTTATGAAGCTCGCTCACTAAACAAGGTTGAAGTTATGCTGATTCGTGTTTAAATGCTGTGTTTTACTCATCCAGAGGTGGGATCACTGAAGTTCCATCGGTACAGTCAAGAGAAGACAATGAACTGGTTGAAGAAGAAGGTACTCTTAATGAAAATTCTTACATGAAATTCAAACATCAATTTGTGTTTTCTTCAACAGTATTATGTAAAAATATTAAGAAAACTGCATTAATTGAAAATGCACAGCTGGTTTCAGACAGTGGAGCTGCATAACAGTCTCTTTGCCTGTTGAAACAGGTAGAGAGGACAGTCACTGCGCTCAAGAAAAGAAATATCTCTGTTGGAGAGGGAGTCAAATCCTCAACATACTTCAGAGTAAAGTCTGAATCAGACCACCATGAGGGTAAGTGTCTTTACCTTCAGGCCCTTTAGCTGTTTTCAGGCAAGTCTCATCTTGTAGCAGTGAAATCCAGTCCCACCTCCCTATAAAAAGACAATATTTACAGGCCTGACTTCCTGTTCCTGCAGCAGACAGGATGTTGACCAATAGATGGCAGTAATATTGCATAGTTTACATCTATGAGTTATGATCCTCAAACAATATATGCCCAACCTTATATTTCACAAAGCATGAAGAAGGAGTATCTTGCTAATTACTGTCTTTCTAATTACTGACACTGACATTCTCTCATCCGCTTGATACAGAGGACTACCTGCGCTATGCCCACGGCCTGATATCCGAGTACATCAGTGAAGACCTGAGCAAAGCCCTGCTCAAACACCTGCAGTAAGTTCAGACATGTTACACTTACAATCTCGGATCATTATCAGTGCTAAGGTGCGGTGTTGGTTACTCTATGGAGCCTCCGCTGTGACAGCAGGGTGCTGGCTCGACTATGGGAGATCAGCCAGTGTTGTTGAAGAATCACAGAGCTTGTTTATCAGATGCAAGAAGCATCACTGGGGTTTGGTTTTGTTGGCCAACTGTTGTGCTGAGTCTCAAGCTAAATACACATTCGTCGAGATGAACACTCATGCTTTATCAGTTGAGCTGTGGGTTTGCACTGACGGTATAATACACCGTTGCGAACTTTCAGTTCTTGTGTGTTCAGTGTTTTCTGTGTTCTCTGCCTCTAGAAATACCTGGTTGTTAGTGTTTGCTAAAGTGCCATGTGCTGAAAGATGTGGGTCTTTTCTGGGATCCTTATTTTTGCATCTTGGCTCTTAGTCAAACCACTACACCACTCCTTTTTTTATTCAGGAGACAATAGTTTCCATGGAAAAAGGTTGACACAGAGCCTGTCTCTTAACACCACTTATTCTAATCTATTCTACTTCACAGGTTACCAGAACTCACAAGCCCAAAGGAGACAGAACCTCCTTCCAAGGTATGTTATTGTCTCTTAGGTGTAAGTGAAGTCTGAGTAGCAGATTCGCTTCTCTTTCTGTATGCTGGCAAAACCACTGTGCATGTTTTTCTGTAGTCCTCCACCTCGCTCTAACACTGTTGCATTTGCATTCTTGTGATTGCATGTTAGGGGTTAAATCCTCACATTATGCTTGTGTGTTTTTGAATCAGCTCATCGGAATGTGCTCATCGTCACTGTGACGTGACTGTGGGTTTCTGTTGTAAAACATTTGGTGGTCTTTGTCATGAAGAGCAATTCTTTACTTCCTCGTTTGACAGAAGCGGAAACTTTCAGACAAACCAGTGGAGGCCGAAGAAGACTACACCAAATTCAACAGTGCAGACTTTGCGCGGAAAGTGAGTGTATACGGAGCAGTCTGCCTGAACAGGATAAAGGAGTCTGTGGCTGTGATTGTCAGCATTAATTTTGCCATGATGGCTGATCATATGTTTTCCTTCATTTCTGAAGCTTTTTAAGACCTTAACTGACTGAGTTGTTATTCTCGCTCTTGCTTCCTTTAAGCTCTGTCTGGGTCAAAGTGGCTTTACTTTCAGAACGTGTTTTTCTCTGCTAAATAGACAGATGTTCATCTGTAATGAACTGCCTGCTGGTTTGGTGCAAAGTTGTTGAGTCATGTCGATTTTTCTTTTCTTCATTTCAGCCACCCAAGAAAATGACAGCTGCTCAGAAAAGTCTGTCTAAGGTGGACAAGACTGGCATGAAGCCTATGTCATCCTTCTTCAGCCCCAAGGTCAAAACAGAGAAGAAATGAATGTTGTTTAGTGTCTGGTTTTGTAATAAAGAAAAGAAAATTGAGTCGACTTGATTTTCATTTTAAATGGATTGAATGAGACGAGAATGAAAAGGGAAAAGATAATAGCAAGTCATTTTGCATTATTCATTATACTGTGACCACATTAACATTTAGATTTTGCAAATCATCACCATTGCTACAATAAGGCCAGTGGTGTGTAAGCATGAAGATGGTTCAGGCTTCATTTAATATTCGACACTTTGAGAATCACAAAAGAATTTTCCCCCATTGCATCAGAAATCTGAAGTACAAGTGTGTCAGCTTCCTGTCAAAGAGTAAAGAAATATCAACACTGCTGAATATCTGAAAGGTCAAGATAGAATTTTTTTTTCTTTTTCTTAATTTAGTACATTTAGCCTTCATGTTTAACATTATTTTAACTTTGGCAATGACAAGCACAAAACCTTTTTTGAACAGGTTGTTTAACTTGAGCGTGAACCTCACCTTCACCAAATGAAACAGGTATTCATGCAGGCCTCTTAAATATGTTTACCCTTCAACCAGTCATATTTCCAGAAGGACACGTGGCATTTTACTGCAGGCTTTGATACCTTGAAGGAATGTAGTCTTGTCTGCAGATGTGAACCATGAACTGTACTAAATCTAAATTCCAAACCCTTCACAATATTGCAATTTTTCTCATTTAGCTCAGCTCAATAGCACGCTTGAAAGAGGTGCTGCAGGTCTGATTGATAGGTCAGAGTAATCTTGAGATGTCATTGGGACTAAAGGATTTTTCATTTCAAACTACTTTTATTCTGTAAAAAATCATCCAAGTTATATTTTCTCATTTAAAGGGGCATCCTATTGATATATTATTAATATAAGATCAGGGTTTTTATTAATCTTAGGTTAACAGTCAAAAAAAATCCCTGAAATATTGGATACTGGATAGGTTTTTTTCAAGTAAGATTGTTTAACTCGGTGCTGTAGGAAAATAACAGAAACAAATGGTAAAATTAACGAGAGCTGAGTTCAGTTTAGCTTTATCATTTTGATAGTCCTGTAATTTTTATGCCACTTACTATCGATGGAGTCACTAAAATAGAACAGAGATATTAGTATTATCAGTAATTTCCTGATTCCAAAAAGAATTATCATTTATTTAACTGAAACACAGATGTTTTTATTTCTAATTTTGTAACATTTATTAAAATAAAACTCTTGAGCGGGTTATATGAGCATTATTTTCCCAGATGGTTTATTAGCAGTGTGCGTCTGTGAACTAGGTGAAGCTCTACGTCAGCAGTGTGGCAGTTCAGCTGGTTTCAAATGTCTATCAAGCTTCACTGCTTTTTTAATTTGGGCTTGAAGCGCAGAGTCTGGAAGGCGCTCTCCACCACTTTGGGCAGATGGATCGGGTTCCTCTGCAGCCGCAGTCGGCTGCTCGTCGACCCGCTCTGGTTCTTCTTCTTCTTCTTGGTGCTTTCGTTGGCACAGTCCTGATTCGCTTTCTGCTTGGAGTCGTCTGTGACTCGTGGAACCCGCAAGACCCAGTTAGAGTGCAGGTCGTGTTCAGCTGAACTGGAGGCAACTGTGGGTGAGAAGAGCAAAGAGAAAGAAGCTAAAATGAGGCTGAAAACTGTTGATTTTTAATTTTTTCAAGACCAGTAGCTTTCAGTCCTGGACCTCAAGACACCAAGTCACTTTAACCTTAATCCTGCCAAATGGGGTCCCCACATACAGTCAGTCATTTTAAGGGAGATTTCCTCTTGCTAAAACTCCAGGGACGATTGATGGGCCTACATCATTATCTGTATCTTTTAAACCAACTAAATTATCTGTAGCCTCATGATTTGTCCCTGAGAAAAAAAAACCCCAACTAAAATCTGTATTAAAGAAATATATATTTATATTTATATATTTTGGTTTTACACAATATGCAAATTAACTAGCCCAGTGTTTCGTCCTTGTATGTTAAATGTGTTGTGGAACGAGGGTTAAGTAAGCAGCTGTGTTTTGAATGAGATTAAGTAGCTGCTATAACAGAAGTTGGCCTCAGTAAGCAGGAGCAATGTATTAATGAGTATGTTACAAGTGTGCTCCAACTAGACTTGACCTTTAGCCACCACATCCACCTACTGGTGCAAGATGAATATACCTTTTTCTCCAAAACACGAATTTTGACAGGTCATTGCATGAAAAACTCAGAATTACTTGAAACGCTAATAATGACTGAATTCAGCTGCATTCAGTTCAGGGCCAGCATGTACAGACTGGCTGGATAAATAAATATCATTGGTGAAAGCTGTGAATTTGTTGCAAAGACAAGCCATCATGTCAGAATGTTCATTTAAATAAAAGTAGTGAAATAACGATGGTGGCAATAATGTTCCATTACAAAGTAATATGATTAAAGGTGTAGAAATAATATGAAAGTGATTGCATCAAAAAGCGACTGAAGTAAAAAATACAGGACTTTTTACATTGTGGTATATAATACTGATACATTAATGTGAGAGCAAAATCTAACATAACTGGTTCAGTTGGAGCTACATCTTACTTTACTGCTACAAACAACAACAAGTACTTCTACAACTATAACAAGTCTTTCACTTTGAACATTTACTTAAGTATTATTATCTAAAAAATATATATTGAAAGTACCCAAAAAATCCTCATGGCAGAATGCCACCTGTCTGAGTGTTATATTAATGTATTATTTTATTCAAGTATAATTAGACCTATATCTGCTTTAATTTGAAGTTACGTTTTTGATGTAACATGGTTGTGATGGATTTATTTTATCTACCTTGTACGCTGTTAAATAGTTTATTTTGCACATAGATCTAAATCTTTATAATACCTGGAAATGGAGTGGACTAAAAGTTGAGTGGTATGTAATAAAATAACCTACTTAAATGAAGTAGAAGTACCACAGATTTATGCAACCAAGTACAATTAAAAGGAAAAAATAAAATTGAATAAAAATGAATGGAATGGTGCTCATCATGGCATTGGCCATGAGCAGCCCCATGATGATGATATGTTCATATGTTACTGATGTATGAATACATTAAGAAGTTAACAGCATTTATATGCTGCAGCTGGTTACAGGACAATTTTGTCATTTAAAATTTTACACACTTTAAACAGATCTACACAACCAGGCCTGCTCTCTAACCCGACAGTTTTAAATGTCAGACTTTGATCAAGAAGCTAGTTCAGGTTCACACTCGTCAAAAACATATTAAACCCTGTTGGGCCAAAGGAGTAATATTCAGACCAGGCCTGCATCATCATTTGACCCCGGAGAGAGGGGCCTGTTATTTCAACTTCAATTTCACAACCGATGTTGTTAAAGAGGATGTCAAACACACCTATGAAGTCCACATCTGCATGTCCATCATCCTTGTAAGGTTTACGCAGAGGCTCGCTGTCGCAGCTGGCGATGACCGAATCAAAGAAGTGCAGAGTGTCCTCCTCGTTGGGGACTGGAGGTGCAGAGGGTTTGACTCTCGATATCTGTGGTTGAAATAAAACGAGAGAGGATTTGTCTGTGGTGTCTCCTGCTTTGTGTTCTGCACAGATGATGTAATCTTACCAGTTCTTCCTTTTTAGGCTGTGGGGGCGGCGGCGGCGGCGGTGCTGGCTTCTTCTTGGAGGACACTGTGGCCTTGGTCTCGCTGCTTTTCAGGTCGCTCACACTCTTTGTGTATTGCCGTCTCAAAGCCACAAGTGCTTCCAGATACTCCAGGCAGTTCTGATTCTGAGAGTAGAGCCATATCCTGTCCTCTTGTCTCTGATAATAGTACAAGGTCGACTCAATGCTCACTGTGCTTTTGCTCCGTTTTAAAGTGGAGCCCACAGCTGTCTGAGTTCTCTCTCCCACCACCAGCATGGAGGTGCTGCGGACCAGCCTGACGGTGCAGGCGTTGTGGTAATCCTGCTCGGATCGAAACCCACCACCACCACCCCCACCCCCATCAAACCGCCCTTTGTGTCCGTTGTGATGGTTGGGACGGAAAACATTGTTAAGCTTCCTGAACATTCCTCTATGCGGAGTCTCTCAGGGCTGCACACTTGTCCTCAGTGTTTGTGAAGCATTTATCCATATTGATCTGTGAAGGCCAGACACTTATTCTCAAAACAAGCATGCAAACAAACAAACAAACAAACAAACAAACAAGCAAACAAGCAAGCTAACAAACAAAAACAAACAAAAACTCCTCAAACCCTGTCTGGAGCTGTTCACTGGGACCAATCGCTGTCCAGGGTGCTGAAATGGCCAAACTGCTCCTCTGCTGTGACCCAAAAAGCAGAAGCAGAACAGAGCCTCTCGTCCAACCTGATCTCAGCTTGTCTTTAATGTTATCGAATGTTGCTCAGCAACATTGCTGTAGCAACGGATTGGTAACTCTACACTTTGTACTACCATTACTACCGAGCAGCAGTCCTGCGTCGGATAACCTGACTCAAACCAGACTGACTGGACAAAATAAGAACAGAAAGTAATCTGTCAAACTCTGGACCTGTAGTTTATGATGCTGGTGGCCACGAACCCCCTGTTAATAAAGCACCTGTTAGACAAGACTGAAGATCTTAAATATAAATATATGATTGGTCAGACTGCAGCTGAGTTCAATTTTTTACACATTTTTATGATTTATATGAAAACTTTAATAAGATCAAAATAACTAAACCAGCTGTATTAACGTGGTGGATGTTGTAACAAACTTCAGAAGCGTTACGGTGTTGACTCATGTCTAGGTTTTCCTCAACTAATTAATAATAAATCATTTTCTCATGTTTCATGTGCTTCTATTGTCGGGCCTCCCTGCTGCGAGCCGAGGAAGTCTGAGTACAAGAGTCTTTACTGAAGCGAGTCATTTATGCAGACGGGGTAGTTTAATCTCGGAAAAATTCCCCAACACAGAAAAAGCCTGAAAGTTTCCATCACTTTCCCCAGATAACAGCTTCAGACCTCACTCTGGTTTACCTGCAGAGGAGATAAGATTTAGGTGGTTTTACGGAGGAGGGAAGAGGGAAAACAAAAGTAAAGCAAGAATGTATGAAATAAAAGCATCACTCAAAGTTTTTATGCATCATTCAGCATTTATTGAAATATGCTCGAGAGATGGTAGAGTTTCAAGGAGGAAGTTATGACTTGTTGTTGCATAACTGGGCTTAAGGTCACACTTCTGCTTTAACACACACTGAGTTAACAGGAGTAAAATACTCGTCACGAACAGGTAACTTTGTGGTGTGATCTATCAGAAAAACGAAAACAGGAATCGGCATCTGTCCAACTCTCTGTTTCCTAATTATTAAATCATATCAAAAATGACTTTCTTCTCTGCTTTGAACACCTGTTTCCTTTATAAAGACAGAAAACTTCTGCATTTTCGTTTTACTGCTTATTTTGCTTTCTTTGGAATAAAACATCTGTGTTTCACTTCATTCATTCGGCAAGAAGACAAACTAATGCAGAGGCAGACACATTCAAGGCTGTAAAATAATGTAACTTATGTTCAGTAAGCAAGAACTGGAGAGGAATATGCCTTGCCTGTCTGTTACAAATAAAAAATATATTAAAAAACTGATAAGCAAAATGATGAGTTCAAATATATGGAAAAAAAATTGGACCCAGCTGCAACATTAAGCCTGCAGAAAGAGGAAGAGACAATCTATAATATTTCCACTTCCTCTTAGGGTTGGTATAAAACAACCCTCACACATCAGTTCACTCTCCAGTCAAGTACAGACAACTGGTTGAATGTATCAATAGAAAATGTAATGATTCTGAGAAATACATTCAGCTCGGTGATAAAGACAGTTAAAAGACACTTGGAGGCAGAAACACTGTGACTAAGGTAAGAAGCTGTTTGTTTCTGATGAATATGATTTGTTATATCGATGATGGTGACATCAATTCATTGACATCACGTGTAGAACTCAAAATTAATCAAAAAAGGATCATTTCAGGGCATCTGAAACAGTCTTTAAAGAGGGATTGTTCATGTTTGCATTAAGTTTTGTGCCAACTTTATCATAAATTTTTGTGGTCTTTTTTAGCTGATTTAGATGTGTTTTTTCTTTGGCTTGTGTCCCTTTATATAAACAGAAAATGAATGAAAAAGAAGAAAACATTTATGCTAATGGTTGCACCTTCTCACATATTGAATGCTAACATTCTGCATTTTTAATGTCATTGTATGATGCAGGATTGCATTAAGAAATGCATTTGTAGCCTCCTCTGGGCTCCACATACAAAAACTGTGTGAACATACTTAAATGAGAATGTGACATAAACAGTACAATAAGCAATAAAATGCTGAGTTGGCTCACAGCTTCCTTTACCCTTGCTCTCTGTTGCAGCCATGCTTTGTGAAGGCAGATTGTTGAGCATGACCTATGGTAAACTGTGGGAGCTGGAGCCCCTCCCTCCTCAGAGCGCTCTCCAGAGTGTTTATGGGCTGCCGAGAGCAGATGCCATCCTCACGCCAGGTGCCACCAGACACGCTCCACTCGTTCATCACAGTTCCCCCGAGCAGACAGGTTGTGCAGACAACAGGGGTGCTTCAGCCGAGTTGTACATTTCTCCGCTGCAGTCCTTGAACGTCCACAGAGGCCAGCCAGGCAGACAGATCTCTCCGGAGATAAAGATCCCAGCTCAGGCTTGCTCAGGAGGTGATTCGCCTTTCTTGGTTCCCTCCTTCTGTCAGAGCATCTGTGAAAATTACAGTGACCTCCTCATTGGAGGCGACCACGTACTGCCCCTGTCAGCCAATAATGAGCTGCGGGTCTGCACTGAAGCCCAGGTCGTAGGCTCCTTCCTGGAGTCCTGTGATGTCCCCCCAGCTGTGGAGGAATCGCTCCCAAGGCGAATATCTCAAGCTGGACCCCTGCATCCACTGAGGGGGGGTTCAAATCGCTGGAGACTTGGGAGCACCCGTGATCGGAGCTTGTTCCACGAGCACGAAGGTCCATTGTCTAACTCTGTGTTAAACCACTACCTGGAGCAGAAGCTCATGGATTTGTACCAGCAGTACATGATGGAGAACATGGCCAGGGAGGGGGATTCTGAGCGAGGCCCGGTTTGCCCCCTGCTAGGCTCAGAGCTGGTCCTGACCAGCCTTGACCAGATCACTTTGCAGCTGAGTCGGGAAGGGAACCTGGAGGCCGACCTGGCCAAGGACATGGTTCTCAGCTGCCTGCTGCGGGTGGCTGGTGACATGCAGTCAAGTGAACTCAGCACTCCCTTTCTGCAGATTTCAAATGAGGCATCCAGGGAGCAGCTCACGGAGAATAAAGAGCAGTAACCACAATGTCAAGGAGCTCTCTCATCCAATACACCCTTTCATTTCATTTTTTTTTCACTCACAAAAAAGACAAATTTATAATTTCATTTACTTTTTCTTTTGAGAGCTGTTGAGGATTTGATGTCAAAAGAAAAGTCAGTGTGTAATAAGCAGGATAGTTGTTGTATTAATCATCATTTTAATATTCAGCCCTGCAGCATATGCATGCTGTTGTTGTGCCTGTGTGTTCTCACTTTCCAAAGGACGATTTAGACAGGAACTGAAAACCAAAACTGATATTTCCTCTTTTTTTTTCTTATTCCTAAAAGAACAAAACAACATCAATAACAACTTTTCCCTTCTTTTTTGCACAGCTGGTCATGTTGCTTGATAACAATTAACACTTTGTATGTTTGATTGTTATTTCTTCGTCTGACAGTTACAGAAGATTGTTGCACCCCTTTCATTTAGGAAAGAGATTAAAAAATAATACAACACTTCTGAAAATCATCTGGTTTGCCCAACTTTTGTTTGTGTCGATTGAATAAACTCAACAACTTCCACTCAAAAATGTATTTTGCTCTTGCTTCTTCAATTGGATGTTTGACCTTGACTGTGCAGAATAATGTATGTGCAGAGATTGACTCTGGAAGGTTTGTTTCATATTCAGCTGTTGTGTCTGTTGAAGTTTAACACCCGTGGGCACAAGCATGATTTTTTTTATTTTTGTGACATCAAAACTAAAGAAAATTGTGGGTCAATATGCACATTATGCATGTTCGATATGGAAACCTGAGGGTCACAAACCCGAGAAGTAGGTGCTTTTGTACATATTTTTTAATAATTTAATCTTTATTTAATCAAGCATATTCTTGAGATTAAGTTTTTTTTATGTTCAGCATATTAACATTTTTGTTGAATAATAATTGAATAAAAATTCTTTATGCTTCACATATATTTATAAAGAGTACAATGTAGTGAAGCTGGTTCTCTTTATTTAACTCATCCCTGAAGAGCACCAGAGAGCCACCATAGGATCAGCAGCTTTACACCTGTGCTGTGATTAAGGACCATGACAGAAGAATTTAGATTTATTTTTATACATATGTGCATGTTTTTGATGTTTGAGGGGAAAAAAAGCAGCTAGGGGAAACACACACAAGCACAGGGGAGAAGGCAGAAAGGCCCCAACCCAGCTGGGAATCGAACCTGGATCATGTTTACCTTGAAAAAAAAACATCATCCATCAGCATTTATGCATGTAATATAGAATTTCACAATTAAAACTGCTGCTTATACATTTGCTCAGAAATATATTCCACATTTATAAACTTGGTCATTATGTTTCTTAACAAACTTTTCTACATATGATGAAGATGTCACTGGTGACTTCATGCCAAGTCTGCAGTTTAATAAACTGTCACAAGGGGGAAGCATTATCACCTAACTTATTTACCCCACTGACTTTGACACACACCTGCTACTCATCTATAATCCATAACTCCTCTCTCCTCCTCCTCCTCCTCCCCCTCCTCACTGTCTGCCCCCCACCCTCACCCAACATCTATCCATCCAGCTAATGCTTCCTATCATCTGCACCCTGCTGCTGCTAATCTATGATGTCATGAGGTCTGGGTTGTAAATCTGCAGCAGGCAGGCGGTTGCGCACTAACACCAAAATTTAACACCCTGTTTATGATACAAGTTCCTGTGCTGTGTAAACAAAATGCAAGTTTAAGATGAGATTATCGTCGCTGTTTGATTCATTCTGAGAAAAAATATTGCTTTACCACAAATCAGAAGCTCGGCAGGGCAGCGAACTGATGGATTTACACACTACGAGCAACATGTTATTTTTCACGTTTCCCCCTATTCAAAGTGCTTTGAAAGACCCGCGACTCCATTCCAGCTCAGTGCAGCCGTGGCCTTCTGAGTCAGTGTTTGATCAGTTTCCTTGTTTCCTGTCCAAACAGAGAGCCACAGGAGGAAACTGTGTTTACCGAGCTGAGCGCCGCAGTCGGAGCCCTGTGAAGTCTCAAGGCCACAGAGACACATGTTTGGTGTTTCTGCCTCTATCCGGATTGAACATTCCAGGTACATGGTAAAGAAACCTTACAGACCTAAACAAAAACACGCTCATATATAATATGATTCACCCAATGCCAATGCCAAGCCCGGCAGTGTGAGCGTAGTCAAACAAACTGATTTCCACAGACCTTGGAAAAATGAAAAACAGACCTCTTGTTCCAGCAGACATTCAGAATTGTTTAAAAGGCTGAAGGTAAAGCTATACTACCGTCTCTCACACACAAAAGTTCTGAAAGTTTACTCACTAACCCTCAACTTCATTAAATAACACAAATTACTCACCTTCACTTATTGACAATTTGATAAATATCCCACTATGTTTTGGTTACTTGGGTGCAAATTCGACATGAATAGAAAAGCAAAGAGTTTTTTTTTTTTTAAATAATATTGTAATAAATAATTTTTCAGTAATTAGTAGTAGTTTTTCTTTCTAAGAAAAAAGTGGGACTGAGGCCAAAGAATGAAGGAGAAGCCATTAAATAAGTGCAGGGACAGCGACTGATGGCAAGAAAATAACGAATGGCAAGCTGCTGTGATTTTTTTTTTTCAAATGAAATGAAAAAAAGAAAACACACTTCTCTCATGGTCTAGCGATGAAACTAACAGGGAGGTTGAAGTGTTGGAGCGTCTTTCAGAGGTTCATAAAGTAATTTCCTTGTCACAAAGAGCTTTTACCATGGAGGGCGGTAAAGGCAAGGCCACAAGATTTCATATCAAAGCCAAGGTCCCAGATACACTCTCACTATTGTGGCTTTAATGCTCTGTAGCACTCTGTGGCTTGCCTTTATTTAAAAAGCTTTTAGTATGTGGCCTTGTTAATTGGAACAGTCATATACTGTTTACTTATATTTTTCTTACTTTCCGACTGTATGATTTAAGAACCTCTATCACAGTTTTTTTTCAAGGTCTGTTCAAAGTCAAGATCCTTTGAAGCTCTTTACCGGATTAGACATGGATACACACATACATTTTCAATGTCTTTTTATTATTGTTCATTATTTTTACTCATGAATTAGTTTTTTGCCCAGAAAGTCTGAAGTTTCTTTTATCACCACAGGGCTAAGCTGGAAGGATTAACCTCAGCACAGATGGAGTGAAATTACATAAAACATAAGTGCAAACACAAAAGAAAAGAGGTGCAAAAAGAAAACATTATACAATGCAAAACTCCAAATACAATACAATTACAAGAGATACAATATAAAGCTCACTCACACACATAAAAAAATCACATCAATAACGGCATTTCAAACTACAGAAGCTGTATTGAGGCACTTAATTCAGTAACCGTTTGTCCAGAAGCTGAACTCTCCTCTGCTAATTTCTTGGGTAGCCTTGAACGAGTTTTTTTTTTTTTTTTTTTTTTTTCAGATTACATCTGACTGAAGTGACCTAATGTCCAAGCGGCAGCATGCTGGAACATTTAATGGCATTGCTGCTCTGTATCTGGCTGATTGACACTGGGATACGTAGGTGGTGGAACGGGAGAACACACATTTCCCGGTCAGTTAGCCGCTCAAGGTTGCAGGGAGCCTGCAGTGGCGCGGGTGACCTTGGCTAAGCCGGAGCAGACAGAGGGAGACCTTGAAAGACAGCGGGGCAGCAGGATCTGGCGCTCAAAGAGCTGGGGAACATAATGTGGTAATGCATGACTATATATCACAGCACGCAGTAGCCATGTGAATGTGGAAGGTACCTGGCTGGAAAGCTGATTTTTATCCAACATGTTTATTTTTTTACTAAATATGTTTATGCTGTTTTTGCTAGTTTGAACACTGTTTAATTGTGGATCACTGACATTTTTACCTTGTTGTCCACATATACTTCTGGAGAGCTGGTAATGTATTAGTATGACATTTTTACAAAACTATATTAATACTCTTGTTTTTTCTGGACCCATTTTTGGTTGTTGGTTGTTTGTGACCTACTTTTTCTTTCATCCCTTGTTAGTGTCCCTCATTTTTATCTGTTGTGAACCAGTTCACATACTTTCATCATTTTGCAACAAAAGTGTTATATAAACCCAAACTTTCTTTGGCAGAAGATGTTTTTCATGGTAGTAGACAGTGTTATTTTTAAGACTAATCCCCGATTCTAACCGCCAGGGCCACTTACATGCCACTTAAACCAAACAATGTCGTCACTGTGCTGAGAAATCAGCACTAAGCAACAAGCTTCTTTCCAGGTGTTCCTGAACCTTTTCAGGTTGAGACCTAAAGAGAAATTTGGTGTTTCCCCAGAATCCAAACTTAGAAAAATACACCAAAAATTGCAATAACATCTAAAATTACAGGCTAATGATGAAGAACCCAAAATATTATGAATTAAAAATGTGTATTACAGCCTTGAATGTTATCATTTAACTGTAAAAGCACATCCCAACAATCATCAGATTTGATTACTTCATTTTTAAGTCACTACCTTTTCAACAACATGAAGACACAATTTTGTATTCTATTTGTGTACAATATTGCACTGGGGGGCACGAAGGGCATTTGTGCTGAACAGTAAAATAAAGCAAAATGAATTCTTTTCTTTTTTCAGTCAGGAAAATAAAAGTATGATGCATTTCACTCTGCTGTCTGATAAACACTGCCTTTATCCGATCTGCAATAAATACATAATCTTATTTCTGTTTTTATTATTGCCGTTTTTATTACATTAAGATTTTATTGTACTTGGTGCTACTATTTGAACTAACTTACCATGTTATTTGCAGCTATTTTTCTTGTCATTGTGCTGACTTGTTGCAAAAATAAATATTGTGTAGAACAATAAAGATCTGAGCTAAAATGAAAAGCTCTGGTGTTATGAGCCCCAAATTTTCTCTTTCAAGTAAAAGAGTAAAAGCTTTGAAAAAAAAACATTTTCCTCTAAACCTCCATGGAAAGCTTGGAAGAAATAGGAGACGAGCACAGGATTTTACTGTTTGATGCAGATGTTGAGCCTCTCTAATCATTTAGGTTGTGTTTGTGCTCCGTATTGCAAGTTTGACATAACATTTTCTCAAGTGGTGGAAGTTTATCCTGCTGTCTGATGCTGAAAGATGCATGAAAAGAGGGACATATGGAGCCAAGTAGCTAAGACAAGTTAGCCTTTGAAATTCAAAGGTTTTTTAGAGAAAGTTATTCTTTGTTAGCTTTGTACAAAAGAAAGCTGCAGGTACAGACTGCCCTCTGAGACGTAGTGCAGTAGAGGTGTTGTATAAAGTTGCATAAAAATAATTGTGTGGAAGTGATTGCTTAGGTTTTCAGAGGACGATGAGTAGCTTCACAGCGCTTCGAAAAAGAAGAAAGTTCAATAGTTTCAGGTTGGCATATTGAAAGATAAAAAACATTGCATTTTCAAGGCCTTACGGATCTTTAATCACACAAGTATCACAGAAGCAAAGCAAAGTCAGACAGTATGACTCACTGCCTGTCGGTAAATCTATCAACAGAAGTCTGAAAATGTGTTTTTTTTTTCCCTTGCTCAAGGTGCACGAGTCTCAAATGAAGAATACCTCATCCACAAATTTAATGATCATTTTTTTTTGGGGGGGGGTGGGAATAATAATGAGTCACCTTTTTTTTTCATTCAATGACTCCAACAAATAAGCAACAGCCAAATTTCTTCATTTCCTTTATTTTCATTTGAAATGTGTGTTTAACCGAACAATGTCATTTCCCTCACCTTGTTCTTTCCCATATGTGAGAGCCCTTCCTGTTTTCCACCCCCACCAATCCTCACCTCCTCCCTCGTCTCTTCCTGGCACGCCAACATTGTTATTAGTATCATAATTTACCTTCTTATGCAAACATGACCCTGTCCTCGATATGCTGTAAGGCAAAATATTCATACTGTAGTCACTATGAGACCAATAAAGGATGAGATAGGAGGGACATAAATTATTGCTGCACGACTACGATATTTCATAATTCACTCAGTGGCCTTTTCGCACATCGGATCACACACACACACACAAATACTGATGCATGCATGTCTTACATGTGTTTTGTGCAATGGCTACACATATGAAAAAAGGAGCATTGTTTCATGTTGTGACACATATTGGGATAAGTTAAATAGATCAGCAAGGACAAGCAAAGACAGAGAGAAAGGACAAAAGAGGGACAGAGGGAGGCGAACAGGAAATAGGAGGCAGGTGAGGCAATCTGCATTTTGATTGCCGTTGTGTCTAAATGCATCTTTACAGCATTACAGTGGAGTAAATCCTCCGTGACTGACTGGGGTCAGACGAGCAGGGCGGCGAGATGACTGGAACGAGGGTGTGTGTTGTCAAAGTGGCAGCGGTCTTAAGCAGTGAGGAAACTGAATGAAGTGAACCCATCAGAGTGGCACTGAGGGACCACTGCGCCGCACGTATTCGGTAGCACACGCACACTCATGGGTTTGACCTTGGCAGCCTCTCCCTCTTCTCCCTCTCCTCCTCCTTACAAGTTAACCCCCCCCCACACACAAACACACACACCTCGTCACCCCCCGCCCCCCACCCCCTCAGGTTCCCACTCAACCTTGGCTAATTAGCTCACGTCCCGGGGGCATATGTTCAACACACAATTTATCCACAACAAGGACATTACAACTGCAGCGTCCCGCCTCTGCACTGCCTCTCGCTCGCTCCCTTGTTTTGTTGCATTTGGTTTTGTCTGTATTTGTGTGATACAGGTGAGAGATATCCTTTAAATCAGAGTTTGTGTGTGCACTTGTTTTGTGTGTTTTTTTTCCAACTTTTAAAGCTGCTTTGATCAATATGTTTCATATTGACGCTAGATCAAATACTTACATGTATATGAAGGGGATCAATCATGCTACTCTAGCAAAACAGGTATCTGCATATAAGTAAAGAATCTGCAGACACAAGATTTTGGTATTGTATTTTTGGTTTCAGCAGTTTGAGTAAGATTGACCAATAATGATGAAGTGAGCTTTGTTTCCATACAGGTAAACAGTACACATAAGCCAAACTTCTGTCTCAGAAACAACCGACTACGGTACAGATGACAATTTAGCTTTAATTTAGCTTTAAACATTTATTTGCATTCATATGCAGATATCTGTCAAGTCAAGTTGTCGTAGAGTTCGACAGTAAAATTGTAAGTTGGAGTACTAGCAAAGGCTGGTGCGTGAAAGAGGAAGTCCATTGTCCTTTTCATAGATCCCTCAAAGATTTCCTGTTAAAATGATCACCAGACATTGGCTCAGGAGTTTCAGGACTGTACTTTTACAAACTTAAGTACAAAAAGCAAAAACAGGTCACTTTGCTCTGAGTTCCCCTCAGCTCCTCTGGTGCTTTGACGCCTTTAAGAACATTGTTTTGATTGAATGGTTTGCAAATGTTTTTTGTTTTTTTATAATAAAATTCTCTAATAAAGCTTATGTATCTCCTCAAGATTAACTTGTAAACAAGCAACTGTTTGCCAACAGTCGCACCATTATCAGCTTGAAAAGTATAAATATAATAATGTTGTGTTTCTGTTGCCCCCAAGTGATAAAAATAATTGCTAACACAGGTATAACGATTTAACAGGAGGCAATCTGTTTTCTCTTAAACATAACGAGGATAATGACAGAAAAAATCTTTTCTGCTGCGCTGTGAACATACATGCTCAAAAGAGGATGCAGTTTAAGAGTTAAAAAGCCTTGATCTTTGGAGGTCATGCTACTCCTCACATATAGCCAGGAACAACCAAATGACTGAGCAACCAGCACTGCTATTCTTAACACCCTCAACAACCTGAGCGCCTCTGAAGTGTCTGGAAACCCATCCAGTCCGGCTCTTTGATATCCTTGAGGCTGCATTCAAAGAATAGCTCCTAACTTATTATTAACAAAACATTTTAGCTGTAAGCTTTCTTTCCGACCTCAAAAACCTGCAGAGCCTCTCAACTCATCCTTAATTTAGATCTTTAAGGCCGAATTACAAACAGGCCTTGAAGTCAATGTTGCATCATTACTGTCTGTGTCAGAGTTCAAATGAGTTGTTTGATATGAGCAGAGCTGGTCTGCATGCAGCTCGCTGACTGCAGCTCAAGACACGCAAGCCATATAGCAGATCTCAGATAAGTGTGCACTGGCCAGATGATCCACAGATGAAACTCAACTCTCCCCAGACTCGACTCTGTTTGGTAAACTCTGTTTGGCTTTTACCCAAAGATTCTACTCAGTTAAATAAGAGACAAAGCTGGAGGACCTGGTTTAATTGCTGTTCATTTGACACATGTCTGAAAGAGCTGCACAATAAAAAAAAGACATATGTGACAACCTGAGAAACAGCATCAGCACGCAGGTGGTTTTTGTTGGCGGCCGGTTGCCAAGTGGTCTGGATGAACTCAAGACTCCCTTGTTTTGCTGGAGAGAAGCCCGAGGCTGCAGTCCGAGGGGCGTTTTGCCCCAGGTTGATGTCACTGCGGCTCATCACTCCCTGTATTTCATTCACTATCAGGATCTCAGTCAAAGACGGCCTCAACCAGGCCTGAAAACAATGATTTAGGGAAGTGTTCATCTTTTAATCATAGCACAAGTGTTTACAGAATGAAGACTATTTGGTTGTTTTTATTAGATTTAGTTTTCTTTTATATTAAAATTTGTGGTTTTTGGCTGCACAAATACTCAACTGAAAATAAGACAACAATATTCGTATCTCCCATTAATGCATTTTTCAAGTGAGCACACAAAGTTGGATTTCTTATTTGTCTAAATCCCTAATGAGAAACTCTGTCATCTGAGACTGTGCACATTAGAGGAAGACAGCGGTGCTCCCTTGTTCAGAAACCATCTATTTGTTGAAAAATAATCTTTTTCTGCAAAGAACATTAGTGCTCTCTCCAAAAAGGACTGATAGCAATAGTGTGATGCTGTTATTCAGCCACAAAACATCATGAAATATTTAGATTTTCAAGAGGAAATTATTTGTGTAAAATGTTCCAAAAAATGAACTTAACAGAATGTGAACAGGTTGTTTTTTAAATTTGTGCTGCAATGATATTTACTGAAGTTAGCAAGCTAACCAGCTAGCATGGGCCTGCGCAGTGCTGCAGCGATTTGTCTTTCCACTGTTCTAACAATCACCAGCTCTGGTTTTTGTAAAAAATAAACCCTTATGTAGTTGGATGGGAAAATGTCCTTGCAGGTGTTTCGTGACCATCCTCTTTCTCCTGTCCATGGTTATGCCTCCACCTGCCTCCACCTGCCTCCACCTGCCCTGTCTTGGACCTCAGAGTCAGAGTCGTGGCAGGAGCTCCTGTGAATCACTTCAGCAGTGTAGTTCCTGTCATCAAACTGGCCTCAGTTGGTTTTTGAGGCTCTCTTCAGTCCCGGTTGGTTGTTTTTCCTTGAGAAGCTGCAGTCGGGCTCTACTGCCTGCAGTATGAACACCAACACTGCCCTGGTGCTTCCAGCTTCAGGGTCAGCTAACTGCACAGCTAAGTGAGCTAACAAGCTAACGGCAGCTACCTACAGCCAAAGCAAGCTGGAGCAAAGAGTTCACCAAGCAGCAGCTTGCAGGTACTCTGGTGATATACTTTCCCTTTATCTTGCACATTTTCGCTTTAAGAACCTTTTTGTTCCTCTTTACCAACTCGTATTACAAAGCAGCTACCAAGGGTACAGAATAAATGCAGGACCTTGGCTTGAACATGCAACACTAAACCCACCAAAAAAACTAAGTTACAAATAAATAAGTGGATAACTTTCATAATGATTTTTCTCAAACCTTTCCCTCACAGGGTTAAAAACCAAAAACCAAAAATGTCAACATGAACAAAAACAGAGAACAAAGCTATGCAACATGACTCAGTACAACACATTTGATTACAACATCTCCATAACACAACCCAGCCATTTGCTGTAAAAGCAAAATCATTATCGCTTGACCTAAAAACTGGCACGTCTGCCGCTTTTTGTTTTTTATTTGCGGGATAACCTTGTATTTATGGGCTGACCTTGAACACTGTTACAAGAGGAGAAACAAACAAAGTAAAGACCAGCGTATCATCAAATGTTTACCCACATTCAATGAGAGGTTCACAGTTTCATAATGAGCAGAGCTGTGTTTGTTCAAAGGGAGGTTTGGTGCGCCTGTGAGCAGTTTCTATTAGTTGACATTGTTCTCACAATCAAAAATAAACCCAAAATAAATGCCAAAGATTATCTTTGTAGAGAGACAGGGGGGATTTGATGTTCCTGCCTCCAGCCTTATACGACCACCTGATACCACCAAACTTAGACCAAACTTAGATTATATAAAGAGCACTGAGCTTTATCTACCTCGTCTCCTAGAAATTATGTTTACATACAACTTGTTTGCAACAATAAATGTATTGAAAGAAACATAATGAAAACTTGATTGTGTTTTCTTTTGACAAAAAGAGGGAACCTTGTAAGTGAATGTGAAGTGAATAAATGTTGATACTCAACATACTGAACTGGTTGACTGCAATGATACAACATTTGTTCCTCAAAACTACAATGCCTGTTTCTATAGTTGTGTATAAAGATGGTGGGTTTTAGCCACCTTGACCACTTTACTGTGACTTTAAAACTGTTTATGGACGACAACAGTGGTTAATTTTTAAACAAAACGTATTAACAGCCCTGTGAGCCCTAGAAATTAATCACATGTTTAGTTATTACGATCAACATGGCCGCTGTGGCAGATTTTCAGTCAATCTCACAAACTCCATCATACTCACAGGAAGAGAGATTATGCATTAATCCACAGCTGAAAACAGACCCCAGTAAATTCATTATTTTTTTGTCTTAGTAAGGTTTGATAAAAAACACTGAGGGAATTAGTAAATTAGGAAATTAGTGAACCTTTTTTTAAAAAATATCAGGCTATTTATTTGTAAGATATTTGTAAAGGTTTGTGTCTTAGAGGGTGAACCAGTGTGCTTGAGGCTGTGTATCACAGACAAAGTAAAGGAGTCTGAGAGTGTTTGGAGGTTGACTAACCTTGTTTTGGTTGCAATCTTTTCATGGATCTATTGATGCTATGAAAAGTGACGTGATGTTATTCCTTAAAACGGGGGAATACAGCTGCAGTATTTTTATTAGATTGAAGATTTTTAGTTTGAAGTGAACATTTCATATGAATTTGGCAGCAACTGATAGATTATTTGAAGAAAATGATTTCTATGACCACCATTCTGTCACATTTCTTCCTTCATCCTTCTCTTTCTTTTTTAAAGTTCAATATTTCTAGTAAAAATCTGTATGGGTGGTGGACTGACTGGGCAGCATTCATATAATCTATTAGAGTTAAACCTAATTATAATTCTGTTATATCTTAAAGGTGCTATATGTAAGTTTTCATGCCGCTGAACATGGTATCTTTCTGGTAGCCGGTGGTTAAAATATACTTTCTCTGCAGTGCTCTGTCTCCGTCCTCTCTTGCTGAAATGAGGTCAGACTGGACGCTACAGTGACTCACTATTGCAGATCAGCATTAAGAGACAGGACGGCCGTTATAGAGCTGGTTATTATGCTAACGTTCGTAGAAGAAAAACGTGACGGTAGAAGAACTTTAAAAAGAGTTTATAATGATGTTGCTTTAAGTTAATGTTGCTGGAGACAGCCTTGATAAATAAAGGAGAGTTTGAACTTGCAACAGTTCTTCTATGTTAACAGTAAAAAAAACAGTAAGTAAACAGTTGTTGATACAAACAGTGGCTAGATAGCAAGAGCAAAAACTTATGCGCAGCATTTCTAATGAGAACCTTTTTTCATTTAGTTTTTAATTTGACCAATTATTTGTCATCTACTTGTTTCTTATAACCTTTAATGTGCTTTCAAGTGTCTGTGCTCTTAATGTAGCACCAATATTAATTAGTTTTTTTAATTTACAAAATAAACCAAGTCTAATTAGGTAAAAAGAAACATACATTTTCACCTCACATTCATCATGTTAAATTCAAACTTGTCTTCTTTCTTCCTCTTAAACACACAGACACATTCACGGACACGCAGACACACACACACACACACACACACACACACACACTCATACACTCACTCTGCTGTAAGTTGGTGACATGAGTCCTTGGAAAGTGCAGTATTCAATTTGTAACTATTATGGAGACAAGGACACGGTCCTTTATGTGAGCAGCCACAGAGAGAAAATGGAGGCAGTCACTATAGCAACCGCCAGAAGAGCGCCCAACAAATCAACAAACAATGCAGTACAAGACTTTTCCAGGGGAGCTATTTGATGCAAAGCCTTGAATCATACAAAGTTGTCCTCTTAAGTTTCTGAGACCTGTCTTGGAGTGTCTGTGGGTGTCTAAGCCCCAAGTGTTTGGTAAAAACCTTGTGTTTTCTTTTCTTTTCTTTCCCTTTTCTTTTTTTTTTTGCTTCCACCGTTGTGTTTCAAGGCCGACTTGGCTGAATGTGCCAAAGAGCTGTCTTGTTGGGTCACGGCAAACTCAAAGTTTCATTTGTGCAATCAGCCTTCAGGAAATGCTTACTGCTGCAAAAGCACGTAACACAACAGCACTCACTTATTAGAAGCATTTTTATGTGTGTTTTCTTGAGCAATTGACGGATGTTAAAAAAGAGTTTCAAAAAGATCAGTTGTGGAAACGGATTAAACACGGTCACATAAGAGAGCCCTTCAGTCAGCTGTGGTGACAGGTTGTGTGAAATCCATCTTCGGATGTCGGGGATTAAAGCTGACACATCTGCACCATCCTCAAACACTGAACACCAAAAGCATTGGAAATCGCTTTCAGTGGTACTTCACTGTGTCTTTCCTTCCCACTTCCCACCCTGCGTGTGCTCAGCTCTCACTTTCCCATGCCCCTTGTCCGAGTAAGTAGCGTCTTTGGTACTGACCTTGCTCTAAATTTCAGCAGTAGACACAAAGCTGCAGCGTGGCCGATGCTGTCTGACTCCCACTGTCTGGGTGTCACAGCAATTATTTTAAGAGGTGCAGATCACAGATAGACCAGTTTTTGTGTGTGTGTGTGTGTGTGTGTGTGTGTACATACACATGAACAATCGATTTGCTTTCGTTTTTCTTCTGCTTTAAAAAAAACATGCAAGCTCTTTGTGGCATTGTGTGTTCTGATGTTTCAAAGCAGAAAAGCTGTTGGCAGAAATGAGGTGGGATGAAGGGTGAAGACAGATTAGCGTTCGGTCTCCAAAATTGTAAAAGTTCATTTTTGCATCTGAATAGCTCTGGTAAATGCTAACGTGACCCAGTTGAGTCCGAGGAGTCTTTTGCGGAGCGTATTTGTAATTCTGAAATATGACAGTTTACAGGCTGTAGACAAACACAAGCAGGGTGCTGTGTTTTGTGGGAAGGTTGTTCACATCCTTTAAGTTATGGGATAGGCCTCTCCCCATGCTGAGCCAGTTTAAACTGGGCTTGGGACCAGCGGGCACTCGGCCAGAGAAGGAGTCTGCTCTATATCACAGCAAGCAGGACCTGTGAAGCTGATATCATGATTTTGGCTACTTCACTCTACGGTGTGGCTCCTTGGAAGCAATTTGTCCGGTGTTTTGATGTGAAAGCCAAACCTTCCACATATTTGATTAAAGGAGAAGGTAAGTAGTTGATTTATTTGTATATAGAAGATTTTGAGCCCAAACGTCAAAATCACTTCACAATAAAACACAAAAGAGTATTGCCACTCTCCAATCTCCTTAATTTGAACATGTTATGTGACAGCAGATCAACACTGCACCATTTCTACATTTGTTACTTCTAGAGTGCAGCTTTTACCTTACAGAGTATGTTTGTCTCCAGTAGATAGTTGTAATTATTTGTATGAGTATTACTAACAACCACTTACTGTTACATTTCCCTTTTTTCATTTAAAATAAAGCCCAACTTTTGATGATACGGCCTTCGTTTTTTCAGCAACATCCATTCATGATTTTTTTTTAAATTCAGCATTCATTTTTCCATACAGAGAGCCAAAGTCATGATGTTGTTTCCTTGTCAGCCTTTGTTCTTGTAGCTTCTTCGGCTTTGTGAAATCTCTCATTCCGCATTTCTTTTATTGGCCCCGATGGTAATGTCTTGTGTTCTTGGAGTTTATATATTGTTGAACAAATCATAGTTCACTATTTCCGTATAGAAGTCAAAACCTTTGTGATTAAAAAAAAAACATATTAAAATGGACATCACATGTATAACATATCAACTAAATTCACCAAAACTCTATTCAAGAAATATTTTTCCAGTTTTAATGTCTGTGATCTTTGCTGTCAAAAAACTGTTATAGTGTTTGTCTTCTCTGTCTGAGCTCACCACATCCCCTCAACTTGCACATGGACTTTACTCTTTTGTCTTGGCCTGCAAACTTACTTTAAAAAAAAAAACTACTGTCTTCACCAGGAGGGGAGCCACAAAAAAAAAAAAGTTGAAAATGGCTTGAGTTTTAGTTCATATTGTTGTCACAAATGTCAATAAGATTTTTTAATGAAGCTTTCTTACATCTGACAGGTCTGAAAATTCCACTTTCACCTGGCTCACTAAAGTACATTTTAATAATAGCGGTGAAGTCCATCCAAAAATGCTGGATTCAGATTATCTTTCAACGCATATTATCTCATCAAGACCAACCCAGCTGTCAACTGTAAACACACTTAACTCTGAGCTGTTTGAGCTGTGAAGTGACCGCTAATGAAAACAGAACATTTTTTTATTGCTGTGCTACACACCGGACGACTTCAGATTGAAAGATGCAATGCATCTGTCACTGCTGTGTGTGCAGTCCACGATCACTTATGAGCATGTACACATGTCAAATACAAGACAACTGATATTGTGAGAATTTGTCAGACGGTGAACCACTTTAAATATTGCAGAGAGTAATGGAATGAAAAGCAGCTTCAGTGAGCTGTTACATAAAGAACTGCAGGCTGCACACATCCAACTCCTCAGCAAAGCGACCAGCTTTACTGTAAAATGGTTTGATTGTGCTGTTTCTGCTGGGTTATGAATGTTATCAACCGCCCCAATCATCCACGTTTGGAAATCTTAAAGACCCCTTCCAACACTAATTTTTATATGTTGCAAGACATATGAGTGAAAATGGCATACCAACACATTTTCACCTTGGAACTACAGTTTACCAATGACAGAGTCCCAAACACAGATCCAGGCAGCCAGGGTTCAATACATGACAAATCTAAGCAACCAATCCCTTCAGTCTGCAGGGTGTTGGTGCAGTGACTCCAGGGGTATCACAGTCAGGTGTAGGTTAAAGAAGAGTTATGGCGAAGTTTTAATGCCTAAAGAGATACTATAAGGATGACAACTTTTAGTAGCTTAAAGTTTGGAAGGATCCACTTTTTCAGATTTTCTCCCCCTTTTTTGCCTAATGTTATTGTAGTCCTAATTTGTTTTAATCAGTTCTTTCCTGTAAAATATTTTGTAACTTTATAAAGGGTAGTGAAAAAAACCATTACCATTATTATAAACCATATATTCAGTGTATTCAGTATATACAAGTGAAACATGATATTCAAACCAAAGACTCTTGTGTTTTTAAAGATTTTCCATTCATCAGCTCAAATATTCTTGGTGAAACATACATCATTTTACACATATTTTCACCAAATAAAATTTTAAATATTTGGCATCTTTTGGACATTTTTGAATATGTTCTGATCATAAAATAAAGTCTTATTGGTCTGAACAATATTTGACTACACATCACGAGCTGGGGACCAGACAGGCTTAATGTATTAAAGACATATTTTATTTGCTCTGTCTGAGGGGAAGATGTTGGAGTGAAGAGCTACTTAAGTACATCTCGCACAAATTTGATAAATAAACAAAAGAAGCCGGGAGCAAGACAAAGAGCGACAGGGCACTGAAGCTGTCCTTTCAACTCTGTGCTTTTGCAACAATAATGGAATCTCTCCTTGAGACAGAAGGATTTTTATAACCTGCGCTGGCTGGGCCTTGAGCAGGAGAAGAGACAGGCTGGGCGAAGGCTGTTTATCCTGCGGTGTCCTTGATATAAACATGTGAAAAATCTCTGTTTTCTCTGCAGCTAAATCAATACAAAGACATTCAGCCTCTAGAACAGTGTTGTAGCACTGCTGCAAAAGTTTTTCATCCTGCTCTCTATTCATAGCAGCGTCCTTCGACGCAACAGAGCAGGGGACACTGGTCCTGCTTACTGCTCTTTCATAAATGTAGCCATGCACTCAATGTCATCCCATCTCCACACCAAAGACAACCTTCGATGAAGACCCTCGTGAGGGTTTGAGGGTATGTGTTACATGGCCTAAACCTGATGCAAAACATTTACCCAACATCTTGCTCAGTGAGGAAGGATTTGTGCTCAAAACCCTTTGTTTCATCCTCACAGTTTGGCTCATTCTGATAACTTCTTTGTCTGTTTTTTTTCCCTCCCCTCTTGTTAAACTCCTCTGTAATCACCTCTGAGCCCCCCCCCCCCCGTCCTCCCTGTCTCTCTCAGGTAGCAGCCAACCCTAACCTGTGATCCCTCTTAGGAGCAATTAAGATAAACCTCTAATTCATCTGCTTTATCCCGACCTGTCTTTCTCAGTCTCTCATTCACATGACCTCCACGCACTCCTCCCTTCCTTCAACATCCCCCCCGCACCCCCAATCCTCCTTCAGTGACAGAGGCAAGGAGAGCATTGAGTCATGACATCATAATTCACCAGCTCCTGTTTTCACGGTTAAATCAATATCAGTGTGTCCGAGTCAAGGTTGGAGGCTGGCCTTCACGGCTCAGCTCTTCCTACTTCTTTCTCATAGAAAATCATATAAATTGTCCCTAAAATAATTAAGCCTTCAGATCCGCCGCTGGCCTATATTTTGTACTGGCTCCTGTCTGATAAACAGCACTGCCAGAGAGTCAAGGTAATGCTGAGAATAGAACTGGGCTCTGATTCCTCGTCTGCCTTTTGCCTCTTTCCTCTTTTTTTTTATTCTCGGCCAACATTCAGTTGAATTAACCAGGCCTATTGATTGTTGACTGTTGCTTTTTGTACCTTTCATTTCATAGATTAGATTATTGTGGTTTCTTGAAGATGTGGTTTTCTTGCAAAAAAATGTTTCTTAATAGAGGTCTGACTTGAATAAATAAGAGCCATGCAAGGTTTGTGTGTGTTTAGGTGTGTGTGTGTGTGTGTGAGAGAAAGAGAGAGGGGGGGGGGGGGAGCAGAGGAGGTGGAGAAGGAGGAGGTGCCTGAGTCTGAGAAGGCGGAATATACAGAGAGTCTGAACAAGCACTCAAAGCTCGGGTACAGACGGGAGCTAATATAAACGTGCCGCCCTTCACTCGGGGCTATCAGAGGCTAAGAAAACAGCGCTACCTCTGTCACTGACCTCCGGCGCTTCAAAGGGGACAGCGGGACGCGCTGAGCTCCGGCCCATGTAGAGCGCTCAGCGGCCATGGCCACGCTGGAGGGCTGCAGCTGTCGGGGTGCCAGCGGCCGAAACAACAACAGCATCCTCTATAACATTTTAAAGAGTGACAGCCTCGCGACTGCCGAGGAGCAACACCAACATCCCCAACAACAACAACAACAACAACAACAACAACAACAACAACAACAACAACAACAACAGCAACTACAACAACAACAAACACTGCAACACTTGTTCCACAAGAGCTCCCCCGCCGCTGCCGCCGCCGCCGTCGCCGCCACCGCCCCAGCCTCGCTGCAGGACCTCCGGCAGCAGGCTTGCTCCTGCGGCTCGACCCGGCGCCGAGGCATCCTCCGCTCCCCGCAGGTGACATGCAAAGCCGCCTCGGCGGTTCTGGTGAAGACGCTGCGGTTCGTGAAAAACGTGCCCTGTTTTCGCGAGCTGCCGGAGGACGACCAGCTGATGTTGATCCGCAGCGGCTGGGCGTCCCTGCTCGTGCTGGGACTCGCACAAGACCGGGTGGACTTTGAGACCACGGAGACGGTGGAGCCCAGCATGCTGCAGCGCATCCTCACCGCTTTACCGGACAGGCAGAGCGAGGTGCTGGCCGGTCAGAACAGGGGGGCAGCCGGGGTCTCTGTGGTGGATATCGAAGCTATCAAAGCCTTCCTGAAGAAGTGTTGGAGTGTAGATATCAGTACGAAGGAGTACGCGTACCTGAAAGGAGCTGTGCTCTTCAACCCAGGTAGGGTTTCAATACCTGTGCACAGGTGGCACACAGACTGTGGAGCATCACTCAGGCTGGGTTGATTACAGTGCTCTTAATGATCTGCTGTCATTTTTGCACTAAAAGTTTGGCCATTTATAAAAAAGTAGAATATTTTGTGTATTTAAACAACAACAGAGTCAAACAGAGAAATCTGTATTATATAGAAGATGCCATTAACTATTTAAAGGATCTGAACAACCTCTTAATCATGTTGAGGTTAGATTTGGCTGAAAAACGGGTTTATTGCGTCCACTTACAGATGTTGCAGCGTGTTTTTATGAAAACCATTCTAAACTTTTTTCCTTTATTCCTCATTTCACTTCTCTCCCCCTCTCTCTCTCCTTTCATCCCGCCTCCTCTCGTCTCTTATCCCCAGATGTGGAGGGTTTGCGCTGCCTCCACTACATCCAGTCGCTGCGTCGGGAGGCGCACCAGGCTCTGAACGAGCACGTCAGGCTGATCCACCGGGAGGACACGACGCGCTTCGCCAAACTGCTCATAGCTCTGTCCATGCTGAGGGCCATCAACCCGCTGGTGGTCGCGCAGCTCTTCTTCAGACCCGTTATAGGGACCGTCAACATCGAGGAGGTACTCATGGAGATGTTCTACGGGAAGTAGGTCACAGTCCGCGGTGGACTGAGGTGAATTCAGCAGAGTCAGCTGCCAGAGTGAAACGCTCCAAGCTCTTTAGTTGAGAGCAGATGAAGAGGACGTTAGGGACTGAATTTACAGCTACTGTGTGTTGCAGATCTTCAAGGACTGTGAGATGACCAACACAGGCAAAGTGTATGTGTGTGTGTATGTATGAGAGAATGGGAGACTAAAGAGTGTATTAAGGGTCAAATGTGTAATAATAGAGGAAAAACACAAAGCAGCTGCTGGAATTCATAACTTATTTGTTTTTATATAAACTATTTTTCTATAATAAAAAAATACTCTCTGAACTGTTTTTTTTCTGCCATTCTTATGCCTGTGTGTGTGTGTGTGTGTGTGTGTGTCTGCGTATAGGTGTGTGTCTTTGATATCAACTCTGTTGTTACTGCCACTTTTTACTGAGACATCTGTGAAATCAGTCCCAGACAAAATCTTATGGAGGAGATAAACTGTCTCTGTGTGTGAGCAATGAAAACTACAGTGTACTTATAAATCTGACGCAAGTCACCTTGAAAAATCAGACTCCCACTGATTCATGTCAACGCCTGTTTACAGACATTTTTATTGATAAAGGTTTTATTGCGTCAATAGATTAAGATGAGTCTCAGAAAGCCACAGTTCAGTGACTCACGCTGGGTTTTCACTGTCTGGTACAGCAGGTGAGGTGGGGAGTTTAATGGTGCCACCGGTGAAATGCCCCGTCATACCACCAGAGTGCAACAGCAGACCACATGCAGCATCCGAGCAGTGCACATGCATCACTGTCTTCATCAACAGACACACACATGCAGCACACACTCCCCACACAAAGACAGGATGGGAAATCATGTAGTAAAAGTGCCTCAGGTAATGTTCTACCTGTCCTTCCAACTCTGGCCATTACAGTGTGGAATCTGGTGGATGCAGACTGAAATGCCCCTGGCAGGAAGTATCAAGAGGAAATATGGAGGAAAGACTCTCTGGAAATAGTCCCACTGAGGAAGAGTCTGCAGGCTGCACAGAAATGGAAATACAGATACTGCAGGCTTACAGCATCATCATACAGCACCATGCTCCCATCAGATCTATAGAGACGTATGATGAGACACATGTTCAACATGAGTGCCCGCCATGGACAACGAGGCAAATATTCCCTCCTGTTGCAGTTCAGTTACAGTATGACCAAATTATTTTATAAGTCCCTGAACACCAGGCTCCTGCCTCCAGCATCCGCAGTCCTCAGTCACTGTTCCAAGGCCAGATGGTCTGTACCTGTGCTCAGTCCCTACAGCTCTGTGTTGGCCAGCTCTGACAAAACAATCTGGACTGAGGTTACTTTTTTACACTTACACATGCCTCTGCTGTGGTAATGATTGGATTACACCCAAATGCAAATAAAGGAGAAGAAGTGAAAATGATTTAAATGGATGGATGGAGTAAGAAAAGTTTAGAAAACAATTGGTCTTTTGGTCAGACAGCCTCTTGACCATTAAAAAATACTATTGTTTCCTTGCAGACCCCAAAACTGGATGCATTGTCTTCATTGGCTCCCAGCAGCATTTGGAAGCAGAGGTGGTATTTTTCAAAAAATAACAAAGAAGAAGGTTTTCAGCAAGCAAAAGCCTTATTAAACTGCTCTTTGAACCAGAGTGAAAATGACCAATGAGTTTAAAAGAATGATCAGCCGCATTTCTGTGCCTGATGATACATGATGATGCATTTACCGTATTTTCCGCACTATAAGGCGCACCTAAAAGCCTTTAATTTTCTCAAAAACCGACAGTGCGCCTTATAATC
>JAQMCX010000011.1:7143899-7228073 GCA_029814765.1 Acanthurus leucopareius | reverse complement strand
TCCGATCTCGATTGAACATCCCCTGTTTTGCAGCTTATGTGGTGGTCCCCCCCCCCCACACCCTTTCATTGCTCCCCTCCTCGCTCTGGACCTTTTATCACCAGCTGCAGCCCCTTCTCCCATCATCCTAAAACCCTGTTGACATACAACATTTAGTTATCTTCCAATCTTTGAAAGCAGTGACATTACGGAAGGCCACTTCTCAACCTGCTGCACTCCTTGCAGCTGCTGCCGTCTAAATACCTGCTCCTTCAGAGAGGTGCCCAAGCAAGAAAATAGTTTCTATCACGACCAAACCACAACTGGATCCTGACAGGCTCGTTTAAGGAAAATGTCCCGGCCATACTGAAATATCAGCAGAGAGTTTGTTTACTTTTCCATCAATAGATTCAACATTGTTTTTTCATCCAGGCATGAAAGTCATTCCTGATACTTCCTGTATCTACAACAGCCTTCAGTCTGCACTCACTGAACTTAAAACTGGCAACAACTTGTTGGCTAAAGTGGTCAAAGTGGTCATTCATGATAGGTCCATTAGACAATCCCTTTCTCTCGCAAAAAGAGCTTTACAAAGTCCCCTTTTGCTATTCCCCTTCCAACTGAAGACTTGAGAAAACTGGAATGCACTCACACTACAAAATGATGGGAACTTGCTTCTGACCTTCAGCCTCTGTATCTATTCTCTACATTTATATTAACAGACCCCCAAGTTAGACTTATCTCTAGAATCTATGTCCTTGTTGTCTTTTCTGAGCTTCCTGTGGAGCTCTGAATTCCTCAGGGACATCCACTTATAATCTTTCTTTTCATCCTCAGTCATCTTCATGCTCTATCTCAGCCTGTACAAGCTGCTCACAGCTACATCAGGTATGCCACCAAGGCTTCAGCTAATGGTCCATTTTTTCTCACCAAAACAGGTAGAATAGCAACTAGATTGTTCTTTCATCCCCTTTCTCGCATCCAAGTTCAATGATTCCTCATTTAAATAAACCTTTAACTTGTTGTTGAGGCGTGGCCCTTGCTGGTGAACGTCAAGGTGTAACAAATGGGCCAAACACTGCAGCAACAACAGTATAAGAGTGACTGTATATGCCCTCACACTGCAGTACAATATGTTCCATGAACATACGCGTACAAGCATGTACACACAGGCGGTCGCAGTGCTTACTTCCTGTTGGAATGAGGTCTCGATCTGGGATGAAAAGTTTGTAGCCATAATGTTTCTCCAGGACATCAGGGAGGATTTCAAGGGCGAAGCGTTCCTCCTCCCTGGTCTCCTGACTCCACTGGTCAGGGTCAACTTTGGTGTAGGACAGGTATGCATCATAGTCTTTGTTTTCTGGAAAACAAACGAGAAACAAACAGGAGTTGGGAATGAAAAAGGTGAACTAAATGCATTGGTGTCCAGCTCAATGCACCCTTGAGACATCATAGCCTCACCGTGTAAACACATACACTCATGGAAAAAAGCATAAAGACGCCTAAATATGACTTCATACTTGATTAAAAATACCTCAGTCTAAAACCATGCAGGCATTACAGCATTTAAATAATACACAAAATGCATTTAGTTTTTCATGGAATCACAGCTCTAGTAGGTTTATTTTATCAGGAACTTCTGATCAATTCCAAAAATAAACATATCAGATAATGCTCCTCATGCTAAATCACACTTTGTAGTGATCATTTCCTCAAAGATAACCGGCTGCAAGACAAAAAACATCAATCTATGCACATGTCAGTACTTTGGATGATGTAGAATGAGACTGACTTTGGTGTTTATTTTCACTAAATAAACTGCATTAGTGTAAATATAACGCATGGAGCCTGACTTTTCACCACAGCAAAACTTTCATACATACAAGACAAAATTATGAATGAGACTTTACTTCAGTTTATCTCTTACTTTGTCTGTTCTGTATCAGTGAGTTGTTCTTATTCAAAACACCAAAGCAGTAAAAATTTCAATCACTTGTCTCCATCTCCTCTGTGTTTTTGTGTGTGAAGGCTTTCATTCCAGGTGGATGGGGTTGAGGTCCGTAATCTTTGTTGACCAGTCAGTTCTTCCACTCCAAAACTCAAAGAAACATTTTTTTTCTGAATCTAACCCTGTGCACAGCAGCACTTTCATGTTGAAACAGGAGGAATACTCCTCTAAACAACACTGATCCTTAATTTTAACAAAGTGGCCAAGATTAAAAAAAAAAAAACACACAGGAGAATTTGCACAGGGTTGTCCATTACCTTTGTCTGTCTTGTGTATGAAATAAACTGCAGTGGATTTAAAAATATCCCATCCAGGATTGAAGCAAATACCCTCTTTCCCACCTAAAACTGATTTCCCAAAAGACAGTGAAAAGAAGTGAAAAGGCAGAAAATAGAAGATGGGGGAGAAAAAAAAGCACTACTGGTGACATGTTCTGTAAGTCCTAGTCATTACGTTCTGTGGAAACTGGAGAGTGGGCCATCCAAAAAGAGAAGGGGGGCTTTTTTCATAAACTCTCTGAGGAGCACACACAGCTTTGAAACTCCCTGGAAAGGCCAGGGCCGCACTCGATACGATCCAAACATCAAACAAGGCTTTCAAATTAGCAACCAACCTTGCAAATTAACCACCTAGCAAACTTGGAAAATCAAAAACAGCTTGTATTGGCGGTCCCTGACGGTATGACTTAATCATGTGGAAGTTTGAATCAACAAAACAGTGTGTAATAGATAATTCATGCTACTGTAGAAACAATCCAGCGTTTCAGAGAGGAGCTCAGTCTTCTCAGAATTTTTGAAAAGAAAGCAGAGACAGTCAAAATACAAAGCTCAAAGAGAAAATACTGGGACACGAACAGATGAAATCTTAACTCAAGAAAAGTTAACTATCTTCAGTACGGAAAACAAAAACTTGCCCTCCAATTTTAGGCTGTTTAGGCTGTTATTTGTCGTTCGGGGAGGGAGCTTCGAGCCTGCCCGGTCCCCGTGTCCCACTATCTGGCCTTCCACAGCAGAGGGGTGGGCATCATTCTGTGACATATTGAGACTGATCTCTTTTTAAATGGGCAACAAATTGAAAATCTGTCTCCTCTGTTCCCTATGCAGCCGTTGCAGCAATGCACACACACACATACACACACACACACACAAACACACACACACACATACACACACACACACACACAATCACGTGCACCCCTTACACCAACAGTTGAGAGAAGAGAGAGGAAATAGGCTGCTGTCACTGAGATAGGACAGAAGAAGATATGTGTATATGTCATGGATAGAGACTCTGACAGAAACCACACACACACACACACACACACACACACACACAAAACCTTATGCACATGGGTAAAAAAAAACCCAGCACATATTCATATCTATGAAAACAAACCCACACAGGCTCATACACAGTCATCTGTGCTCGCTCGACATTGAATTTCAAAAAAAAAAGAAAGGTGCGGTAAAAACAGTGAGAACAAGTTGGAGGTTAAAGGGCTTCAGGCAGAAACAGAGAGAAGATTTCTTTGTGATGCTTTGTGCTTTCTTTACCTCCATCCACATCCTCGCTACCAAAGTGCCTCCTATAGAAAAGCATCAGCTCGATCTTGTAGCATTTGTAGAGGGAGATGAGGAAGATGAGTAGCAGCAGGATCGCTCCCAGCCCTCCCGCCAGCTCCACAGTGTACATGAGCTCTGCTGAGGACGACACACAACAGACCAGAGAATGTTTAAAAACTGCAGAGGAGATCATGGTTCATGTCTTATAAACGCACAAAAAAAAACAGGCTGGTGACTTATTTCTGCACCACGTTGGTTTCGTAGCTTGCCTTTTCCCTTCATCGTTCCCCTGTAGAAAAAAAATCACAGGATGAGGCACTTATAGGAGACATTTACATTTGCTGGGAGGCTTGACAATCATCAGTATTTTTCAGAGCTCAGCTCAGAGTGAAGCGGCATTAATCTTCAGGGGGAAGAGGCACGAGGCTCATTATGACTTTGGGAAAAATGAGAGGGCACAGTGCGGGGAGACACATGGGAGAAAAAAAAAGGGGAGAAAATGAAAAATTGGGTTCATTTCTTTGAAGCAGCGCAGCAATGACACGGCTCTGCACATTAGCTGTTGTCCATTGGTGTGACTGGTGACAAACCTGGACATGAGTGGACAAAACAAGAAGCTTTGGTTGACCCACACCACCTCTCTCCATCATATCTACTTCTTCTATCTCTCTCTCTCTCTATCTCTACATTCATTTCTCTTCTTCATTATTTCCTCTCCGTCTCCCCAGAGACCGAGCTCGGGGGAGGGTGAGTAATGTAGTATATGAAAGCAGCATTTACCTGGTTGGCTCAGCTCAAACGGGTTCATCTTATTTATCTGTCGCACTGCAAAGCTGCCATGGCAACCACAATGCACCCTCTTTACCAGTGATGGTCGAAGTGGGGTCCAGGACCCTCACAATGAATAATACCACTCTAATGTCTGTTTGTAGATATGAAGCTACAGCCAACATATGGTAGCTTAGCTTAGCATTCAGCCTGTAAATTGGGGTAAACAACTAGTCTGACTCTGTTCGAAGCTGACAAATTTGCCTACCTGAAGCTTTACATGTCAGATTTTATGGTTTTATGTGCCAAACTATTTCTTGACTGAGTGCAAAGACTCCAAGAAATTACTGTTTCCAGTCTTCATCCTAAGCTATGCTAACTGGTTCCTGGGGGAACGTCAATATGGTACTTTAACTTGTACTGACAGATTTGTTTTTGTAGCACATTATCACATAATCCTTGATGTTTTCTCTTGAACAGGAACTAATACTCCAAGGACAGCAGTGTTGTAATAATGCTTTTATTTAGTTAAAAGCAACCATCCTCATTCTCTAAGTCGTGTATGTTTCACCACCATCGCTTCTTTTCTTCTATCTCTTGTTCCTTTTTCAGTCTTTCTTCTTAGATGGAAGAAAAAGCAGCTTGCAGGAACATTTACAGTCCTGCTGCAGGGCAATGAAACATGAAATAAATATCAAAATAATGTTGGAGACAGAGAGAGAGCTCGACTTGAAGTCTTTCTCAGCATCCTTCTCTTTGGAAAAGCGGCTTTGACAGAGACAGTTAAATGAAGTTGTCTGGAGTCTACAAAGACCACTCACATGAAATTGGGACATCTACAAAAGACGGTCACAGAGCAAGAGATTAAAGCAGGGAGACAGTCAGATAAAGACTTAAAATGTAATTGTATGCCGAACTTATTGGCCTGTTGGGAAAAGCTGAGGACCAATTTGCTGTTTAAACAGCCATCAAATTACCTCTCTTTGCAGGGTGACAACCAGTGCATGAAAAGAGCTTCAGACAAGTCATGCTAGAAAGCCAAAATAGCTACACAGCTGCTGGAGCACATGTAGAAAGAAACAGAACAACCAAATGGAGCTTAAGAACAGATTGTTAACACAAATGCGGATGAATAAAGATTAGAAAATGTACCAGAAAGGAAGAACAAAAAGATGCTGTCAGGTCTTTAGGGGTAAGAAAGGATTTGCATAGTCTTTTATAGTGCTGTTACAACAAAATTATAATATCTGAAGTGATATCATAACAATCTGTAAAAGTCTGCAGTCAGTAAAACTGGAATGATTTTTTGGCCACTTGGGGGCAGTAAAATCAAGCCGTAAACACAACAATGATATACAGTACCAACACTTTAAAAAAGTCTATGTGGTAAACTTACTTGCAAATATTTTCTTCTTGACCAAAAAAGGAGAAATGGATCAACATCAGCATTTATTAAGATTTATGTTATTCATGGTTCACTTGTTAAATGTAAACCTAACATTTTCTGTTTTTTTGAGGTGTGCCTTTTAGTGGTTGATAGGTAGTGAAAATTGAATTTATTAGAGTTTCTACCACTGAAAGCAACTTTCTGCTGATAAGAGCAATGAAAGTGAATCCAAACAGCAAAGTTTTGGGTAAATAATGAGCTGAAAGATGCTAAAATGTTTTGTAGGGCTGAGACATACTACAGATTTGGGTGATAATACTCAACAAGTTTTTAGCTGCAAGTGACCCATTTGTATCGCATGTGGTCATTTAATGCATTACTGATATGAAAAATATTGATCAGAGCAGCTTTTAGGCCTTTAACATCAATAAGGCAGTGATTTTGCTGTCAACCCATGCCTATAACACACACAACTTGATTTTAAATTCTAGTGGAGATCCTAAAAGTCCCAAAGATACAAAATGTTTCAAGCTGAAGTATGGGGAAATGCATGAAAAAATATGCAAAAGACTTCCTGTATATTTCCATTTGATGAAATGGTGCAGGAAGGCTTTGAATATTTCATTCACCTTATAGCTTTAATGATGAGTTGGAACAAGCTGATGCAGAATATGTATGATAGTGTCAGACAGCCAGGAATTAGATAATTATTCTATATCTGTTTTAATATGTAAAAACTGGATGTTATGGGTTAATACTCAAAGTTCTAGAGGAAAATGTCCAAAAACCCCTTACCCCTCCTGAGGAGCTGGATGGTCGCTTGGCGGCGACCATTACCATTTTCTACATAACAGGAATAATTTCCAAGGTCCTCCTCCTCCAAGGAGTCAATAGTCAAGGAAATCGCCACTTCCTGCTCACCAAGATGCTCCTTAACAACCCTGCAAGACAAACAAACAAACACTCAGTTAGCAATGCTCCTGTGCAGCACCTGCTTAAGAAAACCGTAGACAGGAAGTAGCTTTTTTTAATTTAAACAAGTTCCTCTAATATGTGCTTCAAGAACATGTAATGAGTGGAAGTGAATATATTGTATGTGAAGGTGCTTTGTGATAAATCACAGATTGTATCGATGTACTGTGTTACACTTTTCAAAGGTTAGACCATAAAATGCCCGTGAGCAGCACATTTCCGCACTTCAATGAAGCACCTTTTGTGTTACTGTAAGTGCTTCACGGTATGTTAATTTTCTTTCTCTGCTCTCAAAACATATGAGAAATGAAAATCAATAAGGGCTCTTCCTCGCAGTGTACAGCGAGGGGGGGGGGATCAAATACTGGCAATCAGAAGAAAATCTTTTTATAGCAGATGCCATGGTAACGGAGAGAAGGAGAGAAAGTAATATTCCATAAAGTAAATGAGTGTCCCCCGCTGGGCTGGTTGAGCCTGATGAAGGAGGGAACGGGGAGATAATGCTCCCTCATACCTTAGACACACTACTTAGCCCACTTTTACAGCACCCTCAGCACAAACGACACTTTGGAGGAAAACAAAGAGCAAATGAGAGAGAGAGAGGGAGAGAGAGATCTCCTCTGTTTTTGTATGTGTGTGTGTATGTATCATCTACTGTATGTGTTATGAAGGAGGAGTGGGATGAGGGAAAAGAAGAGTGTGTGAGTGTGTCTTCGAGCGTGTACGGGGATAATGACTCTGAAAAGCATCTCCCCTCTCTCTCTCTCTCTCTCTCTCTCGCCTTCAAGCCGATAAACTCCACATAAGAACGGCTTGTTTGGGAGATTTGGCATCGGTAATTGAAAGTGTATCACAGGCTTTGCGCAGAGAGGCTGATGATATTTGTAGTTTCAGCTGAGTTTGTTGTTCGATGGGGTGAGGGGGATGGGTGGTGGGTGGTGGGGGTGGTGGGTGGGGTGGGGGGGCGTTGGGGATGCGCGCTTGGGAGAAGGAGGCCCGGGAATAATTCATGTCTCTCCAGGGAGTGGTGGAGTACTTTGAAGCTTCCAGTTTCACATTATCACACTGTATGAGTCAACACAGCATCGCTGCCACACGGCCCGATGAATAATGACCAACGCTGCTCAACCCGAGCCTCAAATGGAGATGATGACGACATCGGGCTGGAGCACGTGGACGACGAGGTCCAGGTGAAGCGAAGAGATACAGAATTACATAAAACAGCTGGGCTGAGGTGCAATAAACTCGTCATAAAACTGCGACCACTGCAAGATGTTACCACACTGGTGACTCCAAGTTTCAGTTTTGAAGAATTTCATGTAAATCTTTGTAAAACGCCTCTACTTTTCCATCGGGTGATTGAATTTATCGATATAAAGTTAGCCAAAAGAGTAAATCACAACTGGGTTTTTTAAACTATGGCTGCAGGCACATTTTCTCCTTCAATAATCTCTTCCTTCCTCATTAGCAAAACCTCTGTGTTTGCTCTTTCCAGATCAGTTTCTGACCTTTTCATTTATACTAAACATTTAATTCCACGTGTACCTGCAAAACGCCGACTGCAATGGGTCAATAACATATCGATCACCCTCTCTATTATGCCGAGCCGGATTAGTTTTGCTAATTTATTAATCTCTGCATGCTATGCTAATTTCTAGTCACCCGTGCTATGATCACAACAATAGCCCTATCCTGGTGGCGCAAATGAGAATTTATGAGGCTCGGGTTTCCATAGAAATGAACTCCTCCAAATCAATAGGCTCAGAGTTGGGTAAATAAATGCCTGCAGAAACTCTGAGCCCAAATGTGAGTGTTCATCTCTAGGCTCAAGTTTGGCTGTCGATGCATTAGTAATAAAGCTAAAAGTGTGTGGGTGCCAGCCTAAAGAAGAGAGGTAACCCATAGAAACATGCCCACTGTATCATCTGAAAAGGGAGACTTGGCTGCAGGGTAAACACAGATTTGTTCATGTGTGGTTCCTCTCCTCCTTTCTCTCCATTGCTGCCCGTCTTTGCGTGGTCCATTTAAAGTGAAACCAGGGCACAGGCTGCGATGTAAAAAAAGCTTATGGCAGCAGCATCGGCAACAGAGAGCAGGATGATCAAATACATTATTGATCTGCTGCATGAAATATTGCAATGAATTATTTAAAGGATAACCCCTCATTCAGTGAGTGGGGGGGGAGTCCTGGTGTCAAGGAGTGATGGAGGGAAGAGGAAGACAGAGAGAAAGATGGACAGGAGGTAAGCGTTGGTGCTTCAGATGAGATTTGTTTCTGTTGCATGTTCATCTCCGTGCACAAGCAAACAAACTATGATGCATCTTCTTTATTTTCCTCCACAGTGACTTCTACCATATTTCTTACTCTTTCCACTTCTTCCCTGTCGGCTCCCAGTCCCCCCCCCCACCCCCCCGCTCCCCATGGCCCATCTGCAAGCTGCTATAGGTGGGTGCAGCGAGGGAGATAGCGACAGTGGCGGCGGTGTGAAAAATGGCGGTTGTTAACCATCTGACAGGGCTGTCTCCCCAGAGCTGCAGCCTCTCCAAACAGCCCTAATGGGAAACATGCACACGGACCAGGGAATGGACTTGTTTAAATGTGTTACACCACGAGGAGGGAGAGACATGGAAATGGGCTTGTTTAAAATGCACTTAGAGCCCTGAAAGTAAGGCTTGTTGGGCAAATTTTACAATGTTACTCTGAAAGGAAATGAAAAGAGAGGGGGAGTTACAGAAACTGCTTTTTAGCACATTCATCCTCGATGCAGAATGTTGGAAAACACATTCAGTCCCAGCTGAAAGTTTAAAGACACCGTCTCATTCAATTTTTCTTTATTTTTTATTGTGTTCTATGTTGCAGAATAAGAATGAAGATATAAAAAGTACAAAGTAAAGTGGTATAGAAATGAGTCCTTAAACCCGGTGATGATCGAGCATGGCTGAGCCTTTGCTTCTTTTGTAATGATATAAAACAGTTTTTTTGAATAGTTTTTTGCATTGAAATAAGGTGTGTGGTTCAGACAAGCCTCAGAGACTTCTACATTTTGCTCTATGACATAAAATATGTGAGTAAATACCCCACTTTTTTTGGGTGGGGGTTAGCTCAGGTGATTTTGGAGACAAGGTCGTCTGATGCAGCGACTCATCACTCTTCGTCCTGCTAAAATGACCCTACATGGGCCGGAGTTTTGCTTTGAGGTCACTGTTCTGTCGAAAAAAACAACGATTGTCTCACAAAGCACAAGGCAGATGGGAGATCATGTCGCTACAGAGTGCTCTGGTAGTCATGCTGGTTAAGTAAAGCAAACCAGCCCCATGCAATCACGTCTCCTCCTCTCTGCGTCTCACAAGCACACAAAAATCTCAGACTATGACTCATCAGACCAAAATACACACTTCCATTGGTTTAATGTCCAGTCCTTATATTTCTACTTGGCCGAGCGATTCTCTCCTTTTTGTCGGTCTTATTGACTGGTTTCCTTGCAGCAGTTTGACCATGAAGGCCTGATTCATGTATTTTTCTCCCGAACAGATGATCTTGAGATGCTGCTTGAACTCTGTAAAGCCTTTATGTGTGTTCATCTCTGAAGTACCATTAATTGGTGGATTCGGATGCTGGGAACTGTGCTGAACTTATCCTCTGCATCAAAGTAACTCAGAGCCTTTCTTTCCTTTCCTTTCCTTGGGCGGCCCTCATGAGTTGAAACTATCTAGCACATTTCAGGGGGGCTGTTTCATTTATTTATGTATTTATTTATTAAATCTACACTAACTGTAGATGTGAACACTAACTGTGCATGACAGCTGCGACTCTTCCTGGGGTCAATTACCTTTTTTTTTTCTTCCACATAATGTTTCATTACCAGCTCACATATAACCATCTCCTCCTCTTTTGGTATTCTATGAATTTTGTGTTGCTCTTTACTGTTTTTCAGCACTACACACACTGCACAACACAACTGACAATCTCAAATGCATCACCACCCCACCCCCACAACACACACAATGGGAAAAATAATTAACATTTGACAAAGCACATCTGTTAAATAAAACCATCCTTGGTGAAGCTGGCTGAGAGTTATGCAATTCTATTGTTACTATACGCAATGTATTGAATTATCCTGTTTCCACCTGTTTGTAGGTGCACAAGGACACAGGACAGTAACAAAATTTAAATCAGGAAAAAAGAAAATGAATAAAGATTTAAATAAGCTTCAAGTCTCTTAAGACAACTGAAAACAGGAGCTGCTTTAAAGGAGGCAAATATGAATCTCTGGAAAATGGTGGCTGTAATGTTTGCAATTTGAAATTAATGGGCTAAACCATGCAAAAACCATTCGTATTGTCTTTTATTATTTTTCACTTAGTTTATCTACATATACTATTAATTCCCCATTACCACCATCTCTGTTGAAACAATTTCAATTTGTCCCCTTACTTGATGTCGCTCTCCTGGACTCTCTCTTCATCCAAGTCCTCAATGAACTTCTCTCCTTTCATCCAGTAGATGAGAGGGCTGGCATCACCGCTGTAGCCAAAAAATGCCCGGCAAGTCAGGTTCAAAGCACTTCCTGCAAAGACAGGGGATGGCATGCCGTCACACTTGATTGTCCTGTCAGCTTTTTAAAGATATGCGTTTCATGTGCACAGTCCAAAAATATTGTACCCAATCATGTCTGCAACAGCAAAATCGCTTCATGTTATTTTGTTGGTGACATGTGCATTCACAACTCTTTGAAATGTATGCATCATACACATGTAGGCCAGTGCACACTCTTGCTTGTGCGCACACACACACACACACACACACACACACACACAAGCATGCAAACTCAGCCATGCTTGGGGGATGTACAGCTGTGATTAAAAGAGACAGTCTTTCCTAGAACACAGAGTCAAGAGCAAGTGTTTTGATTTGCTCATGTGAATGTCACACACACACACACCCACACACACACACACATACAGTGTGCCGATATGAAAGCAAGTAAGCAGAAATGAACACATGAGGGCACTCAAGAGCTTCAGGAAGCCTCCCTCGAGAATCTGTCGGTGAGAGAAAAGAGGCAAAAGGAAGTGAGAGGCGACTGACACTAACATTATTTTATTTAGAGCTGCTGCTGGGTACGAAGGAAGGTCGGGTGTCAACAACTACAGTTTGCAGAGAGTTGATATGTGGAGGGACAAGTAATTGTCACTGGGGAGCCAATAGTGTCTTTGCTGTGTGAATTGATGGATTATCTCACAGGGAGGGCAATTTATAAGAGGGGAGAAAAGGTAACACCCCATGCAGAGATTAAGAAAAGGTTTCCCTTTAAATCCATTTATGTCCATTTAAACGATGCAGTGATATTATTGGAAAAAAAACAGGAGCAGGAAGTCAACAGAGAAAAAAATGTTAAGCTAATGATACATGCAGCACCGGTGTGAGCTAATAAGATTAGGCATATGGAGGGCTCTTTTCAGTGCCCATGAAGTGTGCATGTATTAGGCCAGGGAACATACAGAATGAGAATTTCCAGCATATTCTATGCAATTTGTTAATTTTGCATCCCTCTGAAGTGGCATTCTCCAAAGGCCTTGGGTGCAGCGATCACATGATGCTGCCTCTCAGTGAACCGCACAGCAACATGTAAACAACACACAGATGAGGGAGGCTCATCATGCAGCACATACTGTAAAACTGTACATTGGAGGGAACGCTCCTCCCTGAGAGAGTCACTGCTGTGCGTCTGGCTCCGAGGCATGGGATTTGGGAAGCACTGGGAGAAAGGCGCGATGGTGAAGGAGATGCTTTTCCATGTTTTCACAGCAGGATTTACAAGCAGGAGTGCTAGGCAAACTGTACTGGTATGGGGCATGTTTTCATTAATCCTGCTTAGCATGTGACAGCACCGCGGACAGCTCCCCGCAATCTGGTGCAGGAAATGGAAGGCAAACTATAGCACTTGATTACAGCCTCAAAATAACAGCTATATTTGTGTCACATCATCTTTAATACAGTCAAAACAGAATGCTTAAGTCTTTTAAACCCATTACAGTCCACTCGCAGCGCTGCATCTTTTTTTTCTAGTGGCACACGTCTTCACAGCAAAACCGAGAAGGTTATTTTTGTAAGACTGTTGGTGTTTGAACTAAGGGCATGTATCCTCTGTGCCCCTCCTGCCCACAACCCAGACACAGCTTCAAAAGATTTCAGTAGGTCAGCATCGGCACAAGGAAAGTTTTAAGGCATGTAGTGAAGGAGGATGGGAGGACACCCAGGAATGAACTGATAGTGCTGTCTGTGAGGAGCAGTGGCTGACATTTCCAAAGTTCAACAGCCACTCTCAGCTTGGTATTTGTGCACAGCCAAGCTCTACAAAGGCTTCACGCTGTACCTACAAAATAGGAGCCTCCTGCCTGTGATTACACACACACACACACACACACACACACACACACACACGAGCCCACACACACTGATTTCCGAGCAGCGGTGCTTTACTGTAAAGCCACGTTTAATAATATCTGGAGCGAAAACACAAAGTATCTCATACTGTGCAAAACACATATTGTACAACTATGGATCTCAGTGTGTGAGACAGATGCAGCACTTCCCTTCTCCTCTGTTTATAAATCCCGCCCATGCTGTTCGTTTATCCCACAGATCAATTACAACCAGGGAATGTCATGCTGCCGGCAGCTCCTGCCTGGAGAGGAAGTCTCCACTGAGCTCCCAGGGAATCACAGGAAATTGTTGAAGGCCTCATGCTGTCTTATTCTAATCCAAGTGCAGCACTCCCCAACACTCCCTGGAACGCTCTCACAGACACCTATGTTACTTTTTCAACACTTTCATTATACAGTCTGAAAGTTTTTTTTTTTAAATTTTAGATTGGCTCACGGCACCTGATTAAATTTAAGTTAAAATTCAATTAAATCACACTTAATAGCTCCTCTATGCTCCAAAAAAAGGTACATTGTATTATTTCCCATTTGAAAAAAGATCACAAGGTGCATAAGTAGTTGTTTTGGACCTTTCGATTGTACAACATCATCTTCTCTTGCAGAAGTAATTTAACCAAAATGTTTGTTTTAGGTGTTCAACTTTAACAACTTCTCGTCTGTGTTGGCATAAATGTTGAAATTTGAAAATGTATTTATTTATAATTAAAATTGATTTAGTTATTTATGAGGAGAATGAACAAAACTCAGGATTGAACACGAATGAAAACTCTTCAAACCTTGTTTTGCCAACTGCTGTTTTCAAGGTTAAAAGATAAATTATCACACAAAGACCATTCTGTGCCGTTCAAGATGGGGTTTTTTTTCAACAGTTTTACAGAAGAGCCTCTTATAATGGTGGCCTGTGGTGAAAAACATTTCTTTGTCGCTCTATTATAATTGGCCATGGGAATAAATTTGAAGCAAGACTGATTGCAACACCACATGCAGCTCTATTAACACGTCCATGGTCACATCGCATGCTCTGCCTACGTAAAACGTCCCTTCACCTCCCTCTAGAGGCCCTCCTTTTATTTTAGAACATTACAGCTTAAATAACACCTAAATTATTTGATATTGCATCCAGGTTTTCTCTCCTGGAGATAAACATGCATGTGCACATATGCATGTGACTACAGCTTTAAAATCTGCAGGCTGACAGCCAATTGAACGACTGTGTTTGGAAGGAAAACACATAAACACAGAAAAACCATATTACAACATTAGCCAGACAGAGAGCATGCACTCTTTTATATGAGGCTGGCATGACTGTGTGATTAGCCTCTAAGCCTGCAAACTTGCATTGATGTCAAGTTGGAGCGGATGGTAGGAAGACTATTAACCAGGACTGAAACAATGAGGTGAACGATTCGCACATTATGAAGTTACAGAGGAGGAGGAGCAGCTTTTTAAATCCCTCTGTTCTCTCCTGCTGTCAAACCCCACAGCAGTGTCATTACAATCATGATCTATTATTATTCTCAGAGCAGTTTGTAACTCTTGTTAACTTACAAGACAGCTATCTGTGTCGATTTCAACTGATCTTGAGGATGAATTATTACCAATCATAGATTTGTCCATTTTTAACAGTGGAGGTGGCCCAAACCCTAAACAATAGTCAATAATAGTACATGAAACGTATCAGTTCAGACAGTTTAATAACCCAAGGATAAAACATAATAGCACAGTCAGTCTTTACCATTGTAGGAGACTTTTTTCACACCTAAACTCAAACTATACAGGGAAACTTTGCAATTAGGCGATTACTATTAATCAGCTGAACACTGTATTCTCGACCAAACCTACAATTTTCTTTTGTCGAAGGAAAAAAATTCAAAGTTAGAACTTTAAAGACCTTTAATTATTTACGTAAAAAATGTATTAACTGTATAACTAAACACTATAACTAAAGCAAAACAATGTATAACTAAAGATTAAAAAGGCACAATTACAAATTTGTCTGCTACTTTAGCATCATGGATTTATCAATGCACAGAACAGTAAAGCTCCTGATAGTTCAGTGCCACATTTGGGGACATAGACTCTAACTCACACAAACTTTAGTCACGTAAAGGATCAGTGATGCAGACTAGTTTAGCATTTTCAACTTAACAACTTTGCCCCTGCATTGCTGCAAGGGGATGGAGAGGAGGAATTACAGGTTAACAAGGTGGGATGCATTTTGGTTATTTTGCATCCTTCATCCTCCTTTAAATCACCAGCTGATTAACACTGAGACGTTATTGTTTTTAAACAGGTGAGGTGGCAAAATGCACGGAAGGACCTTAGATCTGGCAGACAGTAATAAGTCCTAATGACTGAGTGCATCCATGACCACCTTAGGCACCAAAACAGAGGAAACAAACACACATCTAGAAACTGAATAATTAAAGCCTGAGGACCCGTTTTCAAAGAGAAGGACAGTAAGTTTCAGGTAAAAGCATCACAGAGGACGAAGAAAATCAAAGAAAGTAAATTATGACCTTGGGCTTTAGAGGAGCTTTTAAGAGAAAAGTATAAAAGCTTTCATTTTCTCCCTCTTTAGTATAACATGTGTTGGAAGCCATAGTCAAAGTTATAGGTTACACAATTTCAAAGAAGCAATATTAGCATAGTTTGATTCCACAGCTACATTAAAAAAACAGGAATATCAGGAGCTTCTTGGGTTTCTGATGGTCGAGTTTTTCTCTCTTCATGAGGTAATTTGCTATCCACAGATGTACACACACAGTTATACATGATTTTGGAAACATGTGGGCTATTCCAGGTTTCTAAAAAAGCCTCGGTCGAGTTTATGCCGTCAGCTCCGTAGTTCCAAAAACATAACATTAAATGTTAAACTGGTTAGTGAGTAATGAGGCTACAGTCACTGTGATGTCACACAATAGGCCATAATTGCAAATGTGGATTCCACAAGCTAATCAGTACATATTTAACTACAAATTATCTGAATATTTTGAGGCTAAGGATTTGGAGAGATTTCGACATATACTGATTACACATTATGTTCGGAAAAAAATGGAAAACATATATTTAGGGCTGCCACTGAAAATTGTTTTTCTTTATCATGCTTATAAATTAGTTTTTTCATATTCTAGGAATAGTAAGTAATCATTTGGACTATAAATATTAAAAAACAGGGAAAAAATTGCAATATCTCAACCCAGTTTCTTCTGTTTGACCGACAGTTCAAAACCCAAAATATATTAAAAAAGATAAAGAAAAGCATCAAATTCTCACAGTTTAGTAATTAAATGCTTTGTAATGCTTGGTATTAATGCCTCAAAAATGACTTAAAATGTTTCTATTATCTAATACTTTTCTCACTTTTGAACTAAAAATCAGGCTGTAAATCATCTTTGAGAATTGAATATTTTATTACAACAATAAAAAGATTATTTTTAACTGCTGTAATTATAATTTTATTGCGATACTATGTTATTATTTGATATTTTTACCATGTCAACTCTGCAGTATAAATATATATGTGGCAGCCCATTTTAAAGTAGAAAGCACATCATCAGCTCAACAAATATCGACACAACATGCCCCTAAAACATTGTTAACAAAGCTGTCTAATCTAAACAGGACTTGGGCCTCCAGAAATGCAGGTTTACATTACATTAGAAAGGTTCCTCCCTGCTCTTCTCCCGGTGGATTAATATGTTACCAGTCTTTTGGTAAAAACAGTCCATCACTGTATCATTTTTTGAAGTTCACGAATAAATGTACCATTACAAGACTTGGCAAGATTTGGTGTGAAAAATATCCCCCGCTGACTGAATGTGCGCCTTGTACAGCACGAGAGCATGATTAAGTGTTTTCATGAGTGTGTGCTTCTTTATAAGTGCACATCTTTGTGTGCTGTTTCTGCCTTCACGCATGCGTGGGTGTGGAACAAATCCATGTAATCTGAGTGATTGACATACTCCCCCCGGCTGAGAGTTGGTCACAGCGCCTGATGGAAATGAGATTTGAGATCCACCCATTCTTTTCTCTCTGCCCAGCGTCTCTTAGAGTCTTACAGACTTCCACACAGACTGATTAGGACTTAAACTCAAGCTAAAGAGGAGCACTTAGTGGAGAACAGCATCATTTGAAAGGTGGAGCTGCACACAGTTCTATTCTGGCTCCCACAACCTGATTTTCTCAGAAAAGGTTTCTTTCATTGGTCTGTCTCAAGAGGCCAAGACTGGAGTTTCCATATTCTAAAACAAATGTGTATATGTTCCTTTAGTCCTTATGTTTTAATCAAGTTCTCATTTTGTAAGCGTTTAGCAACACATCTTCATGAGTCACACAGAAGTGCTGTCAAATTGTCATGGGATCTGAATCCTGGGGAAGACAAAATCAGCGATTTGACATTTTTAGGGAAATATGTTCATCTTCTTTCCCGCTGAGAGTTAGAAAAAAATATCTCTCTCATGTCTATGTGGTAAATATGAAGCTGCAGCTAGCAGCTCGTTAGCTTAACTTACCATAAAGACATGAAATAGCAGCCTCTCAGGCAGCCATAAAGGTTGTCAAAGCAGCATATTACGACCCATATTTATGTTAATGTAAGGTGGCGACCCCTTTTGGCAGTAGTAATTATGACAAGATCAAAGAAAGAGCTCAGGTTATAGAGTGTAACATATGAAAGAGGTGGGTTGGACGGATGAGTCAAACGGACCTGGACTTGGACCGTGTCCTGTTTGAATCACTGACAATCAACCTGTTCAGTGGTTCAGTTATGGGGACGTGTTGGAAAAAAGAAAAGAGGAATCAATCTACCAGCACCTCTAAAGTTCACTATTTAATGTTGTTTCTCCTTTGTTTGGGTGCAGTGACTTCCTGGAGTTTTGTCATCACTTGCTAAGAACTCAACAGAAACTCACTTTTCATGGAGGAGAAAGTCATTTTATATACTCTGTTTCTGTGCAGGACTTTGGCACACATTAAAACAACTTTAATTTTTAAGCATTAGTGTCATATCAACCTTCTCTTCTTGCCAATTAACAAGTTTTCCAAAGTGTCAAACAATTTCTCTAAACAGCATCTAAGCAAAGATCCAAATTTTACTTTAGCTCGTCTTCTGCTGTTTAAATATTCAGCTTACTGCAGTGATGTCATGATGTGTCTGCACACCGTGACCTCGCTGTCGGGTGTGGTCGATGTAATCCAGTTTTTTAAAAACAGAGAGGGCAGTGAACCTCCGCTTGTCAGATTGGAACTAAATTACACTTTAAAGCGACAAGCTGGCCATTATACTCCATTAAATTAATTAAGCAGACGCTCACGTCCAAAGGGACCTACAATAACAGAATGAATGTGCTTTCTAAATGCACTTACAATAAGTGCATTCAAGCCCAATAAGGATATAAGCAGAAAACCAAATCACGCCTTCAAAAAGAATCATAAAGAAGCCCTTTACTAGAAAATACTTTCAGCAACAAAATCTTGTGGAAACAGAAGCAGACCCTGAAGCAGGGCTGGTCTTTTGCTCTCTTTGTCGCACGACCAAATAAATGAACGAATAAATAAATGAACAAGTGAGACTGAGTGAGAATGGTGATCGGATTTAGACAGACTGTAAAATGATGTGTGCTGCACAGGGGCATGAATTTAATTTACATCAACCCTCGATGCATGTTTAGCTGATTTCACAGTATTTGGGATAATTTGACTTCACAGAGCTGGCAGTGGGATTCAGGCAGAGGAATACTTTCCAAGCTAAAGGAGAGGAAAACAAACCTTGCACAGAAAACACTCTGCAGATGCCGTCCAAAATTCAGCGCAGATGCACGGCGGACACAGTGAGATTGACAGATACGCAGTGAGAGGGGCAGATGAATGAACAGACAGGCGGAAAAAAAAGAAACAATAAAAACCAAGCACATACAAACATGATTATAAACCGACAGACACACACCATGCATGCACACCATGTCATTTCTGTCTCTTCTGTCTCATTTCTCTCTCCTGAATAAGCCCCTTGTCTTTCACATGCCAGTGCTTGAAGCAGAGTTGGTTCGGGTGTTTTTTCTCTGTGTGACAGCCACCACCATCTTTTATTTGTAGAATAAAAAAACAATCTGGAGTGCTTTTTAAATAAGTCATGGTTTGATGTTTCGTAACACACTCTGATCTCCAGCACAACCCAGTGTTCTCTTACTGCTCTATTTTTCAAGGCAGGGTGAAGCTTTGCACAAGAAGTGATAGCACATGTTGGTGTTTTTCTCACCCTGAAGAGCACTTTGCTCATTTGTTTGATTTTCTTTGCCCTGCACAAGTGGGAGGAGAGGTGCAGTGAGTTAGGAGCTCCATTTAAACAAAGTATGTTGGAAGTGCTGGTGTTTTGGTGAATCATTATCAAGGTATCTATTCAGCTGTTATTAAACTATAATTCATTTTAGAGAGGTTCATCATACCACATATGCTTCCTAATTTCATTAAAGATACCCTCTCTTTATGGTAATTACAGTCCGGACACTCTGTAACATTTATGCACATTGAGTTTGTGCTGCTGTAATGAAATCATACACAACAAATCACCAGGCTGCTGCTAAATAAGCTCATCCTGGCTACACTGAGTGTTTTTTTTTTTTTTAGCAAATTATGAAATGCAGAAGATGTTGTGAGTCTGGGGAAACATGCAATCATTTAACGATGGTTTAAAAAGTGGGTGAGACACAGTAAAGCAAAGGTCCTCCCCCAGAAAAAAAAGGATTTGAATATCATTTTGTGCGTTTCTACATGCTTTTATATATATATCACCCTCGCTACTTAAAGGCAAAACATCATGATTAAGACGGCTGTCATGCTCAGTTCAATCATTCTGCCATTGAAGTGGCATCAGAAAAAGACATCTCACTCACTGTGTGTTTAAGCCCTGAGTGAACATCACATGCTGTGGTAATCACTCAGAGTTGTTAGCCAAGATCATTGTAAGTGAATGTCGTCTTGTATTTTTATTATAAATTGTTTATTATGAGGATACATTTTGATTTTAACATCACTGTAACTCAAAAAACAAAAAATAAAATGTTAAAATTTAATAAATATTGTGCAGCCACCATCTCATTATCTTTAATGTAACAGAATATCTTACTTTTATTTAGTCGACTTAATTTAAATTTAAAGATGGTAGAAAATAGTAATTAGTCAATTATAGAGATTAATTTGATTTATCACACTTTTATGACAAATTTTAGAATATTCAATGCTAGAGAACCAAAAAAAAATTGGGTGGACACACACACACGTGGTTAGACATTTAAAAACATTTAAAAATAATCAGCCTTGGATTTAATTTTTTTAAGACAGAAAAAGTGTTTACCACAAACCACAAAAAAAGGTTTGGAATGCTTATAAACACATTGCCTTATCCTTTCTCATTAAAAAAAATAAAAGATGATCACAGTGCAAATATATTTAGTTTTTAAAAGTAGAACTGCTGGACTCCATCTTCTCTAAAGTTCATTCTGAGTGTACGAGCACTGGAGATGCCAAGTTTTTGACTTATGTTTGTGTGATTTGATATTTGGGCCATGATGATTGGCTCCCACTCTGGTTGTGATGTCACATAATCTTGTGCATATGTGTGTGTGTGTGTCTCAAACCCACAGTGCAGTAGACAAATGAGGTAACAGCCTTCTCTCAACACACTGCTCATCAGGCTGCACAGTCAAGGTCAAACAAGCAAAGAAAGCAAACATAAGAAATATCAATTATTGAGGTTTACTTAAAAATAAAAAGGCATGTACTCTACCCTGAAAAAGGCTTTCTAATTTTGTGTGAAATTGTGCTTTGTTTGACCTTGTTTTTGCAACCATTAAACCAAGTATTTCATAACTAGTGTTTGGCAAAATCTAACAGAAAAGAGTCTGTGCAGTAGTGATCGATGGATGAAGGTGTGGTATCGACATCCCACTCATACGGCCCCCCCGACTCAGCCTCAGGTTAAAGGTAGTTGTCAATCATTCCACATCTATGTTTTTATGATCAAATTAATAACTAATACAAAACTTAACAGAAAAAATGAACACTTGAACATACACCAGGGTGATAAGATCTACCTTACACGACAGAAACTGTTTTTGAGGAACATTTTATTTAAACCTATTAAATGTCAGCATACGATGAGTTAAAAGCTGTAAAGTTAAAGCAGCATTGCTTTTAGTTTAAGGTTATAAAATGAGATTTTAAATGCCCAGTGTGTTGGATTTAGTGGCATGTAGTGATAAGGTTGCACACATTGCAGGTAATTGAACATTCCTCCACACACCCTCCCCTTCCAAACATGCATGAGAACCTACGCTGGTCTTTTATCTCAGGAAAAATGGGAAATGACATAATTAGAGCCCGTGCTTGGTTTTTCCTTTCTGAGCTTCTGTAGAAACACTGTGGACTCCATGAAGGAGGACACACACCCTCTGTAGGCTGATTGTAAGGTAATGAAAGTACAATAATTCTTATTTTTTAAATGATTCTACATCAATGAAAACAAATGTATATTCCATCTCTGCCATAATCTATGAAGAGATATTAAACCTAAAACATGAAAATGAGAGATTTCTTATTCTCCCTCTTTCTCTTCATGATTTGAAAGAAAAACTCTCCATCTGAAGTGAAAAATGACAAAACTCTAGTTAACGTACAAGGCTTTCACACAGAACAGCATTGTTCTAAAGCACTGCTTTTCAACAGACTTTAATTTCAGAGTTTGGGTATTTTAAGAATTAATTAAAATGGCTGAGCAGATTCTGCTTGTGTGTGCATATGTAGTGTATGTGTGTGTCTGTGTGGGAGAGGGAGAAAGAGATATTGTGTTTGTGAAGATTTCCTGTGGATATCGCTGCAGGAGAATCTGAAGTTCTGTCAGTCATGATGCTTCCCCCACAAGGTGTGAAACAAGCATAAAAAATGGTGCACATGGTACCGTGTAATCCTTTTTCTACACACAGGAAGGATGTGGAGCAAACAAGACAAGCAATAAATAGACAAGTGTGGCTTTGAACAACACTTAAAGGATATTTTCACGATATATTTCAAACTATCCTTAAAATTTGTGCTTTGTGGTATGTTATGGATTGCTTTCAATATATTACCTTCATGCCAGAAGCTGTGTGTGTGTGTTTGATGAAGGTAGCAGAGGGGGATGCATTCATCTGAGTGGTTAAAAATGGATGGATCACAATGGAAAGCGGCAGTGGAGAAAATCCCTAGTGCATGTTGCGTATTGTACATACACTTTTCTCTATGCTCTCTTATGTTAACTACACACAACCTCGAATTCACCCCACAATCACAGATTGGCACACTTTTCATAATGTACATATCCTCTTCTGGAGCGAGAGAGTGAGATGAGTTGGGGGAAGGCAGAGCGAGAAAAGACGACGGACGGCAGCAAGAAAAAAAAAAAAAAAAAGACTCCTTGAAATTCTTGATCCAGTCCCCAGCGCTTAAATATCTGATCCTGCTTCTTCATCCAGCCTCATCTCTCAATGTAAGAGGATGCATCAACGGAGAGCTGTGCTCCCTGTTTTCTGCTTGTATCAGGAGTGGGGTGTTGAGCTCAGAAAAAAAAAAGTCCAAATCTGTCTGTCAACATTCCTTTTCTTTAGCTGCTTGCAGGTTGCCATGACGACGGCTACTGTGCTGGATGGGAGCAGCTCTGCAGGCTCCGTCAGGACAGGAAATAAATACGGGTCCTGTGCCACATGAGGACCACTGTAGATTTTTGCTGGCAAATCAATGGCAAATCAGCAATCAAAGAAGGGGCAAATCTAAAAAAAAATCCTGGGGGCACAAAACTAGAAAATACTTGTTTTATCAAGCAGCTTTTGAAAGCTTTTGAGAGCAGCTTAAGCCCAGTCGTATGTGAAAATGTGGCTTTTTGTTTATGACATAGCGGTGAGCTGATGTGGAAGAACAACAATAGGCTGAACTGATTACTTTTTACTCTGCAATGCAGGGAAGTGCAGGTCGGTGTTCGGTGGTGGTGGTGGTGGTGGTGGTGCTGGAGGTGAGGGGACGGGGGCATGTTGGGGGTATGAAAAGTACAGTGAACGACGAGTACACCGGAGGATTTGGGCAGCATAAGTGGAGGCATGAGTAAGGGCAATGAGAACATGAAAGAGCTGGGAGCCACCCCCCTCCACAACCTCAGCCTCTCTTCTGTTCTAATATCGTCTCCTCTCCAGAGACAAGCCCTTAATTACCATTACAAGCCTGAGAGCTTTTAACGGAGGAGAATCCAGCTTCTTTTTCCTCTCTGTCGCTCCTTCTCCCCAGTTTGTACCGTGGCCCCTGATGATCCATTGGGGAAATGTCAGCCTTTAATTACCGGTAAAAATTATGGCCTTTGCAAACAGGTAGTTGGTGCCCTCGCCGTCATCTCCCCTTTTCGTCTGCTAATCGTCCCTTTTTGATGACATAATAGGTGCTCTGTCCGGGGCGGCGGAGGACAGAGGCCCATTATGCCATGAGAGGCACTGTGGGGGTTTATGTGATGATGAACTAAATAAACGCTCTATATTTCTGGCAATTTCATAGTGACTGAAGGGGTCAGCTGACAATTGCCACTGCCCCACCTCTTCCTCTAAACTCAGCATTGTCTCTGTACTGTATGTGTGACACTGTGCACCATGGGAAAAAAAAGTCTTTAACACACTCCAGATGACCCATGTTGTGAACCCTTGCCTTTCTTGTAAGTGGGACACTTAGTGCTTTTGTGTTGCTCTCTTACAAAGAGTCTTTGTCTCTTACGTCTTAGCATCCCTGCAGGCTTAACATCCTCCCTGTCCTTTATTTCTCATTGATTTTTACACCAGAGGGTCTAAAATCTCCTACATTGGCCAAAATCAGACCAAAAAAAATATTTTTTCACTCAATAACACTGGAAATCATTCTCCTACAGCTGGGGCAGAATTTTTTGACCAAGAAAATATTTAGCAAACGACACTTTAATTTATACCTGTGATCATGAAAATGACAGATACAAAAGGGGAGGACAAGAAGTGAGTGAACATTTCAACGAAAAGACAAGAGCAGACGTGCAGAGTGTAAGAGAGAGGGAGCTGTAACTGGCTTGTGTCCACGGGGCTGGAGGCCAATTAAATGGTGTGATTTGAACGCTTGACGAGGAACATCACTTTAACGAACCCCCCTCCCCCCCAAACGAGGTCTGACTGCAGGCGCTGACCCACTGACCAGAAAGTCAACTGAGGCCAAACTTTCTCAATCAAAACCAGAGCTCACTTAATCAAGAACAGGTCATACCAACCCAGACCAGACCATCAGCTAATAACCAACGAATCACTGTGGACTTAATCATGCAGTTGTGTCATCTCACTTCTGTCAACAGGGAGACCCCTTGTTCCTCATTAAAGCAACTTTACGAAACCACGATGAGAAGCAGTGCCTGAGAGGATTTGTGCAATCAATTTTAGTTTCAGAGAAATAAAGAAAGAACATTATGATCACATTATTATGTCTTTTGCGTGAAGTTTTTTTCTAAACAACTTTTATCCAGACAATGTGAGTCATGAGCAAATATCATAAATTGCTTAAGATGTTGATACAAAAATACCAGTGCAGAACAGACACGATCAGCATCACACTATAGGTGACGTAGCTTGGAGTTTAGCGGAGCAAGCTGAGGTGCTAATGAGACAGGAGAAGCACCATAAAAACCCCTGCTGTGGTCAGTGCAAGACAAATACAAAGCAGTTCAATAAGTAATACTGCTGGGACCTCACCACGCGGGTGGAGCAAAGAGAGGCCTTGCTAATCACACCTCAGCGTAAAATCTGGCCTGAATCTGAGTCCTGGATGAAACGCCCAGGAGCTCATATGAAGTACAGTGAGTTCAACTTCCCAAAGTCCCCCAGGCTTCACATCTGGGTGGAAACTCTCCCTTAGGACCCATGATGTCACCGGGTCAATAAGCCTGGACACAATAAGTGTGATTATATTACTGGAATTTTATTAGTAACAAGTTATATTACTCCATTACTGTTGGAAAGTACTATATTACTGTAATATTTTACTTTTGTGATACGTTACCCCCAAAACTGATCCTAATATTTGCTATAATATATGTTTACAATTATCTTTTGCCAAATTTATTCTTCCCCCTTAATTAGAGGTGTTGTTCAGCTTCCTGTATACAGGAACTGTGAAATTACATGCAAACAAAGGGCAGACGAGTTGATTGTAACAGAGGATCGGAGATGCAGTTTAGTTTAAGTGCTTCACTGATAAACAGTATGATGGCTGCACAGAGAAACAGAGGATGGTTGCAGTGGGAAGGCATGAATGTTCAAGTATGAAACTCTATAACAATTACACTTATTAACCAGATCAAAGTTGCCGTTTGTGTTTCTAATGGAAAACCCAACACTTCACAGCAAGAGAGAGACATTAAAAAAGAAATATGGTGCATTTTAACCGATGTGGACTGCAAGACATTCAGGCCTCATTTAAAAACATGAAGATACATTACTCTAATTTGCTGTTTAATAACGACAAGACTTGTTCGTGCCATTCGTACCTTAATGTAATAATTTTATGCACAAATTGTGATTTTATTTTATTTTTTTGCGCACCCTCTGGAGCTTTACACATACTCTGCTACGCACACACGCCGTCTTGAGAATAGCAGATCTAAGGAATTAATTTACTCTTTCTCTTTCATCTCCTTCCTCCATGCAAAGAGATCACATAGCTTCACTTTCCTGAAGACAGAGACCTTCTGTATCTTTTCTTTATCCTCGAGATATGTCGCCCCTCCGCTTTGCAGCAAACCTTTTTGTGAGTGTTCGTCTACTTATTTCCTCCAACCGAAGCTTGGGTTTATCTTCCGAGCGTCCTCACCTCGTCCTATTTTTCTCCTCATCACCTGCCTTCTTTCTCTGTTTCACCTCTCACCGCAAATACACACATGTGCACGCACACACATACACACACACACACACCCTTTCAGCCCTCCTCCTTTCTAAAACACAAAGGGGTGCCCACCTCCTCTCACCTCCCACACCTCCGCCTCTTATCGCACCTCCAGCTCGCTGTCCTTGCTCTCACCCTCTGGTGGTGGAACCCGACCCTCGAAATCTCAAAGCATCGAATCAGATACTTTCAACTGAGGCCTTGACAGACACACAGAGGCCTCACCAACTCTCCGCCCAGACTGTCTTTTTTTTCTCTCCTCTGGTCTCACACTTCTCTCTTACACTCTCTCCCTTTCATCTCTTTCTCTCCCCCTGTTTCAATTTCTGCTCGTTCCCCTCCACCCAAAATCCAAATAAAAGCATGTCCACCAAGTTCAGAGACTTTTGAGTGGAGGTGAGGACTGAGCTCCAGACGCAGGAGGCCTACGTGTTGATAAATCTAAAACAAGGCTGACAGATGACATGTGCTGAATGGGCTGGAGACACTGGGACAAGGACTCTGGGGAAAACAGAAATGTTTACACACTAACAGAGGCTGATGATGTCCCCTGGTACTTGCCAGGCACTGGGATAATTTCACTCTGCAAAATACCTGTGGGAACTGCACGGAGCTGCTTCTTAAGACGACTTTCAGCCAATCAGAGCGGCGACAAGGGAGCACACTAGGACGTTAATTACTGTGATGCTTTCCTGTGAGAGGCAGGCTGTGTTTGATTTCTGTGTGTATTTGCCAGCGTGTGTCTACATGCAGAATATATATATATATGTATATGTTCAATCATGCCTGAGGGAGAGTTCAGCATCAATCAGTGCCTTCTCATCTCAAAAATAGATTAAATAAGCTACACTAATTCATAAAAAGATGAAGAAATCACTCATTTTTCCTCAAGTACGTCACTTTGACCATCATCAAAAGTTCTGCTCCCTTTTTACTGTAATGACATCACATGCTCTCTGGCATAAATCTAATGGAGCTTTGTGTCCTTGCCAAGAACCTATTTTTAAGACATCAAAATGTAATATATCATATCCAATTTTTTATCATTTTCCTTTTGCCACCGAGGACAAAAAAACTTAAAAAGAATACAGCGGGGATCTGGTTTCTATAGTAACAGAAAAGTTCACTTTGCCTTCGGGCTAATCCACGAGCAGAGACAACAAGACTTTCAATTATCACCAGAATGTGAAGATTGTGTGCACGTATGAGTGCACACACAGATGCAAATACACAATGTGTTTGACTGCAAATTAAGCCAGCTGGTTAAGCTAACTAAACAGTAGGCTGAATGTGTCCAGCTGCTCACGCACACTCCTGTAACTGTGTGTGTTTTGCACTGTTTGAAATACGCAGTGTGCGACATGAACATATACAAACGTTTATTTTTTTGTTAAAAGCAGGATGATGTCACGTCCTGCGTTCGTTGCGGTCAGTCAGATGTTTCTTGATTTTAAAGCCTCAAACTATGTTGAATGACTTTCATGTGTGTTGCTCCAGTGTTTAACGGTTTCTCACCTTAAGAATAATTAACATATTGTTTATCAATGACCTGGGTGTTACACACTATTAGCTTAATTGTAAAATTAACTGGACAGTTTTTTTTAAATGTCAAAAACCGTTATTTTTTAATTTTTCCCCCAATGTTTTCAATTTTTGGTCATTTTCTATTTAGCTTTCTTGACTTTTTCAATACTTGCATTTTTATCTTTTTTAATTTCTTTGACTACATTTGATATTATTGTTATTTGTTTTCCATCATATCATCAAGGCAAATTCCTTGCATATGAACCTTTGTGGTAAGAAATTTAATTCTTATTATGATTTGATTCTAATTAGGATTTGAAAAAGGAGCTGTTTGTTACTACTCCCTTTATTTAAAAGCTTATAATTAATTCAATACACATCTCTGCAAAAAGGTTGACCGTATATTTATTCATTTTTATTTCTGACAACACTTGCCTGAATGGGTTTTAATATTAAAAAACACTATTAATTTAATTATTTTATTGTGAGTCTATCTTTTGTCATATTAAATTTAATATACTTTATCATCATTGAACATCGGAGACACTAGAAGGGGTAAGTTTGCAGATTTCAGCAGCGAGTGTATGATGTGTGTGTTTGACTGAACTGTGACTGAGTTTCTTAAAAAATGGTTGAGGTTTTGGACAGAAACTGAGTCACCACTTTCCATTTGAAGGGTTAAATAAGTGTAATGAGAAGCTCAAAGTTAATCTATTCTATTCAAATGTTAAAATCCCGCAACTGTGCCCTCTTTGCCCATCTTCAGAGAACATGAACGCACAATGCTGAAACACACACACACACACACACACACACACACACACACATATCCACTAACTTACAGTATCACGGAACACAATCTAAAAGTGATGAATAAGGGCCATTTCATCACTAAACTATACAGTGGCCTGGATTTATCTGTGGTCGGTTGGGCTCAGATAAAGTGTGAGTGATTATTCTCTGTGTGACAACAGAAGCTCTGCCTTATGGTGGACTCTAATTGATTCCATAAAGAGACAGGTATTACCAGAGAGGCAGCATGGTAATTTATTTTGAAGACAAGTGGCCCTGAGACACACTCGGAAATGCACACAGCCAGCAGTCATGAATGTGTGTGTGAGTTTGTGTGTTTGCTCCTAAATATGCATGTTTTCCTGAGTCACATTTTAACTAATTTGTGTCCAAATGACGCAGGTTGAACCCCTTCACATAAAAAAAAAAAAAAAAAAGAAAAAAAAAAAGATCGGTGTGGCGTTCAGTGTTGCTGTCGCTCTTGTGATATCCTTGGATGCATAAAAGAGGATGAAGTGCCATTTGAAACATGTGGGTGATTTCTTGAGTTGCCGTGTGCTTGTGCTTTCACGTGTGTGTGTGTGCATTAGTAGGTTGGGATTATAGATCCGACAACTTTAAATGACCTTCAGGCAGGAATGATTCAGCGAGCACAGAAAATCTGGTGAAAACTCTCTTCAAGTCTCGCCTACAAACATACTTGTAAAATCCCCTGTCAAGTAAACTCTACCTACCTTTGCTCCTCCAAGGTAAACACTTAACAGCAATAAAGGATTCTGTTTATCGTTAAACAAACCTTACAATTACTCAGGACAGGAAAAGAGCTGAAAGTGTGCGACACTTTTGCCTTTATCAAAAAAAAAAAAAAAGAAGCAGCTTCTGTGACTTGAATGTTGCACTTGGCCACACAGGGATACTGATCATAGTTCAACGATTGCTCAGCTCTTGATATATAATAGAGAAAATAGTTTCAATATTAAAATGTACTATGAAATGTATTTTACTGTAAGTGAAGATCCCTACTGATATCAAGCTGTAAAAAGCAAACAGCTGAGGTTTTTATAAAGTAAATGTGCACCCTGATTTCCAGCAGTCAACCTGTGTTTCCACCAAAGTCTCCTGAAAACATGCTGAGCAGAACAAAAGAAACAAACACATCATTAAAGTTGTTAATTTTAGAATGACCTGAGCGGTTTGAGGGGAGAGAGACAACTTGCCTCATATTTGGTGCACATTAAAATGCCTGTACACTGATAAATTTTACACAAATACAGACTGTGCGATCACACACTGGCTTCTGAAACAAGTCCACATAAAAAAAAGACAGAAAAAAAGGATTCTGTGTGCCGTTTATTTGTCACTGAATGCCCAATTTATTAAAGAATTAAGGAATGAATCATCCCAAATATTACATCCTGGATTAAAAAAAGATCTTTTATATACAAGTTCAATGTTCTCTTTTCTAACTATGTTCTAATTTCTCCTCCAGACCGTTTTTAAAATATTTAAAAATACTCTGCTATGATTAATCCTTTGTTAAACATGTTTTCCTACATAAAGAGTGGGAAAAAAAGAAAAAAAAAGGCTTGAAGCACATCTGCTCTTTCTCCCTCATTGAGAAATTCTGTATGTATCAATCATCCAGCACTGCTGCTTGTGCTCGGCTGACAAGTGAAAGAGCAGTGCAAATCAAGATGGCTGACGGTAAGAGTCAGAGGAATCATCAGAGAGATTCAGCCGTACATGCTGAGCCTCAGTCAGACCCCAGACTCAGATTAAGAATCTGTTGTGCACCAAAATCAATGACTAGCTGACGTAATTAGCATCTTTTCTTTTTTTTTATTTGTGTGTTAGCTTGTAACTGACAGTGGCTGTCACACTATCAGCAGCTATACTCATGCAAACTCTCACTCTGTGCTGACAAGTCTGTCCGGCACTGGAGAAATTCACGTTTCTTTGCCTGTGATTGGCTTTCAAATGAGTGACATACCAAGTCTGGCTTTCCCACTATATGTTTAAATCTCACATCCTAAGGAAATGAACAGACAGCTCCAACCAGATGGGATGTGAGAACACTTCGATACTGACATACTCTGCTCAGATACAAGGCAGTATGGACAAGTTCTGACGTTTTTGAGGACTTAAATGTAAGAAAAACTCTTATTATGAGTGGAGGGGATTTTGAAGATTATATGATTGCTGAGGTTGGACCATCACTTTTGAAATGGCTACAAGATCCGTAGAAACGAAAGCCTCCACAGTCTGTAGAGTCGCACGATGCACCAAACACACCCCCTTTAATGGGAACACATGCAGAGCTTGAGGAAGAGAGTCTGTCTTTACAATCCACTGTCGTGTTACTCTCCATCTCTGATGTGAGTTTTAGGTTTTTTAGGAGCCAGCTCGCACTGAGAAAGTCTGGCTCTGTCTAACTTGCTTCACAGTGTCATCAAAACTACTCTGAACACACTTTTACAGCCTGTTACAGACACACATGATGGTCTTTATGGTGTGAGGTGTCAATGAAACTTTGAATTTATAAGAATTTTGCACAAATTTATTTGATTTATATCATTAAAGTATGAGATTTTTCTTATAAAGTTCAGACAAACACAGAACTTACCACTGTTCTACATTACATATGCACAGTGTATTTTTTTGTGTGTAAGTTGAATCTCTACTTAACAGATAGAAACTGTTTCTTCACCTGCTGATTTTAAGATTTTCAGGTTTTTGGGAAACACTGAATCTAAAATTTCCTACTAATTTCCTTTAAGGTTAGTTGATTTTGACGATAAGAGTAGGTATTAATTGGAGGGGAAAACAGACAACATTCTGGGGCAGCTGATGGAAAATTGACTCAAAGATTCTCATTGGAAGTTTGACACTTTGCCACTGCATTGCAGATCTACTTCAATTTGATGGATGGCCAACAGTACCTACAGTATTCATGAGCACACACAGTTGTTTACAGTGGTGTGGGAGCCAAACAGGAGAAGATGAATGAAAAATGAAGGCAGAGCCAGAGAGGAAGCATCTAGATTAGATCAGACATGGCCGACCTGCAGCTGATGAGCAGCGTGCAGGAGACGTGTGTGTGCCGAGGGTGATGTGTGTGTGTGTGTGTGTGTACGAAGAGGGTTTCACCGAATGCACGATCAACCTGTGACTCATTCATACTGTATGAAGCTGCTGTCAAAGGTTAATCTGTGCTGTCACCATTAGCAAAGGACTTCACTTTTGTCACAATGCCAGCGTGTCCCATTGTTTCTTGTTGCCTTTTCTCTCTGCCATGTACCCAACACACCCCCCCCACCTGCACAGTAACAGCGTGTCAGCCCAGTGCCTTAAAACTTTATTTTACGGGCTGGTCAAAGTCATGGTTTTGGATTAAAGTTTTGTTTTACTGAGCCTTTACATCCGAATAACACAAAATAATGTAGTTATCACATATAAGTAAGTTCCCATTTGAACTTCATGTTGCTTCCCCACATGATTTTTGTCCATCTGTCTTACTTTTGTAGGGATTTAGTCACTTTTTAAACACTTTATTTTATTTCTTTTTGCCAAACCAATCTCTAAGTGCTACAGTTGAAGTCTCTTAGTCATTATTCACTGAAAAATAAACTACATCTGTTTCGATCTCCCGTTTTATCCTAAAATTAATTAAAACTTTCTTTTTGCCAAACTAGAGATGGTGATTATCTGGGCAGAGGTTCAAGGCTAACTAACATTCAACTAAAGCAGTTTTGGTGGGTTTTACTTAGCTCCTGTTGACTTTGAATAAAGTGTGTTTTTCACTGAGTTAACAAGGCAATCATGCTTGTCTTCTTTTGGTGAAAGAAAGATATTTGAGTTTAGTTTGATGAGGAAAACTGGTATAAGAATAATATTTGAAATTTCACCCATTTCTCCGGGACATTGACATCTTCAGGGACATGTGGACTGACACCAATTATTTCTAGTGGAAAGTGCCTCTGACTTTTTCTCTTCTAGGACACCAGACTCACATCCTGCATGCCACATGGGTCAGGCTGGAGGTTACAGGGCGACGCAACCCAGATGAAATGTACTTGATGAGAATGGGAGGCTGTTCAGAGAGGAAGCAGTGGTAAATAGAGACAATGGAGAGAGAGAGAGAGAGGACGGATTGCTGTTTTGTTTAATATTTCAGTGAATGTTTTTATAGTTGTTGTTTTTTTCTGGGGCTTTTGTGCCTTTATTAGATAGGACAGCTGGAGATATGACAGGAAATGGGAGAGAGAGAGAGGGGGGAACAACATGCAGCCAATAGCCACCGGGTGGAATCGAACACAGGGTCGCTGCAGTGAGGACACAACCTCTGTACATGGGAGGCCCACTCTACTAACTGAGCTATGGAGCACTCTGTGTTAAAAGTAAAGGAGGAAATAGGAAGGCATAATGCAAGATATAGAATGATGGGTAGATGGGTTTTTATAAAAGATGTCTGTCAAAATATCGATAAATTAAATCACTTTCCATCACTCACAGTGATTTCTGTTCAGGAAAGTGAGGCAGTGTCTGCACAGCGTTTTAGTTTGGAAGGAGGGTCACAAATTGGAGTTACCACTCAGAAAGTTCACATAAAGACTAGTTATCCTAAAGCTAAAGTCTATTTTTATTGGATTGCTGGAAAGTTCCATCTCTGAAACTTTAGCAAAGCAGTTTTTTTTAGATATATGTTTTTAAAATCAACAGAAATGACGACAAGAAGTTTCAAACCCTGGATGAAAAAAACATAACTTTCTCCTTTTTAGCTTTGAGTGGGACAGCAGTTCAGTGTTTTCATTATTTCTAACAAACCATCTGCTGCGAGCTCACACCCACAACAAATGAAATCTAAGTGAAAGATTCATGACAGAGCCCCACACTGAAAAACTGTTTGCTAAACTTTGTAATTACAACAAGATGTTGCGCTATCAAATCTTCTATCACACAAATGACAACTGGAGGCGTTTTCGTCTTAGAAAACCTGCGACTATGTCAAAGATCAAAGGGTGTACCATCACTGAGAGAAGAAACAGGTGAAAAGTGCCGTGAAGCAGGATCTCGCTTAGATAAAAATGGCTGGAGGCGCTACTGTTGTGTGATGTGGAGAACAAAAAATCCTCTGCTTGTTTGTCTGTATTTCGGGTTTCTTTGATCGATCTTGCTCCGGCTAAAAAAAAAAAAAACCAAAAAACTCTTTGGTCCTCGAACTGGTGGCAGGGCCATTGGTGCTTAAATGCAAATGGCCTTGAGCAACCGGGGGAAAAAAAAAAAAAAAAAAAATCAAGGAAATTTAAATAAAGTTCCTCTGAAGTTCCATATCAACCATCCAATGTCACTCTGGTGCAGGAAATTTCACAGGTACCTCTCTCTCGTTCAACACAGGACTCAAGATGCAAATGAGTCCTCGGTGTGCAGCTCCAAAAAAAAAAGAAAAAAAAAGGCTGGCAGGGGGGCTCAGCTTAAAAAGCCCACCAGAAAACACACATACAACAAACATGCGAGAGCTGACACATAAAAGCTGACTTTCTTCTCCCACATTATTCAGTCTTTTGCTTCTACCACTCACACTCTCCCACTCCTATTTTCCTTCCTCTTTCCCATCCTATTAGCTGCAGGCATTTAGTCTGTGTGGAATCTTGCCGCAGTACTCTCTCAGAATGCTAATATGCTGGGCTGATGTGGGTCAGGACTTAATCCTGTAGAAATGATTATCGCTGCACGGCTGGAACTTCTCCTGTAGGATATCATTACCATTCTGTACTTCTTCACTGCACTGCACTATCATTCCCACCAACACAACCACATCTCTCCAGAGAAACTGGCACAATCCAGATTAGAATAATATATAACATGAAGTACCCAACTGGGAAACATGTTTGTCGTTTGTGTATTCAGCATGCAGACATGTGGACGTTTTCATGTGGGCATGTACTTTATATACAACATGCGTGGAAGAAAATTCGACAAAATATGCAGCTGATTGCCCCTTAAAATATTCAGCCAAAGGACCCACCAATGCAAGTTGCAATAAAGTGCTTGTGGAGAACTCAGATGTCCAGCTTATAGAGCATTTATGTGAAATTTCAAACTGAGCAAAGTGTTTTTTCCTTAAAAAAAACATGCAACAGCTCATTATCCTTTGATCAATTTGAGTATCATATGATTTGACCCCTTCAGTATGCTTGCTGACTGCCTCTCCCATCATGATAACAACTCAAAAATCAATTTAAATTGTTTTTAACACCATGTTGCTAATTAATTCAGGAAAGGAATGCTCCCTTTTTTAAGAATATCATACGATTTAAGCCAGAGCTCTACTTTTAGCTGTACTTGTGCCAGCTAGACCTTTTCTTCAGTGTTAACAGTGAATCCAGACAAAAGGCAGATGGTGCCCAGTAAGTATAACAACCATATGGCATTCATCAGCTCACAGTGACACTTCCCTGCATAAATGAAGGTTAAAAACAAGGAAGCCTGGATTTGTTCAGGTAATGTTAGCTAAGTCCACTCGCCTCAAATCCTGCCTTTCGGCCAGTCTCACTGTGATGTCTGAGGTTTTAAACATGCACTAAAATGTGACACAACTCAAAGATTAGTCCTTAAACACAACGGATGAATTATTCAGGAGGAATATTTACTGCTTCATGTTTTTACAGGAGGAGCTACAGGATGTGACTACAGACGAAAAGGCGAGGACTGAAATTAGCTAAATGGATAATCCATTTAACAATAACAATTATTCTCTAATCAAGCATGGAAATACTTGTGTGTTATTGCTTGTGCGTTTCTTTGTGTGTGCAAGGGAGTGTGTGCAAGCTGTTAATTCATATAGGTGAAAAGCCAAGCTACCTGCAGAGCATGGGGAATCTGGGTAATGGAAAAGTTATTTGTTCCACAAATGGAGTTAAAGCCAAAAGGGAATACTGCTGTTGTGTTGAAAATAACATGAGCGCATGCCTGAATAACCACACACAGGAGAAGAGAGAGCCTGATGGAGGGGAAACACGGGATTAGACTGCAAGATGCTGATGGAAAGCTGAAACATATTATACTACACATTTATAATTATTATTAATATTATTATACCTATTTTCTCTTCTTTCTCTAACCAGCCACTGAACTTGAACTGCAACCATAAAGCCTGACCTTCCATGCAAGAGATATAGTATGCACGCTCTTGAAATAATTCAGTATAATCACGGGGAGTGAGTAGGATGCTTAAAGGGGATAACACATAATTATTTTCAATTCACAAACAAAACGTAACAAAAGAAAACATGAATGTTTGACAAGTCCAAGTTCATTTCAGTGCTGTGAGACAAAAAAAGGTTGATACATTTGCCTCAGATGAGGGTTGTGCATGAAAGTATATATGATGAGTACTTATTCACCACTTCACCTTCTGAATTGTACGCAAAGGGAATCATGAAAAAAGGGAGCTGGAGAGAGAAAATAGTAGCAGAGGTCCAAAACTAATGGACGACAAAGAATGTGATGAGGAGGAACACCAGAAAAGAGTGAAAGTGACAGATTACTTGTGAAACAAGGCGTGATATGGAGGGCCTGTTCTGCTGAGGAGAACAAGAGATGAGGTCAGAGGAGTCCTTGCAAGCTTGGCTACACTTTAACATACGTAAAGGTGACTAATTTTCTCATTTTCCAGCTGAGGACAAAGAGTTGTAATGGCTCTCTCTGGCTGAACTCTGTGATGGAGCTCCACATTATGCTCCACTCGATCCACAGCTGTTCTCAGTCTGCCTCACTCTTAAAGGTCACGCAGGAAACTGCCAACACACAAAAGGTCATGTTATCTCTAATAAGGGAGTGCATGCGATTAGAAAAGAGGCTGAGGAGCGGGGAAAGTAAAGTTGAGATAATGCTGTACAAAGTAAGTAGAGTGGAGTTGCACGCTTGCTAGTTATTTTTACATTACATTTATTTAGCCAACACTATATTCGGCTTAAAATAAGTGCATTTTTCTGGGAGGATGCATCCCATAAATCGGAGGATTCACGCAAGTACACCGACTTCATTAAATTTGCTAAACTGCTTTAGGTGCTATTGTCTGCAGGGCCACACACCATACAGATACTAAATAATTAAATGGGTTCATAAACACTGAGATAGATACAAGTTTGGACAAAGCAGCTGAAAAGCAAAAATGAAAAATTAATCATTATAGTCAGATGACAATGTTTCTATCCAAAAACAAGGGTCAAACTGTATTTTTTTAACTAAAAAAAATTCCAGAATTGATGAGCCCTATCTGTACAGCCCATACACACCCAGAGACACTGTCCATGAGGATTAAAGTGAGGAGCCTGATTCAAACAGCTCTGGTGGCTGCTGGAGGTGCAGACGAATGACTCCTCACAACAGGCAGGATCTGATGCCAGCAGGCAGCGCTGGACAGATGGTGAGAGCTTTGCAGGAATTTAAAGAACACGTCATCTGAGTGTTGACACAGACAGAGACAGAGACCTGTGATGAGAATAAGAAAAGAGGGGGGAAACGACAGGCTAGGAAGTGTGTGATAATGTCTCCTGATGACCATCGGACCTCTTTCCATTTTCTTCCCCATTTTGGCATGAGATGTGCACGGCCCGGGACAGGAGGGCTCTGCAGCAGGTGATTAAAACCACCCAGAACATCATTGGTACCCATTTACAGAGCATTAGTGATATCAGGGAGGTGAAGTGCCTGTGCAGAGCCCAGTGGATAATAAAAGACCATACACACCTCAGCCACAGCCTGTTCACCCTGCTGCCATCTGGAAAGAGATCCAGAAGTGTCCGCCGCTGTACCACCTGACTGAAGGACAGCTGTCATCCTCTAACTTAGGACTGCTCAACCTATCCTTTGCTATTAAATGTAAAGACATATATATTTTTTTCATGAACTTTTTATTTATTTAAACATTTGTATAAGTTACTGTTTCAGTAGTAGCATAAGGGGACTTAATACTGCATTTCATTGCACAACCTTGTGTTGTAAAATGACAATTAAATTATATTAAAGTAATGTCCAGAACTGTATTTTAACTTGCAACAAGTCATAATAGTTAAATGATGAAATAAATCCATTGTTAATGCCTTCCAAAATGACCATATAGTTGCTTTGCTTTGTGATCTGCCATCATTGAGGTTAAGATGTGATTATATTTAAGTTACAAACACCACTGGGTTTAAGTATTAGAGAAAAATACTATTATAGTTACAAGATGTTATATACCATAGGACAAGTGAAACGAACACTGTTCTCTAACACTCTTAATCTCTTTCTATTGACTGTATCACCATACATTTAGATACATCTTTCAAATAAATAACCAACGCTATTATTTTTCTAAAGACGGTTGTTGTTTTGGGCAAAATCTATTACCTGATGGGATTGATCAGCATGTTACTCAAATGCAGATCCAAACACACACATTTCCCCTCAAACACACTCTCATTTCACACTCTCCCCAACAGCAAGAGCTCATCACAGTGAAAGCTATTTGGAGTTATCTTTTATAACACTGCGATGATGATAATGGGGATGATGCAGCACTTGGTTTAAGGGTCTACTCAGGATACTAAACAGAGCACATTCTGTTTTGGTTTGAATCAGGCGCTATAATTGCGAGCACCATGCTGCACAAGCATGTCTCCGCTGTGCTCGTGAAACATTTTCGCTCAGAGAACAAACGCAGACATAAAGAACAGTTTCGTAGCATTATCAGCATGTCTGACACACATGGGAGGCTCGTTGGTTCTGGCCTAATATGCAGAATGAATTCTTTTGTATTTCAGTTGTAAACTAGTTTAATTTTGGCTTATTTAATTGTCGCTTTACCATCAGTCCTGCCAGTCAGATACATCAAAATCATCAGGTACTGCCTACTTTCATTCCTACCACCCAGCTAACGGCTGGTGTTGTTTGCTCTCTGTCCCTTGATGGTATTAACAACTAACTATGATTGATTTCAGTTTACCAGCAGTATTTCTACTTGAAAGAAACAAAGCGACAAAATAGTTTATAATAAAATAGGAAAGTATCTTGTCCTTGTTAATACATTTATTGTAAAGAAGACAAAGTTTGCACTGCTATACTCATTTGATTAGATTATGATTATGACAAAGAAGGTACAAGACAGAGATGACTCAGTTCAAAGCAGTGGGGAGTGTGAGCACACTGGAACGATGCTCAAGAGAGGAAATGGAAATTTTGCAGTTTGCAAAATTCAATTGAAATTCATTAGCGCCTGAAGATCCAATCATCACCACAGAGTAGGTCATGTAGGAGAACCAATAAAAACAATAAAATAGTCAAAATCGTCATTTTGACCTTTAAGGTGTGTTCATTTAAGTCAGCTCATGCATTGAGTAACGTAAGAAAACATTCCCCCTTAAGCTGCTGGTAGCCTTTGAGTGGCACAGTGAATGAAATGATTTTTTTTTCTCCTGTCTAAAGCTAGCTAACTTAACCTAAATGCTAAAGATGAACCAGCATCATGGTTTCTTTATCTGTGATGCATTTGCATGGAAACATTACAAAGCCAGCCTGCAGCTTGTGTTGCACCCCACAGTGCCTGCAGGAAAAGAAAGCTTGCTTAGCTGCATTTTCAAAGCCTTGCCTATTAGATGAGCTTGATCTCTGCCTGCACTGCAACTCTTACTCAGAGTGGATGTTACACAACCTTCAAAACGAGCCACAACTTAACCATGTGCACGAGTGCGTGAATGCACGTACGCGTGTTGTAAATGTACTCTGGTACTTAAGCACGTAGCACTACACCTCTGGGTGACTGTTCTGGTGGATTTCCTGGATTTATCTAATCTAGGTGAAAGAGGCAAAGACACTGAAAAGGATCTCAGTTCAGAGACAGTCAGTGAGCTTGACCTCATTGTCACAGATTGTAGCCTGAAACATAAGCGTGAGATAAGAGCTCACAGGAGGAGGCAGTGAAATGATCAAAACTAATCCATACTCTTCATCTCACATGCACATTGAGACGCTGATATCAATACTGTCTCAACATGAGCCTGTTCAGTGGTTATTAATGACAGCATATTGTGACATGTGGTCAGTGTTATTAGTCCACAGAAAAGGCAGAGCTGATAGACAGATTTTGACTTTCAGTCAGTTCTCTGAAACTGATGGTTGGGTGTCAGCAACCAGTAATGACTGAAAAATGAATACTGATGTCCTCAGTTTGATTCTGCAACAGAGCTTTTGTTGCACGTCGAACCCTTCTTACTCTACTTGTGTTTCTAATGTGTCACTACACTGTCAACTATCAAGTGACTCCTGGCTTCATGTTACCTTCCTGTTAAAATTATACCAGTTACTTTGCATTTGGGAAAAGTCATAGCGCTGGTATCGGACAGTTACTTGGTACCTGCAGGTAACCTGAGCTAAGGTTTCCGAATCTGTACCAGCAGAGCAAAAGTCAAGTCAATCGACTGCATCCAAAGCTGCAGCTTCATACTGGCCATGAAGTGACACACTAATAGTGCTCCACTCTTAGCTACACAAGAGACTAAATCAACAGTTCTTATTCTGTGCACGAATGCATCACAAAGCCCAGATGAAGCTTATATGCAGCCTAATCAGTCCAACCCATTGAGTCTTTATTAAATTCCTTCTTTGTGATTTCGCGGTCAGTATTTTCTTGCTAAACAGCAGCGGAGGGATACATCCAGGTAGAAGTCAGATTGAACTAAGCCAGAGTGTGAAAGCCTTACTTTCAATGAATATTTGAGGACTGTCACTGTCATTCATCTGCAACAATGTAGTTGCATTAAAAAGAGATTTATGTATAGCAAATAAAGGAAAAATAATTACGCAGACCAAATAAGCTGCAGCATAAATAAACTTTTGGGGATTTTGCTTTGGTCATTTCCCCTGATAAAGAAAAAAAAGAGGCACTGTGTGTCAATAAAACAAAAACAAGCTGAAAATGAAGAGAAAAGGTCTGCAATCTGTAATGACGTACTCAACTATTTATATGCAACAGTAAATGTGCACCCACACAAAAACACATTAAACACACAACCCCAGCTGCACGCTTATTGCCTGGTAACCCAAGAAGGGTTTTTCTTTTGCTTCAAAGGGGGTAATTATTACCACGGAGGGTAGTTATTAAGGAAAGTAAAGCTTGTGTTTAAAATGCCTATTCTTCCATTGTTTAATACTAATAACACATTTCAGGGGTTGAAGAGAGTTGTTAGGGAAGGAAGGAAAGAAGCGGGGAGGAGAAAAGAGCAGACGAGAAGGGAGAAATTGCAAGGAGAGGCAAAAATAGCAATAGGAAATGAGAGTTTCTCTCATTTTTTTTTCTGGGTAAATTACGGTCAAATAAAGGTTTATGTGTTTTTTTATTTCTGTGTTTTATATTTCTGTTTTATTCTTATTGTCTTTCATTATATTTCAAAGGTACCACAATTTCTCTTTCATCCCTGGCAGTTTCAAGAAAATTACTACGGATGACAACCTATAACATAAAAAAAAAAGAAAAATAAAGCTGGTCATACTTTTCCTTAAGCATCCCCCGCAGGCTACATTCGACCATTAACTTCTATACTTTAAAAGAGAGTCAGCTGCAGCCAATCAAAGTCAATCCAACAATGTTTAATAACAAAACTGAGGATAATTATCTTCCCCAAAAAAGTGTTTATTCATAAAATTATGCAAATTACGAACCAAACCAAGTCGATACCGCTGCTGTTACTGTGCTCTGCAGTATGTTGTGATTTACTGTGCAATGACTAACTGTTATGTGGAGGAAGAGAGAGAGAGAGAGAGAGTGTGAGAAAGAGAGGTAAAGAAAGACTGGCAGAGAAAGAGAGCAAGAGAAACAAGAAAGACAAAAATAGAGAAAGTCTATTATCACACTTGTAAATGAGTCTCAGCTATTTACCCCACACTGGGCCTCTAGAATTACTGACTGTGTTCACCATGCAGATTGCAGATGGCAATTAAAGATGAACTGTGTGCACAGGCACACGCAGAACGCATGCACATGCACTAACGCACCAACTAACGTAAGCTTGCATATGCTCTCCCTAAGGCAGCAGCTCGGTGCAGATCTACTGATCTCCATAGCAACGTTCGCTACCGTGGGCGATGGTGACATCATGAAGATTGATTGTCATAAAAAAGCAACAGTACAGCAGAAACGGGGCCACTGTAACGGAGGTGTTAGCCAAAGTGGAACAGTGCTTGTGGTTGCTGGATGAGGCCGTGGCCTCTGACTGGAGGTCTTCTTTGGTTAATGAGGAACAGACATGTGTGAAGAGCCTCAGCTGGCCTACACACACACACACACACACACACACACACACACACTCGGCAGTGAGGATGGAGAGATCGGCTTATGTAACACGGAGAAAGATAGCGAGCTACTGTAGATCTCTGGGGTTCAAATGCTCCGTGTGATCCGTCCCCTGTCCTCTCTATTTATCCTTCCTCGTCCTGTTTCTCTCCTCCGTCTCCTTATCTTTTTCTGTCCGACAGCCTCCTCTCAACCCTCCTTTCGTGTCTCTCTTCTCACCACTGATTGATCTCCCCCTCTTTCTGCTAACTCTTTTACCCCTCACTCAGCACCAAAGCTCGCTGTGGCATGGTGACTAACTCTATCGTCCAGATACATCTACACGCTTGCCGGAAACATCAGAGAACTGAAGTTTGGAACTTCTCTCTTGCCTCCTCTTTTTCTTCCTTCACGCTGCCTTTTTTTTTTTTTTTTTTTTTTGCACACTTGTTTTTCTTCATTTTTCTGTTACGTAAGACAGACAGAAGTGGAGCAAGCTTCAAAGTGAATGGCAAAGCCGCCTTTTCCCCAGCTCGCTTTGCTGTTCATGCATGTCATTCCAGTGCCAGCTCCCTCTCCCATTTCCCCCTTCTATCTCTCCCTCCTTTCTCATCTTTCTTTCCTCACTTCTCCATCCTTCCTGCATATTTTCTTATTACTGTACATTCATCTCTGCCTTTTTGAACAATTAAACAAATTTTCAACTGCATTTTCTGTATGCAGCGTTAGTTTTTTAAGGTGATATTCCCCTGATTCCGTGATTGCCACCTTGACCGAACAGACGTGGCAGTGACCGCAGGAAGAGGAAGAGGATGAAAGGACAGTTTCTGGAAGCCTGTGAAAAGCAGACGGGTCTCATTATGTCTGCCTGTTCCTCCTGTCTGCCCTACCTGTATCAAATACAGAGTGATGCAGGGATGAGTGTGGCGCTCCTTCTCTTTGATTACCTGTCAGTGAGCCTGAGCATCAGAGGCAGACGAGGTGAAAGCTACCATTACCTAAATCCTCTCTCTTTAAAGACACCGCTTGGCTTTAAAGGGTGAAGAAACCCTCAGCGGTGACTGATTTAACACAACTGCTCAGGACGGCCGGGGTAATGGTTTTTGTTATAAACACACAGAGAGGCACACATGCACGAACGAATGACTGACAAAACTGAATACGCACGCTGTCAGTAAGGATAAAGTTGAGCTCGGGCCAGAGAGAAACAAAGCAGATCTGCTGCCTTATGGACCTGACACACCAAACAGAAAAGTGCTGACAAAAACCGACTGCTGCGTCACCTCGCATCACCTCACATCCTCTAAATAGCACCTAAACACACAGCAAAGATGGCAGTGGACAGTCATGCTATGATGCATGCACATTGACACTCTGCATATGCATGACAGGAAATGACTAGTCAGTAGTTTGTGTTTCCTACTGAAAATATAACAGAGCACAAACAAACAATTTAGTCTCTTTCACACCATTTTTACCATGTTTTCTCAGAGCCTTATGCTGTTGTTTTGTTGAAGTTAATACAACAGTTTTAACTATACTTAAAATATGATATTAGGATACGACTTCAATAAGATGTCTGCTGTTATTTTATGCTGGAATGCAGGTACAGACATCTTTATTATTTATGACAGATTATAGTAGCATAAGGCAGTTTAAGCATCCGCAGGTATAAAAGCTGTAGACAAGTCTGCTGTGATCTGAACCTTCAAATAAACCCTCATTAAATGTTTTTCCCTGCCGCGTGGAATTACTACTACACTGCTTTACTATACAAGAAAAGTTGGATTTAATTAAATGGAACACAAGACAAACCAAAGACAATCCTTGCAGACTAACTGGGGTACAAACTGAGGAAGCGTCAGACAAATAAAAGTTGGTACTGTCACTGTAAAAGTTTTGCTTTGCTGTTCTGTGTCGCCTCTGGAAGATGTAAAAAAAGGAGAAAACTAAATGGGTGAAGTCACTGATCCTCTTGGCTGAGCAGCCAGTCACAGACAGCTCTTTTCTCACCGCCGAATCCACATGCTGAGTCGGCTTAATAGCTGCCGATATGGTCTATTAAAACCAACGGTGCTGGACGCGTGGTTAAAACGACAGCTGCTGAAAGGCAGCGCCTGACAGTCCAGCATCAGCCTGGTTTCTCAGAGAGAAAACAACCAGCAGCCTGGAATGAATCAAGAGCTGGCTCCTCCTTTCCTGCATCTTCATACTCTTCATTGTCTTTGCTGAGTAATTTTCAAGGTAGCATTAAAAACAAGCGGCTGTATGTGATGCACAGTGGTGTGTTGTGTTTGTCTTCATTGCCCGCTATGTGTGACTGTTTCTGGCTCTGCATTTTCTCATTACCTAAGTCCTTCCTCTCCTTTTTCCTGTTGGACATGTGCAGAGGCATTGTTGGTTCATTTATCATAGCACAGCCTCCTGTTCTCAGCGCCAGACTCAGTGATTAATGACGACCGTTCACACACTTAAACATTTAGCTTTGTTTCGCTGACACACTAGTTACCATACCAGTCACCATGGGTTACTTAACACTGGGTCACCGTGGGACTGAAACCAAACTGCATGACGACAGACTTTTTTCCCCCTGTATCTGTCTGTAGTGTGACCTTTAAGGGCTGGTTTTCTCTGTTATTTTTTTTCCTCTATGTTAGAATGTAAATTTGTACACATACAGCCAATAGGTAAATGACCTTGTAGCCAATCTGCCTCTCCTTTAAAGATATGGAGACTTGGTAAAATGAAAACCCTCTTTTAATGAGATTTTATGTAAATAAATGATCAATGTGATCATATGAAGACATCAGGACCGCAGTTGGCTCTCGTGCTTTTGTTTTTTGCTGGATTCTCTGTAAGATCATCATCCTTTCCATTGATACTATTAACAACAACTTTATCTTCATCATAATAGTAAAACAAGTCAAACACACAGGCAAAATGATTAATACACTGACATAAGGTGCAATTACAAAGAAAGAAACTGCAGGGGACCAAATCTGGTTGGTTGGGGGTGTGGGGAGGTTCAGTTGTGTTGTTGTAAGCAAGAAACTCATGTGTTTCCAATGTTTCCTTTATCCAAAACATGCTTGGGGGGACCATTTGATATTGAGTCACAGTTCAGGCCATTAGCACAAAAAGTTCTCTTTCAGACTCCTCAGAAAATCACAGTAGACCCATAAGCATGTTCTTGGTTAGAGCCCTTTTCAGTCCTAGAGACTGCAGATTCTTCCACTGTGAACACTGCTGTTTGGATTTCTGCAGCAGTAGACACGACGCTCTTCACCTGTGCTGAGCCTTAACATGGAGTTTGACTCATCTGGGGCCTGTTAACTGAGATCCTTGCAGACTCTGGCATGGTGCTGCTCCTTGTTGGTAGTCCACCACATGCCAGTGGTCACAAAAACATTTAACTGTGTTGCTGAAGATGATCAAGCTATGAAACTACATGCACATGACTGTGCAGCTCTCTGTACGTGCACAACAGGGACAGTCTGGAAAGTCTATGAAAACACCACATGCAAACATGTTTTTTTTTGCTAAAGAGAAGAAACACTGTGAGGACTTGAGCGGTGTTGAGTGTGAGGAACTTTTAGAGGTATGGCGTTCAAGTGAGAGAAGTGAACTGTATGTATGTGTTTTTTCTTGTGAGTGTATAAAACATACAGACAGACAGGGAGCAAGAGAGAGATGGAGAGTAATTTAGTGAAGTGACTCTGTGTTGACCTTTAGTCCCCAGAGCAGCGCCAATTTCAATTTCACCCCTCAGCACGGGGAGGTTACATGTCTGGTGACACAGCAAGGTGCTGAAGATCAAGAATGTCTTCAGTACTGTAGACTTTTTAAAGAGAAAAGAAGAGATGATTGAGTGATAACCACTTCAACAGACCTCAGATGACGAATCCTCAAATCTTAAAGCAAGCAGAGGTCAATATGTGAGGCAGTGAAGAGAAGAGGGAGGTAAGGGATGAAAAGGTGGAGGGACGGGGGGAGAAAGGGAGGGAGAGAGCAATAACATGGATAAGAGGTCAAGTGTGAGGAATCAGGAGGACGAATACGGAGGAATCAAATGTGTCAGTTTGTAACTGCATATCTCCAGTTGAAATGGCAAAAGTCAACATTGCATTAAGCTCCTATAGAGAGAGAGAGTTACAAAAACCTTGCATGTTACCAGGCTAGCTGGCTTGGGTTGCTATGCATTTTCATTCAGAGGACTTTATACAGGTTAATGTTCAAGTTAGCTTAAATAAAATTGGATGGCGTGATGATGTTCACCTGAGTCAGATTTTTCTGGATTGCTTTTTCCTAAAATTTCTGATTGTTTGGAATTTTTTTCAGAGGTCATAATCAAAACTTAACAGCTCTACAGAAAAAAAACAAAACTCTATTTACTTTTCTCACACAGGCAAGTCCACTGATTGGGGGGATTCAAATGAAAAGACATCACAACAAAAAGCTTGTTACTGTTCGGTGTCTTTGGCAGCAGACAGATGTTCCCAAATTGTGAGGGAAGAAGACGAGGTAATTGGGGAGGAGACAGTGCAGTGTGGGGCAACCAGACTATCTGTCTTTTTCTCTGAATTTGTCAAAAAACATATTGCTAAAACACAAGGAAAAATCAGGAGTATTGGCCACTTCAAGTCTACTTCAAATATCTACCACCAACTGTGGGCAGTATGAGAATGTTAATGTCTGAGCGTGCGTGACTGTGTTTGTGTGTGTGTGTGTGTGTGTGTGTGTGCCTCTACACATGTAAAAATGAAAGCAGATATAAGAGTCATCTCTCCCCTGCAGCCCATCCTGTCTATTGGGTCCTTCTCTCTCAAATAATTGATTCAAATTCCTTTCCACTAGAGTGCACCCATCTGCTGGCTGTGAAGGAAAGTGAAGTCCTATATCAGTTATAATTGTCCCACAGTTACCAAGGACTGCACTGCGAGTGTATGTGTGTGTGTGTGCTGGTAACCCACACACCCCAAGTGATGCACTGGCGTGTGCAAATATCCCTGCATGCATGTGTGTGTGTGTGTGTGTGTGTGTGTGTGTGTGTGTACATGATGAAGAGGGAGACATAGTGAGAAAGGGGACATGCTGCGTAAGCGTGAGCTGAATACCTTCACCCCATCCTCTGGGACAATGAATCCATGACAAATCACCCCGAGGGAATCGACACCAACTCAGTGAGTCTGTGTTTTTTGTTTTTTTTTCATACAGTAAGTGTGTGTGTGTGTATGTGTGTATTTCTGCATAGCTGCGTCTCACGAAATTCAAACCCCACAATATGAATCATCCTCCTGTGCTGGAGCGGTGTAAGTGGACTGCACCAACTCACCATCGGGGGACAGCAGTAAATCTGGCAATAAAGAAACCGTCTGGAAGAAATCCAGACCATCCTACACAACCTTGATTTTGTCTCCTTTGGAAGCTACATCAAAAATGTCAAGTTGTATCTATTCTGTAAAAGTAATATCTGAGACGGGAAAAACTGGCCTGCTTTTTGGTATTCGCACAGCCACACATCCCCTGAGGACTCCTGAAGCCTTCTAGATCTGTGATGATAGCAGCACACACATGCCGCTATTTGCTGGTGCTGTTGTTGTTTAGTTGTCTGTCGTCCTGAGTGACAGGATCTTGGCACAATGGTCCGAGACGTTGCAAGGAGACCTTTGGGGAGCAGGGGGGGAGGCGCTCTGACAAGACCCCTCTTCTCCTGGGATGAATAAACTCCCTCCCATGCCACTGCCTCCATTTCCTCACCCAATCCTCTTTTCTGTGACCCCCCCCTACCCTTTTTGCTCCCATGATCGCTCTTTTCTCGTGTTCAATTTCATTCCTTGTTATGGACTTTTGTGTTCTCCTCTCTCATCATCCTCTTTGACTTTCCACTACATCCCTGCTGCATGTCCTTTGTGACAGTTTATGTAACATATGTGTTTTATTTATGTGTGTGTGTGTGTGTGTGTTTGGTGTGTTGTGTAAAGCTGGCTGTGATGGCGGCTGTCTGAGACCTGCACTGGCTGCAGCAGCCGAGGAGATAAAGTGGGTCTGTGCTGCCCGGCAGTGTTGCAGATTTATCTCTCTGCTTACGGCTTTGATTTTACTGCCCATCCAGCAGCCTCCACTGGATCCCATCTCTTTCTTTCCCCCTCTCTATCTCCCACGTGCCATGAGGGACCAGTCTCTCTCTCTCTCTCTCTCTCTCTCTCTCTCTCTCTCTCTGCATGTTCTGGCTGCCATAAATCTGCCACATTGCTCCATAAAGCTGCTCAGGGCATGACTCAACAAATATTAAGGAAGAGGAGAATAAATAAATAAAGCTAAATAAAAGAGAAACTCTCGTCTGGAGGGAGAGACAACTTTTCTGCTCACAAAATGGAGCCCGGCTGTAAAATATTTACCTCGGTGTCTCAGTGCTTTAGATACTCTACTGGGAGTCTGTAGGGGTTCTCTGCGCAACATCATCACATATTTTTTCTTCCTCTCTTTTTGCCCTGCCATGTTAGTGCCAAAGCCCCAGTGTACCGTTCAGTTAGAGGGGAACTGCACTGGTTTACATATCAAAATCAATTTACAAGTTTTAGGGGGTACTAATTAGACAAATCTAAAATATCTTCTGTGGCTCCGGGGGTAATTTTTAAAAAAACATAATCCTATCAGGTTATCACCTGGGATATCTTGGCTTAGGTTGATAGAGGGGCTTTAGAGAAGTGCGAGAAAGCTTCTAAGGACAAACTGTCCATTTTCTTAAAATCCCTGACACAAATAGCTGCACTGTGCAGCCTGTTCATGCACTGGTGTGAGCATGCTAACATGTGAAGCCATGCTTGTCCACAGCAGCAATGTTTCACTCTTGATCAGCCAGCTGTAGAATGGAGTTATTCCTATGTTTCCAAAGTTTCCATGTCACATAATGGGAACATGACAAAAGGTCTAATATTCCCAAGTTATACAAATGTGCACTCTCATGGTCAAACTGTACGTTCCCATTTTACTGGGGTTAAGTTTGGGGTTAATGTGTTGGCAAAAATATTAAACAGAAACAGCAGACTCCAGGCGGCATTTTAAATGAACTAACTGGATTCAAACAGCGTCAGATGGAAGACAAAAGGCAACCTCTCAGGAAGTCATCGCACCGTCTCTCCTCCCTGTCACATTCTCATCCAGTCCCTCTTTGTTTTTCAGACCCTTCAGTCTTGTCCAATCGGCTTCACCGTGACAGACACATAAGCCATTCCTAGAGCGGCACACATCATGTGGATGGTGGACTGTGCCCAGAAATCAAAGCAATATGCTGTCACAGAAAAACACAACCAGACGCAATATATTCACTCACTCACGCACGCACGCATGCACACATGGTAGGCACATCGTGACCCCACGTCAAAGAAGACAAACAACGGCGACTGAAAGCAGCCGCCTTTCCATGTGGCAAGTCAGCGTATGGAACCCCGGCACCATATGGGCTCTTCATTGTTGACAAAACAGCCTTAGGGACATTAGCACCCACCATTTGCATATATGGAAAACACTTTTACAATTTTTTTTTTTCCCTTTTTGCTGTTTCTCAAGCAAACAAAAGTGCCATCATCAATCTGTGTTCTGCGCCTGAAGGTGTGTTGGAGAGGATTTGTAAAGTCATCCATTTCCTGTCATTTGGAAATGACATGGATAGCACTGACTGCAGCTGGAAGATTTCCCATGATGCTCTTACCTAGCTGCAGCTCCATGTTGCTAATCTTGTTTTCAGAGGGAAACAGGATCTTTGGCGGCTTGTCGGTCAAAGGAGCTGAAAAGGAGAGGAAGACATAAATTTAAAATTAGCTTGACAGACAAGACAAGACAGACCAACAATGCAGGCAAACTGTCTTTTGAAAAGAATACAAAGGGGTTTTCAAGTGAGAATATTTTTTGTGAGCTCTCAATGTCCTTCCTGTGCTCGCTTCACTGTATTTTTCTTTGCATCCCTCTCTGCCTTATGAAGATTTGTGAGCATTTGAAAACTGAGCATAGACAGAAGTTATCTCTATCTCCTCTTCAAAATGAATAAACGCTCATCCTCATTCTGTCTGTCCTTATTCCTCTTTCTCCACCAACTCGCTCTTTGTGTCTTTGCAGATTCATTGCTCTCTGGTGTCTGAAGACTTTAGGTTGCACTCATCTGACCTACTTCTAATCATAAATTAATCACTGCTTTGCCAAGAACATGCCACCATTTAATCTGCTTGAGTGTTATATATTTGAAGAGCCATCATCTTGCTGGTGTGTGTGTGTGTGTGTCTGAGTGAGAGGGAGCAGCTGATGCTCTAATGATGCTAATCATCCATACGGTGGATGTCAGACCTGCTGCTGAAGTCCCTCCTCTGGGGAATGCCAGAACAAGCAGCAGTTTTATTGTCGTTAAAAGCGTTTGTGTGTTCTGCGAGAAAGGCTGCGCTCTTCAGGGTTGAGGGGTTAAGAGAACAGAAAGAGGGTCTTGTAAGTACACGACTAAACAGTAACACAAGGGGGAGAGAAATGGATGGAGGGACTCTGTCTACATGTAAGATGTCTCCCACTCAGGAAAACATAAATAACATTTACTTTTGTTCTTTCTGAAGGTTTTTTTTTTTTTTTTTTTAACACAGTGGCACACAGTCAAAGTGCAGGCTGCCCTTTATAGCCACAGTTTGATGCCACTGGAGCAATCAAAAGCACTATAACAGTGCGCTTTAGGTCCCTGACATATTGGCAATAACACTTTAAAGGGAGTTATTACCTATACTATAGCTGTGGTTAAATTGATGTAGGGACAAATTGTATCAAAGTATCCTCAGGACAATTAAATATGCATAAGGAAAAGCGCTGCAAGCTAACTTGTTTGATCTCATTGCTGACTTCACTTCTGAGTATTCCTTTTCTGCATTATACAATACTATTTCTCTCATGCATACCAAGCTTTGCTTTCTCATGATAATGCTAAAATAGTCTACACAAAACTGCATATTCATCCGAACCAGATGTGTCACTTTACTGCTGCACTTTTTTTTTTTTTTTTTTTAAATTTAAAGATACATTTCCTTTTATGTGAGTGTTAGCAGCCGGGTGGAACGTGCCCACGAGTTCAGTCCCGTCAGTTTCTGTTAGCGTACTCACTTCAAGCCAACCACAAACAGTGCAATGTCATTATCATGACAAGTTGTGACTGTAAGTCAGTGACGCGCAAATGTTTCTGCTAATGCTGGTTGACATGATTTCTCAAAGTTTGCAAATAAAAGGAAAGTTGATGCAGGGGAATGAAATCCAGAAGAGAATTATTTATTGACACTTTTAAAGGTGCTATATGTAACATTTTAGCACCAATCACAGTGCCATTCTTATGTATTGGTCAAATTAGTGCTGTGTGCTATATGTTAAAGGCTGATTGGTTCTTTGGAAGCACAAGAGTGTGTGGCAGCACAACAAATGTTGACTGAAAGACATAAAACTGTTTGGTACCAACAGTTGAACCCAGGTCGCCTGTGTGAATCCTAACCACTAGACCATATGATGCCTGCGCAAGTAAACGCTGCACTTTATACTGTGACCAAACGATTTAGATCGGGTCAAATGATTTGAAGCCATTCTGCCCACATTTTTAAGCCACACTAAGATAAATTTAAAGCGAAGAATTTCACTGCATTTGGTGTTAAATGTTACATATAGGACCTTTAACAGCAAGTCAAGCACACATTCTTTGAGTTTGACGTATTCAGTGATCCATTCAAACCCGTAACACTGTTTGTTTTATTGCTGTGACGATACGTCATGTGAAAGAATTGGGGCATGTTAAGCTTATTATAACCCACATTTCTCTGCTAGCAAGCATAACGTGTTTAATACAATTGCAGACCCTGAAACTTCATCTTTTGTATTTAAATGAGTGTAGAGGTTAAACTTTTCCATTATTGCCATGATGCTAATGAGTTTAAAGATAAACATGGAATTTACTGAAATGAAATTGGTTGGATATGTTAGTTTATAGCCTCACAGGTATGTCTCTGTGTACAGTGACTTACAGTAAATGTATTTATTAATTGTGATAAGTCATTACATTTTTACAGTAGGTCAGATAAGAAAGGGCATGACCTGCGACTGCATGCACAGAGGTAAACTAAGTTGATAAAGAGCACATAAAAAAAAAAATCCTTATGCCTTTTAAAGGAGGCAGACGCTCTTTCTGTACTTTCTAAAAACAGCTACAAAGATAAAACAACAGCGGACCTTTCAGGCACATTAAATCATTTAGTGGTGATGGTATTCGGGGCCAGTTTGCAGCCTGGTGTGTTTTTATTAAGATGTTTCCTCAGACTGTCCTCACAAGCCCTCTTTTTAACCTTATGACAAGGCTGCTGTAACAAGCGCTTTGAAAGCCCTGTGCTGTTTTGGTGTCGTTGTTTGAGAAGAACAAGCCATGCTGTGTTGCTTAGCTCACTCACTCAGCAGGGTGATGCGGAGGAACATGCTTGGTCTTGTCTGAAGTAAAGTGCATGGTCTTGTAACGTGCCTGATTTAAGGTTGCAGGATAACACATTTCACAATTATACAAGCTGTCAGAGAGAGATGTTAATGTGAGGAGATGTGTTAGAAGTAGGCCTGTAGTCAGCCAAAGAAAATCTTGTTTGACTGAAATTTTTCCTCCTCTTTGATCGATGGGGTAAAAAAAAAAAATAAAATAAATAAAAATCTGCATGTCATCTCTCTGGTACTTTGGCTCTGATGCAGCTGCCTGTCTCTCTTACGCAACATTAAAGCAGAATTCAGGAGATGCACCAGAACACTGAAATTCTCTAGATATCACTTTGAGGAGCTGCATGTGTGAATGCAAACGTCTGAATCAGTTGGACCAGAAGCTGAACAGACTTTACTCTGCAAGGACTCTTGTACAAAAGTCTGTGTGAAGTCCCTTTGAGCCCATGTGTGAATAAACAAGGTCACTGTCCAGAGAATTCACAGCAAGTGAACGGTTGTCACCCAACCTGAACCAAACAGAGTATTTCCAGCAGGTGATAATGTGTCTGACATGGAAAATCTCCTGTTTTGTGCTTCGCATGTGACACTCCAGACAAAAATCCAGACTTGATTCTTCAGATATTACCCCCAGTACAAATGAAAAAAACAGATTTAGTCTGTAACCTATTCACCGCTTTGTAGTTGTACTCAGTGTCCCGCCCGCAGAACTGATCTGATTGGTTACACATCACGAGGAATAACCTATCGACACTAAAGGCTAACTGTGCTACAACAGGCAAAGAGGACTGCATGCACAGACTGGTGAACAGGCACAGCTGATGGATTAAGAAACACTTTCTCCCTTATGGAAGTGACATCAGCTACAACATATCAACCAACCAAGTCGACCAGAAGGGGTCAGCCCTGAGGAGAAGTGTTTATTATGTGCTGTTATGAAGAGAGCTTTCTGCTCAGATGTAGCACCTGCTGGTATGTAAATACCGACAGAGACGCACAGTGACATCTATGAGAGGGGCGGTCATGGGCTTTTAGGCACAACTGTTTGCACTGTTAATAGGTAATCACACAGCACAAATTATACTGGATACTGATACATTTTTAATTACATATCAAACTGCTATACATAATTACACAATGGGTGATCCTATAGCCAATTATGCGGCGGCAAACAAATGAGGACAAGCTGTGTATGGGAGACGAGAGGGGAAGCAGATGTGGTGAGGAGAGCACAGATAGGAGGCAGACATCAGTAAAAAGAAAAGTGGAGCTGGTGAAATGAAAAGAATAACAGGGGGAAATTTATAAAGCCGAAGTGAACCAGTCAAGAGACATGCTCCCCCTCATTTTGGCATGCTACACTTGCTTCTGAAAATCTCATTATCTTAATTACCATTCCTTTATGGGAAACACATCAATTATCATGGTTTGGGAAGGGGGGGGGGGCACACCATTTAAAATGTGGAGGATTGGGAGCACCTCCTAACAAAGGGACGACTCTCTGATTGCGATTACCAGGCAAAGTGTGGAATTAAGCAACGGCAGACATAAGGTAATTAAACATGCAAATGTATCTGGTGAGCATTTGACTTAATAAAAGGTTGTGAGAGCATCATGAGAGAAGGAATGAATGTTTTATGTGTCTCACTTCTAAAACACTTTCTGTGGTTATATGACACAGATTCATGATTTGAATCAGGTATTATTTTCACCGCTGTGTGTCTGTGTGCTACTGCAAAAAGACATGTTAAGGAGGAAACGGATTTGGATTAAATCTTAATGAAACAACTTCGATGAATGAGCACCAAGTTTAAGTTTCTTTAATTAAAACACAGCCGGGCTGGTGGAATCAATCTCAGTACAGGGGAAATGGCTGCCACATCAAAACACACAAGTGTGAGAGAAACCAACAAATAGTACACAACAACATTTACCACACAAGCCCAATGAGGTTGACTAATGTATATTTTCACATTAAGTGTTGCAGAAGCTGCAGCTTTGCTCGTTAGAAACTTCGTTAAAGTTGTCGGTCTGAATTTAGCGTCTCTTCACTGATACTTGGACTGTGTGGCTACATGTGCTGTGTGACATGGTTGCAGTGTCTCCTGTGTAAACCTGCATGTTTAGGGTAGTCATGAGTGACCTCCGAGGGGAGTGTTGGAGCTTTACCATGCTGCCTTTCGCCCCCTGAGTCCACCAGTGGTTGGCCTGGTATGCTCTTGCAAATTTCATGCTCTGGGATCAATGATCCACCTTTAAAACATTGATGCCTGAGCACCCGCGGGGCCAGAGGCATTGTCTATTCTCTGCAGCAAACCGGGCTGAATTAATTTCAGAAGGTGTCACAAAGTATCACTGTAAACTTTTCAAACACATGACAGTTGGCCCGTGTTACCTTCAGCTTGGGATGCATGCTACACATATGGTATCAAGAAATATGTGGACTGGAAAACGACTGAGCCTCCGCTCATGCCTAATTGTGTGAAAAGCTAAGCATGGAGCATGTTATGTGCAAAGTAAATGCAAGCGTGTTTTCAATGCTTCAGAGGCTGAGATGATACGCTTCACTTTATATACATTAAAAGTGTCATCGAGGAGGGACTAGTATATATGTGTTTCTATATGTTTGTGCATGCAGGCTTACAGTGCATATGGATACATTAAGACAGAATGTGACTCTCTGTGGATATAAGCTTTGTGAGCAGTCATCCACAATCCCATTTATGCTTGGTGGCGGAAAAGCTCACTGGACTTTCCAGATGGATTATTCTGGGTGACTGACTGTAGGGAAACAGCAAATTAATGAATTACGGACGGAGCTGAGATACTTGGATCACTGGGCTTTTTCTGTTAGTCATTCAATTTGTGGAGGGGTTGGTATTGGGGATTTGCAAGAGAGACATATGCTGTTAGCAAATTGGTGACAAAGGTGAAAATAAGAACAAATCAAATGAATAATTAGTGCCACATGCATGTATATGAGAGCCTGGTAGTCATACAGGCATAATGGACACAGCATTTATGCAGTCGCAGTAATGGACTTTCAGACACATTCATGCATGGACAAGCACACACACACAGACAGACACAGACGTGCATGTGTGGCTTTAAACACAGGCCTGCATTGGTCTCAGGAAATAAGCTCCCAAAGGTTTCCAGTGTTTTCACCAACAAAGGCAGTCAAGCTAGAGAAGAAAAGCAAAAATAGACGACTGGAGACCTGAGCAAACACAAAGTCCTTGAGGGTCTCCCAAGACTGCTAAGCTTGACTAGAGAAGTCTCAGTTCTCCTCCACGGCTGGCAGACTCCTATATTGTACTGTAGGAGATCACCATATATTAACAATGACCTTCCTCTGTACACTTGTCACCTTTGAGCCAGTTTCATTACATTCCTGATGGTGCAATAACCATCCTGTATGATTCCCTTATAAAGTCACCTTAGAGTATACAGGATTCAATTCCAAACCCGACCATTTCCCACATGAGAGAGGCTGAACAGGGAGCTGAATGGTGTCATCCAGAGGAAGCCAATAAAAGCACTTATATTCATCCTAAACCACATCACGCTCCCCTACTGTCCACCACTGTTGTGCTCTCTCTAAGAGCTCTGCCTCTGGCCAAGCTCAAACACTTCAACATCAAAGCAACAGGAGCGTGCCCTCCATCCCACAAATATGACTGGACAGGTTCCTGCATCATAGTCAGCCTTGCCGTCAAATTGCTATCACCACAGAATGTGATAAAAATGGCCCCCCCCCCCTTTTTTGGCCAAACGGCCGGTGGAGCTTCTCCGATTAGGCAGCTCTCTAAGACACTATCTAATGATGAAACATGGCAGTGATCAAGCTGCTCAAAGACAGATTCCAGCTGTGGGGATCTCAATAATCCATATCTTTGTGAACTAAGAAGAAAAGAGGAAATTAAAATCAAGTGCCTGCATGTCAGTTCCTTGCTCATTTGCAGAACGTGTTAGCCAACCAATGGGAACTACATTTAACAATTCATTACCTAAGAAGTGCTACACAGAGACCAATTAAAGATAAATTTGACACAAAAGAGGAGGAAACTGCTGGAGAAAGATGAAGTGAGAGAGTGATAGAGATATAAACAGAGACACAGATGGAAGGGAAAAGACTGAGAATAAGTATTATTGATTACTGGAGGTTTATAATGTATGTGCACACATGCATGTGGGCGTCCATGTCATATGCACTTGTACTTGTACTGTTCGTGTGTGTGACCACAGATGTTGTCCCCTTGTAAATGCTGTTGCTCAGTCAAGTAATCTCCCATGTTTCTCCTTAGAAGAGCCATTTGCAGGCTTCTCCTTCTTCCAAACATAACCAGGCCTTTTACTGAACTCAACATCAATTAGCCAAAGCGTCTTCTTCAGTCAGACTTCAAGTGGCTGCAAACCTAAATGCTCAGGAAGCGTGTGGCTCCGCATGCTATATTAATGTATTGGTCTCTGTTTAAAAAGCAGCCTCATTAAGACCGTCTTAATTTGTTTTTCCAGACTCTCAACAAGGATATTATTTTACGCAGGTTGATAGAGTAACTTCCATTGTGTGCACAGTAAGAGGTTCAATTACGCAATCAGGGAATGTGAAGAGTGTTTGAAATGAACGAGGAGCATTTTTATGGGCCTATTGTTTACAGAACGGTGAAGAGTAAGCGCGGATGTTGGAGGGGGTCAGGGATGCCCTTGAGATGTAATGGTTTTCTCCCCGTGCATCAGAATTGTGGAGGAAAATGAAAACACTCCACGGAAACACTTACATGCATCCACACATGTTCACAGACACTTACAAATGCAACTCTTCCCCCCCCAATTCATGCAGTGCATAGAGATGAGAATTTAATGACAGACATTAGGCAGGTTTTTTCCTTCACTTAAATGACAACAATACATTTTTTCTGTAGATTAAATTAAATTAAAATGGCAGCAATTAAAATAATTAAGAGGGTACAGTGCTTACAAATCTGGTTTTTACATGTATGCACAAATACACCCCTGTCACACACCACACACAACATGTTCAGTCATCTGTTCTTATGGTCTGTAGGGATTGGAGACACATATGGGGTCCAGTTTTAATCGCACTCCCACGACAACATGCAAAGCAGTGGGTCTTGGGTGCACAGACTGTGCGGGCTATTTTGGTTTGTATAGGTGCAGCAGTGCAGTGTGCAAAGAGGGGGGTTAGGTGGAGGTGGGTATAGATCGGAGGGTGTGGTGGTTAATTAAGTCTCAGCCAGTCACAGTTAACAGCTAATTAGTACGGTGACGATAGAAATGAATTCTTTGAAAAAATAGCTTTTGTGTAGCCGTTTCTATGATCATGTCAATCTGAGACTATTTCAGTCATTATTCTGCCTTATTTCATGTTGTGAATGGTTACATCATATCTTTAAATGTGACACGGCAGCATTTGCTTTATGGTTAATTTCAAGAATTAAAACATGAACTGCCGTTTTTTTTCTTTTATCTGGAAAATGAGGCTGTGATGCACAGGATTAATGAGCCCTGGTAATCTGATGTCTCCCAAACAAACAGCACAAAGCTGAGTTATAATTGAGCTGTGTGATGTGTGTAGAGGTGCATGGATTTACTTTGTAGCAGCTTGGTGCTATTTGTATGTCCTTTAATGAAAGTAAAACACAGTGGCTGCTGTGCGTGATGGCACTTAAACTGAAGGCTGCAGATTTATCAGCATGTGTGTCCTGCTGTCTTCTGATGGCTGCAGGGGTTTAAATGCACTCAAGATAAACTGGGTACGTATACAGTAAAAAACAGTGTGAATCACTCTTATTCCTCTATACATCAGTGTAGGCTGATATTCTTTTTTATCCATATATTTTTTTTAATGCAGATTTAAACTTATCTACTGCTTATCTACTTGCTTATTTGATGTTAATTTGTTAGCTGTTAATAATAAAATTTCTAAAGTGGCAGTAAAATGGTTCTTAATGTGTTTTCTAAGAAAGGTTTTCCACTAAACTCTACCTTTCACCAGTTTGTGCTTCTCCTCTTATCTGTGCATGATGCACTCTGTGCCAAAATATCAAACAGATGAACAAAGCCCATTTTAAAAGGTCAGGAAAATACTAAACAGTAGTAATGCTGCTTGTGCTGGTCGTGATCTTGTTGTGCTACACGTGTTGCCGGATGCTCTGTGCCAAACACACCTTGCACATGGAGCAAAGACCAAGATTCTCAGGGCAGAGTTTAACAAATGTTACGTGATATTTGATTGTACTATAAAGCCATACAAAAAAGGCAGAAGAAAAGCCAGTGAACCCACCATAATGAGTACAGAAGGGGACTGAGTCTCTCTGTAAACTCTGCAAGTGAGAATGCATGTCTGCGTGTTTTAAACCCCTGTGAGTGTTCGCCTGAGAGTGAGCAACCATGCATGTTCACAACTGAAATTACCAAACAGAGAGCAAAAGCAAGGAAAGGAGAAAAGTGTGAGAGTAAAAGCAGGTGTTTGCATGATGATGATACATGGAAACGAAGCATTTGTGGATATGTGTGCCATGGTGTATTTTAAAGTTCAAATGAGAAGGAATAAATGGGAGGGCGTAGCACAAGTAGTGCGCGTCTGTCTGTGTTTGTTTTATGAGGAAGCGCCAAACATTACTGCTTCTGGGACCTTGAATGGATATGAAGTGAAAAGATACAAAGACGAAGAGGAAGTGAAGGCAAAGAGGAGCGATGCAAGAGGACAGAGAGAGGGTTGGAGGGAGTAAAGACCTAAGTGGAGGCAAATAAAGAGGAGAAAAAAGGCGGAGAACTTAACGGCGAAAGGATCCTTGTGCTTACAGTCAGAAACTGCGAGACTCCAACGTCAACCATGCTGCTGATGAAGTATGGACACATCAACAGTCTGTGTGGGTGTAGCTTAGCACGGTCTGCTTTGTGCCCTCTCTGTGCTCAACAGCTCACTCTTTTCATCTGCCTCTGACTCGGCTCTGTTCTTAACCTCTCTCACTTTAGCACCGAGCGATATTCTCTTACATTTTATCTCAATAAGTAGTGTGAATCTTTTCCCCCCTACTGTCATCTTTTCATCCTTTTGTGACTGTCCCAGAATTCCCCCACTACACTCATTTTCACCTTTCAATAAACCTCGTCAGTTCTTCCCTTAGCTTCCCTTCCTGTGCACTCCACACAGCTTATGCCCCAGCCTCCGCCTGCCAGCATGATCGGTGGGTCTGTGCAGTGTATGTGGGATAATATTATTGTGAACTTTAATGTTCCCCGGTGGGCAGAGTGTACACTACACTGTTCCTCCATTAAAGCTCGGCTCACAGACAGTGTGTGTGCGCGTGTGTGTATTCAATAATGCACATCGGTGCTTAACATCTGCCGATGTGCAGCATCCACATACACCCTGGATACCTAGTGTAGCATATGCATGCATCACTGAGACACAAACAGGCACAGGCACACATGCCAACGTTTGCACATGGCACTGTAGAACACGTAGGCTGCTTATCCTTGCAAACACACGCGCACACACACACACACACACACACACACACAGAGCTAAACAGGTATGCACACTCCTGTAGTACACACACCTTCCTGTCATCCTCAGATAACACAACATAGCAGTAGAGTGGAGATAAAAAAAAGCCATTCCTGTTAAATTTGAGAGTAAAATGTACAACAAATACACCTGTGTGGAGCGTATGCTGATAGTCACGGTGAGAATCGACAAGGGAGACATGTGACACTCAACAGAGACGGGAAAAAAGCATTTCCTGACAAGGAAGATACTGACCATCAAACCATCCGGCGGCTAGTCCTACAGTAGGCAATGAAAGAGGATTAGCTCTCTAATCAGTGCCGATCTCCGTGGGCTATTCAGAGGGAAGCCCTAGTGGCCTGGTGTCCATTCTGTTCCTCACTCAGAGCAGGAGGACAAGGCTGACCCAGTCAACTGCAGGGGAGAGCTAAAGCAGGTGGATACACACCTGGGGGACAGGATTAACACAGTTCTGGCACATTACAACCAGCACGCACAGTGTATAATCCCACTGGAAGGGTGTGTGTATGTGTATGCCAGCCTCAGGTCTGTCCAGGTGTGTAAACACACTGGTAATGCTGGTTGGCTTTACTTGAGGTGACACCTATAGGGCTGAGATTTACATGAGGTAACAGGGGAACAGATAGGCAGGCTGCAGGGTCAGCTCACCACCATCTGCTCCTTCGGCTCCCTTGACCCGTCTCCACGGCAACCTCAGCAGCTCACAGAATCCACTGTTCCTTCTCATCTGTGTATAAAAACGCTGTGATAAATGTGCCCGACACACAGAATCTTGTCTATACTTGACATGTAGCTTAGATAAATTTGTGCATTTTGCCTTTATTGAGAAAGTGACAGACCTCATGAGTATGTTTATCATCTGAATTTTATTCTGTGATATTGTGGTAACAGGTGTGGCACTGGATACAAAATCATCCAAATAATTTGAACTGGATGCAAAACGCATGTTTAAATTCTGCATAGCACCTGGCAGATTATGCACTACATCTACTTAGTTCTTTGTTTATTTTTAAAAGGTAAGATGGCTCAAATCCAAACCTAACTACTTCTGACCTTGAGCATAACCTGATTGTAAATATTATACAGTATGTGAAGTCATGTCTTCTCTAAAATATTTTGTTATAAATGAGACTTGGCTAGGGATGTATTTTCAGAAGAACAATCACTACTGAACAATCATAGAATAACCAAGGGAACATTGCAGCAATACTATAGTGAGCGGTGTGTTTCTATGATCTTCTCACTCTTCTCCCACCACACACTTGTCACTTTGATCCTGAAGGTGACATTAGAGTATATATGCTGCCATATAGTACAGAATTTATTATTTATAGTATACAGTTTATGTAATATTAAAGAACCAAGATGAAACTCACAAAAGGTCTGGACTGAGAAAAAAATGGAACAATTACAAATCTGTCTGCTTCTTCAGCACCATGGACAGCGTCATGGATTTGTTAACACACAGTCACACAGTCAGGATACTGATAATTCAAATGGCAGGTTTAAAAGGGGGGTAGCATCCTTCCTTATAATGCTTTCTGGCGGTATCTTTAATTCATGGTCATCAAGTTTCTGTTTTCTAACAGGTGTGACTGTGTACAACCCATGTGATTAATGTGCATTTAAGGTCACCCATACTTGTGGGAAGATAAGCTGGGAATGTTTTACTCCATTGTTTGAAAATGGCTTTAATCTATTTTGTGCAAGCGGCGTGGGTGCAACTGCTTGAGGTTCAAAGGATTTTTCTAAATAGGCAAATGACTGCAATATTTTAGTTTCATCCAGATCAAATCATCTTTACTTGACTGGAAAATTTTTATACTCTTCGTTGAAACAATTATTTTCATCTATTTAAGTTTTTTGTTTAGGTTTTTTTTTTGGTCTTATTTGGTTTAGCAGTGTTTTTATACCACTCTTTTTGACAAATCTTTTTTCTATAAGAAATTTTAATCTTAACAAGACCTTTCACACTTTAAAAAAATAAAGTGATTAAAAGTAAAAATGAACTTGTGCTACTTGTCATGTCAGTCAGCAACATTAACCAGGTTAAAGATCAACATTTGATTACACTGCTGAATCATTTTTGCATGTTTCACAGCTGAATTTGTCAAGTGTTGTTTTCCTTGTTTCTACTTACATTTTATAAGTGTTCAATGATCTTCTGTCAACTCAGTAATGATATTCTTTTATGAGAAGGTTAAAATAGGAACCAAACAGCCTCTCTACATCCCCAGAACAGACAATTTCCTAAGTTTTAAAAGCAGTTTCCAACCCAAAGCGACACTTTTCTTAACTACCGTAGGTGTTTTTCACATTGTTATATTGTTTGGCTGTCAGAACGCTGTATGTTGCTGTTAGGATGTGATTTACAGTGTTGCGTGGGCACCACAGTGTTCTCTTTTCATCATTTATTGTGCTATAGGTGTGTCATATTTAAGTCACATTAGTTCCCACCACTTTAACGTTTTCCTGGGGTCATTCAGACACAAACAGTACTAATCTCTCCTTTGATAGTCACTCAAACTGGAAATAAAAGATGATGTTTTACATCAACCTGTGAATGTGTTTATTTAATGCTCTGAAATGCTGTCACTTTGGGAATTCCACATTTTGGATGAATCATTTAAAAAAATGAATTAAAAAATAGCTTTGGACAAGTGAACAAAGGGGGAACATTATTATTCAATCAGTGAGAACTGTTTGTCTGCACAGCCAATTTTCTCGGTAAAAACCAAATAATTTTTGCATTTCTCATACCTTGTTTCTTCTTTTTCGACAGGGCAGTAATGCAAAATGGATCTTGCTCAGGTACAACAGGTTGTGACTCTGTGATTGTTGATGTGGACAGACAGACAACAGGAGGACGAGACAACCCGCCTCTCTGCTTCAGCTCACAGCTTAAAAGAGCTAGTTTGTCTTTTGTTAAACACATATAAACTCCAGTCAAAAAGAGTTGAATTTGCATGGAAAATTTTGTTGATTAAATTACTGGATGTCTTTCTTACATAACACACTGGTTTTCTTTCTTGTCTAAGTTGCTCAGCAGTAAAATGTTTCACAGGTTTACTTCTACAAACAGAGAGATGCTTGCTACAGTAAAACTGACTCCAAGCCACTGTTCTCCGAAGAAGGACAGCATCAAAAAAATATTTACTGTGTTTCCAGTGACAAAATCAAAATGAATAAAGAATAAGTTAGTTGTAGGTGACATGGCGGAGGGACAAATGTCAAAGGTGGATGGACTGGTCAACATATCAGACTGGGAACATGGAAGATTGTTGTTTGTTTGTCATTTCCAACAGTCAGTGATTTCTTTAATAATGACCACTGTCATTTCCTAACTATAACCATGTAATTCTGCTTAAAACAATAGTCATTTCAACCTCTGATGTTTTGCTGAACCTTACCAAGTTGGTTTTCTTTTTGCTTTACTATGGTCAAAACTTAATCTCAGTATTGTCACGTTGTTCAAAATTCAAAGAAAGACAAGTGAAGGCTTCCTGCTAACAAGGGAGTCAGATCACAAAACCCGTCTCTCTGGCAGGCATAAATGTGTTTTCCTGCTTCATTTTTAGAGTTCCTATAGAACATAAGTAAACAAAGTAAAAAAAACTTACTACCCATTGCCAGCCACCAAACTAATACTTTGTTCTCACATGAGTGGCCACACATGGTCACGCTCTCCCTCTCGTTGACGTTAGAGCCACTACAGAGGCTATCTCCTCCGTGCCAAGTCCTAATTAGAGATTCAGCAGTCTCATCTGAGAGCACTCAAAACCCTTAAAACTAAAGTACACAAAAAATACAATAACACAGATACCGCGCACACATTCGACACACAAAATAGACTCTGGCGTACATACAGTAAACAGAAAACAACCATATTGTTACACGAGCTCTCTAACTGAAGAGCAGCGATCATTAGCATGACACGACTGATGGTCTAAACTGTCTCTAAGCTACGTCTTACCAGCTGACTCAAACAAAGCCACTGCCAGGGTGAGATCTGCAAATCATGTGTTTGTTTGCTTCCCCCTTATTCCAAAAGCCTAACGATGCTCTTCACGCCCAGCTTTTCGCAGACAGATGGAGATCATCAGCTCCTCTCTCCCCTCCTCTCCCTCTCCACTGTCGCCGATCTGTCATGTCTGAACCGCGGCAGCTCTTTATCTCGCCTTTTCACTCATCCCCTCCTCTGTTTGCTCCTTTGTCTCTGTCCATCTCCTTCTACACAGATTCATATCTAAAGGTTTCAAACTGCGGCAGAATCTTACAACTTTAACAAGTGCTTCATCACTCTTGTCAGAAGTAGTTACAGAAGTCATGACACACACTTCCCTCGACAGGAAGAATTGATGAGAAGCCATTAGACTCTGCTGGTCCTGGAGGGAGCAGGTCAGCCTCCATCACTGCATTCCTCTACTCCACGGCCCAGAAACATGGACACCAGCGGCTCTTTAGACATAATTTATTTACACATATGTGCTGTAACTAATAAAAAGTTTTGTGCACTGTGTTTTTATTCTGGGGAAGTCAAATAGTGATGTTAAGACTGATCTTCACAGCTGTGGTTGCCAAAACATCTGCACAAAGTAATGAAATTGCAACTCCTCAGAGGAATGTCGGAGAATCTATAATTTCTTAATAAATCTCCGTCATAAATGGCATTATTATTATTATTACAGAAAACATGTGCCTCAAAAGAGACCACACAGTGAGAAGTGATGGGGTCTGTTGTTTGTATTGTAACAGTATTTGTTGCGTGTCTGTTTGCAGTCGTGATGAAAAGTGTTAACAGAGCTCCTGCTGTCCTGGCTGCAGTGGTGACCATCTGGACTGAATCCATCACTTCCTCCTGCACGTCCGGTGTGTCCCAGACTACTAATTCCTCATTATGACAACATGGTTGAGGGAGCGGCAAAAGCAGGGGGCAGCCGATGAGCTGACTGTTCATGTGATGTTCTTTTAGTTTGTGTTTGATTACATTTGTGAAACAAAGTGACAAGTGACAAGCAAGTCTTCTATTCCAGATATCACCACCACACAAAGGATGGGCATTTTATTGTATAAATTTTGTTGTATAAATACATCTTTTTAATTTAATTCTTTTGTTTTCATTTGATAATGCATTTTAAAGTGGTTAGAGTTGATGACCAACTTTATATCACTGATCTGAGGTTATTTCTGCCGGCAGAGGCAGGGAAGAAACATCTGTTGCATGCAGCTGTTTGCCGTAATGATTGGGTGGATTGAGGCACAAGATCAGTGTTCTTGGATTTGACTGTGTTCGTATGTTATGGGCTAATAAGCTATTTTCTATGCATGCTCCACATTTGAATACTTCTCTGATTTGGACACATTTAAGGGGACTTGTTTGGCTGCAAATGTGTTTTTCATCTGTAGGTTGTGGCATTAATTCTAAAAAACAAAACAAAACAAAACATTTTGCCACACAATTAAAAAGCAAGCTTCCATTTTAGCATAAAAAGTAATTGGAAGCTATCGGTGCTGCTGCAAAGTTGATCCACTTATATACTGTAATGACAGTATGTCAAGGTCAGACTTAAAATTTGGCACCCACATTGGCGTGTTAGCGCCTTTGTTTCAGTGCATATGGCAGTCTACAATGAGTGAACACACTCACACTAAAAAGCCTGGACTCACGCAAGTATTTGTGCTGAGAAAACACAGTAAATTTTGGCCAAAAATTCCCTATAAACAACCAGATTTATAATTTATGTTACACCATACCCCTAATCCTCTGAGAAAAACATCACTGGTTTCTTTTCTGCTCTTCTCTGTTTAAGCCACTGTCTACAGTATTTCATAGCTTTATGCAAATATGTGCCTCCGACTGCATTTGCAGGTGCATTCAAGCAACAAACCCAAAAACATGCACCAGACTACACCAACCAGCCCCACTCTTGCCAATATTTTACATTAATATCCTAAGCTAATAAAAGTAGAGGAGCTGATTGAGTTCTTTGACCTCCCTGGAGGTGCTCTGGGTTAAACGGGTGCAGGGCTGGGCTCTCTTTCTCTGCTTTTAAAAGCCTGACATGTTCCCTGCAGGATGTCTGACCCTCTCTGACCACAAATCAACCAGCAATTACAAGCCCTCAGAAAACCTCTCGCAAACACACAGTACCCACAGACACACCACCATGATACTGCCGAGCAGCACTGCTGTGCAGAGCAGAAATGAAAAGGCTGGGTGATATATGTGTGAGGGAGGTTAAGTGTAATATCTGGGAAAGGAGAAAAGGGTGGAGCAGTAGGAGAAAGAAAAAAATGCTGGGATGTAAAATAACATGAGGACGAGTCAGAGTCAGAAACACGAGATCTAAACAAAAGAGTGCGTATTAAATGCTGAAATTGAGACCAAGTTTTATATTGTGAGTGAAATTTGAATTATATAATCATTAAATAATCTTTAAGTTTCTTTTTAAAGCTCTGTTGTACTTGAAGAGGGCTGAAGTGACGCCACTGTGTCACATGAGACAGACACACCAGACGTCCTGCTGTTCTGTTTAACCCACAGCAGATCAGCAGCCCCTCCCACTGACAATCCAGAGACGGGTCTTACAGGGGGGGTTGGGGGGGGTTAGGTTTGTCTGATCTAGTGATGAAACAAAGAACATTCATTCAGAGTCTGGTTACCTCTTTCCAATTCTTATCAGTGTTTAACATCCCAAAGGTTTTCTGCTCATGTCCCAGCTGTCTGGAAACTGAAGTTATGGACAGAAGCACCTGATGAGCTGTAAGGCTTATGTGTTGTCTTACTTTTAAGAGATGCTGACCTCTGAACTGAGTGATGATTAAGTAGCTGACTCATGAGGCCAGCAGTCGTTAGATTTCAGTATTTCTGGTCATGTAAGATGTTTCTAAGAAACCTGAGTTTGATGACAATAACATTATATTTGAAAGTTAAGTTTGGGAGTTAATATAATTGCCTGCAAATTGGAAGATGACCATAATCTACAATGTGGAGTCTATAAAGGATTGCTGTGTGTGTTCACAGGTCAGGTCACAGAGTAATGCTGAAAGAGAACAGGACTCTGGTATGTCTTCTGTCTCACCAAAACTATAATGCATTGTACTTTTGACTATATTATTTGATTAAATTACTTCAAAACCTCCTTATGTTTCCTTTGCGTCAAACATGAGTTGAACTTTGAAACCTGTAATAATTACATGTGTTACATGTTTCCTCCCTCTAATGTTTCATTCAGTCTGTAACTATGACAGGGACACTTATCAAAACAAACAAGAAATGGACAAAAAGCCTGATTCTAGAAATAGTCCTTCACCCAAACACATCCACTGGAGAGAAAAAGCACCGGAGACTTGAGGTCTGAGTGGCAGTCGGGTTTGGCTGTTTTTATTCTTCTGCAGTGTGCTCTTGAGTCTCTCATAAATAAAGTCCCAGAGGGCTGGAAAGCCCTCCTAAGCTGACGCTTTGTTTCAAGACAAAGCCCCTTTTTATTCCACTCGGAGTAACTTGTCACAACACAGCCGAACCCAAGGTACCACCCTTTCAATTGCCATGGCAACAGGGTGGGTGGCATCAGCAAGTACGAGGGCAAAGTCTCAGGGCAGGCTCTTATGATTCAGATGCAGCAAAGAGAGCATACTTATCATCGCTAAAGATTGTGTCGCAGTCAGTTTGGATACAAGAAAAGAATGAAACCGTGATTATGTTTTTAAAAATAAACGTACAATTAAGAAAAAAAACCAGCATAATTAAGTTTACTGTGAAATTGAATATAAAACAGCACTAGCTTCACAGCAAACACTATAGACTTTATTCATAGAATGAGTTTTCATGATTTTTCTTGATTGTACATGTCGTATGATAATGTAGTAAACGCCATCCTCACATTCATTCAAGCATCTTTAAGTCACACAAATCCCTGTGATCGACAAAATCTCCATCTCAGATAAAAGGGAATTAAAGAGCAAACTCCAAGCAGCCACTCCATATATGTATGTTTTACCGAGAGGCATCATCAGCAGTGCGCTATCACAAGCTTTAAGAGCTCAGAGACACGACAGAATGTAATGATATCTGCGTTATTTGCATTTGGGATACAACCACCTGTTGGCTTCAAAGCACAGAGGCAGAGGGAAACACCGAGGGGTTTGACAGTAATGACTAATAATGGACCAGCGATACAAAGCGGGCCACTTCACAGGGAGCCTTTGATGCAGGTGAATCACATCCTAAACATACTTATTAGCAGGAGTGGGGGAGCAGAGTGAGGGAAGGAGGGTGAAGAGAGAAAAGGGGGGGGAGGGAGAAATTTGTTCCGCACGTTAGCTGGCATGCTTCGGTGCACGAGAACAGAAGGTTGGCATAATGAATTTTGGCGTGCAAGCGGCTGTTAATGAAATAAAGAACCCCACCCCACCAGAGGTGTGAATGTGTGTGTGTGTGTTTGTGTGTGTGTGCGTGTGTGCTGGAGTGTGTGAGCATGTGTACTAAAAAGATAGAGGGAGTGGACAAGACAGAGGAAGTAAAAGGAGTGAGGAGAGAGGAAGAGATGAGTGAGGGCTGTTTGAGTTAATGACAGAGGAGGGAACAGATGCAGAGAAAGGCTGAATGAAAAGTTGATTACTACATATGAGCATGGGTTTTGTATTTGAGTGTGTTCCTGTGTGGCTTTTCAAAGTAAAAAAAAAAAAAACATTGTTCCCTTTAGCTCTGGATGCTTTGGTTGCTTATCTCAGTCAGGCCTGCATAATACAGAAATAATCTGGGACAACAAGGACTTTCTAGCCATGTTGACAGGATGGTAATTCTGTCTCTTTGTAATCTTTTTTGCTTTAGGAGTCTGGGGAGAAAAGAGACGGCTAAAATGAGATGCTGGGCAGTAAACAAAACATATACACTTGAAAGAATAAAAAAAAGGGGGGGATGCTGAAAGTTATTTTGCTGTTATTTTGCTTTGCAGTGAGACAGCTTCCAGAAAAGACACACCCAAAAAAAAACCCCGTCCTATTTCTTTATCTTTGGCCTAATAACACAGAAGAATCATGCTTACGCTCCCATTGCAGATGGAGCTGTGAAACAACACTTGCAGGTTCAACTTTATCAAAAGTTTCTCACTTCTTTTTTATCACTTTACTCTCAAGAGAAGTGAAAGAAACTACCCAGCTCTGTTGTGACTCGGTTTCATAAATCAAAGCTTTTTTTTTTTGCTGAAACCACATAAAGTACATCTTATTGGAACACATCAACCCTGATCCCTCCTTCCACGAGGGATTTCTGAACATAGTAGCCAAGCAGACGAGCTGCTTAAATTGTTGCAACACAATATTTTCAACTCCAACAACTAAGCATGAGGTTTAAGTTTATATGCAAGGAAACAGAGAGTATGTTCTCACTAGGCCAGGTGGTGTTTGAGGCTCTGATGTGATTTTTAAAGCCTCTGAAGACAGTCTGTCCCCATCCTCTCAACACGAGTTGCCTAATTGAGTGTTAATTTGGTGCTAATTATGTAACATGTTATCCCAGTGAGATGCTCCAGATGCCACGAGACAAAGGCGTGTGGAAGAGTGTGCAGAATAGCAAAGCGAAGCATCCAGGAAGGCTCAGCGTGAGGAGCGGTCTGCATCTGCCTCCGTCTGGCTCATACATTCGGCTTTAAGAAGCATTTGATCAAGTCAAGTGAAGTAATAAGGCCATCCTCACATGAACCACGACTGATTGTTAAACAAATACTCCTCTCCGCAAGCAAGGCTCTTTTGAATTAATCATTCAACATATCCCAGCAAAAGTTCGTCCCCGACATTAAAAATTTAAACCCCCCTTTCTTACCGTGAAAGTAATACACCCTGAAGCGGGCTTTGCAGGCACTGAGTGGTTGTGCTGAGGACATTTCTGTGGCACTGAAGCTCTCTTCTCTCTCCTCTCTGTGTGTTCCTCAACATAAATATAACATGATTATGACGAAGACCTCTCTGCTCTTTCACTTCTCAAAGATATAGAGAGCCTTATAAAACACACATTGTAGAATACTCTGCACGGTCACCAGAGGACGTTATTAGGATTTAGAGAAGGTGTGTGTGTTTTGCTTTTTGCTTATTATATTACAGTGTGTGTAGGTTTTAGTGTGCATTAATCTAACTGTTTATGTGTGTGCGTGGCAGAAACAATGTCTGACACTTTCAAGGACAAGGCTGTTGTTTCCTAAGTGTTTGTTGTTGTCAACAAATCTCACAAAAATCCAAAACCAACAATGAGATTCTCTGCCTTTCAACACTTTCTAACTATATCTTGTCTGCGGCTCTGAGCTTCATTTGTTTCTACTGCGGAAGTAAATCTTTAAACAGGGGCTCACTATTATTAGGTCCGATTTAAAATGAGTTCTTAGCAAAACGTTCTACAAACAACACTAAACAGTGCATTGTTTGGGGACCATTTCCTGCTGTTGATGAATACAAATTTGGTGCACTGCTGAGTCTTTATCACACCAGGGCAGCATATGTGAATTTTACTACATGATTATTGGAACCCTGGTGCCTTTTTGGTAAAATAACCCATGTTTCCGCCAGTTGCAAGCAGAAACACTGTAATCATGGGTGCGTCATCAACAGAGGGCGTGTCACAGTGCAAAACAACCTGTAGTAATGAACATGTCCACTTTGGAAACCTGTTATTTTCCCATTCAAGTTCTTAACAAACCTTTTTTTTCTTTTAATCAAAATCTTCCCTAAAGTTCAAAATCAGGTGACTGTACTAGAATGGTTCCATGTTGGTGGAAAAGGCCTGTCTGAGCAGGTTCATGTCCGGTATTAACCTTGATCCAGGAAGAAAAATTATAAATTATAGTTTTTTAGTGCTATTAAGTGCTATTTAAACACAAAATAACACATAGTATCTCATTTCTGCCAGTAAAAGTCTCTCTATGAAAACAATGAGGACAAAAAAGTAGTTTGATGATGTCCTGGAGTAGCGTGGGATCATGTGATCTTTTTATTTTAACGTTAAAAATCCATTGTTGTAGACAAAATCTGACTGACTCGGGCAGAATTGTGCACAGACGAGGTAATGCACTTAAAAAGGTTTGCTGAAATTAATGGCAGGGGATAAAATGAAATGCACTGTCACTAAAATAAAAGTATGGATTTCTCTGAGTTTGGACATTGTTGGAAAATTTTGGGATTATTTAAGCACACCACCCATTGAAATACATATTAATGATCTGGTCATTTTTAGACATTTTAATGTGAAACTGTTTCATATTTAAAAGGTCTAAGTTTAAGGAGTTTAGTGGTCATGAAGTTTGTGGATATGGAGAAGACGAATTCCCAGCAGATGGGTCTGATCAGGAGAGAAAAAAAAATCAGTGTGCACTAACAAGAAGACGTCTTTCTTAAGCGTCTTTTCCATGGCCAGAGGACATTTTCACATGTCACAGCAGGAAAAACACAGGTGTAAATAAAACCAATGATGGCTGAATTCCATTTAGCTGCTGCAGTCTCAGGGTCCTGCTATTGTGCATGCTGTTCACTGCCATGGCTCACTGAAAATTTAAATTGAACGACTCCATATTTTATTGTTAATCACACTTTTCCTACTGACAAAATAAAAGGAGAAAGACAAAGTCAGTGTAAACCAGTGTTGGTGTGGGAGCAATTAATTCCATTTACAGTAAGTCATGTTTTGTTGCAATTAACCGACTCATTAGCTTGTTTTTTTTCCTTTTTTTGATAGGTGAGAAAAAGACAGAAAGCACATCAGTTGTTTACTTGTTAATGCAGTAATGCCAGACGAGCTGATGACTGTTGTCGGTTCAACACCGACTGAACTCAGCATTTCCTCATTCAAATGCTGAGTTCAGTCGGTCTTCTCTCAGTCTTCTCTGCATTCACTAATAGATTTCCTGTTCTTGTCTAATTAAAAAGGGAAGCCTCCTTCCCCTGAAAGGCTCCCAGAGCTATATTGAAAGGTGGAGAGGTCGCTGGGAATCCATCAGATGTGATGCAGTTAATCAGCATAAAGCCTGCTCCAGTGCGCTGCTAAACAACAGCTGCAGGAAGGGGGCCCAGCCCTCACACACTGCACCACGCTGGGACCCCAAGCCAAAGACGCAAGAGAAAAATTCATATACAGTATTGTCTAGAAATTTAAAGAGGAGCTGTAATACCTAGTAGCTCCTCTATTCTCTCTAAACTAGGTAATTAAAGCAGATTCAAAAATAGCTACAGAGACGTGTGGCAAGAGAGCGGTATGGTGAGAGAGAGAGAGAGAGAGAGAGAGAGAGAGAGGAAGGTAAAGGGTTTGTGGCAGAGAATACAAAGAAAATGAGAGGACAGAGCCCTCGCCCACAGTAATTACCTGTCTCTACCTCCTATCTTTCCGTGCGACAACAAAAGAAGCGAGGGGGAGGGGAGGGGAGACAGGAGACAGATGGAGGAGAGGAGAGGAGAGGAAAAATACGTGAGCATGTACAGGAGGAGAGAAAGTGGTATATGACACTCCTGACACCCACATCATCCTGCAGCAAACTGACGAGTCAGTAATAAAGGCTGACTCAACCTCCAGCAATGCACATTTTGCCTTTCTCTTTTGTTCCACACACCTATGATTAAGGTACAGTAGGTATCTGAGCTCCAGCTAGACTCAGCAGATAGCAAAGTTGGTCATGAAGACAACAGATCAGTCAAAAGAGTCATTTTTTTCTATTTTTCAGCCACCGTCCAGCCAGCAGCGGCTGCTGGGCAAGTTTTTTCAGAGGCGGAGTCACAAGCAGGTGTTGTCAGTGATGCATGTGTATGAGTAAGAGTGTATTCCATACGCTCAGAGGACATGTGTCAAGAAATCGTACAAGTGTTTTTGAATAAATGAAATAAAAATGCTTTGCTTAGAACAATAATGTTGAAATTGAATTGATTCAATCAATTAAAATTGAAATTGAATTGAATTAATGTGGCAACAATATGCCCGATTTTTTTCCACCAAACATGATTAATTACTTTACAAACTCTTGAATTCAAATCTTATTTTTCCTCCCTCATGATGAGAAAAGAAGAGTCTTTGCAGTAACTTTTTTAAGCTTTGCATAAATGCTGCATTTTCCATATGGATCCTACTTTGGTTTTCCTTTTTTGCCTGCTCTGAAAAATGCTTTAATCCCATCATACCTGTCTGAATCTGTGCAGCGTCTCACTCTGCTCTGAAAAAGGAGGCTGGGAAAGCAAAGTAAAGCAATCACTGCATGTAGTTAGCCAAGCTTTCTTAGTAAACCAGCTCTGAGTGTATTGTCTCAGGATTGTTGTTTATGTGGTAAAGCAGGTCAGCTCCAAACTCTTTGGTTGATCATAACATGATGAGCCATTTCGCTCTCTGCTGCCGGCTGTTGCTCGTGTCTGAAGATGAACCAGTAAGCGCATATCTCTTGTACTGAGAGAAGCAAGGTGAGAAAATATATACATCAAAGAAAACTGCTGCGTGGTTTCTACTGCACTTATTAACATCATCACATCCATTTTTTTTCCCCCCTTGATGCGGCGCCTGCTTCTGACAAACCAGCTCCTCTTTGTGAGAGAGAAAGGATGAGTCTTATACCTGTTTGTCCAAAGTAGGAAACTGGCTTGGGGGAGGAACAGGTGGAACAAAAACTCTGCTTTTCATTTGCAGTTATCACAGCTGGGCAGGCATGCATGATAACATACATACACACAGGTATGCACATACAGCAGGTGTACAAAAAAACGCACTAAAACAAACATACCCACACACACACACACACAGTAGCACACACCGCATATACATATATGTATACACACACAGTGAAAGCAAATAGTAGATGCTGACACCAGCTTCCTGGACAGCCTCTCTAACTGTGCAGGGATGCCAGAGGAGGAGAGAAAGAGAGAGCAAGAGAAGCAGCAATGCTGCTGTAAAGACATCATTTCCATTGTGTACCAGGGAAAGTGGTGGCAACACAAAATGGTAATGACAGTTAAGGCGTTTAGTCACGGACTCACTGGAAGGAACTGAAAAAAACCCTCATTTTGACATAACCGACATTCTCTGAGGCAGCGCTATTCGGTCCAAAACAACTATGATGTAGAAAGACATACTCGGTGAATACCATTCAGAGAGTGGGAAGAGGGATAAAGCATGTGTGCCACACATGCATTTACAGGACAGCAGTGCTTATACACACACACACGCACACGCACGCACACACACACAGGGGATACGTTAATGTTAGTGGGTCTTCTACATCAGTCAGTCTTACACAGATCTCTTTGTGTCTCCGCCCCGAGGCTGAGAGGCTTTGACTGCACACTATTCGTATGATTTAGAGTACTGAGTGACAAGGAAAGGGCGAAGGTTGCATCAACCTCAGGAAGCTCCATAACTCCACGGAAAAAAAAAGAGCAAGAGGTGAGGGCATGCAGAGAAACAGAGACACACAGACATTTGTCATAATTTAATCTAACGTAAAGTTGCATACTTTTGTTTTTTTTAACAACGCTGAAAGAAAAAAAACAATCTTCACCTCCACTTTGAAAACAGTAAAAATCCTTTCAAATGCTTTTAAATCAAACTTCACCACGCTCCGTGTAACATGCCACATTTACACATGTCTAACAGTGTATGCAGATATGCACGCAGATTCTCACTGTAACCCTTCATTAATTTGAGCTCTCTGGGGCTTGCTGGGTAGTGTGTCCATCGTTGCTCCGTGGCTGAGATCAAATGTGCAACAATCTCTCTATTTTCTTTCACTGTTCCCTGTGGTGGTTAATGGTCATCTTCTTATCTTTTAATTGGACGGAGGTTTTTCTCAAGAGCTCTTTTCTTACGGACACTGTATAATGAGAGGGTTATTTAGGGCCCCTTAATTGACCTTCAACCCTTTTCATATCTTGTCATGAGAGCCATGCTGCAGATCCCGCTGTTCTGATTATAACACATCTGGGAGCAGATTTTATTCTGTTGAGACAGCCCAAAGTTAGGTGTCCACTTCCTGGTGGAGCAGAGAGAGAGAGAGGAGTGAAGAGGAGAGGAAAAAAATGTCTGCAGCAAGAAGCGAGTCAGGTTATAAGGGGCCAATTATCACTGCAAAAAGAACTTGGAGCGCAGGAAGGACAATAACATGATTACTGTAAAAAAAAAAATGGCCAAAATGCCATTGAAACTTTATAAGGGTACACATAAAAGAAAGGACAATTGTCAGAAAAAGAGAGGAAAATAACTAATTTAAGTACAAGGTGTAATGTTGCTGTATATGAGACTGTATGAGTGGCCCTCTGCACACACATAAACACACATACCATGCTTTAAGTGAAAAAATATACTATCCAGATCCAAACTTTTATTCACATGTAGGCTTCAAACTTGAAGTGTGCCATTATCCCAGTGTTCAGAAGGACATTGTTGAACCGAACAGGCATAGAATGGAAGCAAAATTATAGCTTAACAGTCGCTGCTTGCACATATATAGTACTATAAGGTGATCTGCATATACAGAATGAGGGAGAGACAGAGAGAGGAGGATTTGTCCTCTCCAGAGTCAAAGGATTGAAAGCAAAATGCTGCTCCAACATGGATGATTTGTATCAGGAGGAGAATACATGACAACAGAGTTTTTCTCTTCACCACAGCAGATGTGCTGCTGAAGCAGAGTGGTGGGTTTACACCTGCAGTGTTTCAGCAGGCTCACTTGGGCTGCACTCATGAAATGTTTGTCAAGGAAAAAAAGAAGAGAAATCCATACGTTATACACAGCAAAGGGCTCTGATTTTCATGGAAGATGCAGAAACACTTGAGATTGTGGTTGAGGGAATCACCAATAATGTTCCATAAATAAGAACTTTCTGTACAAAAACTGTTTTAACACATGGGGTACTTATTTCTGTGAATGTGTGTAGTATGACGCTGCATGCAGTTGAGTTCATAAAGTGAGTTCATTGAGTTCATTCAAAGTGCGTTATGAATCACTAGAGTTATTAAACTGCAGCAGATTATGTGACACACAGAGACTGATGTCCTTCAAATAGTCTAAGCAAGTAATTAGAAAAAAGAGATGTGTGTTATCCACATATCTACGACGGACAATCTCAAGTATCCTCTTCAAGGTATCTACCTGCTAAATATCTCATCCCAGTGAAAAAAGACTCATTCTTAGGCCTCTAAACTGTAAACATAACAGCATGTGTTTTCCAGATGAACATTACCACTCACTAAAAAAACCCACAGTCTTATTACTGACCTGCACTTCAAAGGGCTTCAAAAGACGGATACATAATTTTACTTACTCCCTTCAAACCCTATAGGCCGAGATAATGATAATAACCAGAGACTGAGGGTGTGTGTGTGTGTGTGTGTGTGTGTGGGTGGGGGTTGTTGGTGGTGGAGCGGGCTAGGTCAGGCAAGATTAATTGTGGGGGATGTAAATTTCATTCGTCACATGCAGATTGATGTCAATTTTAATTGAATTAAAACAATGTGAACCCTGGCCCGCTCAGAGTTCTAGGAGGACAGCTGCTGAATAGTGATGAAGTGAGTTCGAGAACACTTGAGAGAAGGGGGGTGGGGGGTGGGGGAGGCTGAGAGGTGAGGGGCGAGGAAGAGAGACGGAGAGGGGGAGATTAGTTAATGATGAGACTGATGGTTGACCTCAAACTAATGAGCCGTTCTGCCCCACCCTACACTGGGTAATACCGCCGTTCCATGAGCAACTCGGCTGCTCGGCAGATTTTTCTGGGCGCTCAAAGTGCGAGGACGCTTCGCACGCCTCCTACACGCTGAGCAAATAACAGTATAGGTTAAACAGACAGTGTCTTATACTTCACATCACCCACATATGAAAAAAAAAAAAGATTTTATAATGTGTGCACCAGTCTCTCACGGGTGTGTTTGGTGTACATGCGTGTGTGCTCACAGGTGCAAACGTGTGTGGGTGGAGTCAGGAAAAGTCAACCACTGGGGTAACACTTATCTCAGGTGTGATTTTATCATCTTCTCCCCAAGGACGTGTGGCTGAGGCTGTGTTTAGTGTGACCACAACGGATCTATGTATTCACGCAAGGCTCGAGCACGCAGACCGAGAGACGGAGGAAGGGTTTCAGTCGAGAGCGAACTCGTCTCATTTTCTCACCCCACACCTCTTATCTCGCCCTACTCAGTCCCTCTTCTCCCAGCTCTCTGGGATAATATCAGCGCTAATCGCTGCCTCTCCATCCATCCATCTATCTACCTCCAGCCTGATGGATGGTGGAGAGGGAACAGACGGAGGAGGTGTGGACGCCACAGTCCTCTCTCCTCCTCGTGTCTCCTCCTGAATGCTTCTGCCTTCGTCCTTTCCCCTGCTGACCCAACATCCGGCTGTGGTGAGATTACACCCTTCTTAAAAGTCAAGCTATCCTCATAATAAATAAATAAATAAATAAATCATAAAGAGACAGTCCCGCTTACACTTGCACACGCAGGCAGTAACATTTTATAAGGTTGTGAACGCCCGTGCTTCTGAAGGTGACCCTGCAGGAGAAGAACCGAGAGGAGCCTTTTACTGCGATGAGACGTTGGCCTGGATCACCCCACTACACCTCAGCTCCTCACGCACACACATAAAAAAAAAAACAAAAAAACAACCCACACATACCTACAGTATTGAATGTCCTGACTTAAATGTGAGATTTCACCCAGAGAGACGAGGGCAGCGAGGTTCCTATAAACTCTGACGGTGGAATCTTGACTTTAACGGCGCCTGAGGAAGATGTGAAATCCAATCGGAATCCACTCCGATACAGTGAGCAGGGAATAAAACAAACTTTCAAAAACAGACATATGTTTTAATTTTCACGCATGTATATTTGTTCATGGTACATAAAGCCAGTTTGCCAAGCACCTCCCCTCTAGCCATGGATATTCTACAAGAGGAAAGGTAAAGTAGATGATTCCTCTCCTCAACTCGATTTCCTCTTGCCCTCTGCACTTCGATTTCACTGTGCCAAATGGTACATTTACATTGGTCATAACCTCAATCACCATGCTTGCGGGCTGTGCTGAATGTGCAGACAGACATTTCTACAGTGAGGGGATGCAGACAGAGGTATAATGGGAGCAATAGATAGAAACCCACGCCCGAGGCATCCATCAAACCAAACGACTCCATTACAGTAAGTCCGACAGAGGAAAACGGTAATGTGCACTGTGATAAACACTGGGATAATAGTCTGTTTATAGTCCTGGACACACTGTTTCTGCTGGGAAACACTGGCAAGGAATACAGATAAGATACAGGAGCAGCAACCTCTCTATCTTTTTCATTCTTTCTATCTCTTCTCCTCTGTCTTCCTCGCTGTTATCAGTCACTTTCACCCCCTTGTTCTCTTTATCCTTTCCGCTCCCTCCGCATAATATTTTCCTTCCTACAGAACGCAAAATGAGCTGCATACATCAGCGGAACAGGGCTTTTATCTAGTGTTATACCATTGTAGCATTACCATCATAGGGCCTGGAATGAGGCCGAGGAGAACCATAAAAATTGAATTGAAATGATTCAGATGCACCATTAAAAAAACAGACATCACACCAAGCCAGACACTCGTAGCTATGCATATGTAAGTTTAAGAAGACAAACACACAAGCAGGCATAGGTAGAGTGGCCCAAACTGCACATGCATGTATCAATTAATCATAGCTGGCTCGTTTTAGCTGAGGTGTTGCTTCTTGTGTCTCCGATAACAGAAGAGGGTAAACACAAGAGTAGTCTAATCTGACCACGCTCTGTATTCCTCAGAGGAGCCGGGAAATCGCGAACCTGCTGCTGCTGCTATGAATCAATTATAAGAGTACACAAAAAAGCACTCTCTTTACAGACGGGAGGTTGAGGTTGAAGGCCTGTGGAAGGGAGCAGAGAAAACAAAATCTTTCCATCTGTTGATAATAGTGTTTTTTATTCCCACAATGCTGCACAAGCTGCACCTTGCCCAGTCCACATGCTCAGAATGAGATAAGAATATTTAAATGTACCTTGACATCAACTGCGGAGAACATAAAACGAGGCAAAGGGTCGAGGCGTCTTTTACATTTCTATTAACCTGAGGGAGTATAAGTGCTTGATTAAGGGGCTCCTAGATCAGCTTGATCTGGGTGAGCCTGTGTTTATACCCATAGTTAACCTCTATTACACGACTGACCTCAGTTCAGATAGCAGCTTCTGTATTGCATCTAATGGAGGCTGTTACAGTGCAGCAGGGTCAGAGGAGAAGACGCACACACACACACACACACACATGCATGCACACCTATCCATGCCCACACATGCATACACACACACACATAATGTGAAGCAAGGCAGGGTCAAAGCAAAGGCCAGTGTATATTGCACTATATTTAAGATCAGTTAAACTTAATGACCTTCTTCATCCTCTTAGCCTATCAAATAAACTACAACATTAGCCCCTCGGATCTCAGACATAGTTTGGGCTTTTATGCTTGCCGTCCAGCAATGTCGCTTTTAACAAGATGTGATAAAATGTGGAAAATCTCACGCCCACTTGAGGGAATGATGGTGTAGGTTTATTAAAGGAAATGAGCCTATGGTCAGAGGGAGCTAATCTAATTCTACCAGGATACTAAAGCTTTAAAGAGGAGGCACCACATTGTATGGTAATAAGGCAAAATGTGATGGTAATGTAGAACAAACCACATTTTTACAGCTGATGACAATAGTGGTGACTGAGACAAGCTATCTCCATAGCCACCGGTGGTTGCTGCTGGGTTTTCTAATAAATATGAAACACTGGCTCAGTCAGTTTACAAGGAGACATTAGCCATTGTCTTCATTTTGGAAATATGCCTCATGTAAATTACTCCATGTGCTGAAGGAAGAGGAACAAATGTGGGATATCCACATCAACCTGCAGCATTAAAGCCGTGTCAAATAAAATTACTTCCTTTGTTCTGATGACTTATTGACATTTCATTATGGGAAACATGCGTCAGAATAGCTCAGACAGTTTGTGGGTGTTTCTATGTGGCTTTCTATGTTATGTGTGCAAGCAACCGTAACACAAAAAGCATGTACGAATTCATGGTTGGTTTAGCAGCAACAGAAAGAACACAAAAAAATGAAAATTGCTTTTTATAAACCCTGAAGCTTACTGTTCCTAGACCTATATTCTCCATGGTTCTGTCTCCTTCTGCTCGGCTGAGTTTATTGGACATTCTTACTTTACATCACATACAGGCAGCATGCATGTCTCGTATGTATGAAATGGCAGTGTTTCTTTCTCTTTTCCTGCCTCTATATGCATCAGTCTCCCTGCATCCTCCTCTCTCCTCTCCATTATGTCATCGATGCGAACTGTGTATATTTATAACCCAATAAAGTTTTTATTACCACAGTCATTATAGAACATTGAGGTCAAGCTGACAGGCTAACAAACACACAAGGATGAGGCCAAAGTACATACAGCAGATAGCCAACAAGGACATCACATCGCCAAACATACAGTACAAACTGCACACATTTGATAAATTATCCACCTATGCATCACACATCACCACAACTGACTAGTCAGATGAATAACTAACTGAAAAAGTAAAGATAAAACCATCAAAATCACCTAATCAAAAGGGGAAAGAAATATATTTTCTCAGGGATCCATCTTTGTGCCAGCCATGTAGAGGTATTCTGCCACCAAAAGGTGAAAAAGATTTAGTTTATATTGCTCAAAGAAAGGAAACAACAACAGCATTGTTTCTTTCCAGAAACCATATCAGATAAAGCCAAAAGACTCCTGTAACACTTTTTTATTGAAAACAGTTTTCTACTATAGGTAAAAAGTATTCTTTGCCAAGTTATCTTTAGTAACTGGGACATGGTCTCTGGAGTCATTTAAAAGTAATTTCACAATGTTCACCATTCTGTTGACGTCCATCGCAATGGGTAAGCAGCAGTATCTCCCTAAAAACATGGACAAATCAGGCAAATGAAACAAAAACAAATGAATGAGGAAGGGACAAAAGAGTTTTCTCTGAAACCCTTTAAAACTATGTAACAGAGGCCAAGCAGCTGGTGGACTTACTGCTGGTGACCTCTGACTCAGATTCTTTACATGAAAACATGCAGCACTTTGGAGTCCTCCTCTGTGATCGTGATGGCGTTTAAAGTAAGTCTAGTGTATCTTCCTCTTATCTACCTCATATTTATCGAGCCCCACTTGTGATAAAACATGGTCCATCTATCACAAGAGCGGCCAATCTGGAAGCCACATCTCCAGGGTCACATTTTTAGCCTCATCCTATAGCACAGCACGCTCAGGTTGAGGTGTGTGTCCTCCTGTTTGCTAGATAGCAAACAGACTGCGTATCTCACACCGCTATCGGCCTCATATCACACAAGAGCAACGAGCAGCCCCACAAATAAACACCGAAGAAGATACTAATCAAAACCCTCACACTACCTCTGTGTGGACTAACAGCGAACATGCAAGAGACTCACTGAGTTAATGAATTTGCTAACAGAGCTTTGCTACATTATCTAATTAAATACAAACACAAACATTGTTATGATGAAGATGTAAAATTGCACACCTGACATGACTAACAACTAGGGCTGTAGAGAGAGAATCCACCAAAAAATCCATGTGGATTCCTTTTACAGCTGATTACCTTAAATCAGCTCATCTAGATTTAATATATTTACAATAAACACTGTACTAAGCAGTGCAAAAGTGATGCAATAACCATGTTTGTTATTAAAAAATGATAAATGAATAAAAACATTATTCATTGAATTCACTTCACTGAGCAAGATAAAACCACGGTTTAGGTTCTCAGTTTGAATGACGTGACTAACATTGTGAATATGGGACAAATTAGACTATTTTGAGAGGAAATAATAAAAAAAAAAGTGGGGGAGAAAAAAAATGCATTTGACCTTTTCAACAACGCTAATCAGAGCAGTTGACCTGTCAGCACACACAAGCTCAGAGCACCCAAATGGCCCGGGTCTCACCCTGGAGTCAGCTCATACTGAGAAGCAACCAGCAAATGCATTTGTTTGTCATGTGCTCACCTTGCAGCTGTGCAGGGCAAAGAGAGAGAGAGAGAGAGAGAGAGAGAGAGAGAGAGAGAGAGAGAGAAAGAGAGAGATGGATAGAAACAGAGGCAGCAGAGTAAGAGCACTGTAAATCTCCTGACCTTAGTCCTGGCTCTTTAGCTCTCTGTATGAAGGGGTTTAGCCTATAGCCTTAAATATTTCAGCACTGCTTGGTTGGCTGGAGAATGCTGAGTTAGAAGAAGGGATAGAGGCCAGGCCACAGCATTCAACCTCCCCCCAGCAATTAACACAGCAGCAGGGCATCACTGCAGTGCTCAGTGGTGTGTGTATGTGTGTTTGTTTCATTCATTCCTCTCCTATGAACATGTGAGACTATTAAAAGACTGTCCATGCATGCAAACCATGCTTTATTTTCTGCATTTTTTGTTTGTTTCTCCTGACTCACCGGTTACTGTGAGTTCTGTCGTCCGTCTGACAACAAAACCTCCGAACTGGACTTCACAGGTGTAATTCCCAATGTCATCTTCCTTTACCTCCTGGATGGAGAGAATGTCTCTCTTCTGGATGATGCTGGCTCGCCACTGCTTTGGACGACACTCCTGTACATATGAGACACACAGACAGGCCAGTCGTGAAAAAGATGGATGGGAAGGCACTGTGTGCTGCACATGGTCAGGAAACAAATATTCCAGGCAAGTCTGACCTTTGGACCTTCAACCTGCCTAATTTACAAATTAGATCCAGTGGATATCAAGTGGTCTGAGGCCGGCACTAAAGCTTTCAAACATCGCAGATCATTACAGAAGTGGATGCACAGCCTGGCGCTCTGACACAAAAAATTCCATACAGTAAAATGATAAGGCGTAGCCATTATCCTATTTATCTGATCAAGATTTATTGCACTGAACTAAATATTCTCCATTTAATACTCCAGTAGAGCCACGGAGGACAGAGAATGTTATTTACAGTCGTCTCTGTTGGCGAAATAAGTGTGTTTGTGCTGCGTCTGTGCCCGTGTGCAGGCATAAGTGCATGCAGACACACTGAGTGACTCCATGACACGATCCTCTCTCTCTCTCTCTCTCTCTCTCTCTCTCTCCGGCCCCTCAGTGCTCTGGCAGCGACAACGATGGCTCGGCGGATTCTATTCCACCGTTGCTCCCGGCAACCTTGGAATTCAATCACGGTGGCTCCGCAGTGGTCCAAATAACTCTGGGTTCCAGCACTCCCAGTCATTTCCCAGACCGTAATTGAATTCTGGAAAAACCTAGAGGTCGAGCCCGGCTGAGCTAATCTACTGCTGATCTGCCTGTGATTAGTCCGGCCCCGGCCCTACTACAGGATGCACTTTGTTGTCCGCAGGCCGTGCCTGACCTGGGAAAGGCAAGAACCCAGGTGAGAGAGGAGGGAGTGCATGCTGAATAAAGATCAGAGGCTAGGAGTATTTGGAGGACATCCACTTATTCCACAGGGCAGAGAGTGACATCAAGCAATTTTCTCCCCACACAAGTTTTGTGTTTCTTATAAAAAAGCCTCCTGTTTGGTTGCCCTGAGCTCACTCCTTGTTCTCTCTAGATGACTCTCACCGTATGAAAGCACTTATGTAATTTATCATGATCATTTGTATCCATACACAAGCTGCATAAGCGATCCCGAACCACATTTCCAACAAGGCTTTTAAACATAAACAGCCAGGAAATTAGATGAAAACAAACCAATGAACCGTTCAAGAATATTCCTCGGTTGTATAATCACAAAGACAGACTCCCTCCTTATTATTTTCTGCTAACAAATAACAAATCACAGGGTTCAAGACACACAAAAAACATCAATGAACCTCCAGGCAGGCGTCTAGATGCTACACAAATCACAAGGACCTAGAGTTAAATATATACCCAAAACAATCACCAACACGCTCAGTCGGAGACGTAACCCACCTTGTACCAAGTGATGTCCGGCTCTTTGCCAAGTTCAACATAGTCGTCTATGTCAGGACAGAGGATGTCTTTACTCTTGCTGAGCTCAGCCTTCTCGGTTCGTCTCATGTTGGAGTTGTAGCAAAGGTTTGTGTCGTTCTCTGCGACGGTCAGGGACATGGACACCTTCATGCAGTATGTGGAGTTCCTGTGAGCACAGAACAACACAAAGAGATCCACAATCATTTTTAATCTTTTAGCAAGAACAAATCTTCATACCTCATACATGTATATGTCATTGCCTTATTAAGTATTAAGATGGAAAAAATACATCACTACATCACACTGAAACATTGATGATACGAAACACATCAAAACTAGTGGAATTTTATGTTTCCTCCCTTTGATACCATTTTAGTTATTTTTATCCTTTACTTTCCTCCTCGGCCTCCCTTCCTCCT
>JAQMCX010000011.1:7119800-7143799 GCA_029814765.1 Acanthurus leucopareius | reverse complement strand
GATCCACAATCATTTTTAATCTTTTAGCAAGAACAAATCTTCATACCTCATACATGTATATGTCATTGCCTCATTAAGTATTAAGATGGAAAAAATACATCACTACATCACACTGAAACATTGATGATATGAAACACATCAAAACTAGTGGAATTTTATGTTTCCTCCCTTTGATACCGTTTTGGTTATTTTTATCCTTTACTTTCCTCCTCGGCCTCCCTTCCTCCTCCCTCCTCTCCTGGTTTGTGGGGTTAGCAATAACGACGTGTTCAGCAGCTTTACCGAGTCAATGACTCACACTCACAACCACTAATGGATTTATGGGGGGAGTCGGTCGGGCCGGGGAATGCTAATCAGAGAAGAGACAAATGCTGAGAGGAGGCCTCACCACATGACGAAAGAGAAAGCTGCTTGGTCATCAGAAGGAGTAAGTCCCCACTGCCGCACCCCCACCCCCACCACCATCCTCCTTCACCCCCCCACCCCGTCGCCCGTCAACAATCAACGCACTTCACTTCTGATGCACATGAGCTGGCAGAGAAGAATCTCTCTCTCTCTCTCTCCCTCTCTCTCTCTCTCGTACTGTTATTAATGCTGTCATAATAATCATCATTAATGGCACCATAATTTCAACCCCCATCACTACTGACACAATGTCATCCGGCCTCCCCAGAAGTGGCTGTGACAAGGTGGTCTCTGCGAAACTCACACTACACGGCTGGAACTATGTGGACACCTTTGCTACTCTAACAGCCTTTTCACCAGATTTTAGGGCCCTTCTGCAGAAACTGGCTCACATTTGGCCAGGAGGAATTGGTGAAGTTGGGCAGATATGTTGGGAGATAAGTCCTTATTTGCAGTTGCTATTTCAGTTCATCAGATGGGCACAAAGACAGTCAATAAACTTCATACTATAATACATATTTAGAGCATTTTTCAAGATATCAACAAGACTTTACATGACAAGATTAGGAAAAAATGAGATAACTAGAATGCAGTGAAAGCACAAGGTAGCACAGGACATGAAATCAAAGATGAACAGGTTGGACAAAGGTGAGTTTTGAATGATAACTTGATCATATCAATACTGGGAAAGTCTTGAATTACTTTTGGGAGAGAATGTCAGGGAGGGGGGCTCTATGGAGAAGGATTTCAGAAAGATTTAGAACAAATCAGGTGTGCCTGCTTATAGCAGGGGTTTGTGCAGTAGCATGAGAGTGTCAGGTCATTTGCAAATGCAAATTAATGACTTTGCACTTCCAAATGGCAGGTTTGTTCTGCTTGGTCTAATCATCTGATAGGTCACCGCAGAGTGATGTCCAGCTGCTTTTGTCCAAAAGTAGCCTCAGTTAGAATAAATAATAGAACTTGCATTTTGGCCACAACGCCTGCTTGGTCCGAGGTCTGAATAAGGTCTAAAAGGGTAAGAAGGAGAAGGAGTGTGGAGGTGGAGAAGGTGGTTGAGGTTGGAGGTGGTCTGGTTATGCAGGACTTTAATCAATCGAATCTATTTTGGAACAGGGAATAAGTTGTGTTGCTATGGGCCAGAAGTGATGTGGTCACAGAAGCCAGAGTTCTGGGTGTTTATCCAGGGCCTACAGACAATTTACCAAGCAACCTAACAGTAACGCACACGGGGGAGAACATGCAACCTCCACACAGAGAGGCTGTAGCCTGCTAGCAGGTTTGATCCAAGAATCTTCTCACTGTAGGGCCACATTGCTAACAATTGCACCACCATGCTGCCCCAGTTCTGGATGCACTGGAGTGTACAAAGTCTTTGGGCAATATAGCATGAAGAATACTATTGCAGCAGTGGAGTCTATAGGTACTGAAAAGGAGAGGGATGGGCAGAGGAAATGCCTCCAAACCGTTGCCACAAAAGCACACTGTAATCTAAAGTATCATTACCCGTAACATTATGTTTTTGCCTAATTTGAAGTAAGAGGCCTGGTTCGAACAATACAAACGACAGCAGACTAAAAGTCCACATGCTTTTATTATGTCTGTCTGTCTGTGTTTTTTTATATTCTCTGACGCCTGGCCCAGCCTGGCAATGATCTGACCCAGTCGGACGGGCGGGAGACTGTGCGCGCAGCCATATGGGCTTTCATTTCATTTCATTACATTGCATTTACGGCTCACCAGATGCTCCCATTCACTGTAAATGACAGGGTTTCATATGATCTACTCAGGTTATGGAAGCAATAAGGGAGTCACCTCTCTCGTATAAACACTCCTGACCCCCTGGGACCATAAAAACACAGATGCAGACACACGTGCATGCACATGCTTGAGAAGACAAATGTGGCTACATGCAGCATGAAGGAGTATGCAGAGATAGTGATGAGAGGAGCAGAAGGAGAATAGCTACTTGGAATGAGAAATAAAAAAGATACTGTATACTTCTACAACATTGAAGATGACTGAAAGGGCACCTGGAAAATGCTGTAGGAAGCAAAAGTAAGATGTAAGATATTGCAACAGAAGTGTGCCCTCTTGGTGCTGGAATCTAACAGTATCGACTCGATGCCTCTTATCTAAAGGGAACAGAGTGGGAAGATGCAATGCTGTAGGCTTCCAGAGTAAACTTGGACAATTTATCTGTTTAAAGAACAAATGTGACAACGTAAACACACATGCAAACACGTGTGAACACATATATGCACATGTTGGCAAATTCACACACCTGTAAAGCTACAAAGCGGAGATGCCGCCCCCCCTCCCCGCTTGTTGATATAATGAGGAGATGATCAGAAATGACCTCTCACAGCCGTGCACCTGAGCCATTAAAGTCCCCAGGGAGCCAATAGGAGACATCTCTACATGTTAAATATTCACAGCAGGAACCCCATGGCATTGTGGGAAGATGTCAGTGGTGCAGCTTGATTGATGGACAGCCGGGGGTCGATGCATCCTGTGGTGTCTTTCACGTCTGTCACATTTTATTCGAGTGTAGCTGCTTTGGATATTAATCTGCGGCTCACGTTAGCTGCAATTCTCCACACTTTATTATCCCACATGTTGGGAAATGTAAGCATGGGAAGGAAACACACGTGGTTTTCCCCCACTCCGGAACATAGACTCATTACTGGAATTATTATAAAGTAATTGATCAGGTGAAACATAGAGGCACTGCGGCAGTGTGTGTACTTGTGTGTGTGTGTGTGTGTGTGTGTGTGAGTGTGCATGAGAGAGAGATAGACAGAGCGAAGCAGAGAGGAAGAAAGATTGATGGATCTGAATCGATGTTACGGACCTTGTGTGAGATGACACGCAGGGGGAAAAGAGAGGCAGAGAAAGAGCAAAGGAGTGAGAGAGAACAGTAGCAAAAAGATAGCACATGGAGATTGCTATGTAAATGAAGTCACCTTCACATGAAAAACCGCCGATTAGACTTAAATTTACAGACAGAGAAGGACAAAGACTACAGTAAATGCACACATTTATGCAGCACTGAGAGACACACACTTTGGTGTTCCATATCTTATTCTGAGAAAAAAACATCTGGAGGGCTTCAGTGAAAAGCTGAACTTAACACAGAGGGATTTACCTACATTTTCAGATAGTACACAACACGCCTAGAGCTACTGGAAAACTATCCTGCCATATATACGGTGCAGTCAAAAGGTATTACAGCAGTGACACTTTTTTTTTTTTTGTTGTTATGTTGGATTTTGTACTCCAGCGCACTAGATTTGAAATGAAACAATGGACATGGCTTTGAAGACTATCTGCTTTACTTTTGAGGGTGTTTTTGCATCAAAATTGTGTTGTGACACAATAAAACCATTGTAGCATAGAGTGCGGTCATCATCATTTCCAAACAGCTCACTACCATCAAATTTTCTGGTTGCATTCTCCATCTCATACCGACTCCCAGAAACCCAAGCACCTCAATCTGACCACTGACTGTGTAATTGTGGTCAAAAATATCTATGCATCACATAGCCCTGGGATGTAGTTACATTACAGAGGCGGTGCACATTAGCTCCTGCAGTACCTCAACTGACAAAACCACAGATAAGCACATTTCTCTACTGTGGTAAAAACATGGCTGACTTCTGTAAAGAAGGAACAACTTGTAAATAGAGTAACAGATAACAGGGCGACTGTCACCGTCTGGGTAATATGTTTTGATGTTTTCTAATCATTAAACAACATTTATTTCAATTCCTTGAAATTGAAATAATAAAATCCACAAGCCCGAGGAGCTGAAAAACTATTACAACAGTCACTGCAACTTCTTCAGGATTATTATTTATACAGTTATTTACATTATTAAAAAGGGACATGACACAGCTCAAACATAAATGTCACCATTTTATGATTTGTACAAGATTATAGCTGCAAGCTACTTCTCATCCTGGTCCCTAATATCCCATGTCTCATGATTTTTCATGTGCTTGTATATAGAAGGAACATGACAGTGCCGCAGCAAGGTCTTTGTACTGGACTTGTTTCTTTTTTTTTGTTTTAACCATCTCGGTGGTACAGTATGGAGAGAAGCATTGCATGCGATAATAAATAGAATTCCCTGGTTAATTTCACAATGTTTTAATCGCAATTAAATTACCGACATTTGGCCACTTTTCAGTTTTTTCAAACAAAAACAAATTAAATCTTAATCTGTAAACACAGTCACTGAAGCCACTCAGTGAGGTCTAAGGATTCATTTACACCGAAATAACATTTATGAATTATGACACATCCTGTGCATGCTCATTCTAAAAGGCTATACTGTTCCACGGACACGTAATGTGCTTTTAATTGCATGCATTAATGATGATATTCCTTACAAATGAGTAACTGATTGTAGTTTGGGCTTGCTATGCATATTGAGCTGCCAGTTCATTAGACAGATATAATAAGTCATTTGAATATCGAACAATACATCTGTCCTGTCATAAAGCACCTTTCTGATGCCAGCAGTGTATATCAAATTTTTGATGATAATATTTCAGACAAACACTGATTTAGTCTTTCTGTCATGTGGTTGAGTAATATTTGTCCATCCTCAGTGATGTCATTATGGATTGATGTAATATTAGGTGTCACTCAGATGTCTGAGGTTTGGATAACAAAGGTTTGCTGTTTGAAACTAGCAGTGGGTGAATTAGAGACAAGGGAGTATTGTTCCTCTCTTTGCCTGCAGGGAGTTTTAGGGGAGAGTGTTTGGGTCATATGTGGAGAATGTAAGACTCAAAAGCTTACTCCCTAACAAAAAGACAATTGATTTCAGCTCAGAGGCAAATCTCTCGCAGTGTTTTGATTAGAGTATCTGAGAAGTTTGAAATCTTCTCAGCTCAACGCGAGCAGACTAAGAAACACAGAGCTGGGGGCACTTTTTTTTTTTTTTTTACAGCTGTAGTTCTACAGAGTTACAGTAAGCCAGTATCTCTTACTTGAGTAAAAGTAGCAATAATACAGTGTAAAGAGGCTCTGTGGAAACCACTTCTAATGATCACAGTTTCAGTGTTCAACTGCTTATTTGAATCTAAAAGCTTGGGAAGGAAATTATATACAAATGCTGTTTAAAAATTTCACTTCGAGTAATCCAGAAGTCCACCTACTTCATTTTAGGATTTTTTTTATATAAATGATAACTAATTTTAGGATTATGATGGGAAAAAAGGAAGTCATTGCTTTTTTACAAAAAAAAAACAAAGTCTCATCTACACACATCTGCCAAAAACAAGCCAGTGAGAATTAGCAGCGAAACTTAATATTTTCTAACTTGGAACAGTCACAGCTGCTGGTGATGTGCAGGAAAAAGCACCTCACAAAGTGGATTAATAATGTTGGCTCACATTATGTCCCCCAGAGCGGATCCTTAGAGTTCAGATTCAGTGAATAGGGAAGATATCTCTTTTGAAATAATTATTTAAATGTCAAATAGATGGTAAACTGCATGAAAAAAAAATGATGTGAAAAAAAAACAGTTATTGTAATCTTCAGCTTACAGTGATAAAGATATGACCCAGGCAGACATGGTCACTATTTACTTTTTTTTTTTACTGTTTTACCTTTTATTACTGGATAATAAACAGTAATACATCACTTTAAAGTTTCAGCTGATAAAGGTGGAGCTAATTTTAACAACTTGATATTCTGTTGTGTATCTAAGCCAAAAATAATAGAAGTTTAATTGATGCATTATTGCTTATATTAATAATCTAAATCTGGTGACTAATGCTTTCAAATAAATTTAGTGGAGTGAAAAGTGCAGTCCACTTCAAAACTGAAGTGGACTGCAAATATAAAGAAGCGTAAAATTAAATAACTCAAGCAAAATAGTGTTTTTGAAAGCTGCACTTTGACACAGTACTTTTTAAAATTTATTTTAAGCTTTACTCTAAATTGCCAAATGTTTGTAAGAAGATACTGTAAAGTATCAAACATAATATTAATTTATACTGACACAACAGTGGCATGGCTTTGTGCCTGGTTGGTCCTACAGAGCGCTGTAATGAAATTAAGTACAGGCTGGGGTATCATCACACACAAACACACTCCCCCAGTCACACTCAGTGTATCCTGCAAGCCTCTCTGGGTCTTTAAGAGGCCTTTAACTGAGTTTATTAAAAACTCTCTGAAATGAAGCGCTGCAATGAGGCGTTAATTGAAGGATTTTCTCCACTGTAAAGGTTAATAAGTTACTGCCACATAATTATGCATCTTATATTAGGTGTGTGCGTGTGTTTTTGTGTTTTTTGCTTGTGTTTGTATTGAGTTAATTCTCTTTGTCCATACATCTCTCCTCCCACACTTCACACATCGACTGACACACAAATACCCAAAATGCAAACACAAAGATCTTTTCAAATAATGGAAACTAACAGTTTTGATAAGTCATTAGTCACAGGTCAGTTTTAGTATTAGCTTACCCTATAGTAATATACAAAAAACACCTGCTATACTATCAGGATGCAGTGATTTGACCAAAACGTAGCATGTTTGAGGTTTGCAAACAACAGCAATATCTGCAGTATGCCAAAGAGGTAGAAGTGATTTGGAAAATGGGGCCAACAGCAGTAGCAGACAGCAACAATAGCAGAGAAAAGCCAAGCTCAGTATGATATTTTTAATTTTTGTACAGCTGTCAGTCGGGATATATGTTCACGATATGACCACATCAGGATGAACACAAACAATAATACCATCACTCAGCACATTTTATGAAAAGGCTCCCAGTTTGATTAAAACAAGGATAACAAGGGTGACTTCACGCTTCCATAGCAACAGAAATACTGGGAGAACAAGCTCCGACTCACAAACATTGGCAGTGGAGCAAAGTTAATGAAACAAAATGCCTGTATCTGGGTCCTTCTAATTGCCAGGTAGGTATAACCATCTCTCAGGTAAATGTTATTAACAGGGACACACTAAAAAGTCACACCTGTAACTTCTCTTTTCAGAGCATAAGAGAATGCTGCATAGTTACAATGGCTTGATCCTTACTGTTTAGTTACGGTTTCCATAGGAGAAACTGTCAAAGCCAGGCTTGTCATGCTGCAAAAATAAACCCATTTAACAGTCTCACGCTGCAAACTACTATGAAATGCAATATGCATCATGTACTGTAAACTGCATACTGCATTCATTAGTATAATGTTGAAATATACTCATTTGGTTTGTATGCTGGTGTTAGGTGAAAAGATCAGGACTAATCACATTGAAAAGAATTGGGTTAGCTTAGCATGAGGGATGGAAGCAGGGATACTCAGCCAGCTACAGCATGTAATGCTCCTTTAAACCATCACTTCTCTTTTTTACATTTCAGTCTGTGTATGGCCTTAACTGATACAAAAGGTTGATTAGTAAGTCTCAGGGTGTTAGTAGGAGTACATTAAAACTCTGGAGACAGCCAGGCTAACTGTTTCTGCCTGCTTCCAGTTTTATTCTAAGCTAGCCTAATCAGCCTTAAGATTTCAGCTCAATATTTAAGGCACAATTATGTGAGTTGTTATAGTTTTTCTTATTTAACTCTTCACAAATAAGCAAATTTGATTTCCCAAAATGCAAAAGTATATCTTAGAGAAAAACAGCAAAGCAATAAGTTAGAGAACTTGTTAAAGTCAAGGCATTATTTCCATCCTACCGTAAGACGCAGGAGTAGAGGCCGGCGTCCTGGAGTTCAGCAGGTCTGAACCAGATTGCATCCTCCTCTTTGCTCATACGCACGCCGTCGAAGGAGATGGGCTCCTCAAAGTCACTGTGGCCCAGGCCAGAGCTGCGGTACCACATGAGGCTGAGGCCCACACTCTGTGCCTGGCTGTAGTTGGCCCGGATGTAACCATAGAAAAGAGCGCACTTCAGCCGCACCGGCTCACCCTGCAGCACCCGGTACTTCAGGTAGTCCACTGACCAATCTGTACAGCCGTCCACTACGGAGAAACACAAAGAAAGAGACAGACACTTGTTAACACATTGCTACGTTCTGACTAAAATATTGGTTAATAAATAATAAATAATAAATGCATGAGCGCAAACAGAATTGGTTTTAATGAGTTAATAGCATATAGAAAAACTAAATTTGCAGCAAAACTTTTTACGGTTATATTCATCTTCCTTGTATTTTTAACAACATATGAGAGGGATAAAACAACAATACTCCTTTCCTTGTTTATTAGAAAACATTTACTTAAATAGCCTTTTTAGTAATGAAATGTGTAAAAGTGTATACTGCATGGAAATTAATGTAGCACAACATCTTTTTGCTCTAATATTGTGTGTGAGCTTGTTGGAGGATAGCAAATTTTCCCTTGCATTGCCTGTGGTGGACACATCTCTCCTCTGCTCTCCTGCTTTCTTGACACTGCTCACACATTCGGGGCATGTGTGCCACCTCGGCCTCTGCAGGGAACAGCTCAGACGCTATCCTGCGATATCTAAACACGCAACCACTGTGAAATTTGGGAATGAACTGTAAAATATCTCCATAAATGATGTCAGGCTCCTCCAAGTGCTGAGTATGCACCACAGCTCCAGTGCCAGAGAGTACAAGCCCAGTTCATTAACTGGAAATACGCCTGGAGCTTTTTGATGCAAGACGTGTTCCTTGTCTAACCCTTCTATGGGCAGATATTTATCCTTAGGTCCTCTGTCACACAGTTTTGTTCATGAGCTAACGGGCTAGCCGAGCTGTTTTCCACTCACTATGTGCTGCATCCTGCTCACTAAAGATGCTCCACACGGACTAGAATGAGAGTTTGGCCTACTTGTCCACCTTGTTTAGTACGCATAGCACAGTGAAAGTTTGGTAGTTCAAACTACAGATGAAACACAAGTTTACATAGAGATGGGAACTGTATCTACCAACATAATTTGTGAATAGTACACATGCAGGACCCAGCAGCTGAAAGGCCATTTGACAGAAATCAAAGACACTGACACAGTCCCTCAGGCACACAGGTCTGTTCTAGTTCTACCGAGCAGATCTCTCTCAATTCCCAAGCTAATGTTGGTTAACCCATAGCCAGCTATCAGTCTCTGACTAATTAGCTACCATTTGTTTAGCAGGTGTGTATTAGGGCATGTGTACCCACAGAGATTGAGAGAGACAGAGAGAGGTGGTGATGGTGTGATGAGATAGAGTAATAAGAACCCTGCTGTGTGCCAGTCTGTGAGTGATACAGAGCCTCACAGGGACAGCTATGCTTGTAATTAATACTCTTAATTACCAGGGAAGTAATGTGTGTCCTTGTGCGTGTTTGCATGAGTGTGCATTCCTATATGAATAGTTGTCTGCCTAATTATGTCTGTTAATTACCAGTAGGCTTAGCCACAAATGTGTGTGTGCTCACATACGAGTGTAAGACAAGCTGAAAGTGTGAGTGTGTGTGTGTGTGTGTGTGTGTGTGTGAGTGCAGGGCGTAATGTGTTAAACCCTGTCTAATTATCACTCCTAATAATGAGAGCAGAGCTCCTATAGATGCAAGCACACACTCTCATATGTGTTCACATGCACACTTCACAACTTTAGACTTGATTACAAAACTGTTAAACATCTAACTGATGAACGCTATTAACAATTTAAAAGCTCTAGTGGGATTTATTTTCAGCCACTAGATGTCGCACTAGAGCATGTCAGACCAAAACAAATGGGTGTGTCGGCCACACCTCCCCTCGCCCTTAGTGTTTGTTCTCTTTATGTTTTTCCCTCCTGAACGCATACACAACATAAACTTAATGAAGTTCCCCGTTCGCGAACAATGTAAAGTGATGCAGTTAGTACACTAAACAAGCCAGAGGATGGATATCTCAGCAAACATCTTGTTAGCTAGAGTATTGATTTTTAAAGTAAAGATTTATTTTCGTAAAGTTATTAATGCATTCAGCTTGGTAATAAACCTTTTCTCTGATCTTCCAAGTGGCTTTAATCCATGTAACCTAATTATTAGCATGCTAGCTACCCCCATCATGCTCTGAAACATTATTTTGAAGGCAACACATTGCTTAGGATCACATCACTCTGCTTTATCGTTACTACAGTTGTCTAGAATATAATGTTTTGCGGTCTTGATCTTTGACACAAATCAAAAGTGACCACTTGAGGCTTCAGCCAGGGGGTGGGGGATGTGCTGGGAGTGAAAGGGTGAAAGAAATGACCCAGCCATTTCTCTGTTTCAAGCTGAGAGGAACTGTACTAGCCTGCAACATGTGTTTTTGGGTTTGGTTGAACCAGCTCATATTCACAGCACAAGAGCTTGTGACAATTTTTCTCATCTTGGATAAGTTGTAGACTTATTAAATATTCACAATAAACTGAAAAGAATATGTTACCAAAATATATTTTTCAGTTCCTATTTGTAGACAACCTACATTTAGCATAAAAAAAAATATTTGAATCTCAAGATCGAAAGTTAAAGCAACAAAAGAATATTCAGGTCCAGCCCTGATCTTTACAGAGCAAATAGTTGTTTGCTGCTATATTACACTCAAAATCTCCTTTATAGAGCATTTCGGTGTGCAAGACAAACTGTATTACTTGGTAATTGAGTTGTGAGGTTTCCATTATTATCTCAAAAACAGCCGTACTCAGTTCCATTTTGTGCATCTGTCTCCTGTGAACATCTCAGCATTAAACACAGAATAATTGTCAGAGAAACACTAAGCCATAGGACAGTCTATTCCACCTCTGACATCAGCATGAATCTCCACTGAAGGCTGCAGGTAAGTCCTCTGCCCTCGCTGCATATCAATCTGCTAATCAGCAGGGACAGCGGAGGCTTCATTCAGTCTCTACTTTGCTCACCCTCCACACCTCTAATGGATATGACCTCTGCCTCTCTCTCATGCTCTCCATTTCTGTCCTCCTTGCCACAACAAAAACTGTTTATTCTAATGAGCTCATATCAGATTCACAATGAAAGAAAAACATTTCATTCAGTTGCAGTTTGCCTGTAATTTGCTTTAACCATGCAGGATGTGAACACAAGGCCGTGCACATGTAAACACACGACGAGCGGCCTTGTGTTTCCTCGTGGACCTCCCAGTGGGAGTTGTCTAATGCAGTGGCCTTTTGTGGTAGAAACCATATTTACGTCTGAAACTCAAAACGGTTTTATCAACTCAATTAGAGGTTGACATTTCCCACATCCCCACGCTGGGCCAAAAATCAATGCTTCCCGCTGGAGGAATACTGCAGTCCTAACCTCTCACTCTCTCTCTGCTGACAGCACATACACATCGACACGCACAAATACATGATCTCACTCTTTTCCTGCCTGCACCTCTGGGACATCTGTAACATAATGTAAAAGATGTTCCCATGCGGATGTGGTCCCGCATGGCTTTCAGGCTGAAGGAGACTGGCATGAGCTCTGGTAAATCTCACTGCAGCACCTCTTTACTTCACTGCTACATCACATGACATGCAAAGGGTCATAGGCATGGCTGGAGGATGCCAAGCTACAAGATACTGTGTGTGTGTGTGTGTGTGTGTGTTTTTTTTTTTTTTCTCACAGAAACCTTATTACAGTTAGCATCAAGATAGACCTGTCCATCTTACCAAGGCAATAAACACAGACCCCTGAGCTACTAAAAATGTAAGCACATTGATGCATAAAAAACTCATGGAGCCACACAAACAAGCATGCACACTAACAACAACAACTGCAGAGTGGTCTGCACAGCATCTGAGTCAACTCCTGTTTTTCTTTCCTTTATAATTAAATTCCCATTATCCCCTTTTTTTACAGTATTTAACTCGGGTATGCCTCACTCTCCTACTTCCATGTCTCTAGCTGGATCTCATGTCGCCCTCAGAAGTCTCGCCCTCTCTTTCTCTCATCACTACCTGCTCTCCTAATGAAGTGCAGTTATCAGATGTTGGGTGGGCGGCAGGGTTCTCGCAGGCCAGGAAGACATTCAACGATCTATATGTGGATAAGGACTCTTAATAACTTTCTGTCTCTCTCATTGTCTTTCTCTCTTTCTCAATTTACACCCACTCTGCACACATGACTTCATCTCTATCTCCCAATCCAGCCGACTCCTTCCTGCTAGCTTGGTGTTGACGTTTTCCCTCCTCCACGGTCTATTTGGTGATTTCTAACAGATCTTTTGTACAGTTATAGAGGTTTTTTTTATTTTTATCTTTGTTCAGCTTTATAGAGTGTGTTTCCATAAAAAAACAGATTGTGGAGGAAACATCTTGTGTAACCAATTACCCCAGGGGCAAAGACATGACCAACATTATCCACAATAGTAATTCACCTATTTTTGGTTGACAGAGGCTAATTACGTACAAAAGATTTCCATGGTTTTCTGGCTCCACAAGTGCGGGTACTGTGGCTGAGAGCTGTGCTGACCCCTCAAGGTAATTGTGCAGAATCTATCGTAAATGGTTCACTGCACTAGTAAGCCCTGGGATAAGATAAAAAGACCACCCATAATCTTTTGGCAAATTACATATTATTCTCCTGCGCTGCACACATTACTGTTGTAAGTCCTCTGCACAGAGGTAATATGTGATTGTTGGATATACAGAGTACACCAGGATATTGTTGCATTAGTTTTTCAAAATGGGCTCAGGTAATAATCACAATTCAGTCTTAACCTGCGGTGACGAAACCCCAGTATTTCTCTGTAAACACTGGCTTTGTAGACAACACTGTGTGTCCCTGTCTGTTCTCTGACTTTGACTCTTTTTTATTTTTTCAAGGCTGGGACTTCATATCCTCAGAATCAAGGTAGGTGTTCATAACATCTAATCTGTGTGATTTCCGTGTCACTTTAACTAACTGCATTACTCTGATTAGAAATGCTACAAGAAGTGGAAATACTAAAAAAGCGTTTTCTAGGTTGAAAAGAAACAGACCTTGTGAAAAAAATCATAGCATGCATCAACTTTTAACTCAAGTCCCTTTTTCCACTAAAGATTTGAACATCAAGTACAGTTTATGTGGAAACATGAGGAGGATGTTTCATTTGAGAATTTAACCAACATAAATAAATTATTTCCACTGTGTGTTTCAGAATACATTTCTATTGTTGGAGGTGTGACTAGTGCTTTTTTAATCATGTCAACTCGTTGCACCATCTTTCTCTGCAAATGTTTAGTCGTCCCAAACTGGGAAATCAGTGCAACTTCTGAAAAAACTTGAGCAACACAAAGTGTCTGATAGGAAAAAAAATGGATCTCTCCTTGATATCACTGACATGTTCAGAGCATTCAGTGTTACCTGTATGAATGTGACAGGCTGCTATGAGTTAGCAGTTAGCCACAGCTGTGAATGAGCCAACGGTTGTTAAACTTGAGTTAATCTAATCGAATGCAAGTGCTTTTCTGCTATTATGCTATTTATTTTGTCCCTTGTCATATTAGCTCTAACTTTATTAGTGCAAAAACTAAAAAAAAGAAAAGATTAAATAATCATCTCAATGTCAAACATAAATCATGTAAAAAGAATCATGTCAGATCCATTTACTTCCACAGCAACTGACAATTCGTTCAGTTAAGAAAGAGCTGAAAATGAAATTTTATAAACACAGTTCCTGAGGCCTTTGAAGTCTCAATGCCATTTGCTAAAAGATTCAGCAATCTAGAACCTGATAAGGAAAGTGAGCATCTGTGTCATCCATATTTGATCCTCAACAAACAGCCACAGTTAATGAAGCCTGGCTTTTTTTTTAAGCACCAAGTTTGTCTTCCATCCACAGTTTGACATCTGGTTTAACAGAAACTGACATCGATTAAAAATAACAGGGCTTTTTATACATATACGTTTAAAATCACAAATAATCTGATTTATCAGTTTACTAAAACTGATGTTCTATCATTGCATTATTTTTCTTACAGTCATGTCCCCTAAACCATCTGATATTGACTATAAGGAAGTTGTTTATGCAGCAAAACCCTGTAAATGAATCATAATCACAACAGAGCACTTTTACATACTTTTAAAAGCATCCAGAGAGGAACATATATTTTTTTTTATACATGCATTACACATTTTATGTCACTGCTGCACACTTGTGCATTAAATATTTTGTATATCACACTCTCTTGGTTTCTTGCAACAATCTAAGTAACTTGATATCCTTCTGTTTAATCTCTCCTCCTGTGCTCTGCCACTCCACATTTCGCTCATTTGAAATCATTCTCTCTCACTGACAGTTTACTATTATTCATTTATATGCAAATGTGAACCAATCCTAAAAAAATCTTTCCAAAGATGGTGGTAAACTGCCTAGTAAATTTAACTTTAAATAGATAATCTTCTTTCTCACAGAAACCAGTCAGTTATAACAATATGTTACCCCCATTTCTTAAATTTAATATTGAATATTTTAAAACCATTTGAAATTGAGCAAAATGAGCAGTTTTTGGGGGGAGGAATGCGAGTCAGTATTTAATTTCTGTCATCTGGCCGGTAGTTGTAGAGATATCTTTCTCTGGGACCAAATGTTTAACAGATCGATCAACAATTAGCCATCTTATCTGCTGCGGACATGGACCGATCTATTGCCGCCGCTTCCATGTGTTTTTGAGTTTAAACTCTAGCAGGTGTGTGGGAAAGAATACACATATATAATTATGAGTAAGGATTGGAAAAGCAGCCTGAAAAACAAACAGAGAGACGGAGACATTTGATGGCAGTGGATTGGATGTGAAGGCTGCATATGCAAAGCAAACAAGCGGCATGTCTGTCAGGCCTGCTGCCATACAGCAACCCACCGACACAAACCTCCACCCGACAGCCAACCGCCAGACGAGGCTGCTGTAACCCAAATTTGACGGCTTTTGCCGATGTTCAAAGAAACACTGAGTTATTTACTCTGTATGTGGTTCTTTTTGTTTGTAGAAAGTTGCCTCTTCTTCTGCTTGTTGTTGTTGATTTCGGTTCAATTTCCTCTGCAGTTTCTATCATCATAACTCACAGAGAATATTTTCATACTTGAGAGGAAGAGATGTGAGGCGAAGATAATGAGTAAGGTGAAAGGTTCAGGTGTGTCCTGGTGTTCTAAATACAAAAACAATCGAGTTATTGCAGTTTGGCTGCTGATTCGGCCCATTTACCTACACAGTCAGCAGCTGCAGCATCCATTATGACACACAGCTCATCAAGGCAATTTAAGTGTTCTAATCCTTTACTGTCCAATTGCTGCAATTTGCATTAAAATCAAACTCTTAACTGGTGTCACACACAGACTTTATACGGATATTTTATCAAAAAAACACTCTTTATAACTCCATACTGTATATCCATGTATTGCAAAACAGAAATCCCACATAGCTTATTTGGGGAACTTTAATTAGACAATTTATGATGTAGATTGAAAATAAAAAATCAGACCACAGATTTCAGCCCACAGTGTGGCTATTTGTGTCTACAGTTGCTTCATATTTTCTATTTATGGCCCCTCATGTCCTCCAAATCATGGCAGATGCAGATTTTACACTTTTAAAATAACTAAATGACATATAATAATGGCATTTTATTTCAATAAAATCAACTAAAATTTCATGTTAAAGCAGCAAAAAGTACTTTGACCTCTTACTAAAACTGCTGTATTTGCTCCAATAATGTCCGGGTACCATTTTGTTTTCTTTTTCTTGTGTTTTGTAAATGTTACTACAATTTTACAATGTTCCAGTCTCTGTGCCTAGAACAAAGATCTTTTACGGCTCATCACAGCAGGATGCTCCTATGGGCTGTCTTAATTCAGGTCTAATTTAAATATTCAGAAACACTCGCCTGTTACCTTTTGGAGGGTTGTGGACATCGGCAGTCTCTTTACAGGTTAGAAGAGATCTGTCTCAGACTGTGCAAGGCTAGGATGAACATCACTATTAGTGACCTTGGTAATGAGTAAATGCATGATAACTTACTTCCTTAATGTCTGCTGTATAAGCTGTTATGCTACAATGGTGATATTGCATCTCTTTGTCTTTTTTCCCTCTTCTTTTTATTCAATATACATTTTCTTTTTCATTTTATTTCTCCAGGTTGTTCTTCTGTATTACTCTGTTGTGACGTTATTTTGCATGTTTTGCTTGGCAAGTATGTGGAAGGTGCAATAAAGTATCACAAAAATAACTTAAAGACAATGAATAGCTGATTACCTCCTATACATCCTCCTATAAAATGAGGCCATTGTCGCTATTCACTTCCGCTCAGAAAAACACATCTTGCCATTTGTGTGTGTGTGTGTGTCCACATTAGTACAATAAACTCATGATATCCAGCTGTATGTGAATTAAATCAGAGCTTTCATTTCTCTGCATCTTGCTTTATTATTTCTCGTTCTTGACATTATTTGTAGGGCATGCACTGTAAATTATTCCACAATGCACTACAATGTTACATTAAACCACTGAGCCTGCACCTGAGGACCACAGAAAGGATGCAGGAACAGTGGGGAAATTAAGTCAATCTAATTTCTGGCAGTAGATGTTAACATTTGCATACATATTGGCTGAGTAATTTCAAAGGCAACATGAAGCTTTGAGAGATAAACCAAAAACAATACCTAATAATAATGAAGCAAATCCTCAACAATGAGATTTACCCCACAGACTCTAAGCAGGTGCTCAGAAGGAAACTGCAAGCAAACATATTTGAGACTAAAATAACAACAATGAAAAAAAAAATAAAATAAAATCGCTTGGAATCCGTCTACATATAAAGTACATCATTAAAAGTAGTTTACAGGCACATCATGCAAACTTTCAAGTTTGCTTGAAGGTGATGGTCCTGTTTCTATTGTTTCATATAGAAACCAGGGTGAGTTTGTTGCCCTTGACCAAGTTCAGCACAGCTCACTCAGATCCTTTTAATAACTCTCCAATTGACTTCAAATTAACCAGAACCCGTTATAGAACAGAAATTTCCCCTGTTGTGTGAGAAAGGGTGTCACCGAGACATTAGCTTTTTGACTTTACTCACTCTCTCTCTCTCCTTCTCTCTCTCTCTCTCTCTCCCTCTCTCGCTCATCCTTTCTTCCTTTCTCTTGATGATAAAGGGCTCTTTTTAAGGAGAACAGAAAGCTTGTCAGGATTTGGCCAGCTGGGGAAAGTCATTTGAGGCCCAAATTGATGCGCTGGGGACTCTCAATAGTATCTCTCCAATAGTGAGGGCAGGATAGAGGGAGACGCGGTGGCCGGGACATTGTTCCTCGTAAATGGCTCTTTATTTCATAGGCGAAGTTGGGAAATGAGCAACACCGCTCATGGCTGCTGCTTTGCTGCGCAGGATTGCCATGCGTAAAATAAAACATTGAGAAACAGGCACCCTTAATATCTTAACAGCTAAAAAGTCTACAGCTCTCCTACATCATGTGCAGTTTTACTGGTGATGGAAACACATGCAAATAAAGTCCCTATAAGTTATAAAGTCAAGGCTGTGTGTGAACACCATCCATCATGCTGACGGGGTGTGGGCAGACATGAATCCATACACAGACTGTGAGTGGCTGAGCCAAGCCCCCTGGACCATGACTGGCAAGAAAAAGCCCGAAGGAAGCGAAGCATTTCAAATCACAAGATCTCCAAATGCAAAGAGTGTGTGTGTGTGTGTGTGTGTGTGTGTGTGTGTGTGTGTGTGTGCGCATGTGTTCTTTCTGTGAAGAAAATCTCTGTGTTTGCCTGTGCAGGTGTCAGTCTGCTGTGCAGTATTAAAATGCCAGTAATTTGTTCTCACTCTGTCTATGTTTGTGTGAGTGTGCGTATGTGTGTGTGTGAGTGTGCGTATGTATGTGTGTGTGTGTGTGTGTGTGTGTGTGTGTGTGCTGGTGCTCTCCATTGTGCAGCTGCGATCCATGAGATTCAGGCTGAGCTGTCACTCTGCTAATCTCCCCCAGTAGAAATACAGCCTGGAAAATGTCATCTGAACATTCCGAATTGTGTTTACACTCGCTGCAGGTTCCATCGCTTCTAATTTGACAAGTCATTATCACCCATGCTCCTCTCCCTCTTCCCTCTCGCGGCCTGAGACACAAAAAAATAAAAAAAAGGAGGAGGAGGAGGACTGGAGGAGACAAAACAAGGGCATTAAATTCCACTCAAAGACACACAAAGATGCTCTCAATAACAAGGTAATCCAAACGCACAGGCTACAATAAGAAGGATTAAAGATGATTTTATTAATAAAAAAGAAGCTATTCCGCTTTATGCGTCTCTGTAAACTAAATATTTTTTTTTTAAAAAGCCATTCTCTAAGGTCTGTATACTTTATAGAATACAAAAAAAACTAGATGGAGAGCCTTCATGGTGAAGCTGTTGGCTGTGTGGTAAAAAAGCAGCAGCTGGTGGACACATATGTATTTGGAGAGGGACCCCCACCCCCCAGTCCCATACTCAAGTTAGCAGTAAAAAGGACTGCAGTGGCACAAATTAAGTACTGGGCAGGGAATGCTGGGAGGCCTCACACAACGAGCCCTCCAAATGTAATGAAAAAATTACATCAGTCTTCAGCCTCCAGGACGACAAATACAAGGCTATTTTCATCTGACACCAGATGCCACTGACAGGCCATGTCCGAGCTTGATAAAAAATCTGTTCTTTTTAAGATTTTAACAGATGCAGCCTCTCAGCAAACAGACCACATTGTTAGTCCAGGGAAACATCAGCACCCCCCCCAACCCCTGGTCTTGAAAAACTTCCCGACACTGAGCTGTCTTTTCAAAAGTTTAGTGGGCCGTTGGATTTTATGTCCTCAGGGTTTGCGAATGAAGCTTTCTCATGACCTCTATTACCAGGCGTGCAACTTACAGCCTCGGGGTAAAAACTCCCAAAAAAAAAAAAAAAAAAATCACATCCAACCGCAGACAGGGACACATAGAGGGAAATGAGGTCTTTAATAGAGACTACCAACACGAACGTTTAAGAAAAGAGTTGTGGCGTGTTGTGCTAACTTGTGTAAGTGAGCTGATCCCTGCAGATCAGCCCTTTAGCTCTGATTTGTCCTCCACTGTGGTTCTTTCCATGAAGCGCCGAAACAGCCATGTGTATAAAGTATGAGGCATTCTGATGGAGATCACAGTATACAATATTCATGGCTATATGCACGGTCCCATACTCGGCTGTCAAGTCAGTTTCTATAAACTGGTGTGTAACTCTGGTTATCAGTGTTTTTCATTATTTACCAGGTTTTATAATTTATTGGGATGATTTATTTATCTGTGACATTAAGCATCTCGGTGAATCTGTATGTCATCTCTGCAGACAACCCCTGTGCTTTTTGCTCAAGAGTTAAATATGTAATCTCTGCAGCAAGAAGTCTCTATTAAAACGATGAAAACAAAACAGGCAGTTTGCTGACATTGTGAGGTAGCATGGGATCATGGGATTTGTTTTCTTTATTGTTAAACAGCCACCATTGCAAATGAAAATCTACTTTAAAAAAAATCAGGCAGAAGAGTTAACAAGCGAGGTAATTTATTAAAGTTTTATTTACATTATGTTTAATTCGCTACTTTCCTTTTTCACTCAGTGACTTGTGTTACCACGGAAGTTAGGGACGGCTGATTAAAAATAAAGCACCGATCCCTTAAATAAAATTATGATCTCTTGGTTTATACGCTGTTGGAAACATCTGGAATCACGTAAGTACACAACTCTACAAATTACAAAAAACCTAGTTGTTTTTAGACATTTAAATGCAAAATATTACATACTGTACATTTAATTGCATATGTCCATGTTTGTTTTGCCTCTCTTGTTGGGTTTGTGTCTTTCTCTGACCTCTCACTAAAGTAAAACCCTGTCTAAGAAGAATTGTATGTCTAAAAAAATAAAAATAAAAAAAATAAAAAAATAAAAAAATAAATAAAATCATGGCCATGGTTGAATAAGAAATGTGATGCTAAATCAAGGTGATAGCAGGAGAACTGACAATGAGAGAGAGGGTGGGAGAGGGATGGAGGCAATGACCCATCCATCTACCCAGTCAGTCAAGAGACATCTCCAGTGGGAGTGACGTTCGGGGCCAGAGAAGTTAATGACACTACCGCCCTAGGCTTAGACCCAGGCACCATGCCCATAATCATAAAGCGCACACACACATGCACACACACACACACACACACAAAAACAGGGAGGGAGGGAGAGAGGGAGCTAAAGCGTGTTCCAATAGTAACTCTTGTGTTTTTCCATTGTAACTCTTGTGTTTTTATATATATATCTTGCTTTGCCAGCAAATCTTGCAAAGAAAGAAAGCAACCTGCCATGAAGAGCTGAAAACAATGTGAGAGTGAATTCCATCCATCAATCCACACAAACATCATCTTCTTCTGGTTTTTGTCTGTTAATACAAGGTTGAACAGGTCAATAAAAACCTGCAAGTCGTATCATTCAATCCGCTGTAGTGTTGCTATTTTTTCCCTATTTTACCTCATCCTCCAGCTCTCCTTTCATCTCCCGTTTTCCATTCATTCTCTCTCTTCACATCTTCTTTTACTCCTCAGTTTTTTTTTCACTCATCTCTTTTGTAGTAAATGGAGGTGTTATCAGTGTGTTAACAAGGTCAGACATCTGCAGTGACCACTTGTGTAACAAGACAAACCACTGAGACGCTTCTCTTACAGACAGCAATGGGATTTAGTGTTCACACATCCACAAACGTGCGTCATAGCATGCACATTATGATGTTAATTGCATAAAATTACTTCTACCCTTACCCCCCAAAATCCCTGTTTTGCTTCCTCACCCCTCTCTCTCTCATATTACAGGAACCACAGGATGGGCCGTGAAGCTACAGTACGAAGCCCCCACTGAGTTGAACTCCCTTGGTTTCTTTCCATGACACCTTCCGGCTTAAACCCCTCATCGATCCTCATTCGATCTTCCATTCATCCTTCTTGTACTCGACCCTCATTTAATCCCTACCTTCACGCTCAACCTCTCTCATCCCAACGTCCCCGCCCTCATCCACCCCTCTCACCTTCATTTCAACTTATCAATTTGCATACAAACTGGGCATTGCCTTTGAATTAGAGAGTTTCAGAGCAGATACCATTAGGATTAAAAAGGCTGGTTGCTGTAAATTCAGAATTACTGAAAAGTGTGCACGCATGTGTATATGCGCTTTGCTGTGTGCCAATTATATATGTGTGTACTATGTGCTATTGTCAGTGTATGTATTACATCACTTGTATTGAGGGAGAAGATAAATGAGCGAGCGTTGAAGATGAAAGAACATTTTCAATTAAGATGAGTATGAAGCCTGGTTCATTAATAATGCAAAAATCATTACCCCCATTACGATAGCGCCCCAGTTTAAAGACACCGTATATGTGCATGTGTGTTTGCTTGCCAGCTTTTGCATGCAAGTGTGCGTCTAGTGTGTAAGTAAAATGGATTCCTCAAGTGATTTGGTGCCAATAATTCATCCAGTCCTTAATGGCCAAAGGAAAAAAAGCTTTACAGCTTCTCAGAATCCTGCACAGCTTGTGTGTGTGTGTGTGTGTGTGTGTGTGTGTGTGTGTGTGTGTGTGTGTGTGTGTGTGTGTGTGTGTGTGTGTGTGTGTGCGTGTGTCACCTTTTCATTTCCACGGTTCCTGTCCAGGCCTCTGTGCTTCCTCCAGCCCGCTATTCTACCCTTGTTATCTCAACATCTATACACACATTCAGACACACACACTCTCACACACACACACACACACACACACACACACACACACACACAGAGGGTATTATAGCCCTGGCCAAGCATAACAGGACAGAACAGAGGCACGTCCTAGTCATAACATCCCTACTGTACATACTGTGCTGAGTGCTCTGTGTGAGTGTGTGAGTGTGTGAGTGTGTGTGTGTGTGCGTGTGTGCGTGTGTGTGTGTGTGTGTGAGTGTGTGATCCCTCATTTCACCCTGTAACACACACTCTCCTCTCCTCTCCTTCCTCTTCTTCTTCTTCTTTTCTAAATTTACTTCTGTCTCCCTTCTTCACCTTGTCATCTTATCTGCTCACACAAACACACACTTACATCAACACGCATGCACACACACTCACCCACACACACACACACACACACACACACACACACACACACACTGTCTCTCTCTCTTTTTCCTGTCGTTCTCACAGTGTGCAGTGGTGTAATCAACACTTCATATTGTAACGAGAGATTAGCTCTGCTCAGCTAAAATCACAGTCTGCCCTGTCAGATAGCACAGCCTGGATGTAACACACACACACACACACACACACACACACACACACACACACACACACATGCTCTCATGGATATAATATAGAAAAGTGCTACCTGCAGTGCCTGCGACGAACCTCTCCATAATTGGTGTCTTCTCTGGTATTATCAGCCTTTACAGCAGCTCTCTCATAATTACGGGACGAGCTAATAACTGCAGAGCTTCACTGAGGAGACGTGATGATACTCTGCTGCGTCGGCTGCTGTAACCTCCCGAGCTCCTGCGTGTCCTCCTCCTCAGCACATCTGATGTTGAGCTGTGACGGAGGTCATCTCACCTGTCTGTCGCAGGTCGGCGGCCGTTTGCAGCCGTGTTTCTCCTGTAAAACTGATGCTCTCTCTGTGTGCAGCGTCTTCGTCATGACCGACTCCCTGAGGTTCGAATGTGATCCTAACTTCCTGTTTGTTCTTTCAACAATCAGCCTGATTGTTTGTTAACACGGTGCGTTCAGGTGCCCTTTTTGTAAACAGGTTACAGGTTGATTTTTGTGTTGCAAGCTTTAAATGTCAGGTAATAAAGAAACGTTGTCACTGTAATGAATGTAGAGGATTAGAAAACCTGATTTCTCATGAAAGATTCGTCCCAGTTCTGTTTAAAAAGAACATGGTGTTAAGTTTCCCAGAATAAATTTCACAACAGATAAAATAAAATCAGCTTGTTATTGCAGTTTAAAGTCCTCCTCCACTTAACAATATGCTTTGCTTGTTGCTCCTTGTTTGAGCTTCACTGTGCAAAGTGATTTATGTGCAGAGTTTGTTCTCACATTCATCTGCTGAAGTCTGTTCAGCTTCTGGAAACGGGAGGATTTTTATGATTTCACAACAAGTTAGACGCCATTTTTTCTTCACTATTTACAGGAAGTTATCAGTCTGAGAAAAGCCTGATGGTTTTGTTCCTCCTGTTAGTCCGTATGTAGCACCTCCATCCTGCTGACATCATGCATGTCATGAATGAAAACGAGCTCTGATTGGTCGGTGACTGATGTCGAGTCACAGCAAGAATTTATGATTTATGATTTATGATTTCCTCGAAAACATGACACAAAGTTAGGAAGTGACACAGTTTCCCTTGACAGACTGGCAGACTGGAATGACTGGTTTGTCCCTGTGTGTGTGTGTGTGTGTGTGTGTGTGTGTGTGCGCGTGTGTGTGTGTGTGTGCGTGTGTGTGTGTGTGTGTTTGCGTGTAGACAATGAATGTTCTGGCTGTTGCTCTGCGTTGGTGTAATTGTTTTCCTACTAGCTGTTGATATAGTGCACACATTCCTTCACACACACACACACACACACACACACACACACACACACACACACACACACACACACACACACAAACACACACAC
>JAQMCX010000011.1:7104627-7119700 GCA_029814765.1 Acanthurus leucopareius | reverse complement strand
GTGTGTGTGTGTGTGTGTGTGTGTGTGTGTGTGTGTGTGTGTGTGTGTGTGTGTGTGTGTGTGTGTGTGTGTATGTGCATGGTAAATGCATGCTTTGGTGCACCTGCACGCAGGGACAGGAGGGTGCGAGTGAGAGGGTGGAAAAAGAGAAACAAAAGAGACAAAAAAAGACAGATAACAGTGAGATAGGCAGACTTGTCCAATGCGTTCCTCTAAAATATTTATGCAACTGGAGATTTCTGTCCCTGATTCCGAGTCCAATTAAAGTTTATCTCTAAATGAATGTGCTTGTGCTGGAGCCAGGAGGGGAGGCAGCAGCAGCAGTCTGCAACAGAGGCAAACACAACACTGCAACTCAGCCACTTTTACTGGCTACATTTCATAACACCATGCCGGTGCACACTAACAGCGAGCTCACGCAATGTAGCATACACTTAGATTAAAACACACACACACACACACAGTCGCACAAACCTCTTCCAGGAATCCAATACACTAACTGTACAACATCATGTGCTTATTTGCTGTGCTTGTGCTGAAATTATAAATTACTGCCTGCGTTTAATGCTGCAACAAGCTTCAACATTAACCTGCTCGCAAGGAATTAAAGCAATCTCCTTTACATCTAAAACTGCTGAATTATTCAGCGGCTCACCAACAAGAAGCAGTACTAGAGAGGACAGGGCCTTTGGGTGGGCAATTCTAAGACAAAATGACACAAACCCTAACAGGCACTGCTCTCCAGTGGCACCCACATTACAGCCATATCTCGAAAGGGACCTCATAAACATCCAGGAAACAATGGGGGGGGGGAGAGTGATTTATGAAGGCTAAAGAGATGAACTCAGCAGCAGAAATGAACAGAAATTATACTGACTAACATAACAGTGATTTTCTCGTCGCTCCGTCTCTGAGCCCCCTGCTCTCCCTCGGCCCGTGGAGCAGGGAGGGCAGTGCCTGTGCGGCAGCTTTAGATAGGAATTAGCAGCGTTTCATTGTGATAGTGATTGAGTATGGGTCCCTGGGGTGGGTGTGCTCATTGTTACCAGGGCTTGTAAATCTACTGTAATCCTCCCAGTGCAGGCCAGAAACACACACATGAATATTGCACATACACACATGCAATATAAGCATTGCACACACTGTACATGCATCGCTTATTTCTTTCGGATGGACTAATTAATATATAAAAAGTTGAAATTAAAAATCCTTGGCGAGTCGACCCACATGGCCTTATTGATCTTGTGATTTTTAAATCAATCACAAAATCTATATACCCTCCTGTGGTCTGTGCGAATATGATTAAAACGACTATGTTACACAGAGTTTGGTTTCTTATACTAACTACAGTCCATGTTGCACATTCCTTAACATTTGGCCTCCACCCACTCATCCACCTACACAAACACGCAGACACATGGTTGGTGAGACACAGTGAGAGTGCAGAACTAGTTTGCAGCTTGCTGACTCCATCTCTTTGCAAGCTTCTCGCGGTCAAGGTTCACCTGTCTCTGCACTTTACATATTTCCAAATCTAGCACCAGTTTGTGAACTTCACTACGCCCGGCACAGGAGATCACTGCAACAGATCAGCAGAGGTTTGAAAGTACTTCAGATTGTGCTGGTGAGTTAAGAAGAGGCAGCTGTATGGTCCTTGTTTGGTGCACAGCAAAGTGGGAAAGCAAAGGCAGCTTCAGAGGAGTGAAAGCCACAATCCATTAATCCCTGTCCTTTAGGAGTCGGGAAACACAGTCAGTATTTCAAACTGAAATGCCAAATTCATTATGTTTTTTGTTGAAGCTAAATGTAATCTAAGCATCCCAACATAAACTGAGTTGAAAAAATTATGCAAGGAAAAAGGGAAACATGAACAAACGCATGAGATTGATATAACAGCATGGAAAGTAAAGATTATACAATAATAGACAAAGTATACAGTTTTTCTACCTTAATAAAAGAAGCAATGAAAATATTTAAAATAAAGATTAATTGCAAATTAAATGAAATTTAAAATCAAACTAAATTACATATGAATGTCTAATAATCACTGTGTTTCAGTCCTGATTCAATCTCCATCAACTCTTGGAAAGAGAAATACCTGGTTGTCTAAAAACTAATTGCTACTAGGTTCTTTTTTTTCTTTGTTAATCTAATTTATAATAAATTAATAAAAGTATGTAGTTGTCAGATTAACATAGCGGAGTAAAAACTACAATAAATTGCTATAAAAAGAATCAAGCGACTAAAAATGGAAATACTCGCATTTCCTCCAAACTGCACTACAGAGGTTGAGAAATCAGTTACAAACACATAAAAGGATGTATTGCAATATGTAGCCCAGTGTAATTTGACCCCAGTTGTTTAAAGTTCAATAAAATACATTCAATTTAAATGTAAAAGAAAGTAATAAAAGACCAGAAGTCATTTGCATGCCCTGCCCTCACAGTTATGTGCATGCACTCATCTGTGCCCACAGACACACAGAGCCGGCGCATCAGCCCACACTGAGAAATTGTATCTGCTGCTCTCTCAGGCATTCACTTTATATACTATATTCATATTTAAGCACACAGTGGGTAAAGGCTCCTCTCCGGCGCGCAGTAGGTGTTGTGGAAATAAATATTTTATACTAGAATTTAATTGCATTTTGTGGCCCTGAGCGCCCTACTAGACAATCTACAATACTGCTCTAATGGCAATGCTCCCCAGTGTATGTTGGAGGGTGCACACACATACACACACACAAACAATGACACACACACACAGAGAGACACACACAAACAGAGAGACACACACAGACACACAAACAGTTTATGGACTCTGCATCTGTGAAGCTCCCGCACATATGCAATCTGTGTCTGTACACCAGCATTCTCTCGTATAGGTCTACAGGTCATGGAGCTGTGTGTGTTTACATGTATGTGTGTGTGGGTCTATTTATACATTCAAAAGAAGCAGAATAAACCGAGGCTCTGACAGAGTCTGTGAAGCATACAGTGGTGGTGTCACAGAGGACTGAACGTGCCCTTCCTGCTTCTGCTTATTGACCGGAATGGCCTTGTAAATCCCACATGAGGAGGTTTTGAGGTTGAACATTAGGCACATACAAACACATACACATATATGCTATGCAGGACTTAAGTACAGGATCCATGTATCCAAAAAAAAAATATCGACCACTTGGCTTCAAGAACTAGCAGGAATAAACAGACAAACATAGAGATAACTAAATCCTGTTTGGGCTGTCAGCCACAGAGATTAAGTATTGTCCTCCAATGATGGCCTTACTGACAATCGACAGAGCCAGACTTGTATAATCTGAGAGAAAGACTAAAATCAATATCCACCACAGGGTCCAGCACCTACCACTCAGATGAGGATTTGACCCACTCAAACAGGGAGCCTGGAAAAGCTCTATCAACACCGGAGGCCAACGAGTGGACAAATCCCAAGCCCTTCACTTTTAATAAGGGAATCAAAATAATCGTAAGGGCACAGGCTGGCCTTGGCTTTGTTTTCTGTGCCTTTCAACATGGCCTGATGGATGGCGTAGAGAGCTGGGGCCAGCGCATCCCTCCATACACACAGAGACAGAGCAAACAAACAGATGGTCACATAGTCAAACATCGTTTTCTAAAGGTCGAGTTGTAAACACAAAAGAACTCAAAAAAGTAAAAAAAAAAAAACAAAAAACAGTCCAGAGTGAGTCCATAACTACTCAAATCTGCTGCATCCCTGTCTGTGTTTCAAGCCTGGACTGCAGGGCTGCAGTGGTCCACAGATATCCCTATAGGATTACCCAGTATGGCTGCATGTGTATCAGTGATGCATAGTCACAAGGGTGGGCTCAGCGCAGCGCGCAACTTCGATATGGTTTCGTGCTGGCACACGGCCAGCATTTACATATGAATAAATATGAGGAAGAATCAAATAAATAAAAGGAGAGCAGGGAAAAATAATCCTGTTAAAGATCAAACAGCAGGCTCCCTTCACCCCTCCTCCTGCCGTTCTCTGCTGCCTCCATTTTTCTTCAATTTATACCTATATTCCTTAGCTGGTCTATGCTCCCACCTTGCTCTCCCCTCCCTCACTTTCCTCACTTGTCTTCTAAGCAACTATACCTTCACTTTCAATATTCATTTCCAGCTCTCCATTTTTCTCCATCTCCCGCCATCTTCCATCTCCTTTTTCGATTTCATGGCCAGCCATATCTTTAATCTCGCTCTTCCCCCTTTTCCCCTGTCCAACGCTCCCTCGCCGCCCTTTCCTCCCCTCCCTCTCTTCTCTCCAGTGCAGAACTAAATGGAGATTAATGAAGGGAGGAAGATGTGTCTGTCATCCAGACAGTCTGATGCAGCCACCACAGACAGTAAAGTACTGGGTCTATTCAAAACACACCAGGGAAAGCTCTGCACTAATACTGCTCCAGCTGAGGGGAACTACAGATTAGCCTTCCACTTCTATTTAAATTATTTGTAAATACTAACCATACCAGTGAAGCATGCATTCCTTTCTGCAGTGATATAAAGTGTATGAGTTTTCTGTCCTCTCTCTCTCTCTCTCTCTCACACTTTTATCCTATCATTGTGGGATATTCAGAGCACTCCCCAGTGTCTCATTTCCTCCCTAAGTTTAAATCCTGACAACTGACGGCCGCTCGCTGCTCACACGCCAGTCAAACGGCTCCGATAAGCCCCGCAGGAAATTGACTCGTATTTTAGAGCTTCATCTCTCACATCACATCCTTCCACCACCCATCATGCCCTTGGTTAGAGGTCAAGAAGATTTTGCTAATCTCATATGCAAATTTGCACATGGTACAGTGTGAACATGAGGGCAGTGTATGAACCATGTCCATAATTCATGAGCCATTACCAGTGACAAGTTACACTTATGTTTGAACACAACTTTCCTCTGTTACTGGCTTTCTTGGTGCACTCACTGCTGCGTGTATGCATAAAGGAAGTCTTAAAAGAAAGCCATCGTGTGTGTGAATGTTACATGTGTGTGTATGCAGAACTTAATAAAGTAGCCGCTGCACGCCGCATGAAATATTTAGCACAGATAGCAATAAAATGCTCTGGAATTGCTTGGTCATCTCCTTAACATATCATAACCTTTCTCCCCTTATATTTCCATGACATTACCATGTGGCCTCACCGAGATGATACCACGTGTGTGTTTCAGTCTGCATCTTTGTGCGTATGAGAGGATAGTGGAGTGCGCCCATCTGAACACACACTACCCTAACGGCTTAAATTAAAAACAAACATTCTGATGAGGATGATGCATTTACTCACAAGGCAATTACAAGCATCAATTAAAACCCATCCACAAACAGGCCCGCGTATGCCACGTTTAACACCACAATCAGCTGCTTATACCCACACACTCTCTCGCTTATCATGCCTCACATAGCCTGTGTGGATTAGCAGCTGTTTATGTGTGCAATATATTCATCTATCTATTGTGCTCCCTCTCAGCGTGGCTGGATGGTGCATTCAGGGTGCAGACGTCTCTTCTGGAGTTTTTCTGTAGCAGTGTGCACAGCAGCCAGGGGACCGGGCCCATGTGACTGTACCACTGGTGAGAAAGAGGCAGAAAACTGACAAGCTGGCATGCACGACGGGGACTGCAGTGAAGTCAGAAGAAGACTCCTGCGAGGCTACAACTACTTGGAGAAACTGGAGCTGGATTACAGGAAAGTATCTGCCCAATTCAGTTGAATGTCCAATTTCTGTATCTGTTTCGAAACTCACAATAAAACTAGAGCTTTAATAAATGGACTGAAATGACCTGAAATCAAAGAGGTGCATTTACTCAACAGAGCAATCGAGCTCGGACAGAAAAGATGACCTAAAAAGCTGCATGAGTCGATGTTAGGAGGCAGAGCCCAGCAGAAACCTTCCATCTGTAATTAAAAAGGCAGTGCTGACATTCATGTGCATCATCTCTAAGCACTTTAGACCAGTGTTTCATTTACTTTTTTCCTACATGTTATGAATGAATAAGCTGAGTCATTCATCTTTGAAAGCAATGATCATAGAGAGATAGACTACTTCATAGTTTTTAAGAATCTCCCTCTCTCTCATTAAGGGGAGATAAGGACACACACACACACGCAACAAAAAAAAAAACATTAACACACAAACTTTTTTTTTTCTCAAAACACTCCGCCTGCTCCTTTTTCTTCAAAATGTCATAGCAACAAACGACATCATTAATTGTCATGTAGTGATTCCTTCTCCAGCTACACCCCCCCCACCTCCTTCTTTCTCTCTCTACATGCATTCACCCTTCATCCTAATCAGCCTTAGGGACGGGTGGTGGGTGGGGGGTGGGGGGTGATGCCTGTGTCAGGTCTGCTCATCTGTGACTCTTACATAGCAACTGCTGGGACCTTGATCCTGACTCCCACTCTGCACACCCACAAAAACACACACACACACACACAAGAAACAAGCCTGAAAGTTTGCAACCAAGTAATACAGCACCACCACATGATGTCACATGGGTGATGATGGTTGTTGGTTGTGGTGAAGGCTTCACATAACAAAGGCTGCTTATTTGACACCAAACCTTAAAAGAGAACTCTTTTCATGATGCTCCTGACTACAGCTGATCACAGTAAGATATGTAAGGGATTACAAAACTAAGGACCCAAGAGCAGACAAAATTTAGGGACTTAACAAAAAGTGAGCTTTATTAAGAATTCCAAAACCAAAAAATACAAAGTTTAACTAAGTAGAAAAATTTAAGAAAACAAAAAAACCAAATGCTACCAACCAGGAAGAGGGAGAACGGGAGCAATGACAGGACCATGAAGATGACAGAAGCACAGGGGAGCAACAACAGATAATCTGACAAAGACAAAGACAAAGAGGAAACACAGAGACTATGTACACACCAGGATAATGAGACACAGGTGGGGCAATCATCACAGGTGAAACACATCAGGGCAGGGCAGGTAATCACAACAGGAGGGAAACTTGACAGGACGTGGGTAGAAAAGAACACAGAACAGGATTTACCAAAATAAAACAGGAAACAACGAAACAAGGACACATACAAAAACCAAGGAGACCTGACACTCAACTCAAGAATCAACTGAACCAAAACTACTCCAATAACAGATCATGACAAAATAAGGAGCAGTTCAACTTAAAATGAAGGCGGAAATGATGAGTTAAAGGCCAGAGCATCACTGTCACGATATGACACTGAACAAGTTTATGGACATTAAAGGGATGTTGAGGTCTGTGATAACATCTGTCTTCGTAATTTCATACATCAGCCATCTTAGTTATTTAATCACAGCAATGCAATTGCTGATATCTAGACTTTGACAACATCATCAGAAATATTGCAGCTCTACAGAAGTTAACAAATGACCAGACTGTTCTATATTTAAAACTATCTTAATCAAATCATATGTAAGTTACCAATTTTTTCCAGACCATTGGTTTTAAATGGGTCAGCCAATGCAGCAACTTGTGTCACAGCATCACAGCTTTGCAAAAGTTGAACCAATTTTAAGTTTTTTGTAAGGCAGTCCTGCTTTTTTTTTGCCAGAGGTCTCAGTATTGACTCCTCCTCTAATCTTAAAACTATCTGTAGCTCTATTTAAATTATAGAAAAGGGGGGCTGCACTGTTTTGCATTTTTGCAGTCTTGAGGAGGTTTCGGAGCAAATAGGCTTTGTGGGGATCACTGCAGGTTTGTGCAATAGTGTGGCACTGTTGGTCCATTAGCAAAAACAAATGAACATCTTTTCACTCCTTCATGATAGGGCTGTTCACCTCTGCTCAGTCTGATGATCGGATCAGCTGACTGGCCACCACAGCATAAAATTGGGTTGTGGCTTTTTTAAAACTTCAGCTCTTCACAGCAGGGCCACTGCAGATTTGCAGAACCCACTTAAGTCCAAACCACTGCAGCCTGAACAGACTACCCACATTAAAATGAATGTGAGAACTTGGTTTTGATGAATCAGACCTTTACCTTGCCTTATAGAAGTCATAGGTGCTCACAGTCTGATGTTGCACTATCTGATTATGATAAAAATGGTTTAGATAAGGTCGCCGTGGTTTATGTCAAAACTGGCAATATCTCTTAATCACCCAAACGCTCCATATCTCAACAATAAACGGATGTGTACAGTCTTACTATTACTGATAAGAATGACGGTCAAAGCTACAAAGGCAACTACAAGTTGAAAGAGAAGGTTAAAAAAAAAAACTGTGCACCTCACAAAATCGGGCCACTTCTTTCTCAAAGAAAGCAGATGGCGGGTTCATCGACAGACCAGCGAAATCACCGCCTGTTGAAGCCTCTGCAACACTCTTATCACCACCGTCTGTTCTCTAATTGAAGGATTAACCATGGCAAGGCCTGTTAGCTTCAGAGCTACACTTCTAGACTTATGCAGGCCTTCTATTCAGAGGAAAGTACAGGCAGAAGATTGCAGCACTCGGGCAAAGTGAGAGTCTGAGTTCATTTCTGTGCTCAATCTGCAAGAGACAGAGACGGCAAGTTAAACACAGCCGCGGAAGTTTTTGTGGTTTCCACAGATAAAAATGTTTCCTGACAGTAAAATATGTGAAGCCTAGAAAAATGCCATCTTCCCATCATTCTTTGCTTTAGTATTTACCTCAGTCGTTTCCCCCACAGTGCTTCCTTGCTATTATTTTATATAATGTTATATTTTTGCTCTGCTTTGTCTATCATTTAGCATGCACTTCTGCCTCATTCATATGCTAATATTCTTATTTTAATTCCTTTTTGCCCTCCCTTTTACTTGCAGTGTTCACTTTCTCATCCACCGTGTTAATATCGGCATTCCTCTAATTCCCCTCCCCCCCGTCCCTTTTCTCTCGTCCTCCCATCCTCTTTTGATCTGCGTGCTGAATTATTCCATCTTACCCGGGCTTTTAATTCTCTTGATTGAGCCAATTACCTTCTTGCTGGATCAATGTGGGAAAGGTAATGATTTAAATGGCTGCCGCATAAAGCCACATAACCGCTTTAACTGGTGCAAAAGGGAGAGGGAGGGAGGGAGGGAGGGAGGAAGAGGGGGTAAAGGGAAGGAAGAGGAGGAGGAGGAGGAGGAGGAAAGAGCAAAAAGACGGTGGTTTAGCAGAGGGGGGGAAATGAATATCCTCTCTTTAACACAACCGTGCATGATTCAGCATGTACGTTTAAGTGCTTCATTTTGTGTCCCTGCCTCTACCTGGTGTATGCTACAATGTAAAACCATGCAGGGGGGGAGGCAGACTGTGCAAACCCACTTTCCTCAGGGATTATCTCAAATGTACGGGGCTCGGTGGAAACTGGGTCAGTCTGATCCTAAATGGTGCATCCGTAGCAGAAACCCACTAAGTCAATATCCTTCAGTATCTCACAGTCCCTCACTCGCTTGTCATCCTGCCCCTCGCATGCACCTCTAGTTCATCAAACATGTACAACCCCCGAGTGCACACACTCGCATGCCGTACATGTGCGCACACAAACACACACACTTTTCCCCATCATTGCAACTTGTCATCTCCTGTTGAGTGAGCTGTCCCATCCTATTTGGCCATCCTCCTATCTATTATTGATGTAATGGAGCATTGTATCTAAATGCAGCTCTGCCTGTGACAAGCACTTCAGCCCAGAGGGAACCAGGGAAGCAGGCCAACGGCTGCGAGCTTCTTCTGGGTTCGCTCTCGGGGCGAGTCAGTGGAAGGATGAGTGATTGGGCAGGTGGTTATCTCGGGCTCGGACTTGAACTGACACAGATATCTAAGGCGAAGAACTTTTTCTTGTTTGTATCATCTCAGGCCATTCCAAGACATGAAAAATGCAACGTGACAGCCTGTACTTTATACTTCCAAATAGGTGTTATTATGTAAATTTTCCATCTGGTTGTATTCAGAGAAGAAAATCTAACTAAGAGGGATCAGAGTCACCGCAGAAAGATGGCAGAAAAAACTTATTACATGAAGAAATAAAGGTATTCTCAGTTCTTTCACAGGCTGCATCAGTGATGGATTTAAAACAGATTTTACAGTTGAAGTCTTCACTGATGGTCACTTTGAATCCACTAATAACTTTAATAGAGAAATCTGCTGCTAATTTCAGAGTCCAAATTAAACTGAATAACCTTATTTTGCCGACATGCTCTGTAGAAACCATTTTGCTGGATCTTTATAATTTCAATCTCGCATTTGGCATGAATGAAAGTTGAAAATACAAGCGTGAAGAAAGCTGGTGTCATAGTTGCTGCAGTCTTTTTTTTTTCCTGAAGTGTGAGATAAAATATTCATTTTTATAGTTTGATCTGACATCAGAAGAATCTCTTTAACAACTTAGAATTGGCTCATTTCCAGTGTTTTTATGCTGTAAACTGGTTCAATTTTCTTTGAGCAAAGGATAAATAAGTGATACCTTCACAGGGTTTGTAAGATGGCTTTAATTTTTACCTTTTTTTTAATCTATTTTTACCCCAGAGAGGTTGTTCACAGGTTGAATGCAGCTGAGTTTCACGTGTTCGAGAGGATTAGTGGTAAAAGGAAGGACAACTAATGTCTTGCCCCAAGATACATCGTGGCTACAATAACCAACGACCTGCCAGCGGCCGATCCTTATCTAATTAGCACTGTTTTTAATTACTCAAAGCAAATGCAAAGTGATTGACAGCAGTAATTAGTTTAGTGCTCTGCCTGTCGCAGGCGCCACGTCTTTGCCTACATTTCTTGTACAGTGTGTGTTTCTCACTAGTAACTCATGAGTAAATCATTAGATGAATACTTCAAAAGTGGCCACCAAGTCAATTCAACAGGGTGATAGCAGGCAGAGACAAAGACGAGGAGAGAAACCAAAAATACTTCGCAATAAAATTATGATGAAAAGAATTTTTAAAATGAGATTCTTAATTGGCTTCACTGTAACGTTGAGAAACAATTTTGATGCTCTAGGTTTGAGATTTATTCCATCTCAATCATTGTTATCTTCCTCTTTTATCATCCAAAAGACAGGAAATCAAGCGGCTCTGCTGTGTCGTTTACTCAGTGTGAGCGAAAATGGCCCCTCATCGCTCCTTCCTCTCTAGGAACTCCGACTGGAATTCTGTCCTTCTGTTTTTTGATCACACCAGCTAAAGTGCAGCACCTTTGTGGGCCATTTGAAGTCCAAAGTCCATCTGAGCCACTTAACTGAGGACAGGGAGGCCGACAGCAGATTTGGTTACCACAGCAACTAGAGACCGGCTCAGTCTGGGAGGTCAGTAGTGATCAGTTCCCTTCAAGAGAGATGATGTTAAAGAGGCAGTGGAGGCTCCGGATAGTAAAACTGCCTCTCCAAAACCCTTCTCTCTCTATCTCTGTTGAACAGGACTCTCCTGTCTTCTGTCCAGGTGTATAATGGACTGTAGTTTGATTCAATATCATCCGTCTGCCTTGATTTCCTCTCCATATTCCAACTCTCTGTTGCTCTCTTTTATAACTAAACTCTAACTTATATATATATATATTATGTACATCTTGTTTTTGCTTTCCTTCCCTCCCCTGTTGCCTTGAAAATAAATAGTGACATTGATGTTTTTTTCATGTACATATTCAATAATTGCACCTTTATAACTCATTCGAAGTGTATCATCAGGTTGTGTTTTACATGCATTGATAACTTGACCTTTTCGTCATTCTGGGACTGAGACTGATATGCATGCAGAAGCAGCTTTAAGTATCTTTGCTCCTTATGTGGAACAGCCTGCCAGGTGACTTTTTTAAGATAAGCATTTGCATAATTCCATAAATCAAACCAAGTTAAAGTGGTATTTATTTCCTTGGAAAGCAAATTGCTCTACGCTGAATCATAAAAAGCTCCCATGCTGCTTTTTTTTCACTTCACTGGATTATTTGGTGATTAAAAACATTTTAAATCTTTTCTTTAGTTTTTTAAATTATAAACATCACTTTCATTTAAAACTTTTATTTGTTTATACGTACCGTCCTGCCTCTCTGTGACTTTTCTATTGCACTTCGAAATTGTTTGCATTAAGAAAAAAATGTTTTTTCTTTTATATGTCTTCACCTGCAACTGCTTTAATTAGTTTTCTCATAAAGCAGTTTAAATTGCATTTCTTTTATGCAAGACGCTACATCAAGAAAGGCTTGATAGAGGATTTTCTGCTTTACCAACTTGCTTACAAAAATCCATACGCTAAGCTTTGATAAATGGATAAAGCAAACAACAAAGACTTAAAGCAGCCGAACTTCAGGAATCAGAAACAGGTGATTCTGAGTCAAGAACAGGTGAGAACCCAGAAAGACCAGCCGTGAGACACTGCATAGGTGGTGTTTGAGAATGACAAGGGGGAGATCTAAAGTTTGACATTATAAAACTGGACAAATAAACAAGTACTTGTAAACCAACATGCCCAAATTTAAAGGGTTGCTAAGGCAAAAAGCTCTCAAGAAATGGTGGAAGACTTTAGGGATGTAATTCCAAAACTGGGGGATTAGCTTCAGATTTCAGGAACAACATCACAGCTCTCTGTCCTCTACACTCACTTTCCTACTGTCCTTAAATGCAGCACAGAGCATTTATAAGAGCACAATGATGGATAAGCGACTTAAGATGAATGACGATCGCCTGACTGTGCTGAATGTTGGCAGAGCAGGATATAACACACACGCTCAGAAATCAGTTGGCTGGTCTGTGATCTGTCTCAGAGCTGAACAACACACACTTCTTTGTTATCGGTTGACTTCACCACCTAAAGCTCACCAAAGTTAAATTCCACATGAAGCCAAGATGCAACTCCCCACTTTGCTCACATAGAATTGAAGTGAACAGGATGAAAAATATGTGACATTGTTCGTTTTGTGCATATGTGACTAAGACTTGCAGCAACCAGGAGGACATTTTTTCTATTAATATTCATTCCATTGTGTAATTGTGAAATAGCAACAAATCTTTAGAATTGAAAACACACAATTATACCTTCAAAGACCTCCTCATCAAACTGACCAAAGCGACACACAAAAGGGTTCAATTATTGTTATAATTATTTCATTTTAGTAAACTCCCACCCACCATTCCAACTGTAATGATTGCTTTAAACATGCAGTTCTCCTGCACAACCATCACATATGTAATCATAACACTCATAGTTACCTGAACTGTTCTCACCAACAGTGAGTACGAGCTCTAAACACAACCGTTAGTGGACTTAAACCAAAAAAGAGAAGCCTTGACAATGTGCAGGTCTTATGAGTGCAATGTGTAAAAGGATGCTCCAAGATTTTAAATTTGGAGATTTAGTTGATCAACTTTTTTGATAATCAGTAAATCTTAAAAAAATTCATGGTACCTGTTTCTTTAACACAAGAATTTTCTAATTTTTCTACCATTAACAAAATAGAAGATGGAATAAATTTGGGATGTTGAAGGCTAGTTTGACAAAACAAGAGATTAAAAGACATTTACTCTGGAACTAGGAAATTAGGGTTAGCATTTTACATCGTTTTTTAAGGTGTACACACCAAATAATTAATAGCAGAGAATACAACTGGCAGATTAGTTGATAGTTGCAGACGTTATCTGAACGTGTTTATTGTGGAACTCTTATCAATATTTATGTCCTTGTTAAATCTCCTTTGTTTTGTTGTCTGTCTTTGACTAAACCTATGGATTTCTTATGAAAGGTATTTAAAATTGAAATATGCAGAAGTCTGCAGGAACATTGCTCAACAATACCTTTTCCTCTTACATGTGCACAAATTCAATTGTTTTCTTTCATTAATTCAGGATTTTTTCTCTGTTATGCATAATCCTGTTTCGTCTCCCACCCAATCTCTTTTTTTTTTCTGTCCACTCTGCAACTTCATACTGCTCAGTCTTTTCAGCATCCCTTTTCTCTACTCAGCATCCAATAATCCTGCAGCACACATACCTTCCCTCTCGCCTGCTCCCCAATTTTGCATTTTACCCCACTTTCCGGTTTGCCCCTCTCTCCCTGTCAGCTCCTGCAACTCACCCTCAGATGGCATAATCCCTGTCATATTGTCACATTACAGGAGTTCAGATGCTAATGGCTGCACTGCTAATCCAGCTGCCGGCAAGGCTGGACCAGTGCCCGCACCCGCTCTGCCCGGCTCTGTAACAGCTGTGCCTTGCTCAGTCATGCCAGTGATGCACCAGGGATCACAGACACAGAGCAGTCAGGCTCATGGTGGGTGGGACGACTGGATGCTAAAGTGGACATTACAGGGGAGGCCAGGAGGCCTTGAGATATGGTTAGGACTGCAGAGGAAAGATATGTGCTGGACAGGAAGGAGATTGAGGGGACAGAGGCTTTGAAATGCATGTGCTGAAAACGCTGAAGATAGTAGCTGGAGGGAGGTGAGGCAAGCAAACTTGAAGGTCATTGTGCAAAGGGCTTCTCAGAATGTGATAAGATAAAAGTTTTGGCTGTAACCTAAAATAACATTTGGATGTTTTAAAAAAAAAAAAAAAAGAAAAGCAAATATATCGAATGAGAGACAGAAAGAACAAGAGAGAAGAAGGATACACCAGAGGGAAGCTGATACAACCAGCAGCTTATCGAGCTGTGGAAGAGAATGAGCCTTGGCAGGCAACTATGGTCATTACTGTCTCCTACAATCTTTCTGAAATAGAAAATTTTCCATTCTATGGTAAGCAGGGAATGTTCTTAAGCTCGAGAGCATTTGGTGTTTGTTGTGAAGTCTTTCAAACAGCTTTCCATCCATTAGAGGAGGAAAATTGGTTTGCCTATAATCTAAGTATAACACAACTTATCAAAAATTTAAAGTGAATTAAAATCTCCTCCTTTTCAATAAAACATCTGCCCGAAAGCACCATCCCATTAGCGAAAAGCAGGCGTTCAGCTACTTCAAAATAATTCAGCTAATTTGGCTGAAACCTCTGGGTTCAATTATTGATGAATGCAACCTACAAGAGCAGGCGATGGGGGGGGGGGGGGGGGGGGCCGGGGAGGGGAAAAGGGTGGGGGGGGGGGGGGGCCCCGGGGGGGGGGGGTGCCGCCCCCGCCGCCACAACACCCACGCGGG
>JAQMCX010000011.1:7075301-7091408 GCA_029814765.1 Acanthurus leucopareius | reverse complement strand
TGTGTGTGTGTGTGTGTGTGTGTGTGTGTGTACGGGTGTGTGTGTGTATGTGTGAAAGAGAGAGAGAGGGGAAGAGAAAGTGACAGTGTCCATGTCCCTGATCACAAGTTTAATGTGATCTTGTCAGATCTTCCACATGCCTCCATTTATAATCTTTGAGGCAGACAGAGAAGCCTTTCAAAGTGCCATTAGGTAGCCAAACTGCCCTCTGACACTCTATCACCTTTGACCCCTCAGTCGGGGGGGTAATATTGACTTTACTGCTATCGATATTTGACCGAAGGACCCAGAGGAGCCACTTGATTGATCTGATGTCCAGTTCTGTCTGCGATCTATATGGAAACCTCGATGGACCAAAGCGTATAACCACACAGGTACTCGTACGTGTATGTGTTTGTGTGTGTGGCAATCACATATATAAGAACACACAATCACACAAGCATTCACAAGCAACCACAGTGCACACACACATTCAAAGCATTACATAAACTATAATGACACAACTCTGATTATATAAATACCTAATGAGACACATGAATGCAGTCAATTGTCTTTTAAGAACAGCTCAATAGTTGAATAGAAATCAAGTTAAACTCGATTAAATGTGTCTCTCATTGTGTTACTGTATTCTATAATTGCAGACAAGAAGCTTGTTATCACAGTTTAATGCCGAAAGCCGTCATGTAGCCTACTGTGACTTACTTGGATAATAATTATGCGATAGATTTTCAGACTACAAAACTGCTGAATCAATTATGTTTCATTGATTTTTTTTTAAAGAGTCTTATGGGCCTCATCAGGCTGATATGCTGATTTAAATGACATTAGCTTAACTTTATGTCTAACCTTTTACTTTGAGCAATTATAAGTAAGTATCTTAAACAGTTAACTACAGTTCAGCATAATGTATGTGTTTATAAAGTTAGTTTTGTCTTTACGGTATAATCTTTTGAGGAAAATAACAATGTTGTACATAACACTTAGACTATATAGATTATTCAGCAAACATTTGTGTATTCTTATCCAGTCTTTATTTCGATTTTGCAGCTGCAGAAAGAGAAAAACACCCTGAGTATGATGACCTGGTCCCACTAGCTTTTAAAAATGGCCAACTCATTTCTTTCCAATGAAATTCTGGCCAGTTTTGTGCCCCCAATTTTCCATATATCAATCAATTTGGGTGAACTTAGACATTCAAATTTGCCACACCAATCAACACTTGACAAGCTGTCGTGAAAGTGCTTAACTTTGAGGAAAAGAAGAGCTAAAGAGTCCAAAATAAATAGCGCTAACTAAGGTAACCTGTTAGCTATTATGTACTTAGCTATGTGGCATAATTTCTTAGCCTCCTCTGTAAGCGTGTATACAGTACTCCTCTACGAAAGAGGAACATTTTGCAGCTATGATACAAGAATACAAATAAATCTTATTTAAAAAACACGTTGTGTGTGAACTTATTGTACCTTTAGTAACTTAGCTAACACAGATGCAAAGCGACCACTAGAAGCCTGCTAGCTTGAAGAGCTCTTTAAGAGTTTGTGTCCTGAGTGAGCTTTTTTTTCTGTTTAGTAGCTGTATGGGTAAGTGTGTCTGTATTCTGTGTCACTCACCATCTTTGCCGGTTGAAGAACATTATTCATTGATAAGCTGCCCTCCTGCTCTTTGTGTCTGAGTCTGTCTAGTGAGTGTGCTTCCTCCAATATGAAACCTTTCGTTAAAGGTCAGTACTTAAATGTAGGGACATGGCCACTTATGCTGCAGTACAAACACACCCAGACACATGGACAGACATAAAGCCATGCATGAAATGAGCACACACACGCACGCACAAACACATGCACCCACACACACTTTCTTGTACTCAAAAGGATCGGGTGGGGGGGGTACGTATTATTTTACATTACTTTACCCACCAAGTGGCACTTTTGACAAACCACATACATCAATAAATCAGTATTTGAATACTGAGTGCACAAATTGCACTTGCCTTTCCCTTGTAATGGCAGCCAGTCTTTACAGTTTTTAACTGACTGCCTGAATCCCATATGTATTCCTGTCATGAAAAGTTTCTACCCTTAATCTCTTTGCTCTCCATTTTCTCTTTTGACCTTTGCATTTGTTCACAATTGATGCTCAATTTGCTGGCATTTAGAGCCAAAATGAGTTTCACAGTAACCCTTAGTGACCCTGTCATTGAGCAATTGGATCATTTGGTAGCTGTCATTCTCTCTAGACTGAGGCACATCCAGCTAATTCAGGGAGGTACATGTATATATTTTCATTAATTTGAATATTCTTTACATTAGACGCAAGCAAAAGGCTGCACTTTATGTGGATATCGCTCAGCATCATTCATGTTTTCCCGTGTTATGTGTCTATGTGGGAAAGGCATAATTTCTTGCAATCCATTCTCATGAACTTAAATTTTTTAATGTGTGTAACACACAAGCACTGGGGAAATACCAGTTTTTTATTTTTTGTGTTAGGTGACACCTTGCAACTTGCAGAAGTTCCGGAGAAAAGGTGGCTTTGTAATAAGCATTGCTGATAACATTATTTTTAAAAGCAACTTGTTACATTTAAGATTAATGTAACTTGTTACTTTACAGCATTGCCTAACAAGAAAAGTAATACATAAAACTTACTTTGTGTTAAGATAAATGGTTGAAGTATTCGGAGTACATGAGAGATGAATAGAAACCTAAGTGTCGTTGAACTGTAATCATCTTGAAGGTGCTCTTTTAAATTTATAGTAAAACTCCTTGCAGATGACAGACACTTATTACCTCGTCACAACTTTTATTGCACTGTGACAACTGAACTGGAAGATACAGTAAAATGCCAACACTGACTGATTTCCTCTTGGTAACACAGATAAGTAACTAATTTCTTAAATTGCAAAACTAACTAACTAGCAGCTATGTTTCCGCTTACAAAACAAAGTTATCATCGTGCTCAAACATGCAACTTTTTATCATGAGGTACAACATCAACATTAAGAAAAAACTGAAGTATTTTTCATCAGGCACACACAATCTGATAGTGTAAACCATTGCAATTTAAGATGCAGACTTAATAGACAGAAGTTCATAAAACATCAGCACATAAATGAATAATTAGTGTCAGTGAAAAAAAATACCAGAAGCCTCAAAATTAGATCAATGATGGCGCCAGACATTGATGGTTGGCAGCTACAATAAAATGCAGACACAACGCTGGAACACACTCACACACACGCAGGCCTTCATAAACATATTACTGAAAATTAATATACAGGGAGGGGGGGAAGGGTGGGGCACAGGCGTCATTCAGCAAGCCAACACAAAAAAGTAGGAAAGAGCATGTTTCAGTACCTGAGCCTCTCTTAGAGACCACCTTCACACTCTTGGACAGCATGACGTACAGCAGGATCAGCAGAAGGCTGGGAGGTCTCATCTTCCCCTCCGTCCTCACAGCCTGAAGGAGAGGAGACAGAGGAGAGAAAAAAAGAGAGTAATCAGTCAGTGCTTGTACACGAGATCAAGTACCTCCTTGTTGCTACAAGAGTAAATGTCAGTGTGAAGAGATGTTCTGTAATAGCCCAAACACTATAGCAAGTAAGCACACATACTATTGTACAAACATTTGCACACCCACACACACACACACACACAGATGCCCACTTGGACACTCATAACAACATACCGTTTTGCACATTCCCGTGGGGGTTTTTCTTGTAATGATTTCCTCTCGTGATTGCAATTGAGACAGGTTATCATAGAGGGGATATATTTCATGAGCAGCCATTCCCTAAGATGCTGACAAATCAATAAAGAAATAATTACATGTAAGAAACACCATTTTTAATCGCTAGCTTCATTAAAAATACGGGATACCTTGAAGGGGGTTTCAAATTATCACCTTATGACTTGTGGAGATCTGGCAAATATCCCACCCATATCCCTTATCGACTCATATATCATATTAATTGATGGAGGTGACTCATTCTCTACTCCTCATTTTCTCTGAGTAAATGACATAATCTAACATGTTGTAATTACCCTCTAATAGCCGGCTCCTGAAATGGAGCCGGTGCTGCTGTATAAATTTGATGTTAAAGGAAAAAAAACACTCATCAACGACATTGTTTATTAGCTTACAGCACAAGCCGATGGCGATATCCTTCAAATTCAACTAGCACCTAACTGTAATAGAAGCTTTCCTGACAAAACAAGACATTAGAAAATGAAGTTAAGAAAAGTTACGTAAAGTGTTACAGGAAAAGCTCAACATTTTGGGAAATAAGCTTATTTGGTTTCTTGCCCGGAGTTGCATAAGAAGATTTATGCTGCTTTCATATGTTTACACTGAAGCTACCGCCAGCGGTTTGTTAGCATAGCTTAACTTAAGGACTGGAAAAATGGGAGAAACTACTTGCCTGGCTCTGTCCAGAGGTAACAATAGCTGCCTAACAGCACCTCTAAAGCTCACTGATTAAGATCATTTTTCTTTGGTTGGAACCAGCAACATCCCAAAGTGTCTACTTGTTGCCTTACGGGCTTAACCAAGAAATAGCTGGGCACATAGTCATCATTTTTACACTCCAATTTTGTGTGGATTCATCAAACAAGACATAACATTTTAATTATCGAGCTTTAGGGATGCCAGTGGGCACATTTTGTTAACTAGCTAGCTATTACCCTTTATTTCCAGTCTCTTTCCTACGCTAAGTTAGCTCTATGTTATCAGAAGATTCATATTTTACAGTTTTACTGATACATAAGTGGTGCAATATCATCTAACTTAAAGCAAGAAAGCAAATAAGAGCATCACTCTTAACACCAAACTCTTATTCTAAGTTTGGTAGAGACCCATTGCCTTGTTGTCTTGTTTCATTATAAGCACAGTGACAGGAAGTAAAAGGTGACAGAGGTGGCACAATTAAAGCTTTCAATCTACCGAAGCTGCCAGTTGCCTTGTTGTATGTGTGCAAAGGAAAACAGAATACCAAAATTGAAGGATGACGAGTAGATTCACTAATAGCCACAGCCATGTTTCTGTTTGTTTCACTATTAGAAAAAGAGAAGACAACACATAGCAAATTAACCCAATGAACCAGAAAGGAGAAGACGGGAACCATGGCCTTTGGAGACAGATACTAACAGTGCAGAGAGCCGGAGCCAGGAGGGACCCTGGAGTCTGTGGCAAGTCACGTGCACTTCAGATTAGCATAGCTAATGAAAGGAGCCTCTCTCAGTGTGCGTTTACACGATACTTGCAAGGCCTGCTGTGAAAAGAAGCCTTTTTCTCCTCCTCGATCACATTCTACTGGGTTCTACTAGGAAACAACGTTCAGTCGATAAACACCGCTGTGCCAATAGCATTTTGGCAAATTTCACAGCTACAGAATTGGCTCCTCTTTGTTCGGCTAAAAGGCCTTTAAAACACTTGCCGATAAGCCGGTCGGTTCAAATTGTGTGTTTTTGGCTGCAGCTGTAACCTCACCATCAGTTTATGGTTATGTTCACACAAATCAGCAACCGCAAACACTCTCAAAAAGTCCCAAATCTTTTCAGAGATCAGTTTAGATTTTCGGAGTCCTCAATCTTATGACCGTAGCCCTCTTTTAAACATAAACACAATCTACAACCACTGCTGCAATACTGTGCCAGGAAATTATTGAGACAAGCATAATGGAGGGACTTGCAGTGACCAAATACACAATGACAAGAGTGAAAAATTGAAAAGTCAAGCATCATAAGGGAATTTCCTTGAGAGTACAAGGACACACACACACAAGCAGAATAGAGAGAGAATAAGAAAACAGCCTGTACTACCACTGTGACCACATTATATTCAGCTTTCCATTGAAACTTATTGTAAAAAATATATCTTGACAACTTTATTCCCCATAAAAAATATCCTCAACCCCTCTAGAGCCCTCCTACTGTACCCTGTGCTTTTCAATTAACTGGCTTGATGTCTTTCTCTTACTTCAAAGTTATCAGCAATATAAAAACTGACAATTAACATGTAATTTAATATAGTATTTACTGTTAAAGCAAGTGAAAATGATCTTCTACTGGAGGAAGCCAATTTTAGTAAGTTTCATGTGGTTTTGTCTGTTTTATGATATTATTAAAAAATTATCACACTTTAATTTAAAATCAATTTATTTCGGAGCATCCAAGTGACCAAGAGGTTAAGATCCACAACAATGATGAACACAATGTCCCGGTTTAATTCTGGCACTGAGGTCATCTCCCTGTACTGTATTTCCTATGAGCTTCTTTCTTCTTCTTCCTTCTGTAAGCTATCAAATAAAGACAAAAGGCCCTACAAAAAAGATCATTTTAAGCTGCTTATATGAGTTCATTTACCTCACAGAAGTGAATGATTGGCAGGTTGTGTTTCTGTAGCAGCACTGGATGGAGAGTTGCCCCCCGTCACAGCCTGATTCAACCCAACAATGCCAGCTACACTCTTCTTTGTCCCAGCCATGTCATGCCTCCACAAGCTCAGTGGGCTTTGGGCCCTGCCAGCCATGACATCACCAGCCCGCCATGCTCAAACACAGAGGGGGCATTGTGCGCCTGGCATGACCTCCACAAACACTCAACACACCTCGTCTCCCCTCACCTCTCCTCCCTCTCTCCACTCCCCCTCCATTTCCTGCATTCACATCGCAAATAAGTTGAAGCTGCTGCACAAAAGCATCCACATAAAGGCAACTTCTAGCTGAAACCATGAAAACTCACAGTTTAGACCCATTTCTGCTTTCAGTCTCCAGAGCAGACTACCTGAAGATGGACTTTTTGGGACACATTTGACACATTAAATGTGTCAGTCAGTCTGTGGACTCATTAAGCAGCCTTTCTGACTCAGTTCAAGATCTCACTGTTAGAGATTTGTGGTAAATAAATGAAGGGTGAAGTTAAACCTGTATCACTCCGCTCTTGAAGGCTCTCTCATCATTTTGTTTTGCTCAGATGGAGTATGTGCTGAGTTTTAATAAAAGTCTTCTCTAAGGCTCATTCCTCCACAAAGTCACAAAGCTTCACACATGAGAAGGTTTTTGCTGTGTATGGACACATCTAACAGCCTATCATACGGCAGTAATAAGCATGACAACAGAGTCAGGTTGCAGGCTTGCACATCAAAGCATATGCTCTTTTTCTACTACAAAACATCGTTTGACCTACGGCCGAAGGTGAACATGGATGTCCTTTACAAATGGAAGAATAATAAATGAAATCAATGGGGCACAAAAGCGATTGTTGCCTCTGTGTTTCTGCTCTCTGTTGTGTCCGTGTGGCACCGATCAAAAGTTTCACTAATGATCCCTCTGGTTTTATTAGGCTTCAGTCATTATCAGGATGCTCCTCTATCTGGCAGCATTTTCATTCAAATTGTATATTGTAATAAACATTGATATTGATCAGTATGGAAAAATGCTCGTCATCATGTTTTGTTTGTCACCCAGCCCTCGGACAGATATGTATCTTGTCACTGTAATGTAAAATTCTGGCTTTGCTTGCACCATTTACTATGGCCAAGCTTTTACCTCTGAGGTGTCAGGAGCAGGTGTGTTTGAGGAGGCACACACAGAGGCATGGCGTGATGTCCACGCTTCAGCGATGCATGAAGCATGCACAGAGTGGCACGCATGCCGTTTGCCTGCTGCTGTTTACCAGAAAATGAGGGGCTTGGCCCTGCATAGCCTGCTGGCTCGCCTTGACAAAGGAGCAGAGGAATTTACTGTCTGTTGCCATTGTTATGGGACTGTATCTCCCAGGATAGCTGTATCTCCTCCCATCATCCCTTAATGTTTCCCAAATTCAATTATCACCTCATGCTATTTGTTTCCAGCATACTCCCTCTGCTGTGTGTCTATGCACTGTGGCTTGGTTAATCTTATTTTCAAATGTTTTTATCTCTCAGACCTGCAAATTACAAGCAGGACCAAGAACCAAAAGAGGCTCTGTTCTGTTGCTATAGAACGCAGTTGTGCCATTTTAGGACAGAGAAGGAAACCTCCGCCATCTTGGCACAGCAAACTGGGAATGATTGATCATGTGATTTAGAGTTTTAATCCAATTTGAAGGCCGTCTGTGCTGTGGTCTTAGGTAAACACGTCTTCATAGCGTTCAACTAGAAGTGGCTCTGTGTCCTGACAGGACCAGAAATGCGATGCTCATAGAAAATGTGCAAGTGAAAGAAATCTGAAGAAACCTGAGTTCCTCTGGTTTTAAAAAAATACACTATGCCATCTACCGTTGTAACTGCAATACATACATTTGTAGTTAAAAATATAAAATACTGTAAAATGGTGCTTTTATGTTTTTAAAATGGAAAAATAAAGATCTTTTTTTAAAATTCATCAGTGTTTGAGATTCATTAAGACAAGTGTTTGAGGAGAAAATGAAAAAAGGGTCTGTGCTTCATCCACCTCTTCTGAGTTAAGCTAGGTAAACCACTCTCTGTACACCAGTGGCAGCTGGTGAGTAAAAACAAATTGGGAAGGACAGGAGGAAAACCAACCCGCAGCGTCATGGAATTTTACATTGCTTGTCTCTACTTTCTGATGTTCACTGAAAATTGAATCAGTAAAACAATGACTTATACAATTTCTTAAAACAGAATAATAGCATTAACTTGTGCTGTTCCCAGATCAACTATACAAGCCTGATGCCAATGTTATTTATCAAAAGTGCAGATAAACAGGTATGTTATGAAGATTCCATCATCATTTTACGCTAGAGCTTTCCATTATGTATTAAGGTCAGAGTATATTTTATTGATATTAGAGATCCCGCCTGTAGAAGGTCAGCAAAGGTCTGTCGTCCTCTGCCCTCCGTTATCACTTCACACCAGCTCTTTCTCCACAGAGATCTCACCCATTGCACCACAACAAAGTCCATTCTTCACACCCCCCCTTTGTTTTCTTTTACATTGAACAACACAATGCCAACATAATCCTGTCCTCTATCCTCTGCTGGACAATAAGAAGCTCCTGGACCTTGTTTTCTCTCCAGTTTGCAAATGTTTTTGCTTGCTGTTCTTCTCTGAGGCATTATTATGGATTATGGTACTTTTCTGCCTCTGGTTCACTCCGATCAGCTCACCCTTATGTTCATACCCTAACCTTAAAAAAAATCCAACATTGAACAACTGGAGATTCCTATTTTTATGTTAATAAGCTTTACTCTGAAGTTTAGTTGAACCCTCTTGTTTCTTCATGTTTTAGTCGTTGCGAGGATGCTCTCCAAACCAGCATCACTACTGAATTATATCATAATAAGAATCAATATTGATCAATATAGAACACTTATTGTGTTTGTGCCTTTTGCCATATCACTCAGTTACAGTACAGATATGTAACATCTGTAATGCAAAACTTTGACTTTGCCTGTAGAGATTCCTATGGCCAAGCTTTTACCTCCTACGCATCAGGAGAAGGTGTGTTTGAAGAGGCACACACACTTAATCCTACATCGCACATTTCAACCTGACCAACCGAACCAACACACACACACACAAAAACAGAACAAATTGCAGCAACAAAAAGCAGTGGGATCTGTCTTAAGGTTTCTTTGAGTTAGCTGCTAACTGCTACTAGCTGTTTTTAAATCTGGTTCAAATCTGCTGGTGTGTCACACACTTGACACATTGTCAAAATGTTACACCTCTGGGTCATTAAAAATGAGAGAAAAAGCACATTTTTAATGACACTGAGATTTAGCAGTGCCTTTTTCAACCAATTTTTTATTCATATTTTGATTTCCTTTTTGCCTCTTGGAATAAAAGAGGAGCAATGTTCTCCGCCTCTATGGACAAACCTCCTCTCATGTACACAGCTGTAGATACAAGCAGGTCTCTCACATGAACTTTATAGGACCAGTTGTGGTTTTTGATCAATATTTCATGAATATTAACTGCTGAATATTATATGAGAATTGAGAAATACTCCTTGGCTGCATATGGATCACAGGCCTGATGTCATGAGAGGAGAACATGAATATATATATATATATATATACCATCCTCCATTCTATAAAATACTACATTATTTATGTGTGTGAACTGCCACTGACTGTACAGAGCAATCTGTGAAGCTCTGCTCTGAGAGACACACAACTGATGATGCACTGTAGTGCCTTTTCAACACCTGAGGAAAGTCAGATTTATTCCAAAGTGAAGGTATGTTTGTGCGCAGAAGCAACTCTCTCACATTCATTGTTATTCCCCGTCTGAAGTTTTTGCTCTGCCAACATTAAACGCAACACCGACATGCAGAGCGGCCAGAGACAAAGACAGAGAGTAGTGTTAGAACAGAAACACAGACACACACTTACACACACACACACACACACACACACACACAAAGATGCGCACACAGCACAAGAAGTGAGTGAGTCATAGGTGTTTCTGTATGTCACTGTGTCAAAGAGATTCACGCTGGGGTTGCTAGCAAATGGCACCGCACACTACAGCTATGCCTACTGTATGTTCCTCCGCCTGTGCCATGCAGCGTGTGTGAGTGCACTGTGCTCTGCTGCGTGCCAGATGTGTCACAGTGTGAGTCAGGTCCCATGAGTATTATTCTGCAGCAGTAATGCGAATCACTGCCTCAGAATAAAAAATAAGCCTGCTTGTGGACTGACTGAGTATTCGTTAAAACACATTTGACCGCTTTTGACCACGGGCAGCCCTCGTTAATCTCCAGAGGCTGGCCATAGGTGGTTAGAGTTAACGAGCGAGGTGCGTTGAGCTATGCCCTGCCTCAGTCCCAACATGCACCTCTTCACTGAGTGAGATTAATTACTGCACGTTTCTGAGCCAATCTGCCCCCCTGCTGTTCTCCCAGCCCCGGACGTGGACACACAGATACTGTACATGCACTTAAAAAGCACTTTTGAGCACATAAAATGCAACACCCTGTACATAATTAATTAAAAGAGCTTCCAGGCAAACTGCAGCCACTCGCACATGAACAGTCAAGAGCAGAGCGAGTTGGTGCGTTGGTGCGAGTGAGGTCTGAGTTCAGACACATTCCACAAGCAGCGAGGCATTTTCCTCCAGTGGTTGTTGATCGCTTTCAGCTATATCCCCCCGTGCCCGGGCCCATTGTCAGCTGTCCAAGGATGACTGGCTGCAGAGACACTCTCATGCTTCCAGTCAATACTCCCTTTGATGGAGAGCAGGGGCCAACACTCTCCTCACCCATTTAGTGGAGGCTACACACCCCACTGGGGGCAGCCAACCACCACTGACACACAGACAGACTAAAAACCACTGTCAAACACCAGCTCACAGCCAAACACACAGGCTGATAAAAACATTTATAGTGCAATTATGGTTTGTTCATGTTGAAATAACATAGTACATTTTCTAAATGATGTCATTTAAGTTCAGAACATATGAACACTGAATTATAATTAAACTCCTCGAAGGTTATGCTTTATTTTGTATTATTATTTTCTTATGTAATGCAATACATCATTTAGTTTGCATGTGCAAGAAGGTTTAATAAAAACCAGTTGTGGTTCAGACACAATTGCATTGCTGCACTTATCATGCCAATCACAATTATCAGTATATGGAAACTATACTATTAAGTACAATTATAGTAATACTTTTTTTACTGTAAGGCACAATTACAGTAAGACTTTCTAACTGTAAAACATGGTTAAAGTAAAGTCACTGGTAAATAGTGATTGTAACAGTGCTGATGATAAGTTTCCTTTAAAGTATCAAACAATACCTTACAATGTAATGATAAAATAAACAAATAGGACATGAAGTTGGTGTAAGCATGAGATGTAGAGCTGGTTTGAATAAGATGCTTTGCATGTGATCAACCAGTCTTTACATACATTGCAACTTAATAATTTTCATGTGAGTTATGTTCTTTAAGTCACACGAATGTTGGCTTGATTTTCTGGAATATAAAGTCAAAACCAAGATATTCCCCTCAGACCAAGTAGACTTTGTGCTTGAAAATTGGTAAAACTGCATAGAACACTTTTTATATCTTATGCAAATAGAACATAAAATATAGTTTATCCTAAGTATTGTTATAATTAGATTATAAAAACCACATGCAATCATATATACAATATAATGTATATACGTCTGTCTCCTCTTCTCTTTTCTTTTTCAGTTTATAAGAAGCATTAAACACACTCCCACAACACATATGTATGTGGGGTGAATCATGTAGCTAAGCAACAGAATAAGGTCTTTTACTAAAAATCTTCTCATCAACTAAATAAAATTAGCTCCAAATGATTGATTTGTTTACACAGATTCTCATTTTATTATCTGCTGTTCAAGGGAATCCAAGTGTTCAGCACAAATGTGTTTAAACCCTGCAGGAAACTCTTTTTTTTCATGGAGTGCATTCATTTGTATGTGCCTTAGAAGCAAAATCACACTTGATTCAATTTCCAGCTATTTTTTAACCAAAAATAAACCAAACTCAGACAATCTTAAAGAGGAAAGACCTACATCAATTTTTGTCTACAACGTTGTTTTGGGGGTTTAAACTATGGGTGCATGTATCTCTCCTGCACCTTGATGATCCGGTACATTGCACTGATTTCCCTTTCATGCAACCACACATTTGTTAGCTAACAGACTCCAGTTTTACAGAATGCCATCTATAAAGACACTGTAAGAGGAGTTATTAGTTCTTTATGAATACGTATTTTGAAACGACCTATCAGCCCGAGGGGAAATGTGTAAAGGAAGAAGCAGATCTTTCACCTTCATCTACTTCATGTGGTCACAACATAACGTGTCCCTGTTAAGCCAGAACTGCAAAAGCTTTCCAGAAACCATTCAAACCTACAGAGAGAACTGAGGACTGTGATTGGTTTTGCACGCTTGAGCTGCCTGACAGACATATAGCTGCTGTGGAAGAGCACAGTCTCTTGATGAGGAATCAGCAGCCTCTGTTTAGAGTAGAAATGCACTGCCCTATGTTGCAGACTAGACAAAAAAACTCTGAATGGTGATGAAAAAGTGAAAGGTGGCATGCAGTATATAGCATGGAGAAAAGCCCATAAATTTGCTATATTCTCCCCTCCTATCTAGCCTGGGGCTGTGAAATGTGCTGGATGAGCCTATATTAGCGTTGTGTGGAGAGGTAGTGCAGTCCATCCTCTCAAACCGACGACGGTTTCTTGAAACAAAGCTCCCTGAAGACGGGAAATGCTGGCCTGAGCGGTTTTCATCTGGAATGTGCATTTACGCTTTGGTATCCATGACAGACTCTATCCTATTGTCTAAAGGAGCCATCGTGGTGGCAATGGAGCCTAAATGAGGCCAATAATGGCTCTCTGCTCGGTCCCCAGAGTCCTGCCTGTTTAAAAATCGATTCTCTGCTTGACTAGGGACAGGCTGGGAATAGAGAGAACTGGAAGGGAGGAAAGTGGCGGAAAGTAGGAGGAGGGTGTAAAAAAGGTTACAAAAGATAAGAAAGACACCAAGTGAAAAATCCAGGGTGTGAAACCGTGTTCAATTAGCGATTTCTTACCAACTCACTGCATCATAAAGCATGACAAACATGTTAATATGACATGTTTGTTTGTTAGCTTAATCCGCTCATTTCCTGCATGCCTTCACTACTTTACATCACAGTAGATTGTTTTCCTTTGCCTTTATTGTGTTATTTGGTCATTAAGAACATCATGTTCTGCCTCTTTTTTGAGTTTTTGTCCAGTTTTATAAAATTAAGTGTTTAAATCAAATACTTACAATTATGGAAATCCTAATAGAAAAAACAATATGCATGAAAATAGCTTTAAAAACAAAGAATTCAACACAGAGGAACCTCATATACTGTGCAGTACATTATTGCAGTGCTCACACAGCGATTATTCCAGAGCTATTTGCACTGACAGATGCTCTCTGCCTATTTATACACAGCACTTGCCAATCAGACCAATACCCTGTATGTCACTGTTTGTTGTCCAGCTGTTGTTGTTTATCTCTATTTTATGCCCCTTTTGTCTGTACATAAAAGCTATATATTCATGTTTGTTATCTTTGCTAAGCTTTATGTTATTGCTTTGGCACTGCTTGTTGAGAGCTACAACCGCAGTCAAATATGTGACTGTATACCTTGCCAATAAGCCTCAGTTTGCTATGAATATGACAAGGACTTCAATTTTTAAAAAGCTGTACATTTTATGTCAGAGCTGTGAAAAATTCTCTTTTTTCACCTGTTTTATATCTGAAATATATGCTGCCTGTCTGGCCTGGTTTGTAAGTAACAGGAAGCAGGTCTTTAAGAGAATGTTAACTCTTTGTTGAGGGTTTGATTTCAAAGACAAGACGCTGAAATCAATAAATCAATGAATCAAGAGACAGAAAACGTGCAACTTTTGTGAAAAAAAACACTTGTAAAACTCAGCAACAGTTGTCTCCTAGTGATGAACTTTTTCTAACAAGTCAATAAAACTTTAGAAATGTTTTCACTAATGTAGAAAATATGAGCCCAGGAGTTTCATAAAACTAATTGCAAAAATATCTTAGGTCATGCAGTAAACACTGTGGAGATTAACTATATTAAAATTTGCACAGACTCAAATCATGTTGGAATAATCCATTAAGATATCAAATCCACATCATCTTCTGCTAGACTAAAACATAACAATATTCTACTCTGTTTGCACCAGAAAGACGACACACACCACGAACACACAGCACAGCAACTTACCCCAGTGAGGGGAAATCTGTCACAGACCACCAGTGAGATGAAAAAGTCTCCTCTTCTACTTTGCTGTCTACAAAAAGCTCAAGATGCTGTCAGTTTTGGCAGAGACAGAGATATTTATGGACTCCATCAGCAACTGGACCAATGAGAAGAACTTGTGGGTGTTGCACAACAATAGCTACACCCACTGAAAATCTCAAAACGCACACACACATACACACACACACACACAGGAACTGGTATATGAAAGCCCTATTAAACTGATGAGGTCTTATTGAGCCACACACTCCATGGGGGCGAGGGGCTGGATGAGGGGGGCGGATGGAGGAAGGATAAGGAATCAGAGAATGTTTTATTCAACGTGTGCAAGCCTCATTATCTGTTGCTCTTATTTACACCCCCACCTCACTTCAGCTCGGCTGTGTGTGAACTGCAAGCATGTCTCAGTGCCCCTTAACCATCCACTGTGTCTCCAGCAAGCTCGTGTGTTTGTCTCGCCTCGACCCTCGTGCACACCGTGTGAAACAATGGTACTCCAAACCTGAGGAGTTCAGTACAGAGCTGAACCACAACAGACAATACACACCAATTGATTTCTTCTTTCTTAACGCAAATAATGTGATGTACATGTTACACAGAGGATTTTTTTTTTGGAGGGGGAGGACATTGAAAGTTCGATTGCCACCTCTTCTGTATTACGCATAGTGTTTAAACTGACTGTATCTGTAGTCACACACTCTGTAACATAAAACATTGCTGGTATAAAATCTATTACATTCAAAAGGCATGTCAAAGGTTTTTTAGTAGAGTTGTTGGCAATAAGCGTGATAATTAACAATAAAATATTCATATTAATACTTAATTAATAATAAGAAAGTTATCAAAATTACATGTAAATAATACAGCAACTCTATTTCCATTTCTTTCTGCTCTTGCTTTGTCTGAATAAGTGGTGGTCTTGCAACTTAATAAAAATTCCATCTTCTATAAGATAGAAAAATGTATTCTGTGTAATTTCTCTTTTGTTGGGTGCTATTCATTTTGCAAAAAGAGATAAAAAACACACAACAAGCAGAGTTACAAATTAATTTGACTAATGCCATTATTTTTGAAAGTTTTCAATAGATAGTGAAAATCTGACATCATGGCAGCCTTATTTCTACAGCAACATATATGATCCATTGTTTTTACACTTCAGTTCGTGAAAGGGTGCATTTGAAACGATCTGGTTTATTCAATGAAATCTTTTGGCTGTTGAATATTGGTCGTTAAACTTTAATATCGAGTATCCACTTTGACTGATGATTCAGATATTTAATTTAAAATCCAGGATACACACACACACACACACACACACACACACACACACACACACACACACACACACACACACACACACACACACA
>JAQMCX010000011.1:7061250-7075201 GCA_029814765.1 Acanthurus leucopareius | reverse complement strand
ACACACACACACACACACACACACACACACACACACACACACACACACACACACACACACACACACACACACTCAGTATCATTGATTGCTGTATTCATTCTACAGCGCGGCTGTGGGGCTCAGAGACGGGAACAGCCCTGCAGGGAACAGTCCAGTTATCTCAGATGGAACCTTATTATAGGATTTATATGAAGAGAAAAAAAACAACCATAAGACAGTTGAATCTGAGTGTGTATGTCCCTGCTGTGAGGTTATCCAAGGTTTTGTCAAAGGAATATGGACAGGGCTTTGTCAGTTGCCATACTGGCCGGTGAACAGCCACAGCTCCTCACAAGCCATGTGTTCGGCATCTTTTGTGTGGCGTATTATAATTAGGTCCATAATACTGCCACATTACTGTCATATGATAGCAAAGCAGTGCAAAGAGAGCCAGAAATGAGCAGACACACCGGGAGAGCCTGGGTGAAAGTCCAGTCAGCTCTCTTTTTCTAATTTTCTGACATTCTTGCAAGGCCTGGGCAGGCTGATCTGCACTGGTGTTTTGATGGAGGGAGAAAAGAAGGAGGGAGGCGGCAGGAGAGAGAGAGGGAGAGAGAGAGAGAGAGAGGGGGAGGCATGGCAGGGACTGCAAGCCTAGGAGAAGTGCCAGATCACTGCTGGAGCCAAGAACAGGACTGACTGGGCCTGTGTGTTAGATCAGTGTGCACAGGCTCTGTGTCTCTCTCTCACACACACACACACACATACAAAAGCATATGCAGAATGAACAGACACATAGATGTCACTGACCTTAGACAAACACACTGCAATGTCACAGCTCTAACTAACTGAGACACAGACACTTTCTGATCAGCTTGTAAAGACTCACCCTTCTACACAGTCAAAGAGCAGTTTGGCCTGTTTTTTCTCTACATATGTGTTATTCTAAAGAATCTCAGACTTTAAGTCTTCCTCTAAAAAACAGACTAATTGCTGTCCCTGAGTTCTTGCCCTGTGTCTGCCTCTGTTACCCCTTTTTCCACCGACATGGAATGAGGTCTGTTCCGGTTCACGCACCTAATTTTGAACCATTCGAGCATTTCGACCCAAAAATAAATTGGCTCAGGATCCAAAAAGTTGGTTCCCAGCCGGAACCGAAAAATAGCAGATCTTCCTTGACACGAAGTGCAAACTGCGATGACACCAGCAAGTGTGTCATACATTACAGGATAGAGAGAGAGAGGGTGGAGAAGGCAACAATGGAGACTTATGGAGTTACATAATAGAATTACAATGTATGTAAATATGAGTATGAACCGTGGTGCTGTATTGTGTATAATGTTTGACGTTTAAGTTATGTTCTTGGCTCAGTAGAATAAATCTGAAATGACAGAATAAAATCAGCTGCTTACATATAGTCATTGTGCATTGTGCGACACCCTCCTTAGATGATTGATTATTTCTCATATGATCACATCCTTGATTATAATGATTCTGCTCAAGCTTGTGAAAACACAGGTTGGATCACTACGTTGCACCAAATTTCCAAGAATCCTGAATGTAACCAGTTCAAGACCCAGAGCTAATTTGGTGGAAACACACTCTGTGTGAACTCCACTGGACGAGTGTTTAAGGACTTTAAACAGTTGGCCGGGACTCAGCACCCACTCATCACTGACCAACGGCACTAATGGCCGGCATCCTGTACACAATGTGAGTCTACATCAGAGACGGCTGTTCCACACAGTGCAATATTTATGGCAGTCCCTGCTCCCTGTGGACTCATTGCACCATAACACAGACCACTGCAGCTGACAAAATAACATGGCAGAGTGTTCTTTCAGGAAACAGCAGAAACACCACCAGTGTTCTCGTTGTCTCTCTCTCTCTCTCTCTCTCTCTCTTTCTCTTGCCAATTCTCACATGACCTCGTCTATGTTTCTGTCTTTTCCTTCTTTATAGCTCAGAGCTGGGGCCATCTGAGTGAATTTCAGAGACAAGTTGACAAGCCAAGCAACAGAAAATTGAGATAAGGCCCCTCCTCTCTCTCTCTCTCTCTCTTTTTGTGGTCCGGTCCACTGAGAGATCACGGCTTACAGTTTCACTGTTGTGAGCAAATCTGATCTTGAAAATTCTGACAACTGTCTTACAAGTAACTGCCAGCTCGGAGATTTTCAACGTGTATGTCTCCGAGGAACGCTACAACGGTGATTCACTTTATGAAGCAATTCCACACAAAAAAAAAAAGAAACGATTAAATTACACCTTTGTATGCAATTTCATCCTGTAAGACAAGGCAATTCGCCAAGACGAATCTTCTGCGTGTATGTGTGTCGCAGAGAAAGACAGAGGAGAAAGAGGCAAATTCCTCGATTCATTTCTTTGTACTGTACGTACACGTGTGTTGGAGCTGTTCATATCTCCTCTCGCATTCGTTCGCCCATGGGACTTTGGCAAGATTCTCCCAGAACCAATGCAAAGTGACAGCTGAGAGAATGACTCCATTGTGGCTGGTGTGGCCAACCCTCCCCGTGTTATGACAAAGCTGATGGCAGCAAAAGAACAAAACCTAACGGAAAAAAACTGACAAGTAAAATCTATCCAAGCTTGTTTCCTTACAAGATGTGATCATATGAGAAATAATCAATATTGCAAGTTTGTAATTCCTCCTTGCTGGCTTGGTCGTCATGTTCGCTAACATAAGCAGCTGAGAGAGCCTGAAACCTCTTACATGTCCTCCAAACTTAATGACAAAACTTTTTTTTTTTCTGTGTCATTGCCCTTTAAAATGATCTGTGTGAATGTTGTTTGATCTGTTGGCCTTATTAGCACAAAATATCAAAGGTAAACATCAAAACCTTTATAAGTTATAAAAGTTACTCGTATGATAGTTTGCTGATATCCCATCTTTCATCTTTATGATGGTTTGGTTTGGTTCATTACTACAAATACTTGGTTGGCATTAGGCTTATCACAGATCACAGTTAAAGCGTAGTTTAGGAAAAATGTTGGAAAGATTTTAAAGCAAACAATTTTAATAATTGCACTTTAACAGAGTCGGCATGCTTCCACCTTTTAACCTGACAGATGACAGTCAGTTGCATTGCTGCACGAAATCTACATCTGCACTTCCTGTCAAATATTGCAAAAATTAAGACTGAAAAAACATAAGATGAGCCACTTTCCAAAACAGCTCCAATCAATTCAGGTAAAACGCAAATAAATACATCTTTCATAAGAAATAAAACCAAACCTCTCTCTCTCTCTCTCTCTCTCTGTCTCTCTTAAAGCCTCCTGTGATGCCTCGGTGAGATGACTGTCAGCAGGAGGATGGTGCTTAAGACTTCATGGTTGACAGGTTCAAATGGATAATTTTAGCAATCATCAGGATGAAAATCACATTTTTAAGGAGACAACAGTAAGGTGTGTTTATGGTTCCAGAATCTAAACTCTAAACATGCAGATTTGCACCCTAAAGTAACCACACTTCAACCACAGGCAGTTTCAAAAAAACCTAACATAATTTAATCCACTGCAACACTTTTTTGCACTTTGTTGATATGCATAATGCCACAAAAAAAGAGACACACCCAGAGTATAAGTAATAGGTAGGAACTAATTAATAGGAACTAATTAACAATTACCCATGTTGATTTAAAATAAAGACCCGCCAGCTACTTTATATCAGCAGCCTTTCAGTGGAGGGATGTGGGGGATGGAGGGATGTGAGGGATGGAGGGGGAGTTGTTGTATCTCCACCTGTGTTGAGACTAAACCTACACACTTGGTCTAAATGGGTTTACTCTTTCAAATGACTGAATTCAAGGGTCCAGCTCTTTAAAGTGACTTCGGCAGGCAGTTCTTTATTTACAACATCAGACTGTTGAAGAACAGTTGAAGAAAGAAGTGAAATTTTCAGAGAAAAATGCTTCAGGTAGGAACTTTAAGCAGAGAGACAGAAGTTAAAGCATGAAACTAGGAGTGAGAAAAGTATCAGTGGAGTGGGATGTGCGTGCTGAGACAGAGAGTGATGATGTGAAGAGAGGTTATCAGTGCGGAGACGTCAGCGCAGGTGAGCTTAAGCATTCTGTGTCAAGCATTGTGCAGATTCTGTGCATCAGTGTCTTTATCTGTCGAGTTTTCACATCATTTTGTGCTTTTATTTGATTCTTCAGCTATTCTTTGGGATAAAATGTAGCACAGGAAGGCATCATTTATATTTTCATTCATTTATTTATGAGATTCTGCACAATCTACAGATTTTGTCATTAGGTTTTTTCTGGCACTCTTCATGCCCGTCTTTGGGTTATAGACACGTGTAGGTTTATCTTTTTTCAGTGCAGTGTCATAATTTAAGATCACCTTTTTCAAATTTCCCCCAAAAAGTAAAGTTTTTGACACATGAGGTTTTAACCCAACAGCAACTGTATGCTGTATTTTTCACAACACACACAACACAATAAAACTGGCAAACTGCTAAAAGCACCATATTTTAACTACAACTACAGCTGCAATCATCAGCTGATTAATAGATTAAAATTAAAAATTAATTTCGAACTATGTTGACTAATTAATTGATTAATTATTCATTGAAGTCACTTTTCAAGCAAATTGACAAACATTTGCCAGTTAAAGCTTCCTAAATCAAAGGACTTGCTGAGAAGTAAATATTATAGTGATAGCAAAGATACACTTCTTTTAAATGACCAAACATTATTAACCAATTGTAATCAGTCTATAAATATATATGAGATTATTCATGAGAACATAGCTAATTACATTTTAATCCTACTTTACACATATGTTCTCACTCATTCCCCAGTTAATAATCCCTCTACATGATGACTGAGGTGAAACTAATCAGAAATCCTGTATGTTTAAAAGTGTCTCACTCATGTTCAACCAGATCATGCAGATCTCCCTAGCATTCTTAATGTCATTAGTTCCCAGCCACCAGGCTGTGGAAGGGTACAAGGCCACTGAACATTTGCCTCTGTGCTGGTGTGAAATACTGTGATTCAGTCAAAAAAGTCTGAATAATACTTAAAATAACTTAATGGGTAATTTGGGCAGTTCAACTTTGTCTCAGATGCATCTTTTTTCTGCAATACGACACCAATTTTAATACAAGGAATGTCATTATTAGTACATGAGATCATTATTACATCATCATTCACTTCATATCTGACCTACATGTGCTGTGGAGCTGATTGTGTTGTTAACTGGCTGGCTAACGGGAGTAAATGCACATTTTACAAAGGAAGTGGAAGAAATAAAAAGGCAAACATGGCTGGTCTGTGAGAACATGGTGAAAAGAAATGTTGGGTACCTCTGACCTGCACTACATTTAATTTATAGCTTGAAATTTTTAAAAAAAGGCCCCCTAGAGACAGATTTCACTGAAAACTGAAAACTCGTACTCTTTTTGCTTTTCTCACCTACTTTAACCTTAATCAATAATGTTAAATTCATGCTCATCATCTCTGTATCTTACAGTCCTCCACCATCATTTAGACCAATAAGTGAAAATCTCTTAAGAGTTCAAGCTTGAGGGTCTTCAAACCAGCATATAACTGCCATCGCCCTAATTTGTGAGATGGAAAGCTGATTTATTGCACATGTTGGCTTATTTTGAAGCACAGTTAATCAAACACTAGTCTCCCTGCGCTGTTTATTGTTCTTTTATTGTCAATCAATGTGACAAGGAGGAGATGGTCTTTTAAAACATGACCCTCCTCCAAATATCAATTGCAATAGTTCAGTGATGAAAACAATGTGCATGCGAGTGTGTGTGTGTGTGTGTGTGTGCACGCACGATGACGTGTGAGTTAATGAATTAGCTCTCAAGCGCAGCCTACCCTCAACCTTTTCTGCAACAGGGAAACAAATCACTGACCTGTCCTTTCTGCAGTGATCTGAAGGGCTTCATCATATTAAAACCGAGCTAAAAGCTTCCCTTCACTGACACTGCTCTCTATTCTGCATCTACGTGTTATTACATTATGATTGTATGCGTCTGTGCATAATTGAACATTTTGAACCCTTGAGCCAATATGCCTCAAATGAATCCTCAGCTCCCACATCAAAATGATTATTTCTAAACAAACCGTGTTTAATCGACTGCGTGCCTCCACGGCACTCTCCATCTGGAGGATGCTGTGTGACAGCTTCCCTTAAATTACAAATATCAATCTGCCACAGTGGGAGCTCAGCTGCCAGTGGCCTCATGGGGGTCCTCGTCAAAGCAACCAGCCTTCAAAACAAAGCCATCAAAACCCCGCGTTTGCTAGATGCTTTCTTCTGAGACAACCACGTTCCTCAGCTCGCAGATAGCAAAATAGCGAGGGGTTACTGATACACACACACCCCGGCGAATGTGAAAAGCACCTGATAATAAAGAGAAAATAACATCTAAAAGTGAGCTGGACTCAGTGAGGGAGTTGAAGTGAACTTGGCTCAGTGTGCGGTTCTGGGTCAGCTCTGCGTGGCTCCAACCCTCTCTCCCTCCACGGCAGGGACCGACAGACGCTCGCACCAAGGGCTACCCAATCTGCCGTGTTATCTCCCCCAAAGTGTGTCCCCCCACCCGCCCCTCCTCATCATCACCGGCTGTCTGCCCGCGGCAACACCACCACTTACACACCATCCACCCGCTTATTGATACACTTCACCGCGGGATCGCCTTCGAGTGCTCCTTGGGAAAGCAATGGGTCTGCAGGGTGGCCTAATTCAATCAGCGTTGGGGCCAAACACACACATCATTCATCACCAGCACCAACACAGGACCGGCCCAGAAAGACTCTCTACCAGCACTTCCTTCTCACTAGATGATCATTTAGTCACAAACAATTTGCCTTGCTGTGGTCATACTGGGCACTGAGCAGCCGTTACCACGCTAAGATATTTTAATACACGCTGGATCATGCACATCCATAAATACTGAGCAAAAAGTAATCACAGAAAAACAATGCAGGCAATTAGTAAGCGCACAGTGGACGTCATGGCTCCCCTTGGGTTAATTTGATTTCCACCTGGGTTGTGTATCGGTTCCCCAACTGTGTTTATAGCGGGCATGGTGTGCGCCTCGTGCATTATAACACACCAAATTGGGAGTTTAACCCTGTGGAATCCAAACAGAAAAACTTCCACATGAGAAATGCCTTTTGTAAGCACGATCATCACTATTTCAAATTTGGAGTCTCAATGGCACTCAAAGGCACATTTATAAACTTGCATCAGCGAGAATGATATGTGGTTGTTTTAATGAGCCGTGATTTTCATAGCTGAGAGAGAGAAAAAAAGAGAGAATCCCTGATTTTAACATCATTACTGACAAAACTTCAACATAGCCTACAAAAGTATTTTGTTCTGTGTGTTATTTTAGAATAATTTGACATGTTTTGTCCACTTTGCACACAGCAAAGAAAGAACATGTATTCTCTAAATGCATTTGCATTCATTACAAGCATGAAAAACTAAGAAGATGCAGTTTCTGTTTGAGATTACTGAGATAAACACTTCATAATTAGGAACTATGTGCAGATTTAAGTAATCCCCAAGCTATTACAGTCTTGCTTGTCACATTGTCGAGGTACCTTTCTATAATGTTGATATGCTTCATTTACACAAAGCCAAATCTCATATGGCCAAGCCAAGCAGCACCTCATAATGATCAGCTAATGGATTTTATCAGCACTCAGTACACATGATGATGATGATGCCATATCTGTGAAGCGGAGCCAAAACTGAAAAAAAAATACACACACAGGGCGCAGGATATGTGACATCATGTGTAATTATTATACAATGAGCAATGCAGCAATGGGACCGAATGTGTCAGTTTAAATGAGCAACATGTAATATGTATGAAGCATCATCAGACAAATGTGACAAGACAACACAATTGGCCTGTCTTCTCAGAGTCCTTTCCAAATGTATTTTAAATGGCCAGAGCTCATTACAAATGCACTGTAATCCCAGATGTTTACTCGTGACCTGCTCAGAAAAGGCGCACGATGCATGCGAGTTAGCAGCTGCTCAAATATTTAAACAAGAAAAAATTAAAAGCCAGAGAGATTTTACTGCAGCTACTCAACATTTTTTTAACTTGTAAAAAAAAAAGAAAAAGCGGCCCAGAGTTGAACAAAGGAGCTGTCTGTTTCAGCACCACGGACAGTTCCTGTCATCTTCCTCATGACGAGGCGCTGCTGGCAGGAAGCGACAGCCTGCCAGTTTTATCTGCTGCACTTTGTAACATCAGACAGAAGTGACTTTACGAACGCATTAATGCGAGGCCCTGTGCTCATGAAAAAATCACACCGGAAAAAAATCCGAAGTGACACGCAGACATATTGTTTCATGACTTTCTATTGTTTAACATCATGAATTGGAGATGTTGCTCACCTCCATTTGGCCTCTGGCACGTCGTCTCTGTCAGCACAAAAAGATATGGGTCATCTGACAAACTAAAAAACAAAACAAAACAAAACAAAACAAAAAAACAACTATCTGCTCTGATTAATGGTAAAAAAAAAAAAAAAAAAAGAGCCCTGAGCTCGATGTCTGCTTAAAATGCAGTCCAGCGAGCAGCCAGACAGACAGCGTTGGTTGGATTTAATTGTGTTTCAAGCAACCTAAACAGTCGTGAACGTGTGTGTGCGTGTGTGGGGGAGAAAAAGAGAGAGGGAGAGAGAGAGAGATAGAGAGAGAGAGAGAGCCTACCTTCATACAAGCATGCGCTCACTCACAAGCACATGTTCAAGACGAGACCAACAGCCGCTGACCGACCGACAGACCACCAACTCTTTTTCTGCAAAACGACTTGTAGCAGGCTCGAACCAACAAAACCGAGGAAAAAACCAGTAATAAATAAGGTTGACAGCTCCTGATGGTGGCCACTAAAGCTCAAAGTGGTCCGGCATTTGTGATCCAACCGCACTTCCAGAAATAGGATCATCATCAATCATCACTCAAGATTCCTGCGTCATGCGTCGGTATTCGCACGGTTCCACCCAAGGGACCCAAGCGCTGTTTGTCCCCATGGGGAAACTCGCCTCGCACTGTCGTTCCAACAGTGTAAAATGAGCGTGATAATACGTGTAAGTTTGTCGGGGCAATGAGGAAATGTCAGCGTGTGCGCGAGTTTTTGGGCATTTCGTGTTGCCTGTGTCTCGAATTTTGACTCTCAACTGCAATCAACCGCTGAGTGTGTGTGTGTGTGTGTGTGTGTGTGTGGTTGTGTGCACGTGAGACACACGCACAATTACACGCACAGTGAGAGAGAGAGAGAGAGAGAGAGAGAGAGAGAGAGAGAGAGAGAGAGAGCATGATAAGTTCTTTTTGTGGCGCAACCATGAAAAAATGAGTCTATTTCATTGTTGAATCACCTCAATACAACCAACAGCCTTTATCCTAAAGACAGGATTGTTCCTATAATAAGGCTTACTGGTAGACTACCTTCAGGGGAAAGCTGCCGCTTCGTTTACACCTTTATCTAAATCCTCTCCTCAGTGAGCTTCAGTGAGCCCGGCGGGCCGGTGTGTGTGTGCGTGTGTGTGTGTGTGTGTGAAAGAGAGAGAGAGAGAGAGAGAGAGAGTGAGACTGCACTGCAGAGGGCTTCTCCGGCATCTCCATGATTACGCTCATGAGCAAACATATCGTGAGCCAAATATACAAAATAAAGGCACTTACAGTACAAAAGGGAGACGCTGAGATTCCCTCTCACACTGCGGCACACACCATTAGTTTGATTATTTATCCATTTCTTCTGTTTTTATTTCGGTGTAGCCTCTAATTATCTACATACGGTTTCATCTCATCACCTCAGCAGTGGCAGGTGCTGAACTTCCCCTCCTTAAAGCGTTTGACTGGCTCAGAACCTTTTTTTTTTTTGAAAAACTGATGAATATCGCATCTACACCACCGGTTTCTTTTCGCCTAAGAATAACTGCTGCAACTGTCCGACAGATACCCGGACTCACAGCCGATCAATTCATTGCCGCAATAATCGAAGAAGCAGTTAAATTGAGGTCTGCGAACTTTATTAAATGCCCCGAGAAATAAAAAAAAACGTGTTATGTTGGCAAGCCAAGAGGAAAAAACTGGCCTACCTTCAACTCGATTCCAAAATGGTACAACGCCGTTTGTCAGTCAGTGGGGAAGGCTTTGGACATCACAACTCCGGGTCAATAGAGAAAACACGTTTCCATAAAATGGGTGCAAGCCAGTGATAGTCTGAGTTTCAGCGAGGTCACCCATTCAGCCAATCGTCCGGTTTAAATCCAAACAGAATAATGGAGATGTTGTCTCTGTCCTTTGGGGAAGAAGTGCGCCAAGCGCTCTCCTACGCAGATGTGACTTTGCGCGCTTAAAATAAAACGGATGGTGGTTATAATGAGGAGAAAAAAAAAGAAATACTACTAAAACCAACAAAATAAATGTAGGCTATATCAAAACGAGTGGGGGCGAAGCTGACAAAAAAAAATCACCCCCCTCCCAAAATCTGACAGCTGACTTTTTTTTCGTAAATCGTGCTCAATTACTAATCCTCTCCTGGGTGCTTCACCAAACCCAAACGCACTGGTTGGTGCGATCCCCACTCAGCAGCGCCGCGGTGGAGATGGGAAAAAGAAATGTATGGATATAATGGCCAGATCCGATGGGGGGTTTCCTCCACAGCTCCGCTCTGTAGTTGCAATGCACACGACGAGAGGGATCTCTCCACGGTCCTAGTGCACCACACTCCGTCTCCTGCTGGCTCTAACACACGCCGCGGCTGCACCTGCACGCTGGCATTTTCATCGATGAGACGGTGAAATGGAAAAGGGGGGAAAAAAGAAATTCCGGCGGACACATGTAGCTCAACTCAAAGCATCAAAGCTAAACAGATAGGGATGTGCATAGAAAAGGGTCCTCACTTGTTGGAAAAAAAGGGGGGTAGGGGTAAGAAATGGAGAGAGAGAGAGAGAGAGAGAGAGAGAGAGAAGAGAGGAGAAAGGAGGAGGAGGAGGTGAACAGGGAGAGTAACGGAAAAAGACAGAGGGAATAAGCTTAAAATTGAACTCCCAATACAGATCGTTCCTCACACAGCTCATGTCTCAGCCTCAGAGAGGAGACCTTGAAATAAAGTCTTTATTTAGAATCTCATTCATGTTAAATGTCCATACACATCAAATAATTCAGAGCAAGACAGGGTGAGGTTCTATTGATTAGCATCAACCTCATGAGATCAATTTAGTTGCAGTTGTGGCATAAAGCAAAAAAAAAAAAAAAATAGAGGCGACTGAGCTCATGAGCAATGTGGAAAAGAAGCAAGTTGAATAGCTGAATCATCACGGTTATCAAATGATCAAAGGATCCTGGAAAAAAAAGTGTTGGTGCTTGTTTATGAAAGTGGCTCAAATCCTTCAAAGAAGAAGAAATGTGTCCACTTTTACCTGAATCACTGTATCTTGCCTTGTGCATAACAGACTCCCAACACAAAGTTTTAATATCACACACAGGAAAAACAACTTTCACTGAAGTACATTTTTGAGTAGTTTTACTGTAGCTGTAATATTACAATCCTGCAAGAAGTTCATTACATTAACGATCCTGTTTGGTTACCTGCTGCCTCTAAATCCTAACCTCCTGATGCTGCTGCTACCCTGTTAAAGAGAGGATGAATCTCAGCCCAGGGAGGTTAAGACTGTCACATATTTATGTACAATGAAAAAAAAACACACACTGTGAATTCAGTCATTGTGGCAGGTATCGAAAGATTTGATTAATAACGCGTAGAAAGGGTGTTGTGATACGACAGCATTGACAAAAAACCATAGTGATTAAAAATGAAATAGTCTTATAATCATATAAATAGGCCTATGATAATATCAGGTAGGTAAGTATTACATCGCCTCCTCATTCATTTCGGTTTCTATCTATTTTTGCTTTGTCATAGTAGGTGGAGTAAATGCACTGGTTGCCACCCACCATAAGATGTTAAAATTCATTATGTGTATTAAGTGTATGAAGAGTTATGGGTACTGACTCTCTCTCTCTCTCTCTCCACCTCTCTACGCTGGTATTCTGAGTGTGATTTATTTTAAACAGAGACAAAATGTACAATAAACAAAGTCAGAGTACCTCTCCAGACACTTTTTAAAGTAAACACTTTAATGTGATTATTATTTTGTTTAGCATTGTTTTTCTACATGAAAAAATACTTATTCTATCTTCCTTAATGAAAAGTTCTGAATCACGATGCCTTCAAATAGGGTCGTGTTTACTGTTTTCATGTGGTTTTCACAATGACATAAGTTGTATTTTCTGACAACTTCGAGTTTACAAGTTGAGTCTTATTTGATGACATTTTCAGAAATGGCAGAGCCCATGGACATTGTAAGTAACATTTAGTCCTTTTCTTTGTAATTAAACAATAAGTCTGAGGAAAATGTTGATTTCACAGTGGCCTTTTCTTCTCATTAGCCTTTTCACTTACTTCAGTTAAGTTACCAGCCTGTTAACCCCAGTGGCTTCTAGACATAGAGTAACGTTAGCCAATTTAGCTAAAAAAATGTTAGCCAATTTTATTTTTTAGGGTAGTAAAATCTTTATATGACTGCGTTCGCTAAAAGACATCTGACAATAACCTTGTTTTCATCATGCAGATGTAAAGTTATCTTTCAAGTAGCCTCATTTTTCTTAATGTTAGGCTACTCATGAACATTTCCATATGGAGAGCCAGGGAGAGAAGAAGCGATCTTTTGGCCTCAATGTTGCTTCAACTTTCACAACACGACTACAGGACTTCCATTTGAAGGCCACATCAGTCCTCCTGCTCCAACCGTTGCTGCTTTTGTTAGGTTGACCAGTGGGAAAGCTGTGCGCATCATGATGACTAACTAGAGGAAACACTGGAGAAATTAAACCACAGTGTCCAAGTCTGAGACTTGAACTGAAGATTAAACATGTATGAGACTAATACAAGGAGTCTGCTCTGCACCTAAATCAGCAACTAGCAGACATGTCGGACGAGTAGCATCTCTTATTTATGTTATTTGTCGGTTTGTTGGCTTGTAACTGGAAGTGGATGTCACAGCGTTAGCGGTTGTGCTAATGTTAACTGTCACTTTCTGTACTGACACGCACTCTGTGTCTATGATTAGCTTTTGAATTTGTGCATATTAAATCTAGTGACAGCTGTGATACATAACCATAAAATCTAAAACCTAGAAGTTTTATATTCCAGGTGGTTCAGTTAAGTCTGTCTGCTTCAGTGTAAAACTGGAGTGATGCTGTGTTTCAGTATCAGGTCAGTCTGATCAGCTGCAGCGTCCAGTCACATAGAGATTTACAGTTAAGGAGTGCATCTGCATCCATCTATGAGGAGATCTACAAAGGATGGTGTCATGCATCCTGTTTATGTTAAAGATCACAGATCCATCCACGCTTCATAGAGCCAAAATAAAACATACGTTGAGTCCAGTCACATCACAGAACTCCCAGTATAGCTCCGCCACTTTTAACCTGAGCAAAGGTCGAATCTGCCGGTTTATAAAAGAACACCTGTGTGGGTGTGCAGGTACAAGAACAATGGTGAATGATTCACTTCTGTTTTTCATCTCCACTCGTGGCTTCGTGTGAGCCATCAGCGGTCATGAGCAGATACACTGTAAATCCTACTAATGTGTCTTTCTTTGTTTCTCTATCACACACACACAGACACACACACACACACATGCAAGCACACACACAAATGAGTAATGGTGAATTCTATAGAGGTTTGACATCCCTTGAGTAATGCTGAACACTGCACCCCCCGCCTCTATCTCACTGCTGTGTGTGTCATTTACCATTAACCTATTTGTGGCGGTTTGACAACCTGTTGGACAAAAATTATTCAACGGCAAACTAAACAAATATGAAAAAAAAAATAAACAAAACAGACACCAAAAAAAAAAAAAAAAATGTGAGTTTATGGTGGTTAAGTTTT
>JAQMCX010000011.1:7016630-7061150 GCA_029814765.1 Acanthurus leucopareius | reverse complement strand
TCAACGGCAAACTAAACAAATACGAAAAAAAAAATAAACAAAACAGACACCAAAAAAAAAAAAAAAAATCTGAGTTTATGGTGGTTAAGTTTTTATAAAAGAGTTTGATAAGTCAATTTCAAAATGGCTGTGTATTTGTCAGTTCTAAAAATTCACCTCTCTAAAATCAATCTCATTTATTATACACAAAGGCCATGTTACTGGGGCCATATTTATTGATTTTTGCAAAGCATTTCAAACAGTAAATTATTAAAACCTTCCTGATAAATAGTCCAGCTTTTTTTTCTACTCCTGGAAGTCTTTTTTTTTTGCCTCTATGTGTGAATGAGACAGCTGTCTTCTTATTTCTTAGTGACCGGGTCATTTTTCTCTATTCTAACTTCCATCTACATGCCTTGCTACAACAGAATCACCTGTCCAACATGGGAAATGATGCAGAAAACAACAACAAGCTCTCTTTTCATGTCTGTTGTTTCTTTGCTGGGAAGTAATAAAAACTTTGCGCAGCACGGTCTGTGGGTTAGCTGCAGGGAGAGCGATTCTGGAAAGAGCACATCGTTTTCTGTTGGAGTTTTATAACAATGCTGTGAGCAGCACAAAACATATTTTATTCACCCGTGCCAGTTTTCAAACAGCTGTGAGCAGCTGGACAAAAATTCAAAGGGTAACCCCCCACACCCCCCAAGTCAGAGTCATCATGTAGAGTGTGTTGAGGTTGTTTCTTACCTAAAAGTTGCTCTACCACACAACAAAAAGTAAAAGTTCTGAATTGAAACTGTTATTTAAACTGGCAAAACTACAAATTGTTACATTTATATTTAACTAGGTCATTACTATTGATGCAAATGTGGAAATAGCATTTAATCATTCAGCGTGCTGAGCTGAACCCATGTGTTACAATTATACATATCCATGTTGAGGATAGTTAAATTCATAACAACAAATCACAATTTAGGGACTCATCATCAGTTTATTACGTAAAGTCATCATTTGTTAAGAAACTTTTAATCAAAAGAATGTAATGGAGTAAAAAGTACAGTATTTAAGTAAAGTAGTGTTGAATTATAGAAAAAGAAATACCTGAAAACTGGACCTTAATTCTACATATAAGTAATTGTACTTAATTACTCCTCACCACTGTGTATCACCTCCCACTTCAAACAGTCACAGAAACAGCTTTTGTTGGAAGAACAGATCTGTAACAACTGATAACTCATAACTCATTCATCTAAAACATCTACTCCACCCACATGGCCCATTGTAGCCTTTCAATTTGGACTTTTGATGATTTTTTTGATTCTTTTCTTAACTCTCTGATTCTCTGGCAGCATTTTGTTTACTTTTCAAAACTGCATTGTTGTATTTTTTGATAAGCTGCAATGAAGAAAATGTGCTCAAAACCAGTTTTTAACCAAACTGATGAAATCATTTTTTAAAATCAAAAGAAAAAGGAAGCTGACACTGAGCATCCATTTTGGATATTAGTCACCCTAATTATAGGATTTAATAGTAGGTTTAAACATATTATTCTTCATAAGTAAACTTCTCTTAGTCAACAGCGATGTTGGCATTGATGTTGCTTAAAATAAAATCACGTGTCTTACAGCTCACATGCGTTCAACATGAGTTCACCCCAGATACACCTGAGTGTTTGTGTGTCAATATGAGGACAAACACCTCTCTTAATCAAATCCCATTAGGATCTGTGGCGTCTGTAAACTAGGTGGGAAAGAACAGTGCTGTCTTATGTAACCACACTCGCTCAGAGCTCAGGAAACTCGTCACAGACGTATCTGCCTCCACAGAGTGTGAGTAGGTACCTGACCGTTATCCGTCATGCAGAAAATATAGAGCTCGACTGATATGACATAAATCCTCCTCTTCGTTCTCCTTAAAAATCTCACCCACTCTCTCTAACTCACTCACTCACTCTCTCGCTCACTCACTCGCTCACATATTGCTGCCTGCTAAATATTCAGCAGATAGATTGTGCATGAGTGATGCCATAGAAACAGCTGAGAGATCACAGGACCCCATCACATCCTCCTCCCACATTTGTGTGTTTTTTTTTTTTTTCCCAGCAGCTGCATTGTCCAGCCTGCTTCTTCTGAATGGCTCTCCAAAGCAGCTTCTTTGACAGCAAAGTAACAGCTCCAAATAAAAGCTCTCAATATTTCAAAAAAAAAAAAAGGGACCGAGTTTGCTTTAAAGAGCAATATCTGGAATTAGCATCATGTCCCACTTTCCCACACAGGCAGAAATAGACTTTGCATTAGAATGCAATCAGATAAAGAAACAATTAATTCCTTGGTTCAAATTGAAAATAAGAAAAAAAAAACATGTGATATTCTCACTGGGAAACAGGCTGCACTAGAACAGATATAGTCATTGCTCTGGAAACACAAATTGTCCCCATATTAAAATCCTCGGTCCCTTTCTTGTTAACATCGGGTGCAATTCAATGCATTCAAATCCAACATTATTCTAAGGCTAATAAAAAGGAGATTAATGCATGTATGGGGGTGCTCATCCTGCAGCATTACAGTTTTCCTATTAAGGACTCTTAACCATCATTAAATATTAAACCTCTATTTCTTGCATTTTGTAAACAGAGTATTGACACAAAAAAAAAATTATTATGGTGTACATGTTTGCAAACAGCTGCCTATTTATTCAAGCAGCACAGCGGCTCAGAGGTAGGAAAAGTTCCCTCACAGCATGAAGGTCTGAGGTTAGACTTCAGGCTGAAAACAGGGCAAATGTGGGATTTGTATGGATTTCCATCATCATCTTTATCATCATCAGTTTAATTCTTCTGTCAGTACACTTCACTGAAGCAGGAAATGCATTTTACTGAATAGTTTAAAGCTTTGAAGCTATGTCCAGAACACTGACTTTTTGACTTCTAAATCGACATTCGATTGTACATGTTATCACGTGTTAGGTGTTGTGTGGGTTGAAGGGGCAGAGCAGGTGAACAGCAGACAGCTGCTGATAATGATTGTTCCTACAAGAGAGTTGGGAGCAGGTTGGAGCTTCTGGAGGAATAAAGCACTCAGAGTCTCACCTTTCTGCCCTGATTTGGATCTATTTACCTAAAGGAGAGCTCAGAGTTTATTTTTTTAAATTTTGGGAATAAAGGGAGAAATTGTCCTAACAACTGATCCAGTGATCAATCTTGTCAGCAACGGAAAAGATTGTTGCACTTCTGTCCAGTCAATAGATGACTGATATGATATGAGTCATTTATCCTCCTTTTAATTCTGTTTAACTCTGGTCTCTATTAACTCCAAAGGAAAACACCTGTCTCTTTAGCTACTAAAGTTTGTTCACCAACAAATATCTGATTTAATCTCTTATCTGATGGAGTGTAAAGGTTTGGGTTTTTAGAGATTTTTGGTTCTGAAAACAGCAGCCTGCAGTGTGTGGAAATGGTGTTGGCACTGAACTGAAACATGAGCTGGAAGAAGCTGAAACACTCCGTTGAGCTGAAGTCAACTTTTGAGAATATGATAATAGTGTCAAAAACTGCTAGATTAAAACAGATTTAATGTTCTAAGGTAGGAAGCCAGTGAAGGCATCACATCGCAGTGATTTCTACTGGTTAGTTTGGGGAACATGTGCAGATGAAGGTGGGATCTAAAGATGATGTCTCACTCTCCTGATGAAGCCTCTTTAGTGGCAACAAGGATCAAAACAGAAAGAAATTCTGGAGGAATTCTTTAGTTGTATGCTTAATGTTGTTAAAATGGGACAAAGCTAATAACTTTGCATCTCAGCATAACAAAGAGATTGTCTGTCTCTCGTCAGTCTGTTTCCTTTAATGTCTGTCATTTGTCCGTCTCTCCTACAATCTCTCCTACTGTGACACACACTCGCACATGTGCAGATGCACACACACACACCCACACTGACAAACAGATGTTTCACAGAGTGTGCTGACTGATACATGCCCATTTCCTAATTGAAGGTTTATGAAATCTGCAGGTTGCGGGTGCCAAACACTCTCCAAACGGATGCCAAGCGGTTGCCGTGACAGCAGGTCATGACCTTCCTGTAATTTTAGAGATGATGCCATTTCCCCTGCTTATGTGGTACACACACATGTGCCAGCCAAAAAAAAACTGACAGCCAGAGAATAAGTTCAGTTTTTTGATTGCCTCTAAAGTTTATTAAGTTTTCATTTATTTCTCAAACCTTTTTGCCTTTTTGCCGAATTTGTGTTATCATCTGCTGACACTGATACTGCCGACATTTACAGGTGTGACATTTAAAACATAAAATGCTCACTCATATGTGAAACGTGATGACTCTGATATTCGTTCTTGATTATTTTCATTGTTTTGGCCTTTCCATCCCCTTGTTGTTGACATCACCTCCCTTTCAAAGTGACACACAGCTCTTCTGATCCAAGTGGAATCTTTCATTATTGCAGCACCATGACCTTCGAACTCCACTCTGCTGTATAGCCATTTGATGGTGTAGTGTGAAATATCTCATCTTTCTAGGCTTTTACAAGAATGTATCACCAGCTGCTCAAAATACTCAAACACATAACAGCTATTTTTGCACTGTGGTGAGATCTAGTTATGACCAGTTCTAGTTCCCTCTGTTCAAAGGGTCAATGCTTGAAAACAAAATTACAGTTGCCTCATTGACGTCATTCTTCTCTGTATTAGTTCAACCTTTTTCACTGCTTTATTGTTTTACTAAGTGCTGAGAGTTTGCAAGAAGCTAGAGCAACACTTGTGGCAATGTACAGCTTAGCTTCTCTCTGCATGCTGAGCACTGCTAAATTTTTCAGCAGGGAACTAGATTTTCTCCCTCGGCAGCTCACCAACAAACCATCTCAAACCCACAGAAATTATCACAAGAGCTGACAGCGAAAGCAGAATCTTTTCAGAACAGTGAGAAAGAGAGGAGAAATCAGTGAGCAGCACTCTGAAAAGTATGCTATGAAGATGCATTGGTGAGCGCCTGTGGTGGGAATGCTGAGGCACATAGAAGGTTTGTAAATGATCAGATGTAAATGCAGGAAAAAAAGGTTCTTATAAAAACTTGAAATTTAATTCACACCATGTTCTTTTTGTCAATGTGAAGTGTTTAAAAAAGTAACCAAGAGGCTGACAGGCTGTGTGGTGACAGAGGTGCATTTAAACCATAAAACCCAACCTGAGTAATAAACATCCGAGAGCAAATAACAATATAATAAAGGGGTAAAAAAGGGGGAAAACTGGCATCATCAAAGTAAAAGCACCTAAATATGAAACATCTCTCCACAGATATAAAAATACATACAAATACTGCACATCAGAATATCTCTACACATATCCAGCATGTTTCTACATAAATAAATGATGCAAACAGATTTTTTCAGCCACTTGGGGGCAGCAAAATCTTGCTCTTCACTCAAAGTTGACCTATTATTATCTTTTATGCTGATATTGCAAACTTGTTAGCAAACAGTTGCTTATTAAATCATCCAGCAGTTATGAAGCAGCATTATTTTGAATTAAAGTCGTGTTTGTGTCCAGTTGATGAATGAAGGTTCAATAGTTCTTCTCTTCTGGCTCTTTTTCTGGTCTCTTGAGACAAATATTTGGCTCTGAAGCAGCAAAATACCCCACGCAGCTCATTATTTAGTCTCTAACTAGCTGCTGTACCTGTTCAGTTGTTTGGTATTGTGCAGAAAGTGTACACTGAGTTTTAAAATTTTTTTGCTGAGACAGTTTTGTGTAGAGATGAAAATAAGGTTATGTGAGCAGTGAGTGTGGCACAGTCATTCCGATGTGGACAGTAAGCTGAACAGTGAGTAAAAATTAGCTAATGCTAAAACTAAGCTGCGTGCCAGATTCAAATGACATTTTTCTGCAGGTCCTTCAAGACACGTTATCCATTGTTTAAATTATCACACTGGTTTCTTATTTTCATTTGATGCATTGTTTTATATAAATATTAATTATAGCTGCTTTTAAGAAATGGATGTTTTACTGAAGGATCTTACAGTGGAGGACTGTATTAACAAGCAGCTCCATAGATAAGTTTGAATTATATTTTTTAATACTTTGTTTAGATGTTCTGGTTGCAGAGTTCGACAGTAAGTGTGTGGTAACCATTCTAAGCATTTTGACCTTGATGAAGATCCGTGTGATAACAAACTGTCTTCTGTCTAAATTAAGTTTAGGTTTAGAGTGAGTACATTTCATCAACACTGAGACACTTGTCAACATCATTAACCAGTCTCATTAGTCTCCCATCTAACCTGAATTATACATCAAGCAGCCAGTAAAGAGCCTGCATCCAAAGCCATCATGGGAGCGTTCCTGATGATTCCCAGCTGAGGTTCTTTCTTTTAATCAGACAACTGGAGCAGGATCAGCATTTTCCACCCAGATAGAGGGAAAGATAGAGAGATAGAGAGTGAAACAGAGAAAAACAAGGAAACAAAAGAGAAGGACAGGGATGGGATTTAAGAGCTCACGTGTGCATCAATATAAAGCTTCATGTGTTTGCCATCTACATACATCACACATGCACAGTGGACCTATTAAAAAAAATAAAACATGATTATTTACTAACATAATACATTTACTAATATATAGTTGGCCGCAAAAACAGCAACAGCTAACAAAAGCTAGCTGTTTTCTGAACAGGAACAGATTACACTGACTTATTAAAAACACTCCTCTGGTTATAAGTGTTCTGAAAGGATGTACTTGACATCTGTAGAAAGTTCAATAGGTCTCATTAAAAAAATTCTTTTGATATTTTACACTTCTACTCATCATTACTTCTGCAGGGAAAGGTTTGTGTGATGCATCCACTTATAAAAACTATTATACTGTACCACCTTTGGCTAAGTGGATTGAACTACTTAAAAGGCACAAATCGGCTTTTACAGAATAATGTCAAATTTCAAGAGTATCGTATCAGGTTAAAAATGAAAAAAAGAATACTAGGATACACTTTGACTATCTCCTTGTACAACGGATTTTTAAAATGGCAAGCAGGAATATACAATTCAAGCGTAAAACCAGTAAAAAATATAAAATAAATGAGGAAGCAAAGAAAAGTTAGACATTATTTTGATTGAAGATTTAAGTCTCGATATCTGCAATTAAAAAAAAGTATCTTTATGCAGCTCAGGTCAGGTGTGAAATCATGGCAGAACAGTAATAAAAGTAAAGACATTTGAAGACAGTCTTAAGACATTTGTTATCATATGCCTTTCAGTTCTCTCGCTCTTTTAACACAAGGTTACTTAATAGTCTTTTAATCACGTAACTCTTCTCGGAACATCAACTTTGTCTGAAAACAATTGTCCCCTCCCTGTCCCTCCCCATCGCCTCTAGTGTTCATTAACATAGAAATTGACGAGCCACAATTGATGCTCTAAAGCAAAGTTCAGACAGCAAGGTCAGCCAAGAATCAGTAATTAAGCCAGTCCTTAAAGTGTGGCGGATCTGCTTATTAGCAGTTCAGGCCAGGACTCAGCCACATAGAACTGAAAATGGAAATAAAATCCATCTCATTCCCAGAGAAGCCCGCAGGATGTCAGCACTCAGCGTGTAAAACAATTACAGACTGTTACATCGGGCGTAAAGGGTTGAAAGTTGACTCGGTCTCCTTGCCTCTAACTGCCTCACACCCTCTTCTGTCTTTTGAGAGACACGGCTGTCTTACATCACGCGCTTGGATGTGTGAATCTGTCTTTCTTAAGTCAACATGTAAAGACAATTCCATCATTCATAAGAGTGACCTGTCCTAGTGGTGTAGAAATAGTAGAAATGTCCCTTGGAAGATATGCAGGAGGATACAGAGGAGACTTAAAGCAACAGTTAGTATTTAGGTCTGGCCTCTGATTGGTTGCTCTGCCCAATCATGTGTCTTTTTTTAAAGCCAAATTGGGAGGGGAGGGAAGTAAAGATACATCCTCTGCTAACTTTTTCCTTCCACCAGGTCTCTCATCCTTCTGCTCTCTCATGTTAAACAGCAATAACAGCAAGTGTGCCATTCTATCAGAGGCCTTACCACAGGTGGTAGAGACAGGCTAAATTGTCTGACGGAGGCGTAGGCATGAGTGCTACAGTTGCTCTTTGTGTAGCTTTCCCTCTTTCTCTGCCTCTTTCAAAGGAGTTTTTTTCAATGCCGCAGCATGAGCACTTGTTGAGCGTGTAGCTGCAGATTTTCCTACCATACGTCGTCATTAATTTAGCATTTAAGCCCATGGGTTCTCACTTGCCTGGTTCTCCTGTTGAAATACACTGGTCTTATTACTGATTTAATCCACTCTGACCCTTTGCGTACTGCAAGACGGATAAACACGAAGACTGTGAATTATTTAGCTGGAATATGGAAATTATACAGAGAGCAAACACTTTTTTATCCCATAAAATGTCAGATCTCTATCATTCCCACTTGTGCCATGGGTAGTATGGGTAGTTTCTAGGTCTGTACAGACAGAGAGAAAGGCGAGCTTTGTTGTCTCAGAATGGGTTTTGAACACAGGAGAAAAAGGATTTTGTATCAACAGAGAACAGCAGGTTTACCTTTGACACTCTATAGGCTGCACTGTCAGACACCATTCATCCACTCTGCAGTGTCCCAGCTAAACACCCCTAATCATAACATGATGCCAGTTTGTTGTTGTGTACAGTCCTGCGTGTGTGTGCGTTGGTGTGGGGGCTGGGGTCGACACCTTTAACCTCTTTTCCAGGAGACAAAGACCCTGTTTTAACCTTGTTTTTACAATCCGTCCTGAATGATCTGATCACAAGTGGACAGTGTTAAGTACAGGTGGGAACGCACACAAGACGCATTGAGAACGAATTTGAGAACGGATCACTCAAACCACGTTTTGAGGTGATCTGAGCCGCATGAGGCCACGCTCTTTTAGCAGTAGGAACAGCAATTCGTCCTGGGCCACATTGATGGTCCACCTACTCAACTGACATCTTCTGTATAAGCAGAAGTAGTACTTACTCGTGAGACAATGGCCTCATAAAAGTGCAAGACAACAAGCGGCAGCCATAACAATTGACAACTTCTGCATATTAAGGTTTTTTTTTTAATAAATGGTACGCTTAGTGCACATAGATCATTCTTATGCATGTGTCATTATGATGTTTTTTACACATTATTTGGCCTAATGACAAAATTTGACCTGAAATCCTTTCATGAGAAGTCCAAAGAGTGTGATGAGGTGCTTCAAAAACAGGAAAAAAGCATAGCCCCCAGAGGGCTACTGTAGTAAAGATGAAAAGACAGCGAAGCATCCTTTCTTTTTTGTAACAGCTAAAAAAGTAAAAGTTTACGATGATGTGTAAAACAGGAAAGGTGTTCTTCTTAATTTTTCCGGTTGACTAGACGCAGTTTAGTGCATTGCTACCTCCTGCAGGTAAAAAACAACAAGTTTGGTCTTTACAAGAGGACATGAAGTACATGTTTATTTGCATATGGATCAAGGGGGTGCTGGAGACGTATGTAAAGACACATGTTGATAACAGGTGGAACACAAGCGATTAGACTGAAAAACCAGGTGGGAACAGGCTCTTAAGGTTTGATTGCAGTCTTTAATACTAAGTGCAATGCAGTCTTGATATTGCAAAACATTATATGGGATTAAATGTCATTTTAGTGCAACTCTATTCTTTTCCAGGAAGCCCCTCTCCAAGATTTAGAGTCCCTGAAAAAAACCCTACAATTCAGTCACATAATGATGTTATTGTTTAGACCACTAAAACCAAGTGATCAACATGTCTTTTCCAGGAATTAAATTATAAAAGGTAAGTAAAATGGATGTAATCCAATTTAGTCTCTCTCTCTCTCTAATTATACAGTCAATAAAGACAAAAATCCTCATTCTAAGAACTTGGTCTAAATGGATTTGATAGAATTTATATGTGTTTCGACCCGAAACGACTTTGAACGATGCTCAAAACTACAAGGGGCTGTCTATGTGGGGACACACTGCTTCAGGTAAGACAATGAAATAAGATCCAGAGAAATCCAGTTTGAGTAACATATCCAAGAATGAAGCTTTATTAGATGACAGAGCGGTGCAAAGGTTTGTGATGCTTTAAGAAGGGATTTTTCTGCTGTTGAAATTTATCATTGGTTGCTATTATTTCATATTCTGCCATGATGACAGAAAGGCAAATGGTAGAAAGACACAGTTGAAGTAATAAGCATTACAAATAAATCTACTGAAACCTTATTTGACTGGCTGATACAGCTAAAACCAAGTTCAGCTTTTTAGCTGGATGACTATTGTTTTGCTGCTGCCTCTGCCATAGAATTGTTTCATAGAAAGGCTCCCATTAAGGCTACAGAAAGTACGTTTTTTCTTGTATTGTTAAAGTTAGTCTCAATCTGACCAAGAGCATCTGAAGACAGCCGCTGAAGCATCTGCTGACACCGTGTCGTTCAAGCTTTAAGTGTTTCCGGTTCATTCTGAGGTTATGGGTGAGATCGACAGGCCAAAAGGCAGTATGAGTACACCCAAAAACAGTCAGTGACACTCTTTAATTGTCACTGCACTGAAGCTGCATCACTGGGATGTAATTAATCTGTGGAGCAAGATCAGGATTGGGGTCCTCTGAATGGTACCACAGTTAAATAAAACCACTTCACCGCAGCACTGTTTCATATGTTTTGTTTAAAAGCACAACAAAACACTCACCAAAATACTTTTTCCTTCATCATCAACACAAAAGAAGCCCCAAATCTAATCAGTTAGTGTGGAAACAGGTTTTGTTTTTGTTTCTCTTCAATATAAGCAGGCAAAAACGAACCGGCAGTGAAGCTAAACCACTGACTTCTACAATATCAATACAAGCAAAAGATCAATGAAAACTCAAAACCTGGTGTAGTAGTGGAAGGCAGCAAGTTACTGAAGGTCATAAAACAGAATGAGAGAGAAGGACAGAAGGAGAGCACTATTAGCCTAGAGTGACAAAAGGAGGAGTGTTAAATGCTTGCCACTTCATCATTTTGCTGTGAATGATTTTGCATGAATTTGTGAGATGACTCATGATATCCTGTGATTGATTTGCTCTGCAGCTAAATGATGTAATTATTTACTGACATTAAAAAAAAGGAATTGAAGTCAACCATGTGAATGACTTTCTTTCAGGGCTTCACTGAATGTCATTTTTTAACATTTCAATCCAGGTGTTTCCAATGATGCTTTCAAATACCTGCTGTCATGTTGACATCACAATAGAACAAAAGAAATTTTTGACCTCACCTTACACACCTGAGTTTCACTTCAGGATTGTTTGTGGTTAATTGCTTCAAACAGCTGCAAGCTAGCAGGTACAACAGGCACCCAAGGTGAGTTTGTGTGTCAGTGTTTGCTTGGTTTTGGCTCTGAACTCAAACCTCACTTGACTCTGGTTGTTTTCGTTAGCTCCTTCCACTCTTTTCTTTCTCTCCTCTATTTTCTGTACATTCACTCAGTAAAGTACATTTCTTCTTTTGTAATTTAATCAGCAAATGAATAGAAGCTAGTTAGGACATCTCAGTGACCTCTGAGACTCACTGCTGAAACAGGTTAAGGTGACAATAAATCCCCTTTTTATTCTCAAAAATTAAAAAATAAAACTCTGAGCTCTCCTCCTGCTGGTAAAAACCTCCATATCAGAGCAGGATCCAGTGTGACTCTGGTCGTTTTGCCTCCAGAAGCTTCAGTCTGCTCTTGGGTCTCTCCTCCAGAGCTCCTGGTCTCAGTAGAATAAAAAGAAGACTTAAGATGAAGGCTCTTCTAATCAGAGTTTTAAAGGTCCAGTGTGGAGGATTAAGTGGCATATGGCAAAGAAGTTGCAGCTTGCATTCAACTGAATATCCCTCTGCTCACCCTCCCAACATGTAGGAGATCCCACTTTGGCAACAAAAGTCTTAAAAAATGTGAAAAGCCACCTTTTGAGCCAGTGTTCGGTTTGTCCATTCTGAGCTACTGTAGGAACACGGCTGTGCAACATGGTGAGCTTTACTGAAGAGGACCGGCTTCCTCTTTAGATATAAAAGCCTCATTTTAAAGTAATGAAAAGACAACTTATTACTTATTCTTATTTGAAGGTTATCATACAGTAATGAAAACACCCTTTTGAATATTATGTTTCATATCAGCCATATTCCACAAAGCGATCCTCATAAATCTCACACACTGGACCTTTAACATATGTGTCCTTGATTCACCAACATATAAGACGCATACTCGATATTAATGCATGATTGGCCAGTCATGCTGTTATTGTTGTGTTCATTATGATGGGTTGAGAAGCTGGAGTGGGTGTGTCATTAGTAGTAACCTGATCTCCGATGAGGGAGCAGGAGTCTTGCCTGGCTCGCTCATGTCTGACAGCCAGATGATTAGTATGAAGGATGTTCTTCATTTGTTAAGTGCTGATACTAATCCCATCTATCGACGTTATGAAGTGACACTCTGTCTTCATACGGCCTGGACAGCGTCTCCAGGATCAACGCTGACAGAAATTAAAACCAGAACCTACTGCCCTCATTCAGCCATCAGTTATTCATGTCTGCGTGGTGTTCACTGTTACAACACAGTGTTCTGTTTTCCAAAGCAAGTAGATACACATTCAATGGCTGAGCTTTAAAGGGAGATGATATACATTTGAAATCAGGAGGAAGCCTATTACCCTCCTACACATTTAAATGTAAATTCATACAATAGAGTGCATCCTTACTCAGTGCACAATAGTCATTGGTTTTGCATTTGGAGCCTTTGTTAATGTGGCTAGACCAGTAAAATATGGTTATGATGGCAGCAACCTTCTTCTTTATCGTTGTTTATTTTAACTGAGAATTTTCATTCAGACTGGCTTAAATCTAAAGTGTTATTGTGTGTGTGAAAAAGAAAAAGAAAAAGCTAAATAGCTTTGTGGTGAATACTGCCAGATTTCATTTCATGTGTTTTTGATATGTGAATCTTGAGGTCCAAAACAAAAAAACGGTTTGAGGGAAAAAGAGATTTATAGATAACATTAGCTCTGGTGGGCTTTAGGGGAAGGAAAGAAGACCAGAAAGGTCATTAGACCAAAACCGGGGAGAAAATAAAGAGGTGTGGAGAAGTCACAGGTAATAAAGAGTGAGAAAGGTACAGAGAGACAGTGATGGATGTCTGTGTGTCTGTGATGGATAGCAAAAGGGGGGCGGTGAGAGGAAGCCTTTTGTCTGTGTGAAAGAGAGAATGTTACTTAGAATTATCTCCACTGGAAATTTTATTTTTAATAATAACGTCTAAATGGATGCATCTTTTAATTCTTAAGATTTTGCACAGTGTAAAAAAAACCGTCTCCCTCTCCTGCAGTGTTTTAAAACCGCTGTCAGAGTGTTGTTTTGCATGATGTTGCCAGGCAACGCAACTATATTCCGGTTCTGGTACTATATTTTATTTATGACATTTAAAAGTAACATCAAAATCAATTGTATAAAACAAAAAAGAGCAACTTATTTTTTAAAGTTTTTTTTTTTTTTGTGTGGTATGTTGTTTGGTTTAAGTGATGAAAATTGTTTTTGAAGGATTTGAGATATGCGCCCTCATACAGCAAAGAACCTCCCCTCCCCCCTGCTTTAGGTGGTTTGCAGCCTGTTTGCCATCTGTTTCAACCATGGAATATACAGCTTGTCAGGTATTAGCCTTTACATTTCTGTCATTACTGACTCAAGTCAAGTCAAGTCAAGTCAGTGTTGTTTACATGTCCCAGTATCCCAAATCACAAGTTGCCTCATGGCTTTACAATCTGTGCAGCAAACCTTCGTCCTCGGTCTAAACTCTGTTTTCTGACCCAGTGACTCCAGTGCTACTGTCATAAGCCACTACAATCCTGTATTAAATATGGGAATTTGGTTTTTACATTGTGACACAATTGATAAGATAGTCAAGCATAATATATGGTGCTTTTGACAAACAAACAGTCTACATAAAATTACATTTACAGTCTCTCCAATGTCTCTCCGAGGCATCAGTTTTGGCTGTAGTAACTGAACATGTTTTATGGACTGAACAATTATCGTAAGATTCATCAGTGTTTAAAAAAACAAGGCGAACCAATGTCACACAATGACAAGCACAGAGGAACGCGGAAACTCAACGATGCTGACATAACATAAAACAATACAGCAGAGCATCCATTACATCAAAATGCGCATGTTATAGATCCGGAGGGACGGTAATATTTAAGCAACAGAGGGTGTTGGGACGTTAATGTGCCGTGCAATGGAGGTGGGCTCATAAATAGTCCTGTACTCTGACATGCTGAGCTGGCTGAGGAGGTTTGCAAGGCTGCTGAACTTGGAGGCTCCTTAGTGAATGAAGGTTCAGAAAGTGTTGAGGCCCTCCTCCACTCTGCGGCCCACACAGCCAGGCCTTCACACTGCTTTACGTAACCATGGAGGGAGAAGAAGAGAGGCAACGAGAGAGATGGAGAGGTGTTAAAAGTGAGAGGTAGGAAGAGAAAAAGATGGAGTCACAGAGACGAGAGACAGCAGTATATATAGAAACAATGAATAAGATACATGCTGACTTTTCTGAACTCTAAATAGCGTGATGAAATCTTACTGTTGGTGGCCTGTTGTCGGAAAAAAACTCCCTTTACAGGATGAAGCTGGCCTTATTTCTATAACTTTCTTATTGTTGATGAATCCTGTGAAAAGACTAAAACCAATAATGCATTAATCCGTCGCTCTTTTTCTCCGTTTATGGCTCACAGCCCATTAGTTCCTAATAAAGCTGTAAATCTACAAAAGTGACTCACAAATGCCTGGTTTAATCTTTTAAATAGGCTGAGCAATTTCCTAAAACAGCTGGACACTGTCGCTTTTAGAAAATGTGCTCAAAAGAGAAGAAAATAATGCATCTTTTGGGGGCTGTTTAGTTACAAATGAATTCACATTTGTGAATGTAAGACATGTTAGAGAGATGTATTTGTGGGATTGACTCCAGCAAACATCAGTGCTCATGTTCATTATAATGAGGACACATGTCAACCAGTGCAACAAAATGCCTCATTAATGTTTTTTAATTGAAGGTATTTAGCACAGAGGAAAAAGCTATATTAGGCCTTGGCTACACAGGCGGTACTTATTAGGGGAAGAATTTAATTGTTGTGTTTTTATTCTTGTTAAGAATAGGAAAAATACAAATAGATGACTCAAGGTCTATGGATAATAATCAGGATCATGATTTCACCAAAGAGACATTGCTCTTGATTTAGGTAATGCACTTATGAGTGCTGATGCCACACCAAGGAGGCCTGAGAGAACTCTGTGATATATGTACTTTATTTCTTTTTAACTTTACTTAAATTTGATTGAATGAATGTTTTGTTATCTATCAATTTCTGTATTTATGTACATATTTATTTAGTAAATTAGTTCATCTATATATCATGCTCTGTTGTATCATGCTTGGACTAAAGTTTGTTTTTGTTGTTTGAGCATCTTCAAAGTACTCAATTTAAGCTAATTTATGTTGCCATCATGTTAAATTACTGTACACTCGTAAATGCAACAATAACATATAGGAAAAATACTTCATCCAAATATCACTGTTTCGCATGTGTAACTTGAGCATATTTTTCATAGCAGATTTTTTTTTTTTTAAGGGAGAGTTTGAGGTTACAATATCAAACACAGCATGTCCATCCCACATAATGAAAGTGTCATACACAAGATGCTGTAAATGCTGGCAGGCTGACTGCACACACAGGATTCAATCTAAAAGCAGCCCCACTGACTATCTGCATGAGTGGTGAGTTGACAGTTGTCCGCAGCTCAACCTTCTAATGCACTGTAAGCTTTGTAAAGTGGTTATGAAGAGCAGAAGTCATGGTTTCCAGTGAACGGAACAGAAAAACATTGTCTCCATGGAGCCCTAAAAATAGGTCATGCTCTGCTCTCTGATCTACTCTGCACTGTTACATAAAATATACTCCGCTTTGTACCAAATCCTTGTTTCTTTCCCTCACTTTCAAACCAGCAAACAGTACACAAACAGGAACTACATGCAGCAATAACTACATGTTCCGGTGCACTGTATTCACCACTAAGAACAAAAAGTGAGTAATTCGAGGCAGGACTTGACTGAAAAGGGCCCTAAAACTTGGCTGAAATGAGTATCAATATCCTGATTTAAAAAAATAGTAGGTATGTTTTAGCTAAGTCACAACAGTTTTTAATGAAATGCAGCATCTGTTTCTGCAAGGTAATGCAGTACATTTTTTATTTTGAGGTAATGAGATAATATCTAAAATGGCCTGGCAGTTATGAGGAATCATGCTGAACGTTACCAGCATCATGATGAGAGCCATTTCTATCAACTTATCAGGCGCTGTTGTCATCAGTACACCACTGCTCTTTATCATGCTCTACCTCTTACTCTGCTTACTGAGCCACACTGATTTCTTGTCTCTGAGCCCCGTGTTCCTTCTCTCAAATAAGGCTTACTCACTAATCACCAGCATAATTGGTCATAATGCCATTGTTTGTTTTCAGATGAAAGCAGTGGAGATGAGAGGCTGGCTTACTGAGAAAAAGATCATCTGAACCCGTTAACCTTTCCCATTGGTCCCAGCGCAACATGACGCCCACTGACTATCATCACAAACACACCGATGCCCCCCAGAACTGAAATACCTCGTAGGGTTTAAAACTGTCAACACATTATAGGTTGAACTTGAATATGAGGTTAAATTAAATGTGCATTAAAGTCCTCCTTAAATGAGACGCTGCCTTGTCTCGATGAGAAGTTTAGATTAAGGCCTGTTAAAAATCCAAAGTCAACATCCAAAGAGAATGAGTGATTGCATTTTTTTTTTATCACTTCCAGTGTAAAATCCTGCAGCTCTGGAAAAAGTAACAAGCAAACACCAGCTGAGTTAATGGAGCCAGATGTCTGACAGTTTAAAGGCCTAATAAGTATGTCGTCAAAGCACAGCTTTAAATCTATTATGGGTTAATACATGCAATTTATAAAATAAACTGCTGTGTGAGGCATTGTGGATAATGTACAGGAAAATAATATAACACACACTGTTAATGACAGGCCATGAAATTTGCCACATTTTCCATTTGGCAAAATGTCTCAAACAATAAAAACTTGTCAGTAATTTTCATAAACTTGATGTCTTGGTGAGATATGAGGCAGATTTTTCCAAATTATGCTGGAAATATATTATATGTAACACAGTGTTTTTAATACAATCTAAAGGATGATGTCTATTATTTCCATCTGCATGTAATGGTTCTTAAATATTATGTTCATATAGCAAAATTATGAGTGACGATGCCAAAGACAGAGGGACTTTAACTATGCTTTCACATTGAATTCCTGATTTCCTAAATCTAAGTAGCTTAACTTTACAGATCTTTTTGTTTTTTTAATTTTGTTTAAGTTGCAGTTAGGGTTGCAATTTTCCAGGCAAAAAAGATGTTGGCTTTTTAGTTCTGTAAACTGTCAGGATCCGGCCAGTGTGCTGTTTTCTCCCCTTGCTTTTCCTCTGTATTCCCCTCCCTCGTGTTATGTGTTTGTGTTGTCTTGTTCTTCCTGTTTGTTTCAGCCCCTGGGCTGGACTGGGCAGGGCTCTCAGGCTCCCCTGGTCTCATTCACCAGCACACCTGATCATCATCTGCCTGATTACCATTTCCACCTCTCGCTGCTGTATTTAACCCGGCTTCACTTTCCACTTGCTGCCAGTTTGTTGTTCAGCTCATGTTTTATGCTCTTGGCCGTATTTCTAGTCATTTTTCTTTTAGATTGTTCTAGCATGATTGTTTCTCTGGCTGATTCGACTGTGGACTGTTCTGGATTTTTGGATTTTGGTTGTTGATTCGGTACCTTTGCCGCGACTGTCTCCTGCCCTGATAACTCGCCCTCCCTGGACCTCAGCCTTTCACCTTTCTGCCTTTTGTCACTGTAGTCACATCACTGGCTATATTTTGCACTAACTATTGTGAATAAATCGCTGGTGGTTCACTGCTCTGCATTTGGGTCCAGTTGTGTTCTGTGAGTCCTGACAGTAAACAATCCTAAAAAAAAAATCTAATTTTTTGCATGAATGGAAATATACAGGGTTTAATTTATTTAATGTTTTCTGTTCTGTCACTTTTGTTATTTTTTTAATGTAAGTTAATTATGAATCACTTTTTTTGGCTATATCTTATGCAGTTCTAATACAATATTAAAAGAAAGAGGAAGAAAGAATGACTTCAGGTGATGCCTGAAGCTTGTGAGTTTTTTAATGTACGTCACTTGAGCTAATTTTAGCAACTGTGATGTAAGAAAAGATACATGACCAACCATCTGCAAACAGGATGAAATTGGCAAAATGTCTGTTACAGTTACTGTAAGCTCCATAGTTAAGCACGTATGCATTTAAGCTGTGTAAGTTAAATTATTATTAGTCATTAGGAGTGTGTAGGTGTGGCACCATCCAAAGGCCTGAAACAGAGTGAATGAGATTGCTAAAGAGAGAAAGCAAAGACAGGTCTGTTTAGTTTAACAGCAGGATCAAGGTGTGTGCAGACACCATGGATTTTTCTGATTTGTGCATTGAATCTCCCACTGACCCGCTTGCACCCTCTGTGCACGCCAGGACCTCATAATTTACAAATTAAGTGTCTGATACATGGAAATTGTTCTCACCAAAACAGCCGAAGCAAAACAAGGCTCAGTGAACTCAGAATAATGTTACCTGACTTCGTTCCCCACAGCAAACCAATATTCAATTACGATAATGTTTTGGATTCTCCTTAATGTTCTCTTGATGTTCCAGCCTCTTATTATGTTATATTACATTATAAATACTCGGGTTGTTATGTTTGCCCTTTCTGGTTGACGGCACAAAGATGAAGAAAAACAGAGAGAGAGAGAGAGAGAGAGAGAGAGAGTAGGATTGATAGATGATTGGTAGTCCAGATCACCTTGTTTTGATGCCACGTCAGCTTCTTGTTTGCTCACATTTGGAGACTCCACAGTGATTTTACATTCAGTATTTTATAGAGAGGTTTTGTAAAAATATAAATGTGTCTGAAACAAAAAAACCAAAACAAAACCAGGACTGAGATATGCACCAGTTTTACTTGATGGTTAGTTTGATGAAACTCTGGAAAACTTTAAACATCTTGTTTCTTAATTCTCAGGTGATGTTCTCTGAAAACACAGAGTGTGTTTATAAAAAATGCTCACAGTCTTCATGTTCTTAAAAAACTCAGCAGCTTGTTTTCAGTTAGCAGATCATTTTTTCACTTTTTTCACTTTTTTTTTAACTGCTTGCTGTTTTTATGTTGTTGCTAGTTTTTATGGCTCTGTTTTTATGACTGTTGCTTGTTTTTACGATCGGCTTTCTCCGTGTTGTTGCTCATATATTGGTGAACCGGACACAATTTTCCACTCTGGTGGACATTCTGCCATCTCTTAAGTTTATTTACAGTACAGATACTCTATGCATAGTCAGATCATATGTCATTTTCTGGCTGCATACATTGTTTGTGTTTGGTTGACAGTGTTAAAAGGGAAAGAAGAGGATGGAGAGAAAGAGTAGGAAGCAGGAAACAAATAAGAAAGTGGACTGTTACGTTGGCAAAACAGTAACTTTTTGCAAAGAAAAGAAACATTTATTAAAAATAAAATTTTATAAATATGGAGGCTGAGCCTTCCCTGTGTCTGATGTGATTAGTTTGGTGTGATCAGGCGTGGCACCTGGACACTGGCTACGGCAACCAATAATCAAATGACCATGAAACTCTTATTCTGGGTTCACATTATATATTTTTTCCTCTTTGTCCATGTTGACTTTGCCCTTCTTTACCACAAAAGGTGACAAATAAAGTGTTCAGTGCGCTTCAGCCCCTTTGTATCACTCAGTGATAAAAAGTTCATTTCTACATTAGATATATGCAGTATCTTCACCTTCTTACATGCTGTCTTGTTAACCCAAACGCTGTACGTAGCTTAATGAGTAAAATGATACTCACACCAGACCCTTCCATTCTCACCCCAGGCAACACCTCCCCTCACAACTTTACTCCCTCACGTCTTGCCACCGGTTTGATGAACGGTGTATGCTTTGTTCCGACCCCCTGGAGCTATTCCTATTGCAGGCTACCTGTGTGAGTGCATGTGTGTGAAAGAGTGTGAGTGGAGTTACGATGCAAAAAGTCAAGAGTCTTTGAAGAGCGAGAGAGAGGAAAGGAGGGATGCCAGAAACGGATAAACACATGAACACCAAGGGACAAAATAAGTCCCTGCTGTTGAAGTTATTTCACCCAGATCGGGGGGGTTGGCTGAAAAATTCAGAGGGAATAAAAGTGTTGCATTAAGACGAGGATGTAAGGATCAAAAGAATGCGAGGAGGAGACGTGTGCATTTATAGCAACCGCTTACCTCTCGTGTGTCACCTACATGGGACTTGTGCCTTTCATACAGGTTAAAGAAAACCTCAACAAAACAAAAAAAAAACAATAACACATTTTTGCATGTTTAGTACTGTTCGTAAGATCTTAAGAATCTGCACGCAATGTTCAGAGTGAAACAGCTGACATGTAATCTCATATTTCATACCAGTGTGTGTGTGGCTGACGTAATAACTTGTAAGACTAAGTGTTGTTTACTGGTAATGTTATTCGCACACTATCTGCATAGGGCGTTTCTGTGCTCGTGGATTGCCATATACTTACAATTGCAGACTTTTTCTCATCCTGAGATGCCAACAACAAACGGCGAGTGATCAATGGAGCTGCGCGCCTGTGTGCCTAAGTATGTAATCGTGCACACGGGTTTTGCACGTGTTCGTAATGCAGTGCACTTGAGTCGACCATTAAATCATGCTGGCTTTGACCACCTGCAGAGACATTGCTATTTATGCTGCAGAAGCACTGAAGGCCCTCTGCTTACTGGCACAGCAGGGGAAAGCGGAAAAATCAACAAAAATGCAGAGAATCACAGACTTGTAAGCGAGTTTTATCTTTTAAGCGGCTTCAAGCGGAGTCAATAAAATAGGCATCAGTGTCATCTTCATCATTGGCTGTTTCTTTAATTTGTGACTGACTCCTATTCTGTCTGTCTCCCTTAAATAGGCAGACATATTTATTTAAAAGAGGATTTAATATTTTAGCACAACCCACAGATTTGAGCCAAAAAAACACATGTATTGATTAGTCCAGCTCCAAGAGGAGAAAGTTGAACACAGACATTTAGACTAACTGAGAGGAAGAGGAGTTTTCTCACCCAAATTTGTACACATTGTGCCTACACATCTTTCTGAGGATGTTAAGCTACAGAGAGGTGCTTTCAGTGCTCTAGTCAGTTAAGACAGCAGATTTGGAGAACAAAAAGGAAACAAAATGGCAACGTAAACTGAAATGCCCCTATTTTCCTGTAATTTCATTTTTAAGACCAGTACTCGCAAATGATTTGTTGATAAACTATTTGCTCTCTTTTACACCTGCACTGTCATATTGATTAACACAATCCATTTGTTTGTAATGAATAATTAACTGGTCCATATACAGGTTGTTTGATCTCATTTATAAATCCTTTTTTTCTTTCATTTAAATATCACGATCATTAAGGCCATGATCGCTTGACATGTTTTAAAGGGTTAATTGTGAAAGATTAAATAATTCATATGTTTTCAGTTTAGTGTCCAATTAAATATAAATCAATGAGCTGCTTTATATCACCAGGCGAGACTTCATAGGCATTTACATTCTCTGTGTTCACTGTATGACTCAGTCATCATAATAGGACTCCAATACAAAATGTAACACAAGCATACATATTATAATGAAGGTGTATTTTTTTCCACTCAATATATTTTTCCACCTGTTTACCATCATACCAATGCAAGATAATATAAATGGAGTAATGAGAAAAAAGTGTGTTCAGGTAAATATATAAAATGCGCACAGGTCTGTATTCACCTGAAATCACTTCTCAGTTGTTGTTTTCATCTCTTCTTGTCAGTATTCTGTAGAGAGGAAAGCACTTCTTAGATGGTGTTAAATAGAGGGATAATGAGCCACTGGTTATTGGAAACATGCTTGAGTTACACACTCACGCATGCACACACACACACACAGACAAAGCAATTCCATCTCTGTGTCCACTGCAGTGTTGTGTGTGTGTGACCTGTGTGATTACCAGGGACATATGATTGATATCATGTGTCCATTGTAACCTCCTCATGTTGGTCAATATGTCCTGTATTAGAGTAAATGGGTGTCAGGGCACATTTCAAGACCATTCCTCAGGCCAGATCCAATCAGATAGCCTCCCCACTCATAACACAGTTAGACCAGAGTAAAAGCATGTACATGGAATTTATATGCTGTTATTCTGCGTTTATACACATAGATATGTGCAGACACAGACAGAAGGGGAGACGTCCACAGACAAACACACTCAGCATCATTACTCAAGACAATCATGTTACTGTATCGTGGATCCTCTGAGACGATCATGTTGAATCCAAAGAAAAGCAGTTTTTATAAGTCTTATATGGGGTTTACATTCAGACTGACCCCAGCAACAAAACCTCAATGCTACTGTTTAGCTTACTGCACATTATATTAGACATAATAATATTGTTGTTTTTTTTAATCTAGAAGTTTTCTGACCGTAGCCATGCAATTTACCTGATAGCTTTAAAATGTTTTAATGGCCTCTATAGCTTTTAATTCATATAGAAACACCTAATGTGTCATGTGATCCCTTTCTGGTGCGATGGAAAGCAATCTTAGGATAAAAAGACAAAACTCAAAAGAGACAAAAATAAAAATGTAATAAAGAATAAAGACATAAGGATAGACTCATAAAAAGCAAGACTTTTCTCTTTTTCCACATAAGTATGAGTCCTACTGTAAACTAGGCAATTTACTGCCAGCTTATATTTAACCATGAATGGACTGTAAGAACTAAAAACTGGACTTCAGTTTGTACCCATTTATATGAATGAAAATTGCTTTCTGAGCACAAAAACCAAAACAGTTTTCAAGCCTCCAGGTTTGCTGCCATATTGCTCGACCCACTGCACATGCACATTAGTGTTTCTCCTGCTGGCGCTGCCCACACGCTCCCACTTGACCCATAGATATATTTTTTTCTTTTGGATGACAAAAGGCAAATTTACAGTCACAACACCAATGATTTTTTTTTGTAATTGAAATTTTTACAATTATAAAACCTCTATGAATTAAAAATGTGTGATACAAAGTAACTATGATATGTTAAAAATGGCTGACCTACTGGGGATATTTTCATTGTTATTGTTGTTGGGAAAAGTTAGTAGCAAGACTGATTAATTCCATATCAAGCTCTCCTGATACATCTGCCATAGAATACTTAAAATATTGCAGATATACAGTAACATACTGTACGTAGCTTCTACTGTTCAGCTATCTGTATTAATGCTTTCTGCATATTAAAACAGAGTATACTAGCCACAGTATATACTACATAAATTCTTACTGTTTTTACTGTGAGCTTTTGACTTTCTGCCCTGAAGAATTTAATGTTGTCAGCAGATAAAGAATAGCTCATTTAAAAACAGGAGGAATTTGTTTGTTTTTTTTCTCCTCTTTGAGTTTGAAAAATCATTCGCAGCCATTTTGTAAGCCACTGGAACAACACCGTGATCTCTCTCAGTAACCTCTAAAGCAAAAAGATCCACACTTTATATAACTTAATGCACAGCCTACATTTGGATCGGCTGATTCATTCAACTCATTTGCATTTTCCCAGTGACCTTCCCTGCTCTCCCCAATCCCACACATTCCTAAATACAGCGTGCTCTTTCCACACATACGTAGGACAACAGCAGAGGAAAGAAGGGGAGGCGCTGAAGTCTCTCTCGGATGCATGCAGGCGCACAGGCACCGGCTGGGAAAAACGCATGGGAAAATGTGATGCTATATACAAAGACAGACATTTTCTGCTTATTTGTCAAAGCTGCACTAATCACTTTCAAGGGGCTTACAGTGTCTCATCTCATAGCATACTTCAGAGGATGTACATGCATCTGTGTGAGTGTCTGTCTGTACACCATTCCTTTGCTCAACCAGATGTGTTGAGTGTTCTTTATGTATGTTATCACTGCCGGGCCAGCCTGGCAGAGCCTCGCCATAGGCTGACATTGTGTGTGGATAGAGAGAGTAATCCCTGATTGTGTAGGTGCGGATAAGTTCCAAAAAGTGTTTTTCTCTTCAGCGTCAAGCACAGGATGAAATAAGACTTTGTAAGCCATTTTGGATGACGTACTTTTCTTTCCTTTTTCTTGCCTTTTGGTTTTTGCTCATGTTCTATCTTAACTCCCCATTTTACCTTGACTTCTTCCTCTCACGCCTGTATGATCTTTTGACATACAAACTTGTCTCTCTATTCTTCCCCTTTGTGTCCTTGCTCTTTGAACATACCACCTTCCCTCTCTCTGCTCTCTCCCTTTGCACTTCACTTTTTTTTTTCTTCCTGAAGCTACTCAGCTGAATCCTTTCCATTAGAGACTGTGAGAGGGAGATTAGTGTTGTACCAGTGTGTATATGTGCGTGTGTGCATGTGTGTGCGTCTTTGGGGGTGGAGGGCCGGGAGAGAGGATTTCCGAGGCTTTCTTAGTAACAGTAAGACGACAACCAGGAATACCATCATTGTCTAGAGGGGTTTCAGGAGGATGTGGAGAAGCTGGGAGATGTTGTATTTGTATGTTATGTGGCTGCGTCCGTTTCGTATTGTCGAATGTTTATTATATGTCATTATGTTCTGGAGTGTTGCTAAGCGTTGCTGTTGTGCTTCTGCTCAGGTGAGTTAACCAATATACTGCATGCATTCAAAGCAAAGTAGACACAAATGCATGTTCACACAGGTATAAAAGTCACAAACTCAAGTATGTCTATTCACAGGGAAGTGAAGCCTTTTTGCACACACACACACACACGCACACACACACTGCTGCATCTGCAAGGACCATCAGGCATGAGGCAAGCGTGTTGCTTGGAGACCAAGAGGTCACCTCAACAACAGAGCTCACACAAACCAGGTGTGACATCTGTTCCAGCGTGGTGGCCAAAGCCTGCACAGGAGCCCTGCCTGCTCGGAGCATGCAAATGTGAAACAGCCAATGGCTGCTCAGCAAAAGACACGAGACAGTAAATACACTTGGAGGCCCTATGGAGCCTTTTTTTTTCTTGTGCTTTACTGTTGGAATTACCAGATCATAACAACTGGCAAATCACTGAATAAAATTGTCCTTCCTTCCTTGACCTGTGAGGGGTTTGTTGATGTATTGTGTCTTTTTGTCACGTTTTCATCAGGAGGTTACAATAAACTCTTTTTTACCAACCAAGACTAAATTGTGATGCATTATTCTGTGGCTGAAAAAGAAGTTATATTTCCTTGAGAATTCTGCTCAAGAAAAATTCTAAAATCTCTGCTTACAATCTCTACAAGCTTTATGCCAATATATTTAGAAAAAAAAATGACAAAATATTTATATTTATTGTAGAGTTATAACTCTTATACTCATATTTAGATGATTTTTGTCCAATTTTCTTATTGATTGACTTCTTCACTTTTGATTCTCATGCTGCTCTGATAGAGAAGGGTAGAAATGTAACAAACCCCACTTTTCTGGACTTGAAATGAAGGCTGCACCATTCTTTTATTTATTCCAGCTTTATGACGGAATGGACACATGTACGTAAGAGTGAGTAAAAAAAATGACATAAATGGCTTGTCTACCGTAAAATGAGAAAACCTTACCACTTGCTGGATCTTTAAAAAATCTATTTCAATAAGCTCTTATTACATTTTTTTTTTAAGGGCAACATTTTTATCTCAGCCAACCATTAAAACTAAAATTCCATTATTGCTTTTATGAGAATTAACAAAAAATAGAGGTAAAAATCCCAAATATGATATTACATATTCCTAATAGCTTCTTATTCAGCTGAGGTGGTGCAAAAGGAAAAACTGTTGTTACTAAAATCGAACGAATCTTCTGGCCATTTTCAGCTTATGACACTAAACTTCACTTGTTTCTTTAAGTTTTATTTGTCTGAGCTGCACTTCATCAGGCTCTGCATCAGTTTTAGCTGTGCAAGCATGTTAACATGAACATTAATCTGAAAGCACAGCAGACATAAGCACACCTTCATCATGTTAACATACATTCACATCAACCACAAGGAATTTTTATTTTATGTTAATTTTTGTGACCCCTGTGAATAAAATGTTAATACCATTTTTATTTATTTAGCACAGCTGTTTGCAGGATGCATAACAATGAGGTCATATATCTCCCTGTGCCTATATCATTTTAATAAATATGGCAGTTTTGCAAAAAGGTAAGCTTTGTTTTACTAATGTTAGCATTTATACACATTATGTTTTTGGTTTTGGTTTTTTTTGTTAAGAGGACTGAAATTATAATTTCCCAGACTAGAAGGAAGAGTCTTATTTAAAAATGATTTTATATCCTCTCATATCCTTCAACTTTCTTTCTTTCTAAACAAGGCTGACTGATATTTTTTCCTGTGCTCTATCACTGTCCGCTCTCACTTTTAGCTTTTAAAATTTATTTTTGGTCAATTGCTCCCTTTTTCTTTTTTCAGAGCCCACCTTACTATTATCCATTTTTCAAAAACATGATGTCAAAAATAAAAAAGCTCCTAAGAAAAATCTTCTCCTTCTTCTTCTAAACTTGTTAACATTTCCTCACTGCCAACCTTTGTCTGGCTTTTCCATTTAATCTGATTTTGCAGTGAGTCTGACACTTACTTTCAGGCTGATGGTCACATTTGCTTATGTAGGTCATTTTAATTCATCAGTATTAACTGAAACTGTATCCATAAAAATGTATAATAAAAGTTACTCCTATGTTTAACTGTCAAGGATTGTGCATAGGTAGCATTAGCATGATAAAATATTTAGCATTCATAACAGTTAGCTAGTTAGATTGTTTTCCTGTTGATTTTTTTATTTATTAGCATGGTACAGCCAGAATTCTACATGATCAAATCTGGCACACAAGCATGATGTGACAGTATTCATTTTGAAGTATAGCCGAAGCTGATGAGAATTTAGGTTTTTCTTTTTGGTTCAAGAAGTATTCTATGATTAAAATTAAATGTTGCAAACTTTTAACCAATTAGTCTTCATCCATCAGGTCATACATAACTAAAAAGTCATTTTCTGATAGACATGAATGAAACACTTTGTTCAAAAGTCCTGGGTCAGCAGTGGTAATGCTGTTTTTTCGCTGATGAGAGTGTTTTCTATGAGAACACCAGAGAAAGTGGATCTTCGATCACCAAAGTTCGGCAAATGGCTGTTACAGTTTACATCTGCATTTAGCATCTGCTTGAGCTGCTGAATTGACATGCTCACCGAAGCGTTTGAGAGACATCCATCTGCAGTGTCACTCAAGAGCAGTGGAGTGCGACTGCAGTGACAAACATGCTGTCATCCCATCTCCCACACACAGATGTGCCCTCTCATAAACGTTTGCTCGGATGATGGTCCTCCCACTCTTACTTCTCCTCTCTGATAATTCTCTCAGTCTTCATTTCTGATGTAATTCTTGACAGTAATGCAGTGAAGCAGAAGCAGACTGGATATTCAAATAGATGTTTTGAAAAAGTCAAGTGTTAAACAGTACGAGTTATGTCAAAATCCCACACAATATGATCACAGTATGTAATCAAAAGACAGTGAAAGCAGAGGTGAAAGTGGCAGACATACTGTAAGTATGTATTCATTTGGTATATGGTCATTAATTAAATTCTATTGCAAATATTTGCCTGCAACTGATGCAACACTGACAATATGATGAAAAAGATTTCTAGCACTTTCTGCACTGACTTGGTAATTGTGACTCATTGATTCAGCAGTGGTCTGTAATTTCTGTGGCTTCAGGGAGAAGTTCTTCCCACTTTTCAGCTCTCCTGCTTAAGCAGCTCAGTAAAGATTTTAAGCCGACAACGACGACTGCTGCTCCTCTTCTGTATCCATCCACCCATTTAATTTGCAACAATCTCTGCTTGTATTTGTGTTTGTACTTTCTCTCTGTCAAATATTAAATGTGCTTTGAAAAGTTGAGCCCCCTCTTTGTAACCAAACACATCAGGGCGAGCGTTTTGACCTCCCTGCCTCTCTTTTCTCTTTCACAGTTTCTTTCGCTCTTGTTACCTCGCCCTCCTCTTGCATGTTTCTGTCTGGCGCTCGCCATGACATCAGACCAGGGCCACCAGGTGACCCCACAGATGGCACTTTGACACTCAGATGTGAAATCAGGTGTTGTGCTGTACAGATCTGCATATTTAGTGTCACATTATACGCTATATTAGCACACAATGTTAGCAATTCAAGGTAATGTCTAAGTCAACAAAGGCAGGGTGAGAAAGGAGAAGAGGAAAAAGAAAGAACAACTTTGTGAATAAATTGCTTCATTCCTCTTGTGCACTTTTCAAGGGTAAGGCTGGCTTTGGTGTCAGGAAAAACGGGAAGTCTCGCTGCTTCTTGAGGAATTTTTATAGATTTCTAATCTAGGCTGGCGAGTTGTAAATTCTCTGTCTTATTCCTGCTGAGCATTTTCTCATTAACGCATCAATGCTTTGCTCAGCAAGCCACAGCAGGAAATACAAGAGACCAGGAGACAATTCATTTTTCCCGAATGTAAAAGATAGAGCAGTGGAGACGTTCAGGTCAAATATGCTGACACATGAATTAACAGCAGGCGGTCTTTCTGTGTGTCACACACACTGATGAGAGCAAACGGCCTTCAAATGGAGATCATCAGAGAGATGGAGACACGAGGCAGAGATGAAGGAGGGGTTGTGATTTGCAAAACTGCCTATTTGTCTGAGCTTGATATAGTTCTGCCACATCCAATCAGCCCCTCTCATGCCAAGGCTCACACACAAACAACTGCAGTCATGACAACATACATCAAAGCTGCATAGCTACATTTATTTATAATTTATATAAAAAAGCCTCCATATTCTGCATCGTTATTGCTGATTAATTAAGACTTCTTTCGTGAGTCTGAACATGTACTTTCTGTAATGCATCATGACTAAGCAACCTACATAACATCGGTACCAAAAAGCATGAAGTCTCAGTTCTTACTTCGCCCTCAGCAGAAACAGCAGTGCTGATAAGATGTTTGCAAAGTGGAAAAACAAGCATCCACGTCACCGAGTGTTTAACCTGCACCACTGTGTCAGTCACAGTGGGGACTCAATGACGCCTGAGTCGTTTTTCAACCCAGTTTAGATGAAAGCATGCCCACTTCAGTTTGACAAAAGACTTGACAACTGTGTTTCCATGGAAACCACGCCCCACTGGGTCACACCCCCCCTCGAGCCATATGGGAAACATGAGCGGTGAAAATGGGAAATGATGTTTTTGAAGGACTATAAGTTAACGGTTTTCTTCCAGCATAAAGGCTGAATTCTCTTCTATTGTGGTTTGTTTGTGGAACGTACAGCAGCGGAGGTACTGATGCGGCACATTGTGAGTTCTATTTTCCTGATAAACAAACAGATCTCTTCAGCTTCACCTCTTGGCCAGGCAGGCAGACAGGCCCGGTGTCCACGGGGCTAGCTGCCCCCTTGACACACCCCAAGCTCGAAGAAACAATGGATGCAACCAGGACTTGGCTGCATTAGTTGATTTTGCCGGTCTGTTTTGAGAGCAGACTGGAGAGATAAGATTCACCAGGGAAGATGACGACTACAGGTCAGCTTAGCAAACTGGCAGACAAACCGCTAGCAGATACCAGTCAAGGTCCACACACTTAATAAGTGTTAGCTAAATATACACTCTTCTTTTAGCTCTTTCTGTGGTCTCCACCAATCTAGAGGGAGATATGAGCCTTTAGCTGCTATCTGGTTCACATGTTAGCCATAAACTTTTAGCCTTTTGGTCTTTGGCAGTTACAGGCACAGTATTTGCGTTTTTTTGCTGTAAACAGCTGCCTGCAGGGGTTATGAGAGCAGCGAGACTAAAGAAACAAAACATTTATCTGAAGCAAGGTTAAAACTTCTTTTGAGCTGCAAGTTTTGATACAGTTTTTTGTGATTTTGGTACTTTGATCCCCCTTTTATATTTCACAGAAATATTTTAAACAACAAAGTATCTGCAATATGAATTATTACATGTTTACATATATACATTATGAATACAGGTTTAAATATTTGGACAATCTATTTTTAGTCAGAATGTGTTGAAATAATTTGTGAGCATCCAACTTCATACTGTAAGCTTAAGAAAATACAGCCTAACAATATTTATTGCAGCCAGATAACTTTATGATTTAGAGACAGAGGAGAATATGTTTTTGTTTCAGTAAGACAGAAACCACAAAGAGAGCCAAAGATTGATGAGATGAAACTCTTTCGGCCATTCTCTATTGTCTTCTTCTGGCAGGGTGTACATTTCTGTCTCCCTGTGGGCTTGTAGGAGGTTTCAGAAGATTTAGATGAGAAGGCAAGCTGTTGGAAACACCTCACTATCACACTCCCACTGGGTGCTCCATCAACGGCAACATTAATCTATATGCACTTCATCATCACATTACCTGAGGTGGTTCTTTCAGTAGGAGATACGCTATAGAGTGAGACATAGGAGGGATGAAAATGCTTTGATATTGAATCTAAAAATTGATAGCTGTTTAGTCATTTCATGCACAAAAGCTTTAAGCCTGTCTCCTGGAGTGTACACACTTTAACTTTACCTACAGTGAGCGAGAAGAAAGCAAGATGATTGTTATCCCATTTACAGACATTTATTTGGGGGCTTGACAACCAGCTGGCAAGACAAAGCCACATGTAGGCCTCATTTATATTCTGCAGATAGCTCTCTTTGGTGCCGTGTCCGTGCCTTTCCAATCCAGCTGAAGGGGTTGTTTTGGGGTTTTTTTTAACAATTGTTTTGCAGCTGGTTTAGGAAAAGGATCAAACTCCCACACCAGCAAACTCTCGTTCGTTCTCTCGTAACATTTCCTGCTCCATGGATCTTGTTTTGCCAGTCACGAGCCACGGTGAAGGTTAGGCATCGGGTTTGATTGGAACCTGTCCCTGCCACACTGAACTCCACAAACATGTCACAGTCTGATTCATGGGTTTGTGCCTGCTGTCGCTTAAGTTTTATGGTCAGTATTGGCAGGCTACTTTTTCTCTCATTCACAGCCATTTTTGGGGGCCTCCTCTCTTTCTGTCTCTCCCCTCCCTTTCGCTTGCTTGCTCGATTTCCGCCAGCATGAATCAGCATCCCACTTTCTTTACCCATATATGGGATGCACGATAGGGTGAGGACAAGGAAGATGAAGAGGTAACCTGCTGTCTAAACCTCCCTCTCCACCATCACAGCTTTAGTATTTGACCTTTACTTGCCTGTAAAGTATGTGCATGGCTTCAAAAAGCAGGTTTGTTAAAACAGGTATGCTGCTGCTGCTGCTGTGTGTATCTTTGCTTGATCTTGCAGTCTAAAAGCCCACTTGGCTCTGACCCGCAGTACAGTTTAACCCGGGGTGTAAATCTGACCAGCGTTTTAATGGGCTGCTCACCCCTGATGCTCCTGAGACACATCACCTCGGCGGGAAAGCGCTGGTCAGCGTGCTGCCGGCACACAGCAGCAGCCAACAAAACCCAGTAATAACCACATTTTAATCACTCAGCTGCACCCAACCTGCCTGTTGGAAGCACATCCCACTTCCTTTAGCTCCTGCGTGTTACAATTGTGAGAAAATTTCCCCAGTAAATGAAGCAGAAATGGGAAAATTAGAGGATATTACACATAACTATAGAGCATAAGTACTGGGGTTAGTGAGGTGCTAACATGCTTAGCAGTCATTTCAAGAACATAACAACTGGGATCAGGCCTGCTCTGCTAACTGAGAATAATAAAAGAACACTATACAGCAACACCTGCTTGTACTTGCAGATAAATGCTGTAATTTATAATCAGTGTTAGTGCTATGCTAATGCACTTTATCACACAGAGACATTAGATAAGCACTAAATTATTTTTTTTCTGTTGTCTTAATGTGCAGTATCTGTAGTCATGCTGTATTTAATAAAGAAGTTGAGGAAATATACCTATAAAATCCAATTAGTTGTCTCCAACCTGTGAATGTTGATTTCTGTTACTCAAAATTTAAATATGTCAACTTTAGAAACAGCTGTATGACAGTGGTTCATGTGATAAAACCACATTGACCCGACTGTTATAAGACCAGTGATAAAAGCAAAAGAGGGAGAAAGAGAGAAATGAAATAGAGAGAAAGAAAATGTGAGATAAAAGATGTTTTTAGCGGTTATACAATGCAAGGCTTGCAACAGATTTTGTCATTACAAGCAGGCATTTTTTGCTTCACAAAAGAACCAAAAATAGAGCTTGTGGCTTTCAGGTTAGAACACTCTTTCTTACTTCACAAAATGCAATTTTATTATTTGAATAAACAGCTCACATTTAGTCGCAGCCTCCTTATACAGCAATGGCTGATGCAGTAAAGTTTTAACTACCTGATGTTGCTGAGCATTGTTAAATAACAACGAAGAGGTTTTTTTTGCAGCGCACAATATAGAGATGAGGAGACAAACATCCAGTTAGTCTATAATAGTAAGCTGGTTGTTGAATACTGTGCAGCAGCCTCCACTCCTACCTTTGTTTATAAGGGCAGAAATCATGAGTCACAGAGGCCAAGAGAGAAGTTTGAAATGCTAAATTTACCCAGCATCACAGTGATGTAAAACCTAATGCACTGACTGTGCAAGGATCATTCTGTGACTGGACAGATAGTCAATTTTTACTGTCACTAATCAGAAAAAGGCATGTGGGGAGGGGGATGGGAATGAGGAGAGACCCTGTATGTCTCTGCACACACTCCTGGAGAGGAGCTCAACCACTGGGCTGCCACCACAGATCGATGAGCTCCCCGTGCCGAGCCTTAAGCCCTTCCAGCACCATAACTTGTCTTGAGATCACACACTGATTCCATAAATCTAATCCTGTGTTACACAAGGCTTAATTTCCTGTATATAACAAAGTGGCCACGCGCATTTGTGCACATACACGAATCCTTTCTAACCAGACGGGAGGAAGTGTAATCCGAAAAACCACCAGAGAATAAAACAGCAATGTCTCCTCTGACCAACAGCAGCTCATCGGTGAACACCTTTGTGTGACAGGCATTGAACCTCTGCAATTTTTAGTGTAGCTGCCGAGAAAAACCACAAGAAATGTCTGGATGTTCAGGACACCCCACCTAAATCCCTCATCCTCAAACAATCTTCTGCCCTGCTGGTTTAAAATAAATTCTCCATCCTTCTGCACAGAAGTCAGCTTTTGACCCATTTCACCAATTTGGCTGTTTACTACAAAAAACATATTGCACGTTATATATCTGCTTTCTAGTCTTGTAAGAGAAATACTTTAAAGCATAAAAAAATGAACAAAACCATAAATAAATAAATAAATGAGGTGAACTTTGGGGATGTGGCATTAAAAGTGAGCAAATATAAATAAAGGGGGATTGATATGTTCCTGACCTTAAAATGAGTTGAGTCAAACTGATCTTGTTGCGTACACACACACACTCTTTGAGTGAAGAGTTAATGGCTCTTGTGGTATTTCTGCTTCTGGGAGGCCAGAAACAAACAATGTTAACAAGCTTTTCTTTAATTGGCTGACACAGAAATACTGCAAAAGTTATTAACTTCAAACTCTCTGCTTAATCATTCGGAGAGCTGAACTGCACATGCATGTTATTAGAGCTGTACGACTTATGTCCTTCTACTTTATGCAAAAAACTAATCAATCACCCCTCATATGTCACACGCCTGGATGCTTGTATCTCTGACTGAAGGAATTAGCTCATAAAACAAACTGAAAATGAACTGTGAAGCAAATTAAAACATTTTTGCACAGGCAGAGGAGAAGAGTGTTTGGTTTTCTTTTGTGTCTTCAGAATTTTCCTTGTGTGTTAAATATATTTTGTGAAATGACAGAATACAGCAGAGCATGCTTAACTTCTTTAACGTGACGTGTTTCCAAGTGACTAAAATATGTGGCCAAGATATAAGGTCAAGATTAACTGTATCGTTTTGTTCAAAAATATAGTTTGTAAGCAGAAACTGACCTAGAGAGCATGAAGTCACTAAAAAAAGTGATTTAGTTCTGTGGAGCACTGTTTGTCTCCACCCACAGCTCCTTCACTTGTGTTGTTACATCAAGAGGTGGAGGAAGAGACAAAAAAGTCTCAGTTGAAAAAGTTAAAATTTTATTAAAGTACATTTGAACACACACACACACATTGTATAAGCTTAAATGTTTCAAAGGTCTTGGATGAATCTATGAATACAGAAGCACCACCTTACTTTGTATTCTGTAATCGATAAATTGATTATACAGGATAAACCCCTCAATGTCTGCTGTCTATACAGTAATTGTTGGAAGATTGGATACAAATATATAATGATTTATATACTCCCCAACACCTGACCTGCAGGGCCTTAAGCACAGCATCTATAGTAGAAGGCTGAAGAGAGAAACAAAGATCCGGAGGTGGATGAATGCATAAAGCTGATACATGGAGGAGCGGCCCCTGTCTTATCAAACAAAAAGCCAGAGGCGGAAAAATGTCATTTGAAAGCTGAACAGATATCATTCTGACTTATTGCAGTACAGCCATCAGAGTGAATGCTTGAGGGTAAAGAAGGTGACTTTATTTTTTATCAAATGTGACTGCCTTACAGGAGAAGTCATATCTGAATGGAGGTTTCAAGAGGGTTTAACCGATAAAGAATGACATCAATGTGGACAGATAGAGGGAAGATTAAACGGTCCATAAACAGCCCCTCTCTCACACAGGTGAGCAGCATGCATGCTTATCTTTTTACAAGCGTGTTAGGAAATGGATCGGCCGCATACTCTGGGTTTGTATAATTAATATTCCACTGGGACTCTTTGTCTAGTAATTAGGAGCTGAAACTCCACAGGACTCCATTAATGAAAAGTCAGTCCCATCGCTGATGAAAGATTGATCATCTCTTACTTTGTCAAAGCATGTTATCCAGCTATTTTCCCTGCTATGCCCTTTAAAAGACCTCCTGCTCAAAAAAAGTGTCATTTGGGAGCACCTGTTTGTCCTTCATAGATTCCTTCAGAGGCCAGAAAAGAGCGCCTGGACCTTGAGCAGTGAGAAGGAGGGGAGGTGGAGGCAGCGATGAAAAATGTCCCTTGTCATCAGGCACTCAATCGTGCCTCGTTTGTGTTGACATATTAAAGCACGGACTGTAGGGAGGCCATAAATACAGTGGCCACGTCCTGACCCAACACTGCTAACCCTTGACCTCCTCTGAGTGTGTGTGTGGAGGGAGAGCTAACAACAGGAGGAAGAAACTACTGGAAGTCCACTGAACACAAACTTGTGATTGTTCTGCAGGTAAACATGCTTGGTGTCATTCTCATTAAATCTAAAGTCATTGTCAATGGGCAGGAAGGGTCTTAAAAATGGTTTTATGACTGTTTATGAATCTTAGTTATGACTGTTTGTTCATGGCGGGTGATGGATGTAGACAGAAAACTAGTACGTATAAGCCTGCTGACAGTTTGTCCCAGTGGCCATGTTGGGTACTGTAACCAAGTGCATGAAGATCCCCAAGGATTTTGTCCATAATATCGACCACTGTTATAAAAGAGTAGTCCATAAAACTGTAAATAGAACACCTGGAACTACAAACAAGGCCATTATTATGATATATTTACTCACAAAGGCAACTCGTGATGTTTCTTTTACTGTTAATTTCCCCTTGAGAGCTGCATTCTTTACCGACTTTCTTTGTGGAAAATACAGACAGGGTTGGTTGTAGTTTTTGTGTTATGATCATATATTTTATTATTATTATTTTCACAGTTGAAGGTTTGAAATTAATGCGTGTGTTCCCCAGAGTACAGTAAAGCAAGTACATGTGAAGTTTATGGGTTTAGGCCAGCAAATCAATGAGAGCAGAGTTAATTTAGAGTAATGTTTAGCTAATAGGTTTCCTATTTAGAAAAGGTCAAGAATGTTACTGCCATCAGGGATCAGATGATATTGTACACTGGCATATTCTCATAATGGCTTGTTCATGGACATTCTCAGTGTTTTTAAAAGAACATACATACATAGCTTGAAAGCAAGGAGATCACTTAAATTAATTGTTTTGAAGCTTTGTTTATGGCAAACCAGTTGTAATGAGGATTGGCAGCTAGTTGCAGTATAAACACTAATTTGGATTTGCACCAGCATGTTTCATCTTGCAGGTGGTGTGAAAATACATGATACTCACAATTCCCAGACCACAAGATTGAAGATCTCGATGCATTAAGCTAACTTTTGAAGAACAAGAGTAGTATTGATCCTTATTGCTCCACATCCTACATTAAATTCTGCGTTTGAACACACGATAGAAGCTTCAGCTAATAGCATGCTAACAGCTGGCTTTCAACAGGATTTTCAGCAAATATTTCTTCAGCAAATCTGTAATTTAAAATGTGTAAGGATGCCTTTGCACTACAGGTTTACAAAGCCACTGAGCCGGACAGAATAGAGCCATCAACACTGGATGCACTACAAACACCACAGACATTGGTTGGCCAAACACAACACAGCTAACAAATTAATGTCGGCATGTTTTCCCAGAGCCTCAACATAGAGGCCCCCTCACCCTCCGTGCTAGTACTGACAAGAAATTCCCTCAAATGTCCAGCAAACTCTGCCTGACACTACAGGGAGCTAATTGTGCAAAAACTGAAACAAACCTGTGCATAGAGTTTCACTCATTAATTACTTATTAAGATTATTTATTATTTATTTAGAAAAAAGCAAAAGCATTTATCAGCCACAAAAGATATAGGTAAGAAATATTTAACGCCATACCATCTTTGTACGGCAATATGCCTCTAAATAGATTAAAGTTTAAAAAGAGATGCAGCTTTTATGAAATGTAATTCAACTGCCACCTCTACTAAGCATGAATTTAAACTAAGGAGCAGCTGTTAAATGGGCACAATTAAATCTGCACAGCCCGACAAACACTTATTAAACAGAAAACCCTTGAAAAAATTCTCATTAAACTCACCAAAATTATGCAAAAAGAGACTTCAGACCATCACCAAGTATTATTACCCCATAAGTTTCTGGGGAAAGTAATATAAAAATAAAAACTGTAAAATTAATGACTGTTTAAATGTGTGATTTAACAGCAAAAAAAAACAATTATCTGACGAGAACCTCTGAGTTCATTTTTGTTTATTTTCCACAAATGGGAACATGTGCTGCTCCTCAAATTTGTGACTAGCCAGGGAACTTTGTTGATTTCTTCATTGAGAATGGCAGTTTCCATATAATGTGTCCATATAATTGTGTCACAGCCACAGCCATGTCCCCAGTCATTCCCTGTGTTTCCTGTGATCCACCAGCTGTTTCTGTGGATGCTTTTAACCACGCCGACTTATGCTATCTCACATCTTCTCTGCAGAGTCCTAGAGATCATTCTCTATCTACCATCACACAGGCTCTTTTGGTTTCTTTAACTCATCTTGAAGTAACAAGTAGGAGAGAGAAAGCAAGTGTCTGGAGGAGCTCACAGTGAGGAAACGCAGGCGCATATAAAAGTTTTTGCCAGACTGCAACAACCTCCCTGATCAAAAGTCTTTATTGACCCAACAGTTAATCGGGCAAGACAAAAAAAAAACTTTGGTCTGTTGCTGTAATTTAGCAGATAAAGAAAACTACCTGTTTGCTTAACAGGACTAACAGCATCAACAGCAGCTGTTCATATATATTCATATCATATTTTTATTTAAGTATTTATCATTTTACATTCATATTCATTATTTTCTTTAGAAGCAAAAGGCTTCTCCTCCCTCTTTTCCATTTTCAAGTACCTGTCAGCTCCTTCAGGGAAAGATGAGATGAGATGAGCAATATTTTTTCTTTGCCTTATGTTTTACAATACAATCCACACACACCCTCTTACACAGCTCTGTGGCATATTATTGTGCAGATAACAAATAGTGAATGGACTGCATTTTAATAGTGCTCTCTAGTCTTTCATCTAGACCAAAGCACTTTACATTTTTCTTCTCATTTCCCTATTTTTATGCCTCCTCATCTCCTCTCTTCTTCTTCCTCCTGCCTGTGACCCAGAAATCGATCACAGTGTGCCATCTTGAAGTATGTCTCAGTTTTCTAAAATGCTTTGCCGGAGGTGTTTTGAATGAGGATGCACAGGTGTATCCTTAGCATAAGTCTTCCAGGCTCATGTGACGTATATAAGGAGTGTGACACACAGTTGGAAAGTACAAAACATAGTGGGAGTCACTTTCCCTTTTATATTTATGAGCTGTATCAGCTTCTGAAGCATGACCAAACTTTCAACTCTTGACCATTTTGAAGCACCTCATAAGGCGCTGTTTTAACTGAGAGGAAGAGAGAGAGAAAAGAGATTTGTAAAACTCATAAGATAAGATTTCATAACATACAGCTGAAGGCTATAACCAAATAAAGGAGAGATGATGCAGCTGTGCACACGTCATACTAAATGAAGTTACTTTAAAATGTACATGTACAAACAGAGACATTAGAAGATTGGTATCTCTGTCATTGTGACGGGGGCATGTCTTGGTTTCCTGATTGCTATTAACCACACACACACCTTTTCTAGAGTTTTTCCTTGCCTCCCCTCCACTCTGGTTCAGCTCTCCAAACCTCCATTCCTTGTTCCTTTCCTTAAACTACATTCAACCTATGTAAGTCTATTCTGAGCTCTCCTTCTGGGTCCCTCGATTAAACACACCTACAGACACAAGTGCTTGGTAGCACTGGGCAATTATACAGCTGGAGATCTACAGGGAAAGGCTTGGAAAGGCTGTGAGAAAGGCCAAGTAATTAATACTCAAATCTAACAAAGAAGCCTTAAGGTAAACAAGAGCCTGCATTTGTATGAAAACAACATAAAGAATTGCATTCGACTCTTGTACTAAATGTATGTTCTCTTTGCTGCAAGCCATTTTCCATCTACGAATGCTGAACATCTTCCACCCATCACTTCTGCAATTTACTCAAGTTACTTTTGACATCTCCTCTTCGGCTCCTCTCACCATTAACTCCCCACAATACACACTTTTTTCCTCCCCCCTGTGTCAGTGCACACTATTTTCTTTCTCATTGCTCACACATTCTCCACCCTGTAATTTCACTCTTTATCTCTTACTCTATGGATTCAATCGCTTTCATATACCCATATAGGTAAGTGTGTACTCAAGACCAAATAATGACAGGTGTTTTTTGTGTGTTTTAAAGTGTAAGGTATCTGTCTGCAACACTCTGAGAGGCGCAGGGGGTGGAGATGATCTGGTGGAGATGAGAAAATTCACTAAAGTCGCTAATCAGCCCACATCATTTAGAGGAAGAGTTCACCCAGAAATAAAAATTCACTCATTATCTACTCACCCACATGCCAATTGAAAGTCGAGTGAAGTTGCTCAGTCTACAAAACATTTTAATAACTTCACAGCAAAACAACATTACGGCATTCTCCTAAACAGCTGAAGAAGCTGGGGACTTGTTCTGCAAAACTACATGAAATGTCTCCATACAGCACAACCCAAGTCTTCAGAAGCCCCTACATAAGATTAAAAAGAAGTGTTTCGTTTGAAAAGGTGCCAAAATCTTTAGCTTCTAAGCTAGTAGTGTTAGCATGCAAGTAGCTGCACAAACTCAATTATGTCAATGGGATCAACGAGAACTTATTATATCTTCGTACCTCAGTGTTTTCCCAGAAGCTTGTGTCATGCACAGCACAGCAGAGCTTTGCTGTAACTGTAGCTACAAGTGACTCTGTTGGATTTAACGTTACATTTTCAGTCTTTGATCTTGCACCTAAACATTTTAGCTTGTTTTCAAAAGCATCGATATAGAAAAAGACAGTATGAGAGTGTACTTTTTCTGGATGCTTCTACACAAACAAAACAAGTTCGCTGAGTGGATTGTTGCACCACCCGAAAGGGCATTTAGCTAATCTTCATCACCATCCAACAGGTGGCAGCACAGAGCGAGTGGCTTGCCACTGTATACCTGTCTGAAGAGCTCAGACCTGACAGGCCAGACAACAATCACAAAACAGAGGAACACAATAGGTTTCTCTAAGGAGCTGGTTTGTATAACTGCTTATAGTGATGCTGCCTCTGCTTTATTTGGCTTTTCCTGCCTCCTCTCTCAAACAACACCATCAGACCCAGCATGGATTCAGACAGGTAACATTGGACTGATTTAAAACACATTTTAGAAAAGCTAATAAGCATGAAAACCTTACAATCTACATAGAAAATGCAGTGCTACTGCAAAGTTAATACTCTGAAATAAAGATGTTTTCATATTTCAGTCGCTTCTGAGTTCGAAATGAGGGAGAGGGAAGAGATGTGATTATTTTAATAATTCAAATAATTATACTTTCTGTGTAAAAATCATCTCAGACACACACTTTTTACAATATATGAAAAAACTCCTCCACTAAAAATCATTCCCCGAATCACCACTGCTAGTTTCACTCCATATTTTTTCTCCTGGTCATCTGCGGCCCCCCTCCCTGCAGAGGCTCTCTGCCCCCTCAGGGCATCATGCTCCTCAGTTTGAGAACCACTGGATTATGCTTAGGGGAGACTGTGTTGTAACTCTGCTAGCTACAAATAGCTCCCAGCAGCATTTCTAATAAAGACAGATTTGAAATGATAAATGCCCATTTACACCTACACACTTTCTGTTGCTAAGAAACACTACTTGTGAGCTAACAAGCTACCTGGTAATCTTCACAATCACTAAGCAACCACTAAATATGATACGTGGACGTGAAGTTTCATATTTGTTGACAGCAAGATAATTTATGGTCTGAATGTCTTTGCACTCTAATGAAGCTGTAATATGCTGATTAGAAGGATATCATGCTGTACATGGTTGATTTGCTATGAGAACTGTTTTGACCAACTAATATGGAGTTTATATTGTGATAAGAGATTGCAGATACAGATTACATGTGATTTAAAATGATTGTACCAGATGAGATAATGTATCTCACAAGCAATCACAAGAATGCAGAGAGCAGTGCAACCTTTTCTACTTCAAATAGTAACATAAGTGTAACAAAGTGCAGTTTCCACCTGAAAATGTTTGTCATTCTCATTTTGATATTTGACTTTACCTTCCTTTCTGCTGAGGATTGCCAGAGTGTGATGTTTGCCCCAGACATTTCAGCTCTTGATCACATTGAGTCAGTGCAACAAACGACCTGTGCAACGAATGCAAGGTAAGGAAGATGCCACTGATAGAGCTTTTCACCTTGCAGGATGAATGAAGAGGACAGACGTGCAGATACCGCCCTCAAAAACCCCGTGCTTCATCATCTCACCCAGGTAGGCCTGGTGATTTGTGACAGATGCTGTTAGCATTTGCACAAACGGTTTTGGTTGAGCTGTCCAAGCCTGATTGAAGTTTGTACCGGAGAGGGTCGACATAATGCTGGGCGGGCGCACAGGTGTCAAAATTCAGACCAGCTGTTCACTGTTGTCAGGACAATGTTTGTCCTCTTCTGGTGCGTCATCATCTCTCCAAACACCTGCTGGCCTGTCAAAACCACAGATAGCGCTCGAAACGCAGCTTCGATCTAATTATGATACAGTGGAGATAATTCTCACTGAATTCCTCCCTTACAAATGTGCAAAGACACGAAACAAAGTGGCAAGTTTTTAAAGAGAAGAGCTAATATTATTGTTTACATTCACAAAGCTAACTTGTTCAATAATCTTAATTAACTGGCATTTGTCAGCCTCCACTGCTTGCATGTAAGTACATTTTACAAATGAATGTATCTGTTTTTGTTTGTGTTTCTGGTATTAAGATAATTTAAAACTAATTTACAGCATTTTTAAAGATTATTACACATCCAATACATGTTTATATCACATTGTAATCTAACTGTAAGCAGACTTATGGACATTTTTATTGGTTTTTAATGATCAGCATTTGTTAACAAGCACAACTTCTTCCGTGAAGACATAATTTATTATTATCTGTTTGCAAATCAGCTTTCACTTGTTATTTTTAGTTGCTGACAAACACATTAATAAATACTAATATCAGCTTTATTAATATCAACTATTTTAATTAACAATTACATGTCTTTATACTGCTTATAAGTGTTCAAAATTGCTGTAAGTGTTTCATTAGGAATCTTTTAATTTGCAAACATATTCACTGATTTATGCCACTGTGGGAAAGAGCCTTTGTAAGTGTGTATGTGTGCGTGTGTGTGCGCATGTCTTTGTGTGTGTGTGTGTGTGTTTGTGAGTGTGAGTGTGAGGGAGAAAGAGAAAGAGAGAGTGAAAATGTTTTAAAGGAGGAACATCTTTCATTCAGTTTGAAGAGTGTTTACATGTCATGTGATGGCTGCAGTGTATCCCAGCTGTGACAAACAGCATTAAGTGATGACAGGTACATGTGCAGTGTTCCTCTGCAGCATGTGTATTATCTTTGTGAGTCTGGACACACTGAAGACACATTGCACAAAAATATAAAATCCCTTGTGGCACAAAAAGCATTTTACTCATATATCTCCATTAAAAAAGAAGAAATCTGTAAACCTTTGACAGGACACTTCTAACTGTGATCAAAACAAACACAGAAAAGCTTCACGCTGGGCCGCAAAACACAGAAGCAAACCCAGGAGCTACACAACTATTCTTGCTTTCCAAGTGTGTGTCCAGCTTTTTGCAGTCAGGTATCCAGTCATCATCACTGATTGAAGTGGCAATCTGAGTGACGTCATGGGTCATAAGAGCATGTTTGTGTGTCACTCTCAAGGAAAACCTTTGTTCACAGCATTGTTGAGGTCTAATTTATTCATTAATGTCTGCCTTTCACTTCCTGAACATGCTTAAAGGTGGTGTGGGTGGAGGTCAACAGCCCCCTGAAGCTACATTTAACTCTACAGTTTGTGTTTACGAAGCTGTGCTCCTTTCTGTTGTCTAATCAACTCTGAAGGACTTCATTTAAATCTCCATCAGAAAGAAAACACTTCAGACATTTAAATACTTCACTTCATTGCAGATAAAGATGCTCTAAGTTTAATTTTACTACGAATTCTGTCGTGACCTGATGCATCAGATCAGTCAAGGGCTACTAAACTGTGGTTTCAATTTTTGGTCAGACCACAACAGGCTCAGCACCACAACCACGGCTGACTGTGGCTAAGTGGCTGAGCAGCTGAGTGAGGTGAGTCATTTGGACGGCTGAGTGCAGGTGTTTTCTTATTGGCTGTGACAAAAGAGAGATGCGCTCCTCAACACTGTTGTTACCATAAAATGATTGCTTTATTATGTGGTGGTCAAGCTAGAAAACAAATACAAAAAAAGACAGAATCCTAACTGTCTTCTGTCACACTCACATGTTATGCTGGTTAAGCTGTAATGAAGCTTATTGCTACGTTATTGACACTATAGTTACTTAAACTGAAAGCTACACATCAGCACATCATTTTAAGGCTGTATGCCATGAGGTGGCTTCAGTGCTGATTTAGTTAAAAAAAAAGAATCTATATTTTACAGGAAGTGATCTATATTTGTCTAATATTGCAAGAAGAGCAACAAGTAAACTGTTAAGATTAAAATATTTAAATGAAAGGCCTTAATGAAGCTGTAGGTGAACTTCAGAACTGTATGCATACAATGTCATTAGAGTAACAATATGCATTGGTATTCATGGCTTGGCACTGAGCAAACAAAGAGCAAACCCATTACAAATGCTTCTCCTCCAATCTGGGCTGAGCACAGTAGTCTAGAAGTCCCTCTCACAAGCAGTGTTTTCTAGCTCTCTTGGAGGTTCAAAGTGTGTTTCCGGGCCACATGAGATATGTAATCTCTCCAGCTTGTTCTGGGTTTGCCCCAAGGTCTCCTTCAAGTTGGATGTCCAAGAAAACGTCCTAAAGAAGGTGGCAAAAGATGGATGAACCACCACAGGTTGCTCCTTTGATGCAACAGAGGGGTCACTCCACCTTACAGAGAAAAGTCAGCAATCATATTTTTTTTAGTTTCGACCCAAACGTCCAACCATAGCTGAGGGTTGGAACTTGGATTTACCGGTAAATCAAAAGCACTCTCTCTCTTTCTTCATTTTACCCTCACTCCTGAACAAAAACCTGAGATACTTGAACTCTTTACTCAGGGCATCAACTCACTCCCAAACAGAACGGAGCAATCCTCCATTTTCTGGGAGAGAACAATGGCCTTTGACCTGAAGGTGCTGACACTCATCCTGACAGCTTCGCACTCAAATGGAAGAAAAAATGCCTTAGTGCTTTGGAGTCAATCGTTCTTCAAAAAGGAAATCCTTTGTAGGATGTCATTTCAAAGAAGGTACAAAATCACCAACGAAGGAGCTTGTGACACATTTGACTTCTGTTTTTGAGCAA